>OV277861.1:34382480-35090201 GCA_922989275.2 Gari tellinella | reverse complement strand
TGACGTATTGACTTGATTCATGTATGGAGGTGGTTAGGGTAAGGGCTAATATTGTCTTTATTTATGTATGGTTGTGGTGAGCGTTTGAGTGATGTATGGAGATGGTTTGGGTTAGTGTTAATAATAATTTTAGTGATGTATGGACGTGGTTAGGGTTTAGGGTTAATGATGACTTTATCGATGTATAGGGGTGAATAGGGTTACGGTTAATATTGACTTTATTGTTGTATGGAGGTAGTTAGGGTTAGGGGTAATATTGACTATATTTGTGTATGGAGGTGACTAAGGTTAAGGTTAATATTGACTCTATTTATGTCTAGGGTTATGGTTAGTATTGACTTTATTGGTGTACAGGGGTGACAAACGTTATGGTTAATATTGACTCTATTGATAAGGCTTAAAGTCCCATTGTGTTTTCAGACCTTTTCATAATGTCTGAAATACAATAACGGTTAATAATAATGTTTGAACATTCTAATGGGCCAAACTGATCTATGAAATGATGAAGACGGACCTAAATCACCAAAAAGGGCGATTTAAAATCATAACAAACCGAAAATAGAGCGTCTGCCATAAACCTTACCACACGGCTTAGTATCACGTGATACAGCCGGAGTCAACATCACCGTGTGCAACCGCAATTACCTTCGACGGTCGATCCATCAGTCAGTTAGACTATCACACTTTTTTGTCCGCTCTCTAACTCGAATATCTTTTATCCGATCTTCCACAAACTTGCTGAAAATGTTCATTGATATAAAATCAAGGTTTAGTTTGATTACTACTAAAATCGCATAAGGTGTTTTTGAGTTATTGCCTGTTAATTTATAAAAAATGACTGTTTCAGTCATTTTTGCACTCTAAAACAAACAGTTTTTATCGGATATTCACCAAACATGCTGAAAATATTTATTCATATAAAATTCAGGACTAGTTTGATTATTACTAAAATCGCATGTGGCATACCTAAGTTTTTGCCCTTTATGTATTAAAAAATGACTGTTTTCAGCAAGGTTTGCTCTCTAACACAAATACGTTTTATTGGATCTTCACCAAATTTGCTGAAAATATTTATTGATATAATATCAAGGTTTAGTATGATTACTACTAAAAGCGCATAAGGTATATCTAAGTTATTGTCTGTTTATTAATGAAAAATGACGGTTTCAGTCACTTTTTGCACTCTAACACATACAGTTTTTATCGGATATTCATTAAACTTTCACCGGTTTTTGTGAAAGAATCACGTCCCACGTAGTTCAAATGGGACCCCAAACAACCGTTTTATGCAGGTTTCTCAAAAGCACAATGCGGCTTTAATATTGACTTTTTTTATTAATGGCGATGGTCAGAGTTAAAGTTGATAATGATTTAAGTGATGCATAGGACTTTCTAGGGTAAGGGTTAATGTTGACTTTATTGGTCTTTGGATGTAGTTTGGGTTAGGGTTTTTATTGACTTTATTGAAGTATGGATGTGGTTAGGGTTATTCGACTTTATTGGTGTATGGAGGTAGCTGGGGTTATGGCTAATATTGACTTTAGTGATGTATGGAGATGGCAAGGGTCGTTTAGTTACAAGTAGGGCCGCGTAGTTACATTTTGGGCCTTGTTACATTTAGGGCCGCTACAAACGTGTGACGCCGTTTAAAATATGAGTGATAAACAGTTTGAAGCCTGATCAGACGCCAAGTTATTCTACACGGAGTTTGATCTGACTCCAAATTATTTGGATATGGACATTCATGTAATTGTTTAACACAAACGGGTTTACTTGGAAGGAATACATTTTATTTCGCTTCATTACAGTGAGAATGTGTTATTCTTTACAGTTTCAGCGCAAACGAAATGCAAACACATTGCAATCAAGTGAAGAAAATTACAACGTTTTAGCTCACCTGAGCACAAAGTGGTCAAGTTGAGCTTTTGTGGTCAATCAATGTCGTGCGCCCATCGTCGTGCGTCGTGCATTGTGCGTCGTGCGTTGTGCGTCAACAGGTTCTTCAAACATCTTTTCTACTTCAAAACCACTTGCCTGATTGCAACTAAATTTCTAAGGAATGTTCATTGGGTGAAGCTCTTTCAAAGGTGTTCAAAGAATTTGAAACATTGCAGAACTCTGGTTGCCATGGCAACTAAAGTGAAAAAATAAGGAAATCTTAAAAATTCTTCTTGTCAAAAACCACAAGGGCTAGAGCTTAGATATTTGACACATGTTATCATCTATACATGAAGGTCCTCTATCAAAGTTGTTCAAATTTTGCACCTGGGATCAAAATTGGTCCCGCCCTGGGAGGGGGTGTCTCTGTTTACCTAGAGTTATATAGTGAAATGTTCAAACATTGTTTTCTCTGAAACCATTATGGCTTTGATATTTGGCATGGTGCATTTCCAGAGGTTCTTCACATATTATAGTGTTGAATTGGTTCCGGTCTGTTGCATATCTGGGTAACCGTAGCTAAATATTGATTTTTTCAATGAAAACTTCAAAAATCTTCTTTATCCAAATCCGTAATACACTTAGCTTAGATATTTTGCACATAACATCGTCTACATGTCCTCTATCAAAGTTGTTCAAATTGTTACCCTGAGGTCAAAATTGGCCCTGCCCCGGGGGTCACCGTTTTACATAGAGTTATATAGTGAAATGTTCAAACATCATTTTCTATGAAACCAATATGGCTAGAGGCTAGAGCTTTGATATTTGGCATGGTGAACATTTTAGAGGTCCTTCACCTATAGTAATGAATTGGTTTCGGTCTGTTGCATATCTGGGTCACGTGAGCTAAAAAATAGAATACTTCAAAAATCTTCTTGTTTGACATTCCTTGACCCAGCTTATTGTCACCATGGTGAGGTGAGCGATCAAGGGTCATTCTGGCCCTCTTGTTTTAAACTTTCTCACGGTTTGTTTTAGTAGTAATGGCAAACAGTTTTTAGCCTGATCAGATGCCTGGTAACCCGGCGTTTGATCTGGCTCCGAACTGTTTGCAGTGAAAAAGATAACAGTTTTAACATAAACGCGTTTATTTGGAAAGAATAACGTCTTCTCTGAATGAGCGAGTGAGCGAGTGGGCATTGTCAGTTTTAACACCCCTCCTGGTCATTATTTACCTACATTTTTTTTAGTAGGGATGCGGGGACTGCCATTTCTCCGGATCTTTCCGATATCTTCTGATATTCATCCTAGCAGATGGTAGCTTTGAAATATGCTGAAAGTAAAGCAGGATGCGTATTAAGGCGCATTCTGCTTTACTTTCAATCTGCGTTCACTCACTTAGTCCTGAAACTTTGAATAGACAAACCCAGTCTACAATTAAATCAAAGACATGTATTTCCTAAATTACATGTAATTAGGGTGGATTTTAACAATTTTTACAAATAATGAGCCTTCTAATCAGGGTCTACACTGCTTGCATAGGGAAATTTTACTATTGGCAGGTAATATTTAAATGACTCGTCGCTATGATTCAATGTGTTCAGTGATTGCGCCCCCTGTAGACATGAAGTATTTAGTTTTGGAGGCAGGTGATACAGATAGAATCCCTGGAGCAATCAATAGTTTTTTTTATTATGTCTGGTTAGGTGTGTAGCACAGATACATGGGAATCCGGTTTAAAGTTTCATCTTTAGGTCAATAAATCATTGTGTACACAATTCTAGTATGAATATGAGAGCGAGATACATACAACCAAATTCGAAAAGAAACGAAACAAAATCTTCCTAAATAGAAAGAAAGCCGTTACACAGTCAATATTGCGGGATCTTAAACCGGAAGTTACCCAACCGTTTTCAGAGGGGTTCACTAATGACATATTTAGGTATAACTCTGTATATCGGCCCCCATTAACCTTGTTTGTTTTTCAAATAAAATTAAACTCCAAAAACATTATTGTATCGCGATTTATTTTGATAACCAGTAAAAACAAAACAAACAAAAGGAGAAAAAAATGCTTCCATAATCTAGAATAACATACATTATTCAAGAAAAAATATTATGACTACTTGATTTTCCTAAAAGTCAATATTAATCCTAACCCTTACCACTTCGTAACCATAGTGCCCTCCATACACAAATAAAGTCAATATTAACTATAACCCTAACAACCTCCGGACACAAATAGAGACAATATTAACCATAACACTAACAACCTCCATACACAATTAAAGTCAATATTAACTCTAACTCTAGCCACCTCCATACATTACTAATGACAATATTAACCCTAACCCTAACCACCGCCATACACCAATAAAGTCAATATTAACACTAACCCTAACCACCTCCGTACATAACTAAAATCAATATTAACCCTTACCCTAACCACCTCCATGCATCTCTTAAGTCAATATTAACCCTAACCCTAGACACCTCCACACATCACTAAAATCAATATTAACCCTTACCCTAACCACCTCCATGCATCACTTAAGTCAATATCAACTCTAACCCTAGACACCTCAATACATCACTGAAGTCAATATTAACCCTAAGCCTAACCACCTCCATACATCACTAAAGTCAATATTAACCCTAACCCTAACCACCTCCGTACATCACTAAAATCAATATTAACCCTAACTCTTACCACCTCCATACCTCACTAAAGTCAATATTAACCTTTACCCTAACCACCACCATCCGTAAATAAAGTCAATATTTACCCTTACACTAACCAGCTCCATAATCCCTAAAGTCAATATAAAACCCTAACCTTAACCACCTCCATACATCAATATTAAGCCTAACCCTTACCACCGCCATACACCAATAAAGTCAATATTAATCCTAACCCTAACCCTCTCTATACATAAACAGTCAATATTAACCCTAACCCTAGACACCTCCATACATCACTTAAGATAATTTTAAACCATAACCCTTATCCCTCCATACATAAATAGTCAATATAAATCCAAACACTAACCACCTCCAAACATAAATAAAGTCATTATTAACCCTAGCCCTGACCACCATTATGATTATGTAAATAATTCACCTTTTATATTTGGTACTTGTTGTCATTGGTCCTAGTTACATTTAGGGCCGCGAAGTTAAATATAGGGAGCGTTTATATATAGGACCGTTTTTTGTTACAAGTAGGGCAACTTTTTTTTCGACATCATTTCGACGTTTACTTACATTTACGGCCGTTTAGTTACAAGTAGGGCCGCGTAGTTACATTTGGGACCTAGTTACATATAAAGCCGCTACAGACGTAGAACTGGTGCCTTTTATCTACTGTTGCAATTTGTTAGACGTAAGAAAAACGGGGTTTTCTAAAATCCATTTTTTTTATCATTTATTGGACTTGTTAATGCAAATATTAACAGAGGCTGAAATGCATGACACGTAAACTATTGATTTAAAAACAAAATGACATAATTGGGTTTCGCTATAGTTTAAGCACTGTGATTTTGAAGTCAGACGAATAGCAGGTGATTTTTAAATCAAGGATTATCTGTGTGGAGGAAAATGTCACGCTTTCTTATTTCGACGTTTATAACGTCAGACGCATTAATACAGTTATGTTGTTTCCAGATGTCTGAGATAGCCGACTCAATAATGTTAGACTGCGTAAACCGTGTCATGATAAATAGGGTTCAGAATTCCAACCGGTCATGGCGTTATACATGGAGCATATTTACAAGATCTGGCCAATAACTTATTTCATCAAAGCTTAGTTAGAATTTTTTTTTAAAAAAAACTGTTCCCGCACAAAACTTCATATATATTTGTAATGAAGTAGACGTGTTAAACGGCACCATTCAGATATCAGACTCTATACACAGGCGAATTCTAAAATCTCTGTCATAATCTTTTACTTTATAGCCTGATTTTAGTAAATGGATTGAAAGTAAAGCAAGATGTGCATTAAGAAGCTTTCCGCTTTATTTACATCCTGCTTTAAGCTTCTATCATATGTCCAAGCCCAAAGGTCAACAAGAGTTTGAGCTGAAAATGAAACCATTCTCAAGCAGTTGATTACTCAGTTTTCAAAAGCTTGAGTCTGAACAAACAAAATACTTGAGAACAATTTCAGGCTCAACTCAAACTCTTTCTCACCATGGACCCAGGTCTAATGCAGCAGTTTTTTATCACCCAGTTTCACATTTACCGTGGTAGTGCAGATTGTTCAGTTATGTATTTATTAGTTATGTAAGTGTTTTTACTGTAATGAATCATATTCCGTATGTGTTTACATTAATTATATGCTGAAAGAAAATTATAACAGAAACAGTTCTATTTATATACATGAATGTAATTAAACCTGTCATGCGGCTGTGCATATTTGACGAAAAAAAATCAATTGACGCAATTTGCCGTCGTTGTGCCTTGTTAGCTTAATTAACGTTTCTGGTTTTATCTTTTTTGTCTCGCCAAGATGAAGGCGCGAAAAGCGATACAAATGCTTTTCGGCGTTGTAATAATCGTCTGCGTCAAATTTCGGATTAAACTCCAACGTTAAGTTTTCGTTTATCTATTTTCGTTTATCTATGTTGCTCAATTGCTTAAAATGTGTACGCGGTAGACAAACCAAACTTTGAAAACAGGTGTATCAAGATTGTCAATAGTACGAGTATTTGTAATTTAGCTATAAAACGTTGGCTGTAGTAAATTTGCATCAACCGTTTTGCACACTAGAATATGACTATAGCAAATGGTACAGGGGCCCGTTTTACTAAACTACTTACGCAAACTTTTTGCGTAAGTCAAAATCGTTTAACTGTTATTTTTCGATCATGAACGTTTGCAAACAGCAAATAGCCAGATCAGAGGACGCGCTAAAAGCGCATCCTCTGATATGGCTATTTGCTGTTTGTAGCAAGTGATAATAAAAAATATAAATTAAAATTTAAAATTTTGACTTACGCAAATAATTTGCGTAAGTTGTTTAGTAAAACGGGCCCAAGGCGTATTAAATTGTCTTCATTTTAGGCAGGTTTCGAGTTAGCCCTATAAAGCTAACTCAAGACCTACCTGAAAATAAAGAAGTTTAATACGCCTATATGGCAATTATTTCTGTGAAATTTTCGATTGAAGCGATTGAAAAAATTCTAAAAATTCGTTGAATCATGCTCTTACAACTATGATACCCGGTATTGGTGTTTGATCTGGAATTAACTGTATCGAGAGGCTATCACAAATGCACGTATCGCATATAGAATGGTAGCTCATAGTGAGTGTCATATTGGCAGGACCAGGCCTGACGTTTGTGGCCTACCCGGAAGCTGTGTCGCTGTTGCCCATCTCTCCTCTGTGGTCCGTGCTCTTCTTCCTTATGCTGCTGGTTATCGGCATTGACAGTCAGGTAAATATACTCACCAGTATATATTAACATACACTAAAATAACTCGTTTATGGCAAACACATTATTTCAACGGACAGCCCGACGTTTGACCAGGCTAAAAAATAGTTGCCACAATTGGATTCAATGATATTGACGTTGAACTTAGGACCCTCTATTAGATTTCAAAATCAAAGTGGGCCAAACTTTGACCCGAGTGACCTTAACCTTGACCTAAGGGTCTGGATTAGGTTTCGAAATACTTTCCCTCTGTGATATTAGCGCATATGAAACTATCAGCAATATAAGACGATATGTACAATGGAGAAGACAACATTAGTTCCCGTTTAAACGACAAGCAAACGCAATGCAAAATATCATCAGAATGTCAAACAGTTTCAACCAGATAAGACGCCGAGTTACTCGGCGTCTCATCTGGATCCCAACTGTTGCGATTGATGTCATTGGTTCGTCCGCAGCGAGTGGAATGTTTAAAACAATTTTTCAGTGATTGGTCGGAAGAAGCGTGTCTAGTTATGATTTGTATATATATATTAACCGATATATTGTGGAAGCGGGTTCGGATTTGCATAATACAGCTCCCAGCCGTTATTTATTTACTGAATGTATGTTGTTATTACTGACATAACTCGTTCACCGCCATTGCTGACACTTTGCTGGCGTTTACAATTAGTTTGGATCCAGACCAGACGTTTTACGCTACTCGGCGTCTGATCTAAATCCGAAAATGTTGACATTCGATTAAAGTTTTTCTTTAATCAAAATAACAAAACTCTTGGTTTAAAAAACGACAGAATGCAGACGACAATGTTTCGTCGAACGACAATTTTGTAGAGAAATAGTATTTCCATGGAATGTACATCTAGGGCAAGCTGTCGCAATTGGTTCAGGTCACATCACTGTTATTCTTAACCCATTACTCCATAAATATGCCTTTTTGGCTTGAATTTATTCGTCCACTAGGGAAAACCATGAATACTCGTGTGCACCAAAAGAATGTTTTGTATACTAGCAGATGGTAGCCAAAAGAAAGCTGAATGTAAAATAGATTAGGCCTTCAGGTGCATTTTGCTTTCCTTTCAACTTGCTTTAAGTGGTCACCTGTCTTCAGAACTAGAACAGGCTATGGAATCAATGGCTAAACCTCGCTATAAGGGGAATGTCGACTTTAAGTGATTGATTAAAGCAAGATGAAAATAAAGCTGAAGTTTCTGCTGTACTTCCATCCTGATATTTCAGTTATTCGTTGTCTGTTGGACATGAGTCATTGTTTGAATGGATGACAATAATAGTGTTTACAGTACTCCCTCTCTACAGCGGCCCTCCCAACCACGACTCCCTCCTTACAAAGATCAGTGTCACAGTTCCCAAAACAGGACAATTATGTCTATAGATTTTACTGCTGCAATATCGTCTGCTTAAAATTGTCGTTTGTTGTTTGATCTCAAAGTTACATATAAGAGGACATTTAAATAGAAGATATATAATGACGAGTGACAAATGGCTTGAATCTAAATCAGACGCCGATTTTTGAAAATGTAAGCTATGTCTTAATTTTCCCTCTTTATAACGATTCCCTCCGAGCAACACACACAGTCTATGTCTCCCATTGGGTGTCGTTGTAGAGAGGGAGTTCTGTATATGTGTTCGACACTCCCTTACGAGCTGTTACACGCCGTTTGGACAAGAGGCACATTCCAACATCAAGCTCTATTGTACTCATACATTATGTTAACCCATTAGGCCATAGCATGTTTCTAGTTTAAAGACGTTTGGCCACATAAAGGATGTTTAAAGTAACGCAGAATGCGTATTAATGCTCATTCTGCATTACTTTTGAGCCTGTTCAAGCTTCTTATCACATAGCTTGCGGTCGGGGAGACTCGGGGTGGAATAACGCCATTTTATTAATATCGTAATCTACTAGTGAAATATCGTTTTTTGGGCTCCGGCCAAACCTTTCCGACCACAAGCGCTGCATGTAGCGGGACACCAAATGACATCATATGCGATGACGTTACCGTAAACAACTCCAGGTTTTGGCAGGAAATTTTTTATAACAGAAATACTACAAACTACGGCTCTGATTGATTTGATAGGTGTTTGAATTATTATGTAATAATAGAATCTCACTTTCGAGCTCATTACTTATTAAATCTTTATAAACTGACTTACTATATCTAAATCTAGTGCAGTAAATCAAACGATTCTTACCTTGCTAGGAAATGGTCCCATGTCTCATTTAAAATTTGAAATTTTGCATTTTCATCTCTGGAATTAAAACTTGGATCCCCAATATCTGGGTATGGTGGGTCAATATCGCTCATGTTTAGATTTCTTCGCTGATAAAATACAAAGCGGAACATTCTCTTCGACGGCCATAGACTTACCATTGAGTGTAGGCTAGCAATGACCCGGGTTTTTAGGTTCTGTTCACTCCTACCCCCCCCCCCCCCATTTTTATTGCATTTTCGGAATTTATAGCCCTTTTTAGCTCGCCTGTACGAAGTACAGGACGAGCTATTGCAATACCCCCGGTGTAGTCGTTGTCGTCGTCGTCGTGAACGGCGTAAACAATTTTAAGAAAATGTCTATTATTTCTATGTCCCTTAAGGTAATGCTTTCATAGTTGGTATGTGTGTGTATATGGACAAAACCTTCCCATGCACAGAAAAAGTTGGACCCCTGTGACCTTGCCCTTGAACTTAGGGCCTGCGTTTAGGTTTCGAAATCTGCTTTTATAGTTGGTATGTATGTGTATATGGACAAGACCTTTACATGCATGCGTTTAGGTTTAGAAATTTGTGTTTAGGTTTCGAAAAATGCCTTTAACTTCTATGTCCCTTGAGGTATTGATTTCATAGTTGGTATGTGTGTGTATATGGACAAGACCTTTCCATGCACAGAAAAATTTAGACCCCTGTGACCTTGACCTTGAACTTAGGGCCTGCGTTTAGGTTTCGAAATCTGCTTTCATAGTTGGTATGTATGTGTATATGGACAAGACCTTTACATGCATGCAAAAAAATTAGCCCAGTGCCCTTGACCTTGAACTAAGGTCGCGAAAGGTTTTAGGTTTCGAAATCTGCGTTAAGTTTCAAAAATGCTTATAACTCCTATATCCCTTGAGGTGTTATTTTCATATTTGATTTGCCAGTGTATATGGACAAGACCTTTCCATGCAGGCAAAAAGGTTGACCTCTGTGACCTTGAGTGTGCTTTTAAGTTTATAAAGGTGCCGGTGGCGAGCTTTGTTGTCTCTCTGACAACTCTTGTTGTTTTACTACTGAACAAAGGTGTAGGCACGTGCCTACTTGCCTAACAGGAAGCTACGCAAATGCTCATTGATTAAAATTAATACGACAATCGCCAAGGCTCGCGTCATATTAATTTAGTCATTTCGTAATGAGCACTCATGTAAGATCCTCTATACCTGACTAGGATATATAAATGAATTCTTATGCTGCATATTCATGAATATTTAAAGTGGAACTATTCTCTTTAGTGCAGGAATATCTTAAATGCGTAAAAAGGCGTACAATGGAGTAATTTGTTTATAGACAAGTAACGAGGGAAAATAATGGTATTATGACATTACAAACGGGACCGTCCCTGACGTGTCATCACTTCGGAATTGCCTTGACCGATATATGGCTACCACTGAAATTTTCCTATAAAAGTTATCTGCTTCACATTAATCTTGCAACAAGTTGCCATGTATCTGTATGACTACAAATTAATAATAGTTTCACTTTTGTCGTTTATTTCGACTTTGACTTTTAGAGGTAGCGTATGTATATAAGTCAAGGTTCAATAGGCATATCTGTCCTAAAATGTAATAGAGGAAAACAGTTTTTTTTATCAGTTTAAGGTGGTTCGCGGGTCTGCTTTTTCCGTGTCAGAAATCTTTGAAATCTTGATAAAACTGAAATATCAGGGGTGAAAAATCGTTAAAATAAAAAAACATTACAGTTCCGTTTTTTTCTGACAGGACCTTTTGTCGAGAAAAGCTCCTTTTTAATAAACGGGAATATTTTCTTTATAAACTAATATGGTTTCTGTACATTCAAGTAATCTGTACAGAGACTATAAGATATTGTGTAAACAAAAATATTTCATGACATATTTTCTGGAAATATCAATATTTTAAAAAAAGTCAAATTCTAGAAAAGTCACTAAGTCTCAAATTACAAAAAATCTAGCTTTTTAACATACACTAATTTTACTCTTATCAGATAGATATTACTTAGTTCTACTGGTCGCAAATTTTTTATGAAAATCTACAGTGGAATTTACATTTTATACATGATTTCCTGAAATTCTGACAAAATGTTAACACAAAACGAGTAACCTCCCTTGAGTTCAAAATATCAGGTGAAAGTCATCAGCATTTCCGGAACTCGAGATGTGGGCCGCCCGCTGTAGAACCACCTTAAGGTACAAGGATAATGTGACTTTGTCTTACTCATTATGCTTAATTGGAAAATTGGAATTGTCCATTAACTGTTTTAGGGGTGAATGGATGGACTCAGTGATTTTTACATCCGAGTTATCTTTCTAGAACGTCTTTCACAACCACACAGTATTTGTTACAACACAGGGAAACAAACATATGTTCAGGCTGGCCTAGGTGAATGAAGTACTATTCATTGACTGTTTGTTATTGCGTTGTTATATGAGTCAAGGTCGTGTTTTCATTCTACAACAACTGACATTGTTATAAATGTAGAATGTTATTAATGGCGACAAGAAATCGTGACTGGAATCGCAGAACGTGCTCTTACTACAGTGGGGAAGTCGTTATTCTTTCCCGTTTAAACGTATCTTATCGCAAAATGCGATTCAATAAAATGTAAAAAAAATATCAACGTTTTAAAGAATATGATTATTTATTTCGATCTGGGTTGCAAACAGTTTTGAGCATGATCTGACGCCGGATAACCCGGCGTCTGATCAGGCCTCAAACTGTTTACACTGGACATAATTGTTTAAGCCTTAACGCATTTGTTAAAAAAAGATTAACATCTTGATCGTTGTACGTGTTAGTTTTTCTGTTTGTCATGTGTCAGTCATGAGTGAATCTTCAAGTGACATCGTCATACAGTAAATCATTCATTACACGTCAATAGAATGTTTATACAGAGTGTTGCTTAACTAATTCATCCCTCCCAATTGACAATACTGACTGGTCCTTTTTAGACCATTAAGGGTTGTTTTGCTTTTTTATAATATAATGCAAAATGACAAACAGTGAAGTCCCTGATTAGAGGGCTCCTGCAGGAGCCCTCTAATCAGGAACTTCACTGTTTGCATAAGACACGTGTACTCTTCACAGGTACACGTTTGGTAAAGGACGAGGGATCAATGAATTAATGCAAGATAGAATAATACAGATTACTGAACGTTCATAGGAGTTTTCAGTATTATTTCTATCTTGTATTAAGTCACCAGCGGCTGTGTTTGGAGTTTCATGCTACTATAAATTCGTGGTCGCCTAAGATATCTGTCGCTGGAACAAATATCGGTCAAACTCACCAATTATACAGTCATTGTTTATATTGATGAGATTTTTATCAGTTCATCGCAAAATGACAAACAGTGCATGCCCTGATCAGAGGGTCCATTCAGCAGCCCTCTGGTCCGGCGCTACATTATTTGCATATGACAAGTGTGCTCTATACAGATACACGGTTTGCAAATGAAGAATATACTTTTCTCTATGGTTCAATGGGTAAAGTGAAAATATAATGCAGTTTAAAGAGGTTGACAACCAGATTTGACCGATTTCTAATTGTACGAACAGTTCCAATAAAACAATGATATAGATAGAAGAGCTGAACCCTTATGAAATGAATAACAAAACCGTAAAAATGGCATTCCCTAAGCTTCGAAGGTATCAGTAAATTATTGGTGCTAACGTATAGCCGCCTTATATAAGCATATGCATATGACTGTTTTACGGCCTTGTAACACCGAATAGGAAGATGATTTTGGCCAATGCCGTGCGCTGCGAACCAGTGTATAGGGTTTTGAAATGTAAACAGTAGCTGTGTCGAATGTGACTTTTATTTACACATAGTGTCAAACGCTAGATGGCCGATCATTCAGTAAGGGTAGATATTTCGATAGACAGGTAACCACGTATTTCAGAGTACAGTGTAATGCCTAATATTTCTAAATGAAGCCCCCTCTGAATATTGAATATGTCCTGCATTAAGTCGCCGCTTGTCAAAAGCTTTTTATATGTATATGATTGCTAGCTACATATTATTTCTTATTTATCTGTTAACTAATAGTTAAGGATTCTTGTTAAATGTGTATATTAGTAGTTTATAATTTGCTAATATACTTATGAGTTCTATACTTTATCTATACTCTTTTACTCTACATGCTCTGTAAACTTTTAATTCAACTCGACCTGTATACTTGTTGATATTTCATGCAATGTAAACTAGTTTCTACTGTGCTGTGCACTACTTAATCTGTACCTTGCTGTTTATTTATAGTATCGTCACGCGCCCTTTAAAAATGTTTCCACTTGGTATATATATTTATAGTTTCTACTTGTCTTGTATATTTGTACTTTCTATTTGCTCTTTATACCTGTATTCATAGTTTATACTACATATTTATGATTTCTACTTTCTCTATTTACATTGTATTTGCAATTTCTGCTTGCTGTTTATATTCATAATTTCTACCTACTCCGTTTATTATTATTTCTACTTGCTCTATATTTAGCTTTTGATTGCTATACATATTTACAATGTGTACTTTCTTTCTATATTGACAATTTCTGCTTGCTTTATATATTTATTGTTTTTACATCATCTGTATATTTATAGTTTCTACTTGCTCTATGTATTAATATTCTACTTGCCTTTTGTTTTTAGCTCACCTGGCACAAAGTGCCAAGGTGAGCTATTCTGATCGTGCTGTGTCCGTCGTCCGTCGTCGTCCGTCGTCGTCCGTTCGTCCGTCCGTCCGTCGTCAACCATTTCCTTAAACGACATCTCCTCCTAAACTACTAGTCAGATTTTTACCAAACTTACCAGGAATGATCCTTATATGGTCCTCTTTCAAAGTTGTTGAAATGCTTCCGGTCCGATGCATATCTAGGTCAAAGGAGCTAAAAATAGTTCGCTTCAATAAAAACTTTAAAAATCTTCTTGTCTGAAACCGCAGTTCTCTGAGCTTAGATATTTAGCACAAAGCATCATCTACGGGTCCTCTATCAAAGTTGTTCAAATTATGTCCCTGGGGTCAAAAATGACCCCACCCCAGGGATCACAAATTTACATAGTTATATAGTGAAATCTTCAAAAATCTTCTACTCTGAAACTAACGTGGCCAGAGCTTAGATGTTTGCCATGGTGACACTTCTAGAGGACCTCTACCAATATTGTTGAAATGGTTCCAGTCTGTTGCATATCTAGGTCACAGGAGCTAAAAATAGATCGCTTCAATAAAAACTTTAAAAATCTTCTCGTCTGAAACCGCAGTTCTCTGAGCTTAGATATTTGGCACAAAGCATCATCTACTGGTCCTCTATCAAATTTGTTCAAATCATTTCCCTGGGGGTCAAAAATGACCCCGCCCCGGGGCTCACAAATTTACAAAGAATTATATAGTGAAATCTTCAAAAATCTTCTTCTCTGAAACTAACGTGGCCAGAGCTTAGATATTTGGCATGGTGACACTTCTAGAGGGCCTCTACCAATATTGTTGAAAAAGTTCCAGTCCGTTGCATATCTAGGTCACAGGAGCTAAAATAGATCGCTTCAATAAAAACTTTAAAAATCTTCTCGTCTGAAACCGCAGTTCTCTGAGCTTAGATATTTGGCACAAAGCATCATCTACTGGTCCTCTATCAAAGTTGTTCAAATTATGTCCCTTGGGTCAAAAATGACCCCGCCCCGGGAGTCACAAATTTACATAGAGTTACATTGTGAAATCTTCAAAAACCTTCCTTTCTGAAACTAACGTGGCCAGAGCTTATATATATGGCATGGTGACACTTCTAGAGAGCCTTTACCAAATTTGTTGAAATTGTTCTAGTCTGTTTCATATCTAGGTCACAGGAGCTAAAATAGATCGCTTCAATAAAAACTTTAAAAATCTTCTTGTCTGAAACCGCAGTACTCTGAGCTTAGATATTTGGCACAAATTAAGTATCATCTACTGGTCCTCTATCAAAGTTGTTCAAATTATGTCCCTTGGGTAAAAAAATAACCCTACCCCGGGAGTAACAGTTTTACGTAGAGTTATATAGTGAAACTTCAAACATCTTCTTTCCTGAAACTAAGATTTCCAGAGCTTTGATACTTGGCATAGTGTGACTTCTAGAGGTACTTTACCAATTTTGTTCAAATGGTTCCGGTCTGTTGCATATCTAGGTCACAAGAGCTTAAAGAACGATCGTTTCATTAAATTTTAAAAAATCTTGTTCATGAAATCTTCAAAATATTTTGTGCCAAATTTTCTAGCTTTCGTCCGTCACATATTTTACTAAATTGTTTTCTTAAATGTTTGCTGTCAACATTTTTCAAATCAATGCCCTTGGCATATACTGAAGTGATTGGCTAAATCGTATTGTCATAATTTCTCAGCTTTCCCAGATATTTTACGCTTATTTCAGTTGTTCCAGGTGAGCGATTTAGGGCCATATACGGCTCTTGTTATTATTTCTACGTATTCTCTATACATGTATTTATAATTGCTACTTGATTTGTACATTTGCATGTAGTTCTATTTGCTCTATAAACTTATAGTTTATACTGTCTTCTTTCGAAATGTGTTCTATACCTCTGGACGGACAATTATTCAACCTTTTTAGCGATGTATAGCATTTGAAGATTAACTTATATTGTGAAAGGAAGAAGTATTTTAAAGAAAGTGACCCCTGTGTTAGATTGAACAAACGATGCGCGACGTTATTGTAAATATAAAGTTTTTGATTGCTCTGTATACTTTTATTTTCCGGTACCCTGTATACTTATGATTTCTAATTGGTACGTGTAGTTTTTTTTTGCTATTATTATTATTATTATACCAGATTTATATAGCGCTCCTTTCACACAGGGGTTGTGCGTTCAAAAGCGCTTTACATGAAATAACATAAATGTACCTACAAATCGAGAAAGACAAAACAACCAAATTAGATCTGAAATAAAACATGAATAAACATATAAGAGACAGTCCCCAAAACGGCGATCACATTACCCCCCATCAGTCAGCAATGGACCGACCGGCTAAAGATTGCCAACTGATATTAATAATGGTAGAGCGCCCAATGCAGGCGATCGACAAAACACAATTAACTATAATTAGATCTTAAATAAACATGAATAAACATACAAAAGACAGCCCCCAAAACGGCGATCACACTACCCCCATCAATCAGCAATGAACCAACCGGCTAAAGATTGCCGATCAATAGAAATAATAGCAGAGCGCCAAAAGCAGGCCGCCTAATGTAACATAACATAGGAAAAACAGCATGCGACCATAACTAAAAACTCTATAGAAGATCAATGACATGATTAAAAATGGTGAAAGCTGTCCAAGAATTATACCACAGACCCCGCCAGCTGGTTTCAAAAGAGATCAGAGTCGTATCCGAACCATCAAAGATCCACCAGACAGGCATTGTTCGACGGTACAACCCCAGAACTAAAAATTAGACCCATAATATATACAGAATGAACACAGCCCTGGTGTAGCAGTCATCTACCTCCTCCACCCTACACCCGCGGGACCTACATGTTCCATGGCTGAAATTACACCTTTACTTTATAAAACATCAAGATAAGAAGCTGTCCCTGAATCCCCAAACCCCAAGCCAGTCGATTTCAAAGAGATCAGGGGCAATCCCTACCATCAAGATCCACCAAACAGGCACAGACAAACGGTACAACTCCAGAACTCCCATTTAGACCCACACTATCCACAGCAAGAACATAGCCTATAGATAGCAGTCATCTATTTCCTAATGTGTTCTTATAATAAATATTAAAGAAGTGTGTTTTCAGACGTTTTTTGAAGACTGCAACTGAGCTCGCATCTCTGATGTCTGATGGTAGAGTGTTCAAGAGCTGCATGCATGAAACTTCTATCTCCAAACTTCACCAAACGACTTCTCGGTACAACCAGCGATACTGATTTACTTACAGACCGCAACACTCTTCAAGGTTTATACACGTCAAGCATACTGAGAATGTACTTTGGAGAATCATTGCACATGGCTTTTTGAATTCAATTCTGTGTTGAACTGGAAGCCAGTGAAGCTCCTTTAAGACTGGAATGATGTGATTGTACCGGGGAGTCCTTGTAATGATGCGGGCTGCTGTATTTTGCACACGCTGTAGTTTTCGTAGTGAGTTTTGGGGAATCCCATAGAGCAATGAGTTGCAGTAGTCAATTTTCGATGTGACCAAAGAATTGACCAAGGTCTTTGTAGCTTCAGGGGAAAGGTACTGTCTAATATGAACTATTTGCCGCAGCTGTGCATAGCTAGACCTGCACACAGCGTTAATGCGCTGTGTCATATCCATTTGGGAATCGAAGCTAGCTCCAATATTCTTCACACGCAATGATGGTTTGATTTTAGAGTTTCCCACTTGAACGTGAAAGTTTTCAGGTATGTTAACCTTTTTTGAGTGAAACAATATGACCTCTGTTTTGTCAGTGTTCAGCTTCAACATATTCTGATGCATTCATGGGACAATGTCTTTTAGACAGCCTTCGACTTTTAAGAGGGCTAATTGTTGGCAAGATGTGTCTTTAGGCTTGAATGACAAGTATAACTGTGAATCATCTGCATAGAAATGATGATCCAGATGATGATTTCTGCAAATTGAGCCAACAGGTTTTGTGTACAAGATGTAGTGTTTCGGCCCCAGGACTGAACCCTGCGGCACACTATACTTCATTTGAACTGGGGCAGATACTTCTCCATCTACTGCGACTGTTTGGTAACGGTCATTAAGGTACGAAGTCATCCACTTTAGAGGGTTTCCAATAATTTTAAAGTCTTTTTCAAGGCGATTGAGTAATGTTTCTTGATCAATTGTGTCAAATGCGGCTGATAGGTCAAGCATCACCAGAATTGTGATTTCGTTCTTATCAAGATACTGCAGGATGTCATTTTGTACCTTAAGAAGAGCAAATAAGTACATGTATATATGCTATATATACTTAAAGCTTCTATTTGCTTCGTTTACTTATAGTTTCTATTTGCTCTAAATACTTCTTGTTTCTACTTGTACTTATATTTTCTACTTGCCCTGTATACTTAAAATTTCTAATTGATCCATATACTTATAGTTTTTATTTGCTGTCTATTCCAATACCTTATATTTGTTCCGTTTACCTATACCGGTAGTTTCTATTTGCTCTTAATACTAATTGGTTCAACTAGTACTTATACTGATAATTATACCCCCACAAACAGAGTTTGAGGGGGGTATACTGGAATCAGCCTGTCGGTCGGTTGGTCGGTTGGCCGTTGGTCGGTCGGTTGGTCGGTCGGTCGGTCTGTCTGCAAAATCTTGTACTTTCAACTCCTCCTTCAGTTTCAACCCGATTAATTTGATACTTGGCATAAATGTTACTCAGGTGTAGTAGATGTGCAAGACACAAATTTCAAGTCTCTGTGACCTTGACCTTGACCTTTGGCCTTGATTAGTATTGAAATTGGTAGGCAAAATCTTGTACTTTCAACTCCTCCTTCAATTTCAACCTGATTCATTTGATACTTGGCATAGATGTTACTCAGGTGTAGTAGATGTGCAAGACACAAATTTCAGGTCTCTGTGACCTTTGGCCTTGAAATTGGTCTTGAAATTGGTAGGCAAAATATTGTACTTTCAACTCCCCTTTCAGTTTCAACCCGATTCATTTGATACTTGGCATAAATGTTACTCAGGTGCACTAGATGTGCAAGACACACATTTCAGGTCTCTGTGACCTTGACCTTTGGCCTTAGATTTGGTCTTGAAATTGGCAGGCAAAATCTTGTACTTTCAACTCCTCCTTCAGTTTCAACCCGATTCATTTGATACTTGGCATAGATGTTACTCAGGTGTAGTAGATGTGCAAGACACAATTTTCAGGTCTCTGTGACCTTGACCTTGACCTTTGGCCTTTAAATTGGTCTTGAAATTGGTAGGCAAAATCTTGTACTTTCAACTCCTCTTTCAGTTTCAACCCGATTCATTTGATACTTGGCATAAATGTTACTCATGTGTACTAGATGTGCAAGACACACATTTCAAGTCTCTGTGACCTTGACCTTTGGCCTTAAATTTGGTCTTGAAATTGGCAGGCAAAATCTTGTACTTTCAACTCCTCCTTCAGTTTCAACCCGATTCATTTGATACTTGGCATATATGTTACTCAGGTGTAGTAGATGTGCAAGACACAAATTTCAGATCTCTGTGACCTTGACCTTTGTCATTTAAATTGGTCTTGAAATTGGCAGGCAAAATCTTGTACTTTGAACTCCTCCTTCACTTTCAACCTGATTCACTTGATACTTTGCATAAATGTTACTCAGGAGTAGTAGATGTGCAAGACACACATTTCAAATCTCTGTGACCTTGACCGTTGGCCTTGAAATTGGTCTTGAAATTGGCAGGCAAAATCTTGTACGGCGAACTCCTTCACTTTCAACCTGATTTACTTGATACTTGCCATAATTTTTCCAAGTTTTTATGATGGTGGCAGCACCCTGCCATTGTCAAACCTCATTGAAAACGTCTGCAGAGTGTGACAGAGTGCTGCATAGTGGGGTATTTATCACCTTTAGTGATAGCCGTTCTAGTTTCTGATTGATCCATATATTTATAATTTTCATTTGCTCTCTATTCTTATAGCTTCTATTTGCTTCGTTTACTTATTCAAGGTAGTTTCTATTTGATCTAAATATCTATTGTTTCTACTTGTACTTATAGTTTCTACTTGCTCTCGATTCATATAGCTTCTACTTACTCTGTATAATTATAGCTCCGACTATCTCTGTAACTTTATAGCTCTAGTTGCTCCGTATACTTATAGCTTCTACTTGCTCTGTATACTTAAAGCGCCACTTGCTCCGTATACTTATAGTTTCTACTTGCTCTGTATACTTATAATTTCTAATTAATCCATAAACTTACAGTTTTTATTTGCTCTCTATTCTTATTGCTTATACTTTCTCTGTATAACTGTGAATCATCTTATACTTATAGTTTCTACTTGCTCTGTATACTAATAGTTTTACATGTCTGAATACTTATAGTTTCTACTTGCTCTGTATACTTATAGTTTATACTTGCTTTGTATACTTATAGCTTCTACTTGCTCTGTATACTAATAGTTTTACATGTCTGAATACTTATAGTTTCTACTTGCTCTGTATACTTATAGCTTCTATTTGCTCTGTATACTTATAGCTTCTACTTGCTCTGTATTCTTATTGATCCTACTTGCTCTGTATACTTTTAGTTTCTATTTGCTATGTATACTTAAAGTTTCTTCTTGCTCTGTATTCTGTATACTTATAGTTTCTACTTGCTCTGTATACTTATAGCTTCTATTTGCTCTGTATGCTTATAGCTTCTACTTGCTCTGTATTCTAATAGTTTCTACTTGCTCTGTATACTTATAGCTCTACTTACTCTGAATACTTAAAGCTTCTACTTGCTCTGAATACTTATAGTTCTACTTGCTCTGAATACTTATAGCTTCTACTTACTCTGTATACTTATAGCTTCTATTTGTTCTGTATGCTTATAGCTTCTACTTGCTCTGTATTCTTATAGTTTCTACTTGCTCTGTATACTTATAGTTTCTACTTGATCCGTATACTTATAGTTTCTACTTGCTCTGAATACTTCTACTTGCTCCGTATACTTATATTTTCTACTTGCTCTGAATACTTACAGCTTCTACTTTCTCCGTATACTTCTATTTTCTACTTACTCTGTATACTTGTAGTTTCTACTTGATCCGTATACTTATAGTTTCTACTTGCTCTAAATAGTTCTATTTGATCCGTATACTTATAGTTTCTGCTTTGTCTGTATACTTTTAGTTTCTACTTACTCTGAATAGTTCTACTTGCTCTGTATACTTACAGTTCGGGATGCTGGAGACATGTATCAGTGCATTTTTAGACGAGTTTCCCAAGCAGCTACGTAGACGGAGGACGCTGCTAGCAGCCATAGTCTGTCTCATAGAGTTTCTTCTGGGACTTCCACTCGTCACACAGGTACATATATACAACTCAGCTTAACCTATTACCCCATAGCTTGTTCCTAGTTTTAAAGACAGGTGACCATTTCAAGCAGGTTGAAAGTAAAGCAGAATGCGCCTTTAGGCACATTCTGCTTTAATTTCAGCCTGCTTTAAGCTTTTATCTGCTGGAGTATAGAAAATATTTCTTATGGTTCTAATGTGTAGCGGTATAGATTTGAACAACTTTCTTCAGTAGAGGATTAAATTAAAGGCATTAAAATGCGTATTTATGAGGTAATGGGTTAAACAGTGAGGAATCAGTCCTCTACTACGTCCCGTTGCCACGATATCCAAAGTAACGTTCACTGTTAAAGACAATGTTTAGCTCACACCAGAACACGAAGTGCTCAAGTTGAGCTTTTGTGATACCCCTACTGTCCGTCGTCAATCTGTCCGTGTGTCTGCGCTAATAGTGTGGGTATATGGGACATAGTGACATAACACAGAACAAAAGAAAACAATAAACTGTTCATTCCGTTAGTCCATATTCGGTTTATGTGTCCTTTTTGGTTTATGTAGCTTCTTTATGTGTCTTTTCACACCTTAGAACGACTGTCCGTCAACAATTGCAAACGACTTCCTCTCTAAAACCAATAGACCCAATGTAACCAAACTTCATCAGAAGCATCAGTAGGGCGGGGAAATGAAAACTTGTTAAACGTTTGTGGGTGGGGTAATTTGTCTGGTTGTCATGGCAACCGTGTACGATATCTACAAAAATCTTCTTCTCCGAAAGCACTTGTTCGATTTCCATTTGGTTTTCACCAAAAAGCTTCTCAATGAATAGACTTTCAAATGTGTTCAAAGAATTTTGATCCGTTAAAAAACATTGCCGCCCGAAGGCGTGGTCATTTTCCGTGTTTGGTTATATCGAATGTAAAGTTGAAGAACCTTCTGGAAGACGTGGAAGTCATATATTTTATTACACTTCATAAGATTTAGTCAGTGGCATGACTTGAACAAGATTTAGTTCATACATGAATGTAGGTCATGCCGAATCATAAAGTAGGTCAGAAGGTCAAATCACAGAAAAAACTTTTTGCCACTAAAGCTGCCATAGTTTTAGCCAAATCTTCTTGAAACTTACCTAGAATGGTTATCTTGACAAAAGCTAGGCACTGTGTGAATATGGGTTGCATAAAACTAAAACGTAGGTCAGTAGGTCAAACCCTGAAATAGCTTCTAAACACTGTAGGGGCCTTATTTTGAGCCATAATTTTACACAACTTGCTTAGAATGATCACCTTGATAAAAATCTAGGCTATGTATGAATACACGTATATGTTGTGTATGGTAAAAAGTAGGTCATTAGGTCAAAGCGTAGAAAAGGCTTCTGAACCCTCTAGTCCATATGGAGAACACACATCAACATTATTCTGACTCATTTGCTTCTTGTGACAAGGCACTTGCGGGGGAATAAATCGCCTGTAGTTTTAAGTCTAGTTAAATCTGGGAACTTTGTACTCTGGTGAGCGCCTTAGAGCCCCATTGGGCTCTTGTTTGTTTTAGCGATTTGAACGTAAAGAATTAGGTTCTTGTGAGAACTAAACGTTACAATTGCATTTCGTAACAAAAAAAGAACTATCTTAAAAAAGATATTGAGCGGAGAGCGTTTAGGAATATAATGCTGTAGATGGTTGTGAAAAATGCATGCACAAAATTGAGGGCTTCAAAGAATTGTTATACCTTGGATTGAAAAGCAAAACATTCAAATACAGTAACTTTCATGTAAAGTATAGCTACTAAAAGTCTATCCTCTACAGAATTACCAAACAATAATTTAAACCGTATCCTGCTGCATAAATCTAATCTTCTAGCACTATTCATTCATGAATGGAGCTTCTTAAAACAAAGATGACATATCTAAAAAAAAGAAAGAAAAGAAACATGCAGTCATTGCAATTACAGAATGAATGAATGAATGAATGAATGGTGTTTTACGGCCCATCGACACAAAAAGGTCATTTAGAGTCGAATAAATAATGATGAATATTAAATTTAAAATACTAACAAGTATTAGATTTCGTCAATGTCAGTCCCGATCAACAGGAAAGTAAACAAAATATGGGCAACAATTACAATTACAGAGCTGTGTCTATAATTTTGCACAAACAATTCACATTTAATACAGTAACTTTCATGTTAAATATAGATACTAAAAATATATCCTCTACAGAATTACCAAACAATAATTAAACTATATCCTGCTGCTTATAGACTCTTGCATAAATCTACTGTTCTATTACTCTTAATTCATGAATGGAGTTTCTTAGAACAAAGATGTCATATCTAAAAATAGAAACATGCTGTGATAGCAGTTGCAACCTCTGTCTATAATTTTGCACAAACAATTCATCTCCAGTAAAACTTGTAAATGGGTACTATAGATAAGCCTGTCCCCATATCCAATCAGCCCATTCAGTTTTAAGCATATGACTTTCAACCTAGATTTCTGACCAGTTATCATTGGTTGAGAATTTGCAAAGCTCCGCTGAATAAATGGCATTATCATACTTCAAAGTAAATTCCTTACTTTTGATTGGGTACCAAGCCCTAGACATGATCCCAAGTACCCTGTAAGGTGACATGGTACGTAGAAATACAACTGTTTTCATTGGCTAACACTGGGCAGGTCCCTGAGTCTTGCTTTGCAGAAAATAAGATGGGCGATTGCTCGACAGGATTGAGTGCATTCAATTGTACATCATCCGTTTTTTATTATACTGCAAAGTAAATTCCTTACTTTTCATTGGTCACCGAGCCCTAGACGTGGTCCCAAGTACCCTGTGAGCTGACAGGGTACTTGGAAATGCAGCTGTTTTCATTGTCTGACAGGTCTCTGAGTCTTGCTTTGCAGAAAATAAGATGGGCGATTGCTCGACAGAATTGAGTGCATTCAATAGTGCATCCTCCGTTTTAAGTCCAGTTCGGCTTATAACCAATCGGTGTTTGGATCTTTTAACAATCGCATTATTTCTGGGAAAGTTTGCCGTCGAAGTCGAAGAGTATGCCCATTATTCTTATGAATAACAACTTTCAGAAGCATGACGTCATTAACGCTCAACGTTATCTGCTTTGGCGCGATTTTTTGTTGTAGTTTATACGCTATCGCGCTGTACACGACAAATTCCGAAATATTTCGTTTGAACTGTGAAAACTTTGCAGTATACTAAATTCGTTATACAGTTTCCTCACAGTGTACATGGAGATGTCGTCCCGGCAGGTAAATTTATGTTACTTTCGCCTTACGGCTCGGGCAACGTGATTTACCTCAGCCGGGGAGAAATCCTTATGTACACTGTTATGTGAAGAAACTGTATAACTTATAATACTCCCATATCAAACAAGTACTGAGCTCGAGAAACGAGTATTGCATTGTCCCAAATAAAGTGGTTATTTGCCAAAAGTTTGGGTCCTTCATGTATTTGACTTTTAAATTCATTCACACCGCTGAAACCACAAAGGCCATTATGAAGCCATAACCCGACTATTTATCTGCCTATGAAATAAGGAATGGTTTCGTTTTTAGCTCACCTGGCACAAAGTGCCATGGTATTTTGATCCTCATGAGTCCGTCGTCGTTTGTCCGTCGTCGTCGTCCGTCCGTCATCAGTAATTATTTTTAAATCTCCTCCTAAACTGCTTGATGGAATTTCACCAAATTTGGCAGGTCTTATCCTCATATTGTCCTATATCAAATTTGTTCAAACATTTCCGGTCCGTTCCATATCGAGGTCACAAGAGCTAAAACTTGATCGTTTCAATGTTAACATCTTCTTGTCAAAAACCATACGGACCAGAGCTTAGATATTTTGCACATGGCATCATCAAAAGGTCCTCTATTAATTTTGTTCAAATTTTGCTCCTACGGTCAAAATTGGCCTTGCCCTGGGGTTTAGGTTTTACATAGAGGTATAAAGTGAATGTAAACTTAAAACATCTTCTTGTCAAAAACCATAAGGGCTAGAGCTTAGATATTTTGCAAATGACATCACCTATAGGTCCTCTATCAAGATTGTTCGAATTTTGCCCCTGGGGTCAGACTTGGCCCCGCCTAAGGGTTCACCATTTTACATAGAGTTATATAGTGAAATCTTTAAACCTCTTCTCTGAAACTAAAATGGAAAGAGCTTAGATATTAGGCATGGCGACACTTCTAGAGACCATTTACAATTATTTTTGAAACCGTTCCTTTGCATATCTAGGTCACAGGAGCTAAATACAGATTTGTTTTCAATTAAAACTTCAAAAATCTTCTTGTCTCAAACAACAGTGCCCTGAGCTTAGGTTTTAGGCACAAAGCATCATCTACAATTTTTCTTTGAAGATTGTTCATATTATATGTCCCTCGGGGTCAAAAATGACCCTGTCCCGTGGGTCACAAATTTATTGCGAGTTATATAGCGAAATCGTCAAACCTCTTCTTCTCTGAAACTGGTATTGCCAGAGTTTTGATATTTGGCATGGTGACACTTCTAGAGGAACTTTACCAATGTTGTTCAAACTGTTTCTGTCCATTGCATATCAACGTCACAGTCCTGAGCGAAAAAAAAATTTACCTAAAAATTATTCTTGTCTGAAAACACAGTACTCGAAGCTTAGATATTTGGCACAAAGCTTCAATTACATGTCCTCTATCTTGAATGTTCAAATTTTGTTCCTGGGGTCAAATATTGCCCCGACCAAGGGGTCACAAATTTACATAGTTATATATACTGACGGACTTTAGAAACGCATCACTGATATATACACCGCAATATGTTCACTGCTATTTCACCTATCGTTGCGTTAAGATCTGTCCTGTATGCGGTCTTCTGCAGCGGATTCCTCTCTACCGTCTTATCACTGTTTATTGCGTGTAAAGTCCTACGGCGACGTCCTGGTATCAAATTTGCCGTTGAAACTGCTATTGTGAAGCGATCTCGGGGATGACGTTGACGTATGAAATTGTCTTGACGTCGGGTATTTAAACGGAAATGACCCGGTCTAGGTCGGCCAGCAACACTACTTGTAGCAAGAAACACTAATGAAGGCGAAAACTGTTCGATTGTTGTACACCAAAACGCCATAAACTGTCCCTTTGACTGGTGCTTGTTTGCAACAAGCCAATAATTAGATTACGTAAATCTTGTCTTAGTCTTGGCGTTGATTTAATATTCAATAGAAAGTCAAAATTCCAATGGCAAAAGTAAGTGTGTCTATATGACTTTCTAAAGTGAACATTTTTTCAAACGATCCTAGTGATCTTGGTTGGGATTATGAAGCCTGTTTTCTATTTGTTGCACGTGCGCACCTTGCCGGATACCACGTTGACCAATTGCACGAAATTTCGCTGGCAGTGACAATTTGTGGGTTATAATGTTACCTAACAGAGTGAGTTTCCTACTGCTTACCATTAAAAAGAAAATATCTGAAAATATAAGTAATGCGTTTCTAAAGTCTTCAGTATAGAAAAACTTCAAACAGCTAATTCTCTGCAAATTATGGGGCCAGAGATTTGATACTTGACCAGGTGAAACTTCTAGAGGTACCTTACTAATACATGTATTGTTCAAAAGGTTTTGGTCTGTTGCATATATAGGTCACATGAGCTAAAAAAAAAAATTTTCAATGAAACCTTCACAAAATATTGTCATGCATGACAGTACCCTGAGCTTAGATATTTGGCACACATCATTGTGTCTACTCAGCAATTGGCACAGTCATATTGTCATAGTTTCTCAGCTTTCCAATATATGTTACATTTACATCAACAGTTCCAGGTGAGCGATTTAGGGCCGTTAACGTCTCTCGTTTAATAGAAAACATTGACATGCATGTCAAACAGTTTAGATCCTGATCAGACGCCCGTCATATTAACGATGTTATGCGGCATCTGATTAGGATCCAAACATTCTGCAAATATATTTGAGGATGTCATTGACAGTGAAATGTCAATTAAGGGGAAGGGCCGAATCTAATGTTGTAAGAACTTGTGGCCCAACCCTATTTCTTTGTATAATTATATTGAAATAAAATATGTTTAAACTAGACAGTGATATGGTTAATTAAGTTGAATAGCACAATAACTATTTTCTGACACGATAGGTATCTACCCTTATCATGCTGAATTGTCGTCTGCAAAAAAATGAGCACTGAAGGAAAATTGAATAGAGCTTTGGTCCAGTTCAGACGCCGTGTAATATCGATCTGGAACGACACTGTTTGCCAATGTTTGCCGATATGTTCTTTGAATGATAAAGGTTAAGGTCATGTCAAGGTCATAAAAAGATGTATGAAAATTGTAAAAAAGGCGCGCCTGTTATATAAATCAAATTTCATACGATTAATGGTAGTCTCCACTCTTTGTTCACGCATCAAACCCAAGCGACGAGTATAATCCTCATTTACAAACAGTGAACCTATGGTGAAGATAACACTTGTCCTATGCAAACAGTGTATAACTTGATTAGCGGGCTTATACAGGAGCTCTCTGGTCAGGGTCTAGCCTACTTTGCAATACGGTATATGGTTATAAGTCAAAAATGGATCAAGCTTATTAGATATTGAAATTGTCCATACAATGTTTCATGGTTGAATGAGTTAAGTCTTAGACTCTGTGTCAAGAATTAATATTTTCACTATTTTATCCCGGGTAAAATTGAGATTTACAAACAGTTTGGAACCTGATCAAACGCCGGGTTACTATTTGACACACTCATTACTATATTATTTCAGTCAGTTAACCTGAAATTTAAATTGGAGAAATAAAAGCAAACGGCAATTGTTTAAGGCAGATGACGTCATGGCAACAAAGGTAAACATACCTATCTAATAGTATTTTTACAAGTACATAGAACTGCAAACACTCAACTCAGACTCAATGATGGTATTAATGACACGTGGTAGCTTTAAGCAGGAGTTTTCTGCTTTACTTTCATTTGCTTTACCCCATTTCCCCATAAATACGCATTTGTACGCCTTTCATTTTTGCTCCACTGAAGAAAATTATTCCCTTTTATAGAGTTTTAATTTTGCACCGTTGGATTTTGATTTACCTTCTAATCGATGGTAAAGCGGGCTGAATGTAAAGTAGAATGTGCCTTAAGGCGCATATTGCTTTGCTTTCAACCTGTTTTAAGAGATCACCTATCTTCAATACTAAAAACAGGCTTAGGGGTAATGGGTTAAGGTGGTGTTTGTCTTCAACATAGGAAACAAATATACTTTTGATCGTAAGAACGGTTGTTTACTGTATGGAATATTTGAATAAACATAATTCAGTGTAAGAATTGTAATAAATGACCCATTTCGTCTGCTTTCATTGATATAACAGTGATTCAGTTAACAAAAACCTCAGCTATTTCTAAATGTTCTTGACATTTTGAATGAAGTAGCTTTATTAACCTATAAAGGATAATATAGTTTCTCTTAATTCTTCCAATACTGCGGAAATGTCGCCGAGCTTAATATTTTCTGGAAAATGTGGTTTCTTAAAAGGACAAACAAGTTATATATATATAACTTTATTTCCTCCATAATATGAAGATTACAAGAAGACAAATACAACACATAGTATGAGCAACTAGACAAACAACACAAACATGATATAGGCATGTTAATAACACATAAACATGTTCTAAATACACGTGATCATAATTATGTGTACATGTATAAAATTTACGAAGAACACCCTGTATCATGAACTTTACGACACACAATAAACAGCCAATTGACAAACACACACAAAAACATTTACATAATTATATACATGTTGGAGAATACAGAATATTGTCCTCAAAAGTTATATGACCTAGTGATCACCATTATCCAATGTAAACAGACATCTAGATGCATGGTGACCACCAAGACACACAGTGAATAAAACAGAAAAAGAGAACAATACTTTGATGATGTGCAGCAGCATTACCCCTTATCATGCTAAGTGTGACTTGGTTAACAGTTAAGATACATATCAGACGCCGCGTAAGGCAGCATCTGGTCTGTATCATAGCTGCTTGCCACTCAAACTAAACTCTCTTTAAGTTTATAAAGCGTTAAAACTGATTATGAGGTGTTGTTGTTGTTGTTTCAATATTATTATTTGTAGCCGACGCAATTCAGCATGATAAAGCGGGTTAAACCCTTTGAAAACATAGATCTCTATTTAAACGAAAACAGAACGAAACAATAGAGATTATTCAATAGGATTTATGCACACAACTAACAAGAAACACTATAAAACTATACCTTCTCTATATACCAAATCTCTATCGAAACGAAATTTACAGAATTGATGAGAGTAAGTATAACGTTTAACTGCACAGACACCGTATTGCAGTCACTATAATGATTAACATTATTTTCAGTAGTTGCCTTGCTGCTGCTGTTGTTCAATAAAAACACCGCATCACAAAGGCAAATATCCTAAAGCATCAAAGCTGCGTAGCAAAATCAAGAGTATCAAGGACCTTCAGTGGTATACCATACAGCGGAGTCGCCCTAAATCGGACACTGATAAAGCAATAAGCAGACCGCACTAAGCAGTGTAGAAGTAAAGAAGAAAGCTCTGCATCACTTCAATTCCACTCAAGGCAGCACAGCACATAGAAAACTCATCGTATGACTTCCGATTTAGAAAGGTTCCGTTGTATCCCCAAGTGTTCATCGCTTAATCACTTACATGTCGTATTAGACTATATTGCTTATGCGAGTGTTGTGCGCAAATTTAAGTAAGCACGAGACTAAGTCGTCATAACAGCGATCTGTAGGTAGCGATGCATCAACAAGTGGGTGGTACACCCCTAATATTGTATTTACAAACTCATTTCTATTTAAAGTAATAAGTGAAGCCTAGACCTGTCGTCCAAACAAACTACAAATACGGGTTTCCAAATTCCTTCTCAGAGGTGTAATGACTCTGCAATCTAAAATAAGATGGTCAGCTATATTAAGGTTATTACAATTCCTCCCGCACTTATAACAAATCTCATCATAGCGAGTTAAAAAGGCTACTAACTGAGCCGCTGATTTGACAAAAATCAACTGTCCAGGAAACCGTTGTGCAAATTTCCATAGATCACATAACTGATACGTACAGTGAACAGACCTAAATCTACTAAACTTTTCTACAGATGTCCGAGTGTTCCAATCTAAGACATAAGAGTTCCGTATCGCTCTTTTAATAGTACGATTCCAACAATCCTTTTTAGGAAATGTTCCTCCATTTGAGTATTCGACAATGAAATTCCTAAGACCATATCTATATCTGGCATGAAACCAAGTTTAACAGTGTTTAAAAAATAGGAGCTTAACCTAAATAAAAACATTTGCTTTATAGCGCAGTCGGCTTCAAGCCTGCATAACTGGCCTAAAAGGGTAAGTTTCCTACGATCTATTTCCAAAGCAATAGGCAGACAATCGATCATAATCAAAACGCAGTCTGTACTGGTCCTTGAGCTAAAGCCCTGTATATACTTTAAGCATAAACGATGGGCTCGCTTAAGTGACAGTAACTCAGAGGAACTTAACGGTGACCAACATTCGCACCCATACAACGCTTTAAGTATAACTACTGCGTTGTATATGCGCTTGCAGCTGGTCGGCTGTAAGCCATTATCGTTAAAACCGTAACGAGTTGCAGTAAAACCTCTCTATTACGACCACAAAATTGTGTTAATTATTAGGTGTTTACGACAGCTAACTGCTTACAGCAAGGCGACAGTAAAACAGGGAGCTCCTTTAGGAGCTTTCTGTTTCACTGGCACCTTGCTTTAAGCTGACACATGTCTTTGATAAATCAATTAACCTTTAGCAGTCGCAGTAGGTTTGTTACAGTATATCGATGCATTGGTGTACTTTTTATAATAGTTCAGAGTGAAAACATTCTTTCCCGTTTTAACGAAACAAATCGTAAACGGATTTCATTTAAATGTAAAAAATGACAATTTTTGAAAATGGTGACGACTCTTTTTAATCTAAGTGGCAAATAGTTTGGAGCCAGATCAGACGGCGGCGTTTAACCATACGGTTTAAGCATAAGCGCTGATCCAGATGAGACTATATTATCGATATGTAGGGAAAGGTATAAATACGTGAAAACGTCTCCGCTACATATATATGTCTTATACGAGCTTCTATTTCTATAACGTAATATAATAGGCGTTTGGAAAGAATTTCACTCCAGGATTTACTTCCATTTTTGGCTCACCTCGGTCAAAGTGTCATAGTGAGCTATTTATTTTTTTATCGTCCTGTGTCCGTCGTCGTCCGTCCGTCCGTCGTCAACAATTTCTTTAAACGACAATTCCCCCTAAACTACTTGATGGAAATTTACCAAACTTGGCGGGAATTATCCTTATATGCTCCTATTTTAAATTTGTTCAAACATGTCCGGTCCGTTCCATATCTAGATCACAGGAGCTAAAGTAGATCGTTTCAATGTAAATACATCCGGACCAGAGCTTAGATATTTGGCACATGGCATCATCTATAGGTCCTCTATCAGTTTTCTTCAAATTTGGCCCTGGTGGTCAAAATTGGCCCCGCCCTGGGAGTCACAGTTTTACATAGAGTTATATAGTGAAATCTTCAAACATCTTCTTCTCTGAAACTAAAATGGCTAGAGCTTAGATATTTGGCATGGTGACATTTCTAGAGACCCTTTTCAAACATTCTTCAAACCATTCCAGTCCGGTGCATATCTTAGTCACAGGAGCTAAAATAGAGTTTTTAGCTCACCTGAGCACAAAGTGCTCAAGGTGAGCTTTTGTGGTCAGTCAATGTCCGGCGTCCGTCGTCGTGCGTCGTGCGTTGTGCGTCGTGCGTTGTGCGTCGTGCGTTGTGCGTCAACAATTTCTTCAAACATCTTCTTCTCCAAAACCACTTGCTTGATTGCAACCAAACTTCACAGGAATGTTCCTTGGGTCAAGCTCTTTCAAAGTTGTTCAAAGAATTTGAAACCATGCAGAACTCTGGTTGCTATGGCAACCAAAGTGAAAAAGTAAGGAAATCTTAAATAATCTTCTTGTCACAAACCACAAGAGCCAGAGCTTAGATATTTTGCACATAGCATTACCTATAGGTCCTCTATCAAATTTGTTCAAATTTTGTCCCTGGGGTCAAAATTGGCCCCGCCCCGGTGGGTCAACGTTTTACATAGAGTTATATAGTGAAATGTTCAAACATCTTTTTCTCTGAAACCAATATGTCCAGAGCTTTGATATTTAGCATGGTATTACTTCTAGAGGTATTTGACTTATGTTGTTGAATTGGTCCCGGTCCGTTGCATATCTGGGTCACCGAAGCTAAAATAGATTGTTTTTCCATGAGAACTTAAAAAATCTTCTCGTCTGAAACCATAGTACACTTAGCTTAGATATTTTGCACATAGCATCGTCAACAGATCCTCTATCAAAGTTGTTCAAATTTTGTCCCTGGGGTCAAAATTGGCCCCGCCCCGGGGATCGCAGTTTTACATAGAGTTATATAGTGAAATGTTCAAACATCTTTTTCTCTGGAACCAATATGACCAGAGCTTTGATATTTGGCATGATGTAAGTTTTAGAGGTCCTTCACATATATGGATGAATTGGTTCTGGTCTGTTGCATATCTGGGTCACCGGAGCTAAAAATAGATTTTTCAATGAAAACTTCAAAAATCTTCTTGTCTGAAACCATAGTACACTGAGTTAAGATATTTTGCACATATCATCGTTTACAGGTCCTCTATCTTAGTTGTTCAAATTTTGCCCCTGGGGTCAAAATTGGCCCCGCCCTGGGGGTCACCTTTTACAAATCTTCTTTTCTGAAATCACGTGACCCATCCTAGTGTCATCATTGTCAGGTGAGCGATCAAGGGCCATTCTGGCCCTCTTGTTTAAATCAAATCTTCAAAAGATTTTTGTCTGAAACCACAGTACCCTGAGCTTAGATATTTGGCACAAAGTATCATCTATAGGTCCTCTATCAAGATTGTTCAAATTATGTCCCTGGGGTAAAAATGACCCTGCCCCGGGGGTCACAAATTTACTAAGAGTTATAAAGTAAAATATTTAAACCTCTTCTTCTCTGCAACTGATATTGCCAGAGCTTTGATAGTTGGCATAGTGAAACTTTTAGAGATATTTTAGCAATATTGTTATTAAATTAGGTCCGTTGCATATCTAGATCACAGGCGATAAAAGGAGCTAGATTTTTTTTTTCAACTAAAACTTCAAAATTCTTCTTGTCTGAAACAACTAAGCTTAGATATTTGGCACAAAGCATCAAGTACAGATCCTCTATCATGATTGCTGAAATTTTGTCTCTGGGGTAAAAAACAAACCACCCGGGGGTCACACATGTACCTAGATATATAGTGAAACTTCAAACCTCTAATTCTCTGCAACTTCTATTGCCAGAGTTTTAATACTTGGCATGGTGAAACTTCTAGAGGTAAATTACCAGTATTGTTCGCGTGGTTTCGGTCTGTTGCACATCCAGATCACAGGAGCTAAAACAAATTGTCATACACCACAATACCCTGCGCTTAGATATTTGGCACACGGCATCATATACTCAGCAATTGACACAATCATATTGTCATAATTTTTCAGCTTTCCAAGATATGTTACATTTACATCAACGGCTCTTGCTTTTTTTCTTTACTGTATTGTAATTATATTTATTTTTATTTTTTCACTTTTAGAATTCGCCTAGGACTTAGAAACTAATTCTTATCGTACATGTTCATGACTGTATGAAGTGGAACTATTTCCTTCAGTGGAGGAATGAGTTCAAGGCATGAAAGGTGCAGGGCTGCCATAAGTTGATATGAAAAATCCTAAGATTTCCAAATTTGCATTTTTCAAGTGCGATTTTAAGAACCGTACCTTTACCCCATAGCCTGTTTCTAGTTTTGTTGACATTCGACTACTTAAAGCAGGCTGTAAGTAAAGCAGAATGCGCCTAGAGGCGCAGTCTGCTTTACTTTCAGCCCTTTAAACTACTACAATCTGGAAAAAAATCCGAAGATTTAGGAAAATCCGGAGAAATGGCAGCCCAGAAGGTGTATATATGGTTTTAATGGATAAATAATATGTTTCAATAAAGTTACTTACATCTGACGCGAAATATCTACGTATACAGAAATGGTCGAACCGTAATATATGTTTTAATGAAATCATTACACATTTGCAGGGAGGGATCTACGTTCTACAGATTATAGATTGGTACTGTGCAAGTTTCTCGCTGATGGTCATATCATTCTCAGAGTGCGTGGCCATATCATGGGTCTATGGTGAGCTGTGGTTTGTCTGTCTGATTAGTATGTTGTTGTTGTTGTTTTGTTAACTCATGATACCCTAGCCACGATTTTATCATATGCCAACAGTGTAGACCTAGAGCAGTAGGCTCCATTAGGTCTACACTGTATGTCTTTTTGCAGTACATTTTATTACTTCTTTAGTAAAAAAGAACCAGACTCTATTATGTGGAAACATGATTTGTCCGTTGAAAAAATCAGGGTTGAACATCGCTATGATTCAGCTACCGTGGCCCCTCCCTACAGCGGCCCTCCCAACTACGATTCCCTCCTTACAACGACGTTTGCCGCTCTCCCACCAAACAAGACAATTATGTCCAACCTATTCACGGCTGCAGTGTCGTCTGCTTAACAGTGTCGTCCGCCTGTTTTTTCTCAAAATTACATATTGGACATTTTGACAGAAAAAGACGTAATGATGAGTGACAAACAGCTTGAATTTGGATCAGACGCCGCGTAACGCGGTGACTGATATGGATTCAAGTTGTTTGCCAATGTAAGCCAATTTCCCTGTCTATAACGATTTCCTCCGAGCAACGCACACATTTTTGTGTCTCATTGAGTGTCGTTGTAGGAGGGGACGCTGTAATAGCAGGCTGAGGAAGACTCCTTGGGTGCATCTGTGTAGGAAACAAATAGCCCTTTTATGCCAAAAAAATTTAACCACCGAGCCAGACGGAATTAAATGTATCAGTCGAAAGAGTTTTAGACAGAATATTGAGACAAGCAATATGAATGTAAAGCAGAACGATAGTTTAAGGAAATTACTTTAATATTACATATATCGTTTGTATATTCGATTCAGTGAATGATATCTTCAATCGAATTAAATATATCGTCAAATACTTTCAGACATTTAAAGATAATTAAATTCAATTGAACGTATCTTAAATTCATTTGAAGATATATTTAATTCATCCGAAGCTACATGTGTGTTCACTTGAATTCAAGCTATTTACAATTAAATTGAAGATATATTTAATGCACTGGACGAAGATGAATACATCTTCAATTTATTTGAAGACATCTTTCGTTAATTGAAGTTATATTCGAATGATTGAACACATGTTAAAACGGTGTTAACACTTTCACTCTAAATGACGCTTGAAAGCACGATTGCAAACATTTTGGAACCTTAACAGACGCCGCGTTACCCGGCGTCTGATCAGGGCCCAAACTGTTTGACACTCGTATCAATATTCATTAAGTCATACAATCTTAAATCTAACTTTGAAACGTGTCTTGCAGACAACAATACCGAGGCATACGACAATAAAGCGGAAAGGGGGGGGTAAAAATCTCCCGAATAATTTGATCATGAAAGGATTAGGCGTGTGATAGTGGTTTGTTCGTGTTTCTGCTACAGGTGTAGACCGGTACTACAAGGATATAGAGCTGATGATTGGTTACCAGCCGCCCCGTATCTGGAGTTACTTATGGAAATTCATCACCCCGACTATCATCACTGTAAGACCCTTGGACTTACATTACTTAATATTTAGATATCCAAATTGTATACCGAGATTGAAGAACTTCTTTTAAGATCCCGTTCCAAAGAGTTTAATAACTGCAGGTAGATAAATAATCCAACACTCCATCTGGGAAATTTTCATAACAAAAGTGGGGGTGAATGGGTTTAATCCATTTAAAACTAGTGTATACTATAGAGGACATTGTCAAACAGGGAAATGTCTGATGCAAAGTCGTGATACGCGACTGAACTGTTTGCTAATTTATATGTAATGTTCTTCTGCACGGACAAATGCTGTGCATAGTGCCTTTAGCCCTTACGAAAAATGTGCACATTGCCAGTGTAAATCCACCTTATTTTCAGTTTATTGTTAGTGTTTAATCAGCTGTCGACCAGTTGATTGCCAGTTTGATACCCTATTTTACCAGCTTACCACAGTGTAAATCCCATATGTCGTCAGTGTAAGTCCAGCACCGTCAATAATCTGAAAACAGACTGAACATACATGGACACAAACACTTTTAGGCATCAGGACATGTTTTAAGTTCTCTAGAATATAAAAAGTTTTAGAATGGCAACAAAACTGGCATTTAACTGAAAACAATACGGCAATACACAGACAGCATAAACCAGCTGACAATAATCAGGTAATACACGGGCAATAGGAGGGAATTCGGACAAACCTGTGTAATGTCAGAGTATTTTCAGACTGGCGTCAGATAACTGACAATCAGCTAACATTTTTGGTAATACAAATACACTGAGCTTCAAAGAGTAATACACTGACAATACCGTTATTACCAGATAGTTGACACCAGGATGGTATTAATATGGTAAAACTCTATCAGTACTTTGGTATGTTCAGTGTTCTACCATGGTATTGTCAGCGTACGACCATGGTATTGTCTGTGTGTTACCATATATCTGACCTCCAGTAGTGACATTGACCTTTGTGCTAAAATCTAGGTCTTACTCACGACATGACACCTTTTCATTGCGAACAGTTATGTTATGTGGTGATACCCTACTTACAAAGGCATAACACATGTGTAATACTTTTGTTTTACTTAACTAGTGGATTGGGTAGCACATGTTATTGGTTGTGTTTTGTAAATATCGAAAATATACGGTTATGGCCATGACTGAATAGTATAAATCTAGTATAATACTTACCTGTTTTCCTGTTTTTTAGGATTTTAAACTGGTTTTGAAACATTATTTTTGTTCTATTCACGTTTTAAGTCTTAAATACACACAATTTTAAATTTGTAACCTCATGTGTAAAGTATGTGTATGTAAACTGTTCACTGGTTTGATATATTTACTTTTTAGGGCATGTCATAATATTGACTGGTTTATTATTATTTAGAACTATAGTAGATCCAGTCTATGTAAGACACTCCAAGGTAGTAAATTATACTCAAAAAGAGATTACCACTCTGTTTGCAGTTTACATCCACTGTACTGCCAAAAATTAATGTATATATTAATATATCAAGTGAATTGTCAGAAACACAGACATTTATAGTGTTAAATATATTTTGTGACTTTTGAAAATTCAAGAAGCAAAGTTTTAAAGATATTTCTTGTTAGTGCAGTTCCAGTGTCAATCCATTCTATAGCCAGTCCCTGGCAATACACTGACAATAGTACCCTGTGTATTACAATCATTCGCATTTCTTTCCATTTTGATTCCAGACTCTTTCCATACTATAACTAGCACCTGAAAATACACTGACAATAGTTCCAGTGTACAACCAGAAAACTTTACTTTGTCATCAGTGTTTTACCATCATGCTCCCAGCTTATTGTCAATGTTGTCATTAAAAGTTGTTTTATTACAGTTTATCTGGCTGTTCAGTATCATCACACTCGGACCCGTGACATATGGTGACGTCACATATCCCAAATGGGCTGTGACCTTTGGTTGGTGCCTAGGAGCAATTGCCCTAATACCCCTCCCTGCATGTGCTATTTACCAAATATCAAAGGAAAAAGGTAGTCTCTTGCAGGTGAGTAGGCCAATGGTGTTTTTGAGTATTTAAGTATGGCATAGAATGTTGATTCAGACCAGAATATATTTCAAAGGTTTTGGAAACATGGCCATTAGGAGTCCTCAATCTTATTTGCTTTAACTCATATGCTGCAAATCATTGATCAATTAGTTGGGTTATTGCAAACATGACCAAACAGTTTTAGTTGGGATGGAAATTCGACTAAGGTGGCCTAAGTATCTGTAGAGCGCAAAAGTACAGTTTGTTTTATTCAAATTGCTGAGTTAGAGGAAATAACTTTCTTCCGTTACATGTACTTTAACCCATTTTTACCATAAAACGCCTTTTCACGCCTTTAATTCATTTGTTTAATGAAGAAATCCTGATTTATACAGTCGTGAATATGCAGCATAAGAAATGTTTAACATTTGAAAGCAGATGGGAGCTTAAAACAGAACTGCAGAATGTATGTGCCTTAAGACGCATTTTAATTTCAACGGCGCTAAGTAGTCACCTGTGAACAAGTTTGGGAGTTAATACTTACCTGGCTAACCGTTTTCAAATGTCTTAGAATATGAATTCGCAACTTTAAAATGAGATTTAGTGATACTTCAGGTTTTAACTTTGTTCAAATGTCAAAAGGCGCTATACTTGACATGTTGTACATGTGACCTAGATTTACCCGTACTACTCCTACTAATCCTCTTCGCGCTGGATTACACATAAGGCCGCCACCAGAGCTCGCCAATGTAGCCGGTCCTTGGCCAATGTTCGCACCCGGCCCCAGCTCCAATTCTCCTTCCTCATCTCCTGTATTTAACTAATCGGCGACATGTCTCTTTTGGTCGACCTCTTTGTCTACGTCCAATGGGTGTCCATTGAATTGCAACTCTGGGAATTACTGTTTCTTCCATCCTTTGGACATGACCAATCCGTAGCCGTATATAATTGTTTTGATACAACGACTAATAAAAATAAATCTTCAGTATGATTTATAATTGATTCTAATGCGGTCTTTGTCGGTATGTTGAACTCACATACATGTACACTGTACACAACATTTGAGGAGACGATATTTATAAATTGCTTCTCATTAGAATATAACCTACATTTTTAACCAATCAAACTGCCGTTTGTGCCCCATTAAGTACGGCACTTAATCATAAAGAATTATGTTGTGTTTCGACGTCGCTTGGTATCTTGCACGCGGTATAGATAAGTCCGCCTCGTAGCAACTAGTTGTAAAGAATGCCATATTTGGGCTATCTCACAACCAGAATAAGCCAGCTTTGTTTACGATACGTGAGAATTATGTAGTCCTCGGCCAATAAAAATATTGGTTATATTCTAAGTTAGTTAGAACATATTATATTAACGCTCGTTACGCCCCTTCTTAATCATTAAGATTTCACTGAATATAATATGTTCTAACTATAACATAAACGCATTTGTGCAACAGCAGCTCTTCCTCTGCAGATAGTTTGCAGTGAGATCGGACGCCGGGTAGGCCTGTTTCTGACCAGACTCCAATCAGGTTGCTACTCTGGTTATAATGAGTCGTTAGAATATTCATTGCACTACGTTTGCGTTTAGTTTCGTGAAGGACAACATTTCCACTGTACAAATACAGGGCTGCCATAAGGTGACATAAAAATCCTAAGATTTCCAAACTTGCATTTTTCAAGTGCGATTTAACGAATCGTACCTTTACCCATTAGCCTTTTTCTTGTTTTGTTGACATGCGACTACTTAAAGCTGGCTGTAAGTAAAGCAGAATGCGCCTTAGGGCGCATTCTGCTTTACTTTCAGCCTGCTTTAAGCTACTATGGACTGGGGAAAAAATCCGGAGATTTAGGAAAAATCCGGAGAAATGGCAGACCTGCAAATATGTGCATATCAAATATGTAGATAAATGTCTAACAAACACAACATTAGTTTATTGAACCCTTACAAAAAGTACACCGTGCATGTATTTACATATTTCCTTTAACCATTAGACTACCCAACTAGTATCTTGTTTGTTTGCTTCAAAACTGTCATTTTCAAAAATGTTCAAATTAAATGTTCGTGACATATGGCATGTGAAGTGTTGCAAAAAGAAATAATGGTTAAATAAAAAAAAAAAATTCTATAAATGAAAATAATTGTTCAACAAAAAAAATATTTATTCTATAAATGAAAATAATTGTTCATCAAAAAAACTATTCATTCTATCTGACAAATATGTGTTCAATAAAAAAATAATTTGTTTCTTTTTGCAACACTTCACATGCCATAGTGACAGAATGTAACCATTTGGATCCTGATCAGACACCGAGAATTTCGGTTACCTGACGTCTGATCTGGATTTAAACTGTTTGTAAATAAAAGTCTAATCGGATCGTGCTGTATGGCAAAATAAGGGTTATTATCCGCTGCATTAAAGGGTCAATTTAAAGCAAAATGTCCGATTCCTGTCGCGATTGTATACATGATATATGTGACATAACATTGCTGTCCTCGGAAATTTTCCCGTCTGGTGGAATTTTACCAGCTAGCCTCATTACGTTTTCACCTTGCTACAACATCGCTGACAAATATTGGGACCAAAGTACGAGACAGTCCCGATGTTGACATATATAGCCATTTCTCTCTATTATAACTTTTTAAAGGAACATATATTAGATGCTTTAATTAAAAATTAGATGGATGTTTAAAATATGATAAAAAATAAAACAGAAAGCTCCTGAAGAAGCTTTCTGCTTTATTTTCATCCTGTTTTAACCAACAATATGCTTTTTGGAGTGATGTATTTATAAAGCTTCACTGTGAAGCTGGGCTGAACTTATCTATACCGGGCAAAAAAAGAAACGTCCACTATGATATATAGTGTTAAACTTCATATCACTAGATCTAAATAAATACTGTATATATTTCACTAATTTTTTCTTTCAATAATTAAGACATCCTTTTTCTGAAGAATTAAAACAATGTTAATTTTCTTTTTGATAAATTTGGCCCGCAATTCTTGCTTAGCACGTGTATATGTCCGACGTTGTTTGCTATTTGAGTCTATAGAGTGGCGATCAAATTGCCTGGAAGTGCACAAACTGTAATGCACGTGTAGCAGGAGAAAATAACGCGAGAAACATCTTACTCTGCATATAGCCATCACATTAAAGTTTCATATGCGATAGAATGCGGTAATAGTTTGCCTCGAGTATTGATAGAAGAACGTAACCGAGCCATCGGGACGTTGGAAGCCGGTATCAGCGTCCGTCGTGTTGCGGGTATATGCAACATTTCAACAAGTAATATCAGTCATCTCCGACAGCGGTTTAGATAAGAAGCTTTATTTCAATAATAAATGTGAAATAATAGAATTTAAATAACTTATTCATAACAGTTCATGAGTTGTTGACGTCAATGTTACGTCAGTCAACAACGACGTTATTTCCGTTTTTCCAAACAAACCGGAAGTATCGATGACATGCATGTACCAATGTCTAGGCGCCCAAGATTGTTGTCAACATCTGGTGATATGTACACACGCCTTAACTACCTCAGAACTTCAGAAGTCGGTTATTCGTTACTTAGGAATACGTCTGTAAAGTTACTTAGGAATAAACTTCAACGTCAAACCGGTCAGCGTCATATCAGATGCGCGTTTCAACAAAATAGTGCCCGCCCTTATGTCGCAATCGCAACCATCGACCTATACATGCCAACAACATCGAAACACTTCATTGATCTTCGGACTTGGCACCCATGGAGCTTGTTTGGAACTAGGTGTGACGTAACGCAAGTTCACGTCACGGCGTTTCGACGGAGGAGCAAAAATATGGCTAGCATTGCGTCAGGAGTGGCGAATAATGTCCCAACAAGTGATCAGGGGTGATATCAGGTCAATGAGGCGTCGCTGTGCAGCATGCGTCGGTGCGTAGTGAGGACATACCCGCTATTGACCATGTTTTGTGTTCAATGCGAACGCTTATTTGATCATGGGTTAACGTTACGCTTCGTCATTTCTACAGACAACGTTAAATTCATAAAACCAGATTGTTTCCAGACGAGAATTTAATATCTGTAGATATATTCATTTGTATATGTTGAATACATTGGTATATATAAAGAGCTACTTATCTATTTATAGATCTACCTGAGTAGACATAACAGGCAACCTCATCAACTTTTTAACCCCTTGCCTGCTGGTCGCGACTTTACTGATTTTTACAAACAGCTTGGATCCAGATCAGATGCCTCGTTACGATCTGGATCAACACTGTTTGACACTCTTCTTTAAGTTTCATTACTTAAAAATGTAGATTTAACCATTTTTTTGCAGACGACAATTTCGAAGCAGACGATATCATCGTTGGATAAGGGTTAATAAATACGTAGTCAATGGTATTTGCAAACAGTTTGGCTCCTGATCATGCAGACTTCCAGTAACTTTACGTCTGATCAGGGTTCAAATTATTTGACATTCGTTTCAATATTTCCTCATTCAAAATTTCATAATTCCAAATTCAAAATAATTTTTGACCATTTTAGACTATTTAACAATATATTTCAAAATGACAAACAGTGTAGACCAGGGTTGGACAAATGTAATCCTCACATGTACATTATTTGTAAATGACGACTTCGTGTTAACGCGTCGCTAGGGTTGACTGTTTTAAATACAACGCTTACCGAGAAAAGATAACACCTTCTCCACTGGCGTCTGTACCCAACTAATGTTTGAGGGATCTAGGATAAGCAAGTCTATGACAGCAGTGCAATGACAATTACAGATATAAGATGCGAGACTGTGAGTCGTAAACGGAAATCACATGCATCTGTAAATCACATCAGACAAATACCTTCTCTAAATCAATATCAGGCCATGCGCGAATCCAGCGATTTTTCTTAGAGGGGGTCCAACATAGAAGATTTTTTATAATACATTGGAAACAGTTTGAAGCATCTGATTAAGCTCCCAACCGTTTGATACTCAGACTAAGAAGAAACTTAGTAACGTTGGGTTTCGTTTATACGAGAAAAAATAACAATTTCTCACAGTAAAACATTAATTCAGTGTTTTCTTCTTTTCGTCTTTCCTTGAATTAAAATTTCCCATGAGGGTGGGGGTCCAACTCCGCCCATCAGGATCCGTGCATGCGCGCAGACAACAACACGCACAGGAGACGGCACCTTGCAGTTAAACTTGGTTTCTTCAATAGATCAATAAGATACTGGAATCCATGTGTCCCTGGAACTTCAAATAGACAATTCCAGTTACCAATTAACTTTAGTTCATTTTGAAATAGTTAAGGTTAGGTTAAACTGTTTAACAATATATTGTAAAATGACAAACAGTGTGGATCCTGAAATGAGCCTTCTGATCAGGATCTACATTTTTTGTGTGACACAGTTTTAGCGTACTCTTCACTTGTTTGCCGTTTATATAATACTAGTAGTCGTGTTTGGTTTTCTATTAGTTTTAGATGTTGCCAATCGCTTTGTCTACTGTCTTGTAGATGGAGTATATCAGTTGTTTTTATTTGTTTTACTATGCTCCAATGAATTCGGATAAAGTAGATCTTCTAACATTTTGCAACTCTGATAAAAACGAAACGATAGAAGATTTAAAAATGACAATTTCTGAATTCCATTGCAATTTGTTTGCGTTTCGTTCGCTTTAAAACGGGAAAGAATACCGTTTCTCAACTGAACGTGACTAAATGATTTAACTTGTCTGTATTCTACATGTCTAGTGTTATTGTTAAATTTGATATATAGAAACAAGTTCATTTAGCCACGACACGGCTTTGTTTTTAGAATAGCATGAGTTGCATCGTTGCAATCGAAATATTTTTCAACAACACATGTATTCGTTATTTTGAGTGCCTAGTCTCTCTTATATAGACACTTTCTTCCATGCACTGTCTTGAAGAGACACTTACTTTCGTTTTATCTTTTTCTTTCATAGGTTTATTTATTTATTTGTTGGTTTTTTTTGTTGTTTTTTGTTGTTGTTGTTGTTTTTTGGGTTTTTTTTGTTTGTTTGTTGTTGTTGGGTTGTTTTTTTTGGGGGGGGGGGGGGGTTATAATTGGTGAAAACCGAACCTATTTTGTTGATTCGATTATTTTGTTTCTAAAAGAATGCAATGTGCATGTTGGAAAATCCGTTTAAAGTTCGTGTTTAAAACAACAAAGAGTTTATTAACAATAATTACGTAATACGCAGGTAAAACGATTGTATAAAATGCGTATGATAAATACAAAATATCAACCCTGTCCGTCATACCAAACTGTTACTCCATAGCCTGTTTCTAGTTTGAAGACAGGTGTGCACTTAAAGCAGGGGGAAAGTAAAAAAAGAGAAAACGCATCGAGGCGAATTCTGTTTTGCTTTCAATCTGTTTTAATTACCCTCTGCTGGAATATAGAAAGTATGTATTACGGTACATATTCATGACTGTATAAAGTGGAACTATTTTCTTCAGTGGTGGAATAAATAAAAAGGCGTATTAAGTGACGTATTTATGGAGTAATGGGTTAAATGTGCAGTCAAGTCTCAAAAACCCGAACTCGCTTATGTCGAACTCAATCGTATTTCAAAGTTTAAAAGAAACGTGGCTTAGTTAAACATGAGGGCATGAAGGCCCTGATATCGCTCACCTGTTGTATTGAAGCCTGATAGCTTTACCTTTCTGTTTCACCCGTTGTAATCTATATCCATTCAAATATGTAGTATAGCTTGTAAACAATTTTTGAATACAACCTCATAATTCTAGTATAGTAGAGTACATCAAGTGCAGATAACTAGAGTCTAAACAATACTGAAATGAAGCCTTTTCTAGCATTTCAAAGTATATCAAGGGCAGATAACTATTGCCACAATGATTAGATTTCTACAATAATTGCACTCCTTTGAGAACTTATAGGTATATACTTTGTGTGCAGTAAAATCAAAATCCATTGAAAACTGTATTTGCAAGAGTGTAAACACTGTTAGATATGGAATTTTCAGCAATTCAAGGGCAGACAACTTTTGACCTTTGGGTCAGATTTCAACTATAATCACACTTATTCGAACTTTACTGTCATATACAATCTAAGGAAGTTAAAGTGTGGCCTCTAGAGTGTAAACACCCTTAAATATGGCATTTTCAGCAATTCAAAGGTAGAAAACTCTCGACCTATTCATCCGATTTCAACCATAATGAAACTCATTTGAACTCTTATGGTTATATACAATCTGAGCAAGTTTGAGATAGATTGTATAAAAAGTGTGGCCTCTATAGTGTAAACACTGTTAAATATGGCATTTTCAGCAATTCAAAGGTAGATAACTCTCGACCTGTCTGCCCGATTTCAACCATAATCGAACTCATCTGAACTCTTATGGTCATATACAATCTGAACAAGTTTGAGAAAGATTGGATAAAAAAGGTGGCATCTAGAGTGTAAACACCCTTAAATATGGTATTGTCGATTGGCGCAAGGTTAACTGTATACTGACATATTGTTACGTTCACCAAACATATTCCTTTATTCCAAATGTTTATTTGTTAATCGTGATTGTTTTCAGCCACAAACTAGGAGAAGAACTTAATAAGCAAACATTGCTTTCGTTCTCATCCTAAAGTATATTTATGTATGATTATAAAATATGTACTGTTTGAAATAAAATATGTTTAAACTAAATATGGTATTTTCAGCAATTCAAAGGTAGATAACTCTCGACCTATTCGTCTGATTTCAAGCATAATCAAACTCATCTGAACTCTTATGGTTATATACAATCTGAGCAAGTTTGAGATAGATTGGATAAAAAGTGTGACCTCTAGAGTGTAAACACCCTTAATCATGGCATTTTCAGCAATTCAAAGGTAGATAACTCTTGATCTATTAGTCTGATTTCAACCATAATTGAACTTATCCAAAGTCTTATGGTAATATACAATCTAGGCAAGTTTGAGAAAGATTGAATTAATAATGTGGCCTCTAGAGTGTATACACTGTTTAATATGGCATTTTCAGCAATTCAAAGGTAGATAACTCCTGACCTATTGGTCCGATTTCAACCATAATCGAACTCATCCGAACTCTTATGGCAATAACCAATCTGAGCAAGTTTGAGAAAGATTTGTTAAATAGTGTGGCCTCTAGAGTGTAAACACTAAAATTGTTGATGACGCACGACGGACTCATACCAGTGTTTTTTTCATGCAATCGAACACTGGTAGGAGTTTAGATGCGTAGTAATTTAATCACGAGGCCTTTAGGTCGAGTGGTTTTATTACAAGCATCTCAACGACTACCTTTCGACAAAACACTGGTATTAATTTATTATTTCGATTCTAACACACAATTTCAGCTTAATTTGGACCGAAGCAACGGCGCTACATTTCTTGGCGTACGCATTTTCGAAGCCATATGGCGTCACGTTAGAACGTTACAGCGCGTGAGTGTTTTATTGAGTTTTAAAACACTGATACGTTCCTTCTTTGCTTATATAGGGGCGTGCGCGAAGTCTGTTAGAATTAGATTTATTTATTAACCCTTTCATGAAGCAAGACACGTTTTAAAGTGAGATTAATGATTGCATGTTGTAATAAATATCGATAAGAGTGTCAAATAGTTTGAGTCCTGATCAGATGCCGCGTTATGTGACGTCTGATCAGGACCCAAACTGTTTGCAAACGGATTTGAAGGCGACATTGAGAGTAAAAGAGTTAAATTCATCCTTTATTTGGACTGCGCGAGTTTTAATTTTCACTGTATGTGCCATTGCATATCTATTTCAGAGGATAAAGAAGCTATCCCGCCCATCCACAAGTTGGGGACCTAGAGAACCACAATATCGTGATATCTACCATATGAGTCTTGGAAAAAGTCACACCACAGAAGGAAAAGAGATGCAGAGGATCATTGACCCTGCAGATGATCAGGGGGCGTATAAAAACACTATTGGAATAGACGAGGGATCGTATAAAAACCCGCTTGAAACAGATAACGGATATGAACGAATCCACAACGACGAAGACCATAACTGGAACAAATAGATCTCATTGTCAGTTTAAACAAGACACGACGCTTAGTTTGAACGGTACATTCGCTTTTGTTAATTCCATTTTGACGTATGGGTGTGAAATCTGGGGATTTACGAAATCTAATCAATTAGAGAGGTTGCATCTAAAATTTTGCAAAAAATGTGTTTTGTGTCAGGCAAACAGCATGCAATTTAGCGGTTTGTGGTGAGTTGGGTAGGTACCCTTTGTATATAAATAGATATGTACGTATTATAAAATATTGGTTTAAGATATGCAAATCAACCAATATCCTTACTAACACAATAATTGATGAATCTCTAAAAGACATAATTGAGGGTAAAAGTAATTGATTTAGTAAAGTCGAAAATTTGCTCGCCAGATACAGCTTTTTGCACGTCTGGTAAGATAACTATGGTATAAATGAAAGAATTTTTAGCAATATTCAAACAACGCGTTATTGGTGAATATTTACAGGAATGGCAACGAAATGTTAATGCAAGTAACATTCTCAGTTTGTATAAATTTTGCGAGCTAAGTTTGAATTTTGAGCCATATTTAGATAATATTGCTAGCAGAAAGCTACGTACCATATTAACAAAGTTAAGCATATCAGATCACAGTTTAAGAATTCACACTGGAAGAAACGAAAGAATCGAAAGATATATACGTTTATGTCAGATTTGCAATGAACAAGATGTGGAAGACGAGTTTCATTTTATTTTCAAATGTGCACCATACGAAAATTTAAGAATTGCTTATATTAAACCCTATTAGTATTACAGAAATAGACCTAGTATGTATAAACTAATTGTATTGCTCAGTACACAAAATAAAAGCGAAATGTATAAGTTACGCAAATTTAGAGACAATTTACGTTATGATATATTAAACGGGGGTAATGTGTGTTGCCTAGAAATGTTTATGTAAAAACTGTATAATAGTGGCGAGTCAGGAATATGATTAGAATGAGAGAATCCATGTTGTGTACATATATAGGCACCTTAGGTAACATATGCACACATGTATCGTTGTATTGATTGCGCTAAACACAAAATACGACAATGGTATACATGTTAACATATGACATACATGTATGCATACATTTATGCATATAATATGTATACATACATGTATGACAGGTGAATGTAAGAAATGTTGAAAACATACACATTTATTATTAGACAGCTTCAATCGACCGGGGCCTATATGCGTACTAATGTATGAGTATGAGTGTAGTTCCTTGTAGATGCACGTATATAATTATATGCATGTATATATGTTGAATTCTATACTACAAAATTATAAACGGAAAACAAATGGTAAATTGATATGTGTTAATGCATGTTTTGCTAAATTATCTAGTTTTACATAACTTTATGCATGAACATAGGTGCATTGTGTAGAGTGATACTATGCATTCAAACATACATATGTTGAAGGAAATGTTTTCACGAGCTCCATGAATGGTATATGAAGCGAAGGTCTATGGGCATAAGCTCGCACACGTATGCACATGTGCGCATGCGTCTATACTTTATTTTTGGCCATTATATTGTAAAATTTACATTTAATTTATTAGTGAATTAATAGTAAAATTTACATTTAATATATTATTGAATTAATACATGAAATTAAAAGTTAATGATAACAACGTTCATCCATCTATAATGTCTTGATAGTACAAATGGATAAGATGTATATTGTAAAACACCAGAAACTGTAATGTTTACGTATAATAAATATACTGTTCTGTTCTGTTCTGTAACGCAAAATGATTTTTTTTTCAAATTGCGTTATTTTTCAAATTGCGTGTCTACACTGCTCTGTAGGAGCAAATTTGTCTCGGAACACATCTGTCTTACGTAATCTTGACCGATGCGGTCGCATTTGTCACACGTGAGACAAATGGGACCGCAAATGTCTTACCGAAAAAACATATTTGTGTGACAAATGTGCTCTGATAAAAAAAACTAAAGGACAACAAAGCACATTTGTCTTACGTCATTTTTTATGAAATACAAGCACATTTGTCACAAATTTTCTCAAGATATTAGAATCGAGACCCGCCTTTTTACCTCATGTCAAGTGTTATCAATAGGTTTGATAATGCTTTTAATGAAATATGTGATATGCACAACAGGACTGTCTTACAGTTATGCATAGGTAGGGAGATTTTTGGCGTTTTCTAAATGACCGGAAATGAAGTATAAACGCTTTAAATATAGTACACAGAAAAATTATTACTGGTAGCCATTTGGTATGCGGGCGGACATAATTATTATCTTTATTTTAATGAATTCCATAAATTACGTTTGGTGCTTTTAAACAGTACTTAGCATTGTTTTGTTTGTTTAAATTTTGGTGAAGGTTTTCTTTCGATACAACATTGAAAGCAAAAGGTATTAGGGTCCATATAGCTATAAACACTACGCGTTGTATATGAATAAACACTACATTGTAAAACTATTTCTACAAGCAAAAAGTATCATACAAAGTGCGATATTTCCCAGTTAACCCATTACAAAAACTTACATTTGTCTTATTATTACCGGCGGTAGTAGTCCAGTGGTTAACACGTTGGACTACGGTGCCAGGGGTCGTGAGTTCGATCCCCCGCCGGACCAGCGGTCAGGCTAGGGGATTTTTTCCGAATCCCCAATGATGTACAGGAATGTTCTTGAGCAAGACATGTACCGCGAGTTGCTCCTCTCCACCCAGGGGTTAAAATGGAAGGGTCTGAGCCGTACTGCGGCTGCAATATGCGCCATATGTTAGCAGTGCTCAATAGTGTAGGCAAGATGGCTCAATGATCAGGGGGTAAATGTACAGTCGGCTGAGCGGTCATTCGGACTGAAAGTAGACTTTAACTGGTACTTTACTTTTTTTTACTTTACTTTTATTATACTCCAACACACTCACTTTATTGAGTTCATGAGCTGCGTTCCTGAAATGTTTGGATCATGCTGAGGCAAGCGGACGGAGAGAAAGAATGTTATGTTATCTTGTTGAGAAACATGAATACATGAATATCTTGTACATTTAATATAGTGTAAAATGGGTACATTTAACTTAATTTGTACTGAACACCTAAAAACCAAGTACAAACACAAGGGTCATAAGTCACTGGGGCGCTCACCAGGGAAATGAAGTTTAATGAATTAAAGGCAGAAAGTGCAATCCCTAGAAAACTCTAAAGTTGTTCGTAAAATTTGATTTACTACTGACCCAATCTTTGACTACATCGAATCGATACATTACCTAGATGCCATCAACGTGGTCATTCTGAGAAAGGCTTAAGATTTTGCGGCTACATATATAGGAGTGTTTTTCTATGTTTGGCATACTAATCGACTTTTGAATATTATGTAACCCTTATCTATACATTGCCTAGTTTTTGTCTAAGTGATCATTTTAAGTAAGTTGGAGCAGACGGTTTTACTAGATAACGTGCACCCTAGCCATTGCAACCAGACATATTTTTTTCAACCATTCTTTTAACATTTTCATTCCCCATCCTACTGATGCTTTTGATGAAGTTTGGCTATCCTGAGAAGATGTTTGGTGTTGTGGAAAAACAAACGGACGGAAGGAAAAACGGACGACAGACGACCTACATGGTGGGTATCACAAAAGCTCACATTGAGCACTTTGTGCTCAGGTGAACCATACTGACAGTACTATGGGCAAAATATCATATTATGTTAATACAACAGCCGCAGTCAAACAATAACTAAAACAGTCAATTATTTCTAAATTTCAGAAGTGTATCTGTGAGTTCATACCAACCAAGTAAACAATTTCCTGATTCTTATTGGTTTTTTGTTTGTTTTATTCTAACAGCAATCCACTGTCTCGTCCAACAGTTCTCGAAAGACATCTGACACTTACGGGTATTGGATGTGACTCATAACATTGGAGCTTATGTGGATTTGTCCTCCCTGGACGTTCATTTATCTTAAACAATAGCCTTACACGCTTATCTGTACGTTCTTTAATTAATTTGAATGAGGGATCGCTTTTATAAGCAATATTCAACAACTTGTATTTTTATGTGCAACGGTAACCGCAGATATCTTAGTGTATTTTTATGCATTACAGTCCGCTTTTCCAAGGAAGTTGTATGTAATCTACTAAGCATTTCTTTTTGCACGTCATCCGTTTCGGTCTCATTGGCAATTGTGTTGTAATGGACTTCGTGCCGTTTTCATTTTTTCTTTCAGTCATATTAAGTAGAAAGTTCATAAGCCTTTTCTATAATTTGACCTAATTGCCTACTTTCTGACCTGACACACCTCATATTCATAAATTACCTAGATTTTGTCTGGGTGATTATTTTGGGCAAGTTTCGTGAATTCGGGGGTAAAAATATGGCCCCTAAAATGTTCGGAAGCCTTGTTTATGACTTGACCTACTGATCTACGTTTCATTCAAGTATAACCCATATTCATGATTGACCTAGATTTTGTAAAGGTAATCAATCTGAAGTAGTTTCATCTGAATGGTCAAAACAATGGTTAGTCCAGTTAAACCCAAATAAAACAGAGGTCATGTTCTTTTCATTTTTACAATCTGGCAGACCAAACATTTTTTTCAGGATTCATTATTATATTTTACTGAAAATCATAAACATTTAGGTTTAACCCTTAGCTCAAACGGTACATGGCACGAACACATTAACCAAATCACTTTAAAAAAGCGAGCAAAATAATTGGGTCAATGAGGGCATTAAAGTATAAGATCAGTAGAAAAACACTTCATCAGATTGATTTGTCATATTTAAGACCATTGTTAGAATATGCTTTCATAGTGTGGGATGGGTTCACAATGTATGAAAAAACTACAGTACGAAGCAGCTAGGGTTGTTACTGGCTTAACACTTTCAGTGTCAATCAACAAACTTATTAGAGAAATTGGGAGGGTCTCATTAGAAAATAGAAGACATATGCAAAAATTAGTATTAATATTTAAAGGAGCAAATAATATGTTACCAGCTTACGTAAATTACATTTTCCGTATTCTGTTGTTGAAACTACTTAGTAAAGATTAATAGGGAACTCGCACGATTTATTAACCATACCCAGAAGAACAGAAATATTCTCAAACTCAACAATTCCTCCATCTATAGACTTGTGGAATAAAACCCCGTTAAACATACGTGAATCTGTATCTTTAGCAATTTTCAAATCTCGACTTAAAGAACTTTATAAAGCCCCTAAAGTACCATCCTTTTTGTAGAGAGAGACAGACGTTTATCAGTATACCACTGTTGAATACGTAACAACTGTAGTGATCTTAATTTCGATCTATACAATAATCATTTACGTGAAAGCCCTACTTGCAGATGCGGCTCTGATATAGAAGATGCTGAACATTTTATTTTTTAATGTCAAATGTATGCTGATGAACGTCTTCTCTTTCTACAAAAAACACAACCCATCCGTATACTGAATACTAATACTGTGCTATTTGGCAACATTGACTTTACACACGAAGATAATTCGCTCCTCTTTATGGAGTTTAAGAAATTTATTAAACGAACCAAACGTTTTGGAACATAATACTTTACCTTTTCCTATATCCACAAACTATGTAGATAACAATTGGTTGGATCTGGGCTGGGTGGTCACATGTGGGGGAAGACAAACGGATTTTCTTTTCTTCTTTATACTTGAATAAGTTTCTTTTTTTCTCTAATGTTGGTACAACGTGTGGCCCAACCCGTTTGCAATATATTGTTATCTTTTGATAATTTGTATACATATATGCTGTAAAATCTGTGTACATGTTAGTCGATAAATGTATATGATATCTGATATATGGAATAAAATATGATTAAATCAAAAAAATTAAATCAAGTGGTTTCATGAAATTAGGGCAAAAGACTAGGGCCCTAGAATACTTTTAAGCATTTCCTATGATTTAACCAGCTGACCCACTTTTTGACCCCCAGTTATCCATATTAATACATTGCGCAGATTTTGTTTAAGTTGATCATTCTAAGCTAGTTTAATGACACTAAAGCTTAAAATATGGCTCCTACAGCGTTTAGAAGCTTTTTCTATGTTTTGACCTACTGACTTACTTTTTAACTTATGTCACCCATATTTACACAGAGTGTAGCTTTTGTCATGATAATCATACTAAGCAAGTTTAACATGATTGGTCTAAAAAATATGGCCTTTTGAGTGGCAAAAAAACCTATTTTGCGATTTGATCTACTTTATGATCAACATCACCTTTATTCCAGTATTACCTAAACTGTATCAAGGATATGCCACTGACAAAATCTGATAAACATATAGCCAAAACAAGACTTCTAGAATGTTTTTAACTTTTAATTCGATATTTCCGAACACAAAAAATGACCACGCCCTCTAGCGAAAATTATTTGAACAATTTTTATAGTCTATACATTGATAACATTTTGGTGAAAACCAATTTTAAATCGGACCAGTAATTTCGAAGAAGATTTTTCTAGATATCTTGCATGGTTGCCATGGCAACTAGACAAATTATTCCACCCACAAAATTTTACAACTTTTCATTCCCCAACCCTTCTGATGCATCTGATGAAGTTTGGTTACACTTAGGCTATTGGTTTCAGAGAAGAAGTATTTCGCAATTGTTAACGGACAGACAGACGAACACCGGACAGAACGGTATCACAATAGCACACCTTGAGCATTTTGTGCTCTGGTGAGCTAAAGATTAGCCCAGACATTCCATGAATGTAAAATGGACACGTTCAGTATATAAGCATGGAATAATTCACCAGACACGAATGTGTTTAACGGGAAAAAATAACATTTTCTCCACTGTACTATTTGCACAGGCCCAATAGTTATAAAGATTTTTGACTGAGTCTGAGATCATTCTCAAACATTTGGCTGGTCAGATTTGATCAAATCAGACCAATCAAATGCTTGAGAACGAGCTCAGAATTAACTCAAACACCTTATAACCTTAGACCCAGTGCAAGTAAGTCTGATTTTTCTAGTTTAAAGTGTTATTGTCGAGAACTTTGTTTTGGTTGTTGGTGTTAATTACTTTGTCGACTATTTATTTTTGTTATACAGTAAACCACGCGCACAGTCCACTACCTCATTTAATCGGATACGGCAGAAACTATTGCCCTGCTGATTTAGGAAGTTGACTGAACATGGTTCATGATACTTCGAAATCGCTTAAATCTAATATTTCTTGAGTTAAGTTTCTATAACTCGATCTCGTTTAAGTCGGACATACCCGTATTTCAAAGTTAAAACGTGGTTCGCCGTGTTTTAATTTTGAAATATTGGTATGTTCGAATTAACGCGAGTTCGTATGTGAGTTGGCTAACTACATCTCTTATCACATAATATATTTTTGTTATAGTTTAATCATTACAACAAAACCTAATGGGAGACAAAAATTGTATATGTTGTTCGGAGGGAAGTGTTAAAGGGAGGGAAATCGGCTTATTTTTTAAAAAAATTTGCAAACAGCTTGAATCATCAGACTCGATTCAAACTGTTTGTCACTCGTTATTATGGGTTTTTTTCTGTCAAAACTTCCAACATGCAGAAAAACAGAAGGGAATTGTTGTTCAGAGGGCCGTTGGTCCTGTTATGTTATGTATATGTGTGCCTTAATGTCCTTGTTGGTGTTAACAGGCACCTAGAAAATGATGACAATGTCATTGACAATAAAAAAAAACTAAATTCAAGCACCACAATCACATGAAACACGTACGTTCTTCGTCATTATTCCACTATAAGATAGATCTACTGACTCCAATCCAACTGTTCGGACTACTAAACAAGAGGGCCTGAAGGCCCTGATATCGCTCACCATTTGTAATGAAGCCTGATAGCTTTACCTTTGAATTTCATCATCATCATCATCATGGATACTGCACTCCTTCACTAAAATGGAAGTTTATGTGCAGGCGCTGGTAAAACAAATGTTATAGGTGTTTATACAATAATACTATTTTACAAGTGCACAGATAAAATGTCGGAATATGTGGTTTAAAATTATGTACATGGTTCATGTTCAGAAGCAGATGGTGGAGACTACAGGTACGGTTAGGATAGTCTTGAATGAGTCGACTGTGACTGATGTGTGGGCAACAGCGGGCAGCAAGTTCCACTGAGTGATGGTTCTGGGATAAAACGAATATTTATAGGAATCTTTGGATGAACCAACATGTCTAAAACAAAATATACTGCTGTGCCTAGTTCTTGTGTCTGGTGGAATAAGGAACTAGTATTATGATAACGATTAGTGACGAATCTTGCTGCCCTGCGCTGAACTTTTTCAATCTGATCTGTCTGGCGTCTGGTGTGCGGGTCCCAGACGGTTGAGGAAAACTCCAGTTTTGGTCTGACAATAGCTTTGTATGCATGTTCTTTTACTTTGCTTGAGTTGATTTTAAGATTTCTTCGTAGAAAGCCAAGGGACTGATTTGCTTTGCTGGTGATAGAGTTTATGTGTTTGTCCCATTTAAGATTGTTTTGAAGAGTGATTCCTAAATATTTTGAAGATTCTACTTTAGCTAGTGTGTGATTGTGTAGTTTGTATGTATAATTAATTGGATTTTTCTTTTGAGTGATGTTAAGGATATTACATTTGTCTGGATGGAAGCGCATAAGCCAGTCTTGTTCCCACTTACAAGCAGCATCAAGATCAGATTGAAGAAGTTCAGCATCAGATTTGTATTTTATTTCTCTATATATTATACTGTCGTCCGCAAAGAGTCTTAGAGTGCTATGTTGTATGTAATCTGAAAGGTCGTTAATGTAGATTAGAAAGAGGACAGGACACATGACAGTGCCCTGGGGGACGCCTGAGGTAACAGGAACCTCTTTTGAACTGTCTGGGTCCTATCCTCCAAAAAGCCAGAGATCCAATTCAGAGCGTTACATGAAATACCATAATATTTTAGTGTGTACGACAAATGTTGGTGTGGAACTTTGTCAAAAGCTTTGGCAAAATCCATTATGATAATATCTGTTTGTGTGTTTTGATCATGAGATTTGCTAATGTTCTGCATGTGTTTCACAAGATCGGGATGCACGGAATCCATGTTGTAAGTCGTATAGGATTTTGTTCTGTTCTAGATGGGTCATGATGCTTTTGGTAATTATGTGTTCTAAGACTTTACAGCAGATGCATGTAAGAGAGATGGGTCTGTAATTAATGGGGTCATGTTTATCTCCTTTCTTAAAAACAGGGCAGACATTTGCGTGTTTCCAGTCAAGAGAGATTTTGCCAGAAGCTAAAGACTTGTTGTATATTTCACCCGTTTTATTCTAAATCCATTCAAGTTTGTCGACCTACTGTAGTATAGTAGAGTACATCAAAGGCACATAACAATGGGCCTAAACAATACTGAAATGAAGCCTTTTTCTAGCATTTCAAAGTATATCAAGGGAAGGTAACTATTGCCACAATGATACCATTTCAAGAATAATTGCACTCCTTCGAGAATGTATAGCTACATCCTTTGTGTACAAGTATAATCAAAATCCATTGAAAACTGTAGTTGCAAGAATGTAAACGCTGTAAAATATGGCATTTTCAGCAATTCAAAGGTAGATATATCTTGATCTATTTGTCAGATTCCAAACATAATCACCCTTTTTCGAACTCTTAAGGTCATATACAATCTGGGTAAGTCTGAGAGAGCTTGGATCAATATTGTGGCCTCTAGAGCGTAAACACTGTTAAATTTATCATTTTCAGCAATTCAAAGGTAGATAACTCTTGACCTATTGATCAGATTACAACCATAATTGAACTCATCTGAAGTCTTATGATAATATACAATCTGAGTAAGTTTGAGAAAGATTGGATAAAATTTGTGGCCTCTAGAGGGTAAACATCATTAAATATGGCATGTTCAGCAATTCAAAGGTAGATAACTCTCGACTTATGAGTCTGCTTTCAACATTAATCGAACTCATCTGAACTCTTATAGTCATATACAATCTGAGCAAGTTTGAAATAGATTGGATAAAAATTGTGAACTCTAGAATGTCAACACAGTTGAATATGGCATTATCGGCAATTCTAAGGTAGATAAATCTTGATCTATTAGTCTGATTTCAATCAAAATCGAACTCATTCAAACTCTTATGGTCATATACAATCTGGGCAAATTTTATAAATATTGGATACATACTGTGGCCTCTAGAGTGTAAACACCGTTTAAAATGGCATTTTCAGCAATTCAAAGGTAGACAACTCTTGATCTATTTACCCGATTTCAACCACAATCTAACTCTTCCGAATTCTTATGGTAATATACAATCTGGACAAGTTTTAGAAAGATTGGATAAATACTGTGGCTTCTAGAGTGTAAACACTTAAATATAGCATTTTCAGCAGTTCAAAGGTAGATAACTCATGACCTATTTGTCAGATTTCAACCATAATCGAACTCATCCGAGCTCTTATGGCAAAATACCATCTGAGCAAGTTTGAGACAGATTGGATAAATATTGTGGCCTCTAGTTTAGTTTAAACATATTTTTATTCCCTCAAATATACATGGAATTGGGGTTGGGTCACAAGTTATAACAACATTAGATCCGACCCTCCCCCTACAATGTAAATATACAGTACAGGAACAATGGCATATAGATGAAATATGACGAAATTACTTAACTTTTTTGTTGAAGAAAAAGACCACAGAAGGAAAGAAGAAGGAAAGAGAAAGACTGTCAGAGAAAGAGAGAAAGTGATAGAGAGAGAGAGAGGTGTAGCTAGATATACATTCAATTCATTCATGGTGATCAAGGGACAATCATGGTTTTAATGCTTCAGACCAAATAAATGTGTGGCCTCTAGAGTGTAAACACTAAAATTGTTGACGCCGGACGACGCACGACGGACGACTGCAAAAGCTCACCCTGAGCTAGCTCAGGTGAGCTAAAAAAGATAGATTTCATTTGAAAGCAAAATGAAAATCAAGAAGAAAGCTCATTTTGGACCTTTCATCATACTTGGTTAGAATCCTGGGCTACGCTTTAAATAATGAAGATCTGTGCACGTGGCATAAACATAAACAGGAACCATAACAAACAAGATGGACAGACATTATGCTCGGGGTAAGGCGGTACAAGCATTAAGTCGATGTGACGCCGTGTTTATTCGCGTCTGGCCAGGTAACCCCTTTATTGCATTGACGCCAAGTTAAAAAAATTGTCGTCTGCTTTTATTTCTCAAATTTAAATTTCAGGTGTCTAGACTTAAATATAAATTGAGTGCCAAACAGTTTGGATTCTGATTAGACACCGCGTTATGGGGTTTCTGATCAGGATCCAAACTGTTTGCAAATGACCATTTTACTCAATGATACGCGGTGAATGGGTTGATAAAGATTTTTTTCTAAAAAATGCAAGACATCATTTTGTACATGTATGTTTTTGTGTGATTGCGTTTCTTTATGTTTTGTCACTGTGTGACTCATTTCGTTAACACATTCAACCCTAGCGACGAGTATACTCCTCATTTACATACAGTATATTTGTCATATGCAAACAGCGTAGGGTCTACACTGTTTTTCATTTTGAAATATGTTGTTAAAATCAACCCTAAATAGTCAAAAATAGACTAGACTTGTTTTGAAATTGCAAATGTCCATTACAGTTTCAGGGGTGAATTGGTTCAACAATGTCAATAAGTCACAAGGATGAAGCTTGACCTTTTTGTTCCAACATTTCCCCTGTGACTCACCTTTATCTCACATATGTTTTACAGAGTGTCACAACCCTCAAATAAATACGAAAGAAGACTCAAGCAGGAAACGCAACACAAACAATACACCCATCTCTAAAGCAGAACACACACACAGCCATACCATAACAAGCACACACACACACACACGCAATACCATTCCTTCATCTACACACTAAATAGAAAACAACACGCAAGACAAACATAAAGCTAAGTGAACATAGGAGCCCGCCTTGGTACGGTCAGTAGCAATCAATAATCAATTATAAATTAATTAATTATTAACAACCACTGGGGGGTTAAACCTGGGTTTAGGGGCGCCCAACCTCACACTTATCTCCTATATTCACCTATAAAGACGAACAGTGTACATAAAATATAAACCCTGTTCCACAACCTTACAATCAAAAAGACCGCCAGCACAGTAAGTAAATACATGTAAAACATCTAACAAAATTCTCTGACAGGATTATTAGTAACACGGGAAAGAATTAAACATTCAAGCCCGTGTTAAAAATAACCCACTATGGCAACGGTCAAATTGTACTCAAGCGAATAGTCTGTAGTCACGAGTAACTGTAAGACATGGGAGGGTTTAGGGTACGACAGAGAGGGAGAGAAAAACCAAAGCACGAAAATCCGACATAACTCTCCCGGTTAAGGACGGCTTTAGAGATACATCATCATGTAGTGCTAAGCCCTGTCTGTCGTCGCACAACCAAAGAACTTTGCTATGAATGCAAATGACTACTCGATGCATGTCGAACATCAAACAGCAGGCTCTTATTGAATTTGAAGATTTGTGTTTGTACACTGCATTAAGCTGTAGTCCTCTTTTAACACTGTTTAACCATTTCCCGATACATCCTGCATCTAGTTTGAAAGATAGATGACTACTAAAAGCAGGTTGATAGTAAAGTAGAATGCAATAGAATTTTATTTTATTTCTTATGATACATATTCATGACTGTATAAGTTGAAACTATTTTCTTCAGCGGAGTAATAAACTGAATGCACCAAAAGGCGCTTCTATGGGGTAAAGGGTTAGAGTGACCACTGAACACAAGTTTGTCTGTGTCTTTATGATTAAGTGAACGCTTTATACACCAAGAACTAATAGACAACGCCATGTACATATACGTGTAGATAGGTATGGAGAATCAGAAATAACCTAGATATGTAATATGTCTCATCAATATTAATACATGTATTGCTGTGAGACTACTAAATGTCCACCACTTAAACATCCGGGGCGATTCAAAGTCACAAAAGCTTAAAGCAGGTTGATAGTAAAGCAAAATGCTCATTAAGGAGCATTCTGCTTTACCAACGCCTGCTTTAAACCATCATCTCTCCTCAAAACCGAACACAATTTATAAGATAAAAGTTTTAAGTACAATATTTTGGCAGTTGGTGATGGGGCATTTTAGAGGGAGGGTGTTTAAAAGGAGGTTTACGGTATGTGGACACTGTTGTGGACACTGTTGTATACACGAACACTAAAAACACTTTGGAGAAATTTAAATACACGTGATTGCTGAATGGAGGGTTTAAACATGTAAAGAAGCTCCTACAGGAGCTTTCTATATTTTGAATTGCTTGCATTAAGCAGCCAATTGCCATCAGAGATCTCCATCTTTCTTTGAATAGAGACCCCCTTAAAATTTCTTCAAATCTTATTTTTTAGATATTTTCCATCGCTTTATCCGTTGCTTCAAAAGAATCACGGCCTCAGACATAAACCCGAAACGATTCATGTACCATCCATCGCTACACACTAAAGTACGTTAAATCGATCCCAAAGATATGATTAGCCCGGTGGTTGAATGGGCTAACGGGTTGACTTATTTTGCCGGGTCCCGGGTTCAAATCCCACCAGAGCTCAATATTTTTTTTTAATGAAATGCATTTTTTAAACAGAATTTCTTAGTCTAAACAAATTCTTACCCGTTTATATAAGCGATTGAAATATATTTATAAATTCCTGTTCTTAATGCTAAATCTGGTTGTGAGCCTCTTTAATGTGCACATAATATATTTATAAGGATGAATTGTCAAAATCCCAGCTGACGGGTTTTGGAAAAGACATTATTTATTCATCAACTAAACAGTTAATGATATAATTATTGATATGGTGATTAAATGTAAATAATATTCTTAATAAACATTAATACTGTATGAACTGTGGTGATGTTTTCTGTTCTTAGAAATCGTGTCTAGACTAGGCGCCATGGTTGTAAATCCGAGATCGTTATCCAGCTTTTGTTTGGTCTGATTGGAGCAGACACTCTCAGACCAAATTCACAAGTTTTATAAGCAAGGGTCCAGTATGCTAGAGATGATTCTTATGATGATCATTTCCACTACTTACACCCGTCGAAAGTGGTTTTGATACTCAGATAGTGATGTTTAGCACCTTTAAGGCTATATTGTCATACCGCCACCTGGTTTAAAATATCGCAGTCTGCTTTTATTTCTGAAATTCAAATACTAGATTATTTGACTAGACCTGTTGTGTCATCACTATAGGTGTCCGATATTTCGGATCCTGATCTAGTTAAGTCTAATCCGGGTTTTTTATTATATTTATTGATTTGCAATGTTTTGGAAAATGACAAACAGTGCAACAGGGGTTTAACGGATTAATGTTTCTCGCCGTAATTGTCCCGTATTTTTTTAACTACAAAGAGAATAAGCCCTGTGGCCTATGATCTTAGTTTGATTTGGTGAAGGCTCTCTGGAAGTAAAGCGTTATTCAGACTAAGGGCCTTCCCCGTGCATTTTGCATGTGACATCTAAGTCTGAGAGAGCAGCAATCCATATGACATTTAACAGAGATTGTGTTACAGTTCGAAAGCCTGTTGAGCGAACTTATGACCAATGCATTATGTAGCCAGACATGGCTGTATTCCACGCCTGTAGCGGCCCTATATGTAACTAGGCCCCAAATGTAACTACGCGGCCCTACTTGTAACTAAACGGCCCTAAATGTAACTAAACGTCGAAATGACGTCAAAAAAAAGTGGCCCTACTTGTAACAAAAAACGGCCCTATATGTAACTCCGGCCCTATATGTAACTACGCAGCCCTAAATGTAACTAGGACCAATGACTGTAAGTACCAAATATTTAAGATGATAGTTTTGTTGGTATAATCATCATCACCACCATCAGCATAATCAACACCATCTTTATTTAAAGTCCTTGCGTCCACCTGTCCGTCAAACCTTTTGATATGTCACGATAAATCAAATACATATTAAGTATGTACACTTGGTATCTTGAGTGCTACAAACTTAAAGCGTTGGGATTGAATCTGATCATTATGTCAACAGTTACTTGCCTAGATTTATAAAATAAAATGCAAAACTTAACCATGGTAATCCTAGTAACCTGATTTGTTCATAAATCGTCTTTATGTTTTGATAGAAAGTATAGTTTGGTAATGGGTAAACTCGGAATAGACCATAAAGAGTTATTGCCCCTAATTTGTTATAAAATGCTTTATTCTTATGTCTTTGGTAATATTTTAGGTTGATTAATATTGACAAGACGCGTTTTAGCTCGAATACTGAAGAAATTAATTATTAATTGATGATCAATTAATTAGCTCTGAACTTATATTGGCTGACAGATAAGTACACTCTAGCTCTAGAGACTTATTTGCTGACCGGTTTTTATTTGATTGGATTTGTTTTTTATTCATATCGTGACACCCAGCTAATTATAGGTGGAGGGAGACCCCAGACGCCATCTATAAACTGTTTCAGGCACAAATCGGCAACAGAGTAGAACCACCAACCTTCCGCAAGCTACACCAAAATTAAAAATCCGAATGCCCAGACTGGGATTCGAACTTATCTAACCGGTTTTGAGGATAATTGCTGTCTTCACGTATGTTACGAAGACGCATGAACTATTTTTTGTAAATACAGAACATATTATATAGGTGACCTGGACTCTGATTGACAGACGGATAATCCACAATATTATATTATCCAAACGGGAACGGTCTAGCTTATTTTAGCTTGATAGGTCCATCAATCGGACACAAACTTACCACTAGGAATAATTGTCAAAGGTGTTATATGTATATAGAGAGTTTTGTAACCACTAGAAACTGTAAAGTTTACGTGAAATAAAATACTGTTCTCTTCTGTTCTGTTCTGTATTATAGCGACTGAATTTGATATTTGCTATGTTGACTTAAGTTAACAAGACGGATCAATACTGTTGGATGAGTATGCACATACTTATCAGGTGATATAGGCCCTGATCATCTTTAGAAGCTGTATGTATCAACACTTTTTTATATTTCTTAAATGACCTTATATTAACCCATTACCACTTAAATATACTCGTTTACGCCTTAAATTCATTCCTCCACTTAAGGAAATCGTTCCACTTGATACAGTTATGAATATGAACTATAAGACATATTTTCTACAGCGTAGAAGAAAGAAACTTAAAGCAGGCTGAAATAAAGCAGAATTCACCTTAAGAAGCATTCTGCTTTATTTCCAATCTGCTTTAAGTGATCACCTTCCTTATAAACTAAAATTAGACTATGGGGTTAAAGGCAAATATGGATAAAACTGACTTCCTTTCAATGACTCGTATCCTGATTAGATACCGAATTATAAAGCTTCTCATCCCGCTCAAACCTGTTACATTCTGTAAATACATCCAGTGTTAGGGAGGTCCACGGGTTACCTAAAAGGTGTCAACTGCATTCTCTCTTTATCTATCTCTCTATATATATATCTCTCTCTTTATCTGTCTATCTGTCTCTCTCTATAATAATATATATCCTGTTCTTGTCTTCCTGTTTGTCTCTCTCTCTCTCTCTCTCTCTCTGTCTGTCTCTTTTTATGTCTCTGTCTCTATATTTCTATCTCTGTTTATCTGTGTGTATCTTTCTCTCTCTCTTTCTCTATCTATCTGTCTGTATGTGTGTCTGTGTCTATATATCTCTCAGTCTCCATATATCTCTCGCTGGCTCTCTCGCTCTCTACCTGTCAGTATCTCTGTCTGTCTCATTCTCTGTCTCGTTGTCTCTGTCTGTCTCTGACTGTCTATCTCTATGTCTGTCTACTGTCTGTCTTTGTTTCTGTGTCTCTGTCTGTTTTTCTCTCTGTCTTTCTGTATGTCTCTGTGTCTCCCAATGTCTGTCTATGTCTCTATGTCTGGCTCTGTCTTTCTGTATTGCTGTCTCTCTCCCTATACTCTCTCAATCTCTCTCTCTCTCTCTTTATCTGTCTCTATATCTCTCCGTCGTTCTCTCTCATTCAGTGTTTGTTTTTTGGTTCTCTCTGTCTCTCTGTGTCCGTCTCTCTGTCTGTCTATATACCCGGTATATGTCTCTCTTTCTCTGTTTTTTCTTACTGTCTCTCTGTCTCTGTCTCTCTCTGTTTCTACACCACTTTCCGTCTCTGATTGCCTCTGTCTGTTTCTCTCTCTGTATATATCTCTATGTCTGTCTCTAACTGTCTGTCTGTCTCTCTTCCTGTCTCTGTATCCGTATCTCTGTCTCTGTCTCTGGTATGGGGACATGTACACAGACATCCTTTATAATCTCAGAGAGAATGTCATTTGCGGACGTGTCCCCACTTCTATACGGGAAACATAAGAGAACAGTATGCTGTTTTGTTAACCCTTAACCGGATAAACACATAACTGTATTTTTAATTCCCTATGAAAAAAATATAATCCACCTTAAAATATGAATTCGCAACATAAATAGTTCCTTTATCCTCGCAGATTAAGGAGCGTTCTGCGGATGGAAACTGGACGAACGGACTGACAAACTTTAAATAGTATCTCTCTGCCTTTCGGGGAGGGTGGTAATAATAATCGCAAGCATCATCATTGTTATTTTTGTTATGCAAATCAGCATCACAATCATAACCATTTTCACAATCATCATCATCATTATCAGCATCGTAAGCTACTTAGGTTTAGATGCAAATAAAAGACACAAAACCTTAATGTCATTTGCATATTTTATTGAACTTACTTAAATTTGTCAAACACTATGCACTACTATCATCAGTCTCTATTTGGCCACTTGCTAGTCATACAAGGAGTGTTTCATAATAAATGCAACTTGATCAAAAACTTTAATAATATAAGCGCCAAATGCATGTTTGACAAATCATTAGAAAGAGCAATTCATTGCATACACCATGGTATAATGCACGGTAACATAACATAACTAGATAAGTCGCCACACAAACTAACTGACCCCAAGTCAAGTGCACTGGATCATTTTGGTTTATTAATGAGGTAAATTATCGAACTAATATTGATACTATCATTCCTATATTGAAATAATTTTATGAAACTTTCGGTCAAATAAAATCAGATAACTATGCACATACTACGCAGTTTAAGAATATATCATTTTATAGAATGACAAAAATATATCTAGTGTTTAACTCGTACTGAAAATATCATAAAAATAACACTCCTGTTATGTTCAAGAGTGAAACACATTTTGCTAAATCAAATCAGGCTGTAATTGAAGCAATTCGGATCAAGAAAACTTTCACAATGTTTGAAAAGCCATGTCATTTTCTTTCAGTAGCAAATTTAGACCTATCACAAATGATGATTCATACCAAAAGTAGTGTCTTGTGTAAACTTAAGTGCCCCCTAACTTGGAATAAAATTACAAAGGACAACAACCAAGAAAATAGCTCTTATACTTTGGAAGTTATGCTCCCGACAAGGGAAATAACTCCAAAAATACGGATGACATAGTAGAGATTCTTATGCACTGCACTCCTGGTAAATGAGATATAACTGTATATGAAGTTATAAGTCAATAGCTCTTACACTTTGGAATTTATGCTCCGGACAAGCCTAAATTGGTTAAAAATATAACAACAAAGGGAAATAACTCCAAACATACTGATGGCAGAGTAACGGTTTTTGCACACTGCACTCCTAGTCAATGAGATCTATCTGTATATACATTGTGTAGTTTGAAGTCAATAACTCTTATTTTTTCGAAGTTATGCTCCGGATAAGCCTAAATTGGGAAAGAATATATCAACAAAGGGTAAAAACTCCAAAAATACTGATGACAGAGTTATGGTTCTTGTGCACTGCACTCCTAGTCAATGAGATCTATATGTATAGGAAGTTTGAAATCAAAAGGTCTTATAAATTTGAAGTTATGCTTCGGACAAGCCTAAATTGGATAAAAATATAACAACAAAGGGCAATAACTCCAAAATACTGATGACAGAGTAAATGTCCTTGCGCAATGCACTCCTAGTCAATAAGATCAATCTGTATACGAAGTTTAAATTCAATAGCTCTTATACTTTGGAAATTATGCTCCCGACAAGCCTAAATTGAATAAAAAATATAACAACAAAGGAAAATAACTCCAAAATTACTGATGACAGAGTTAATGTTCTTGCGCATTGCACTCCTTGTCAATGAGATCTAACTATATATGAACAATGAAACCAATAGCTGCTATTCATTTGAAGTTATGCTCCGGATAAGCCTAAATTGGATAAAAATATAACAACAAAGGGCAATAACTCCAAAAATAGTGATGACAGAGTGAATGTTATTGCGCAATGCACTCCTAGTCAAAAAGATCTATCTGTATACGAAGTTTAAATTCAATAGCTCGTATACTTTGGAAGTTATGCTCCCGACAAGCCTAAATTGAATGAAAATATAACAAAAAGGGAAATAACTCCAACAATACTGATGACAGAGTTAATGTTCTTGCGCATTGCACTCCTTGTCAATGAGATCTAACTATATATGAACAATGAAATCAATAGCTCTTATTCATTTGAAGTTATGCTCCTGACAAGCCTAAATTGGGCAAAAATATAACAACAAAGGGCAGTAACTCCAAAAATACTGATGCCAGTGTTATGGTTCTTGTGCACTGCACCCCTTAGCAATATGATCTATCCGTATATGAAGTTTGAAGTCAATAGCTCTTATACTTTGGAAGTTATGCTCCCGACAAGCCTAAAATGGGTAAAACTATAACAAAGAGGGAAATAACTCCAAAAATACTGATGATAGGGTAAAAGTTCTTGCGCACTGTACTCTTTTTGGTCAATGGGATCTATTTGTATATGAAGTCTGAAGTCAATAGCTCTTATACTTTGGAAGTTATGCTCCGGACAAGCCTAAAATGGGTAAAACTATAACAAAGAGGGAAATAACTCCAAAAATACTGATGATAGGGTAAAAGTTCTTGCGCACTGTACTCTTTTTGGTCAATGGGATCTATTTGTATATGAAGTTTGAAGTCAATAGCTCTTATACTTTGGAAGTTATGCTCCGGACAAGCCTAAAATGGGTAAAACTATAACAAAAAGGGAAATAACTCCAAAAATACTGATGATAGGGTAACGGTTCTTGCGCACTGTACTCTTGGTCAATGGGATCTATTTGTATATGAAGTTTGAAGTCAATAGCGCTTATACTTTGGAAGTTATGCTCCGGACAAGCCTAAATTCGGTAAAACTACACGTTTTGCAAATATACTGTTTCAGTGCGTGTGCACTATGCCATGCAGCTAGGGACATCATATGTGCCCAATCCTTTTGTTGACAAATATAAGGTTAAATGTTATAGGTAAATTTTGTGCGCTGAACCGTGACTGAGCTTTTCTATTTATAGAAGTTGCAACCATTCCATGTTATGGGTAAGTTAGGGTTCAAACCTTAACTTGATATGTAAAATAAGAGTTTGAGACCTATATGTCATCGTGGTCGAGGTAGTAGAGTAGTGTTTTACTGGGTATGGTCATGAGTTCGATACCCAGTGATTCCTTTTTTTTCTTTTCTTTTTTTGGTTAGGAAAGGCATTTTTCTACTACACATGACGATAACCACAAGGAACCTTTAAGTAAGTGTTCAGTGTTTAAATAATATATATTATTCAATTTCTTATTACATTTAGTTATAACCACATTGTTCAAACTAAAGATGCTACGACAGACAAAACCACCGCGTCAATAGTCTAAATTTCCGTAGCACGGAAGCTTGTAGAAAATGTCTACGAGCCTGTATGAAGGAGAAGCAGAAGCGATATAAATTTCCATTGGATCTAATCCAAATCCCACATAACTTGTATGGGGTAACCCTAAGTACCTAACACATTGAACCCTAACGACAAGTATAATCGTCATTTAGAAAGAGTATACTCCACTTGTCCCATGAAAACAGTGAACACCCAGATCAGAGGGCACCTTAAGCAGCACTTTGGTCAGGGCAGCACTGTTTATCATTTTCCAATTGTCATACATTAACTAGACTTAATTGGAATTTGGAATTGCAAATTGTCATTTCAGTGATAAATGAATTAATGCAATTGTTTTCTAAAAGTGAGAAACTGGACACATAGGGTAAAATTGTACATACATTTTAAACTTCACAACGTTTAACGTTTAGTATGTCCATGACACATTTTGCATAATATGTTGAACAATTCAAATAAGTAATTGTTTGAAAACTAATAATAATTTTTGAAAAAAAAAAGCAACTCCCACTGGGAATCGAACCCACAGCCTTTTACACTATAGCAAGTACCCTAACCCGCTACCAATTACTCTTACTCGATTATTGATTTAGTTTCAATACAAAAAGCATTATATCCTTAGTATACCATGAAAGGTAGGTAACTCCTGAACAAATTCATGGTTTGTGATGCGTTTTACCTATACGGGTGGACTCGTCCTAAAGGTCACAGCTCACGGGTCAAAATCGGACTATACCTTTCAATTTGACAGGAAACATTCCTCAACAAAGGGAGACAATGCTTGGTAGCAATACAGTGGCAGGAGTCAGTGGTCCAGTAGGAGTTAGGCCCCCTGTTGTTGACAGGTCTCCAAGCGCTGGCACTTTGTCAGTGTCAGACAGTGAAAGTGGTTCTTTTGATGAAGCCAGGGGTGGAGAAGGTGAGTCATCATCATCATCATCATCATCATCATCATCAGTGATTTGATTAACATGCAGGGAAAATGACTCCAAAATTACTGATGACAGAGTTATGGTGCTTATGAACTGCACTCCTAGCCAAAAAGATCTATCTGTATATGAAGTCAATAGCTCTTATTTTTTGGAAGTTATGCTCCGGAAAAGCCTAAATTGGGTAAAAATATAAAAACAAAGGGCAATTACTCCAAATGTACTGATGACAGAGTAACGGTTCTTGTGCACTGCACTCCTAGTCAATAGGATCTATCTGTATATGAAGTTTGAAGTCAATAGCATATATATACATATACTTAATAGTTAATATGTAAAGAAAATGAGTTATCGTGACATATCAAAAGTTTTGACGGACAGACAGACGGACCGGTGGACGCAAGGACATTAAATAAAGATGGTGTTGATTATGATGATGGTGGTGATGATGATTATACCAACAAAATATTTGGTACTTGCAGTCATTGGTCCTAGTTACATTTAGGGCCGCGTAGTTACATATAGGGCCGGAGTTACATATAGGGCCGTTTTTTGTTACAAGTAGGGCCACTTTTTTTTCGACGTCATTTCGACGTTTAGTTACATTTAGGGCCGTTTAGTTACAAGTAGGGCCGCGTAGTTACATTTGGGGCCTAGTTACATATAGGGCCGCTACACACGCCCTTTATAATGGAGCGGCAGAGTTAACAGTATTTTGTGTCCATATGTTCATGTTGCCAAATCATGAACTGTCTGTGCAATGGTAAAATGTCTTAATTGGCTCGTATTGCATAAAGAACAGTATGGCGTGTATTGCAAAAAGAACAGTATGGCGTGTATTACAAGAGGTACAGTATGACGTGTATAGCAAGAAGCATGGAGTATAGCATGTATTGTAAGAAGCATGGAGTATAGCATGTATTGCAAGAAGCATGGAGTATAGCATGTATTGCAAGAATCCAGCGTAGTCTGTGCGACTACCAGAATTAGGCGTCTTTGTGACCAGCGAACATCAGTGTTGTCTGTGTGCCTACAAACTGTTAGTCTGTGAGACTATAAACTATTAATCTGTCTTACTAAAAACTGTAAGTCTGTGCGACTTATAAGGATTGCCTGTGTGACAAATATTGTTTAAAGTTACTATGTGTGACGTTCATATATTTTCTGTTATCGTATGTGTGGTGATACCAGAAAGTATTTCTGTTTGCTAAATGCAGGTTCAGTTTAAGGGGCGAATATGTTTGATTACTGAATTATCTGAATACAGAATGAGAATCAGAGAATAATATTGTATTTGCTGTATTAAATACTATACATTTGTATTCACTTTATCATTTGTAGAAATTTGCTGCATTCGCTCCGCCCCTTCTTAACCACTAAGATTTCATTTAATATGTACTAACTAACTTTGAATATAACCTATATTTTGATTGGCCTAGGATAAAATGCTCCAACATTTCTAGCGAACTATAACTTGGTAAATTTGAAGTTCAAGAATGAATTTAATGAGCTTATTTCTACGTCCGGGTTCATTAAATTCGGCATTTAATCATAAAACAAGAGACCCATGTGCCATATTTCGCTCACCTGAGAATAGCTGACAAAATGCAGATACTGATAATGATCTATATCCTGCGCGGGGTCATTTTTACCCAGGGGCATAATTCGAACAATCTTGATAGAGGACATGTAGATGATGCCATGTACCAAGCTCAGTGTACTGAGGTTTTAGGCGAGAAGATTTTTTAAGTTTCCATTGAAAAATCTATTTTTTTCTCCGGTGACCTAGATATGCAACAAACTGGAATCATTTGAACAAAATAGGTTCTCTCTGTTAAACTGTGACCCCGAGGCGGGCCAATTTTGTCTTTAGGCGCATAGATTGAACAAACTTGATAGAGGACCTGTAGGTGATGTTATGTGCCAAATATCTAAAGACTGGCCCTTGTAGTTTTTGACAAGAAGAGTTTTTAAAGTTTTTATTGAGAAAAAAAAATATTTTAAGGTTCTGTGACCTAGATAGTTGAAAGACCAGAACCATAAAATACGAAAAGGATATTTAGAAGTGTCGCATAGCACAGCTCTGGCTATATTTGTTTCAGAGGACAAGATGTTTGAAAATGACACTATGTTACTCTTTGTAGACTGTGACCCTCGGGGCGGGCCAATTTTGACCCCAGAGGCATTATTTGAACAAACTTGATAGTGGTGACGCTATATGCCAAATATCTAAGCTCTGGCCCTTGTAGTTTTTGACAAGAAGATTATTTTTAAGATTTTCTTATTTTATCACTATGACTGCCATGGCAACCAGAGTTCAGCATTGTTTTTTAATACTTTGAATAAATATGAAATAATTTGACCCAAGGAACATTTCTGTAAAGTTTGATTGAAATCTATTCAGGGGTATAGGAGAAGATGTCATTTAAAAATTAAATGTTTGGTTAAGAGAGGTTTCTGATTAATGAGGTATAAGAGTCATTTGGTTAGAAAGTGTCCCATATTCAATGAATTCTACTTTAACCATTACTCCATAGATACGCATTTTACACATGTAATTAAGTCCTTCACTGAAGATAATTCAAATGTATACATTCATGAAAATGTATCTGAATAAATATTTTATATATTCTAGCAGACAGTAACGTTAACCCATCCGCCAATAAACATGCCTTAATTTATTTCACCACTGAGGAAAATAGTTCGAATTCATACAATTATGAACCTGACCTAAGAACCATTTTCTATATTCTAGCAGAAGGTAGCTTAAAGCAGACTGAAAGTAAAGCAAAATGCACATTAGGGCACTTTCTGCTTTTTCCACCTGTTTAAAGTGACTACTTTTTCAAAACTAGATCAGGCTACAAGGTAATGGGTTACAGCAGGCCTAAAGTAAAGCAGAATGGCACCTTAACACATTCAATCCGAGTGACGAGTATACTCGTCATTAACAAACAGTCCACCTTTTAAAGTGAACAGTTTTCCTAAACAAACAGTGTAGACTCTGATCAAGGAGCCCTCTTATCAGCTTCTGCAACGCTTGTTTATTGTTAAAATCAGCCATATTTACAAAATGGACTAAACTAAATAGGAAAATGGATTTAATCATAAACAAGGAGGCCTGAAGGTCCTGATATCGCTCACCTGTTGTACTGAAGTCTGATAGCTTTACCTTTCTGTTTCTACCGTTTTAATCTCAATCCATTCAAATTTGTTGTATAGCATGTAAACAATTTGGGAATCCAACCTCATAATTCTAGCATAGTAGAATGCATCAAGGGCAGATTACTAGAGCCTAAACAATACTGAAATGAAGCCTTTTCGAGCATTTCAAAGTATATCAAGGGCAGATAACTATTGCCACGATTTGATTTCCACAATAAATGCACTTCTTCGAGAACTTTGTGGGCAAGTATAATTTAAAATCCAATAAAAACTTGCAAGGGTGTAAAGGCTGTTAGATAAGTCATTTTCAGGAATTCAAGGGCAGATAACTCTTGACCCACTGATTTGAGTTCAACCAAAATCACACTTAACCGAACTGTTATTGTCATATACAATCTGAGAAAGTTTGAAAAAGACTGGATAAAACCGGTCAATTGACCCCACCCACAGACAGCCATTTTGTTTGAACTAGGAAGATTCTTTGAAGAAAACTGGCAAAGGGTCACCCATCATTACTTTTTTAAAACTAGACATGTATTCTTAAATCAGACCAATAGTTTCACAGAATAAGATTTTTGAAAATTTGCTATACAGAAATATAAGGAAAACTTGCCCAACCTACTGGCGGCCATGATCTTAAAGAAATCAAAATTATTTAAGAAATCTTGTGGCGAGTCATCAATGGATTATTTGTGTAAAATTATTTTCAATTTGAACCATGAGTTTCACAGAAGAGGATTTTTAAAGTTTTTACTAAACAGTATCACAAGAAAAAACGTGTCTCACCCACTGGCGGCCATGGTTTTTAAGATATCAAAATCATTTTAAGAAATCTGGTAGAGGGTCACCCATGGATTATTTGTTTTAATTATTTTTAATTTGGTCAAGTAGTTTCACAGAAGATTTTCAAAGTTTTTACTATACAGTATCATAAGGAAACGTGCACTGACAGCCATGTTTTTTAGATATCAAAATTCGTTTTTAAGAAAGCTGGTAGAGAGAGGTTCACCCATGGATCATTTATTGTGAAATTATTTCAAATTTAGACCAGTAGTTTCACAGAAGAGTGAATGGTATGGTACTATACAGTACCATAAGGAAAACGTTCCCCACCCACTCGCGGTCATGTTTTTAAAGATATTAAAATCATTTTCAGAAATCTGGTGCAGAGTCAACCACGGGTCATTTGTGTACAATTATTTTCAATTTGGACTAGTAGTTTCACGGAAGAAGATTTTTTAAGTTTTTACTATAATACAGTATCATGAGGAAAACGTGCCCCACCCACTGGCGGCCAATTTTTTTTTAAGATATCAAAATTAATTGTAGGAAATCTGGTAGAGGGTCACCCATGGATCATTTGTGTGAAATTATTTTCAAATAGGATCAGCGGTTTCAGACAAGAAGATTTTTAAAGTTTTCACTCTATAGCCATATAAGGAAAATCTGCCCCACCTACTGGCGGCCATGTTTTTTTAAGCCAGGGACATTTGTTTAAATCATCTGATAGAGGGTCACCAATGGCACATTTTGGTAACATTATTTTCAATTCAGACCAGTAGTTTTTGACAAGAAGATTTTTAAAGTATTTTCAATTGGTTGCCATGCCAACCCCAATTTCAATTGGATGACCTATATTTGAAGAAATCTGAGAGAGTATCCTACAAGGAAGAATCCTTTGAAGTTTTAATGAAATTGACCCAGTAGTTTCCAAGAATAAGTTATTTAAAGAACAAGAGCCGCATGCGGCCCTAAATCGCTCACCTGGTAACCATGATTACGGTCATGGAAATTGACAAATAATGATTAAGTTTTCACATGTTCACCCCACATACTGGTGGCCATTTTGTTTGAGCTAGGAAAATATTTGAAGAAAACTGGCAAGGGGTAACTCATGAATCATTATTTATGTAAAATCTTTCTTAAATCAGATCAATAGTTTTAGAGAACAAGGGCCACTATGACGCTATATCGCTCACCTGGTACACCATGTAAACTTTACCTATAGTGACCTAGATTTTGACCCAACATGACCAATATTCAACCTTGACCTAGATTTCAATAAGGCAAACATTTTGACCAAGTTTCATCAAGATCAAATGATAAATGTAGCTTCTAGAGCATAAACAATGTATTTTAATGATTTGACCTAATGACCTAGTTTTTAACCAGACATGACCCATATTCGTACTTGACCTAGATATCAATAAGTCAAACAATGTGATCACGTTTCATGAAGATCTAATGAGATTTGTAGCCTCTAGAGTGTTAACAAGGTTTTTCTATGATTTGACCTAGTGACATAGTTTTGGACCGGACTTGACCCACATTCGAACTTGACCTTGATATCAATAAGGCAAACATTTTGACCAAGTTTCATGAAGATCTAATGAGATTTGTAGCCTCTAGAGTGTTAACAAGGTTTTTCTATGATTTGACCTAGTTACCTAGTTTTTGACCGGACTTGACCCCATTCAAACTTGACCTAGATTTTAACATGACAAATATTTTGACCAAGTTTCATGAAGATCTAATGAAATTTGTAGTCTCTAGAGTATTAACAAGGTTTTTCTATGATTTGACCTAGTGACCTTTTTTTGGCCGGACATGACCTACATTCGAACTTGACCTAGATTTTATCAAGACAAACATTGTCATCAAGTTTCATGAAGATCCAATGAAATTTGTAGCCACTAGAGTGTTAACGAACAATTGTGGACGGACAACGGACGACAGACGACGGACGACGGACATCCAGCGATCCTAATAGCTCACCTTGGCACTTCGTGCCAGGTGAGCTAAAAAGATTTTTAAAGTTGTTCTATACAGAAATATAAGGAAAACTCACCCCACCACTGGCTGCCATGTTTTTTAATATAACACAATGATTTTAAGAAATTTCGTAGAGGGTCATCCATTGTTTAAAATAATTTTCAATTTGGACCAGCAGTTTCAGAGAAGAAGATTTTGAAAGTTTTTACTATACAGTCACATAAGGAAACTGTGCCCCTACCCCTGGCGGCCATGTTTTTTAAGATAACAACATGATTTTAAGAAACCTGGTAGAGGGCCATCAATTGACCATTTGTGTAAAATTATTTTCAAATCGGGGTCCGTTTCATAAAACTTCGTACGACAAAAATGGTCGTAACTCAAAATTTTAAAATACATTTAATTTCTGATTTCTCTATCTAATCCTGTCTTGTGACATCTCTTTGCGAATTGTCTTTTCAAGACGATTCCAAAGAGATATTTCAAGATGGGATTAGATGGAGAATTAAGTAATAATTTAGATTTTTATAATCTGACTTACGACAACATTTGTCGTACGAAGTTTTATGAAACGGGACCCGGACCTTTAGTTGCAAAGAAGAAGATTTTTAAAGTTTTTTCCAAACAGTTACATCAGGAAAACTTGCCCCACCCACTGTCGGCCATGTTTTATTAGATATCAAATGATTTTAAGCAATCTTGTAGAGGGTCACCCATGAATCATTTTCAAAACGTTACTTTCAAATCGGACCAGTAGTTTTTGACAAGAAGATTTTTTAAGATTTTATTTCACTACATAGCCATATAAGGAAAATCTGCCCCCACCCACTAGCGGCCATGTTTTTAAGATAGGAAAATTATTTCAAGAAATCTGATAGAAGGTCACCAATGGCACATTTGGGTAAAATTATTTTCAATTCGGACCTGTAGTTTTTGACAAGAAGATTTTTAAAAAAAAAGTTCAATTGGTTGCCATGGCAACCACAATTTCAATTGGATGACCTTAATTTGAAGACATATGAGAGAGTACCCTACAAGGAACAATCCTATGAAGTTTTGATGAAATTGGCCCAGTGGTTTCCAAGAAGAAGATTTTTAACGAATAAGTTTGACGACGGACGATGACTACGACAACGGACACAGGGCGATCACAATAGCTAAAAACTTGACAACACACGATGGATAATGATGACAACGGAGAACACAGGGGGATCACAATAGCTCACCTTGGCTCTTAGTGCCAGGTGAGCTAGAATGGGAGTCGGTAAATTGCCGGTTACATTGACACAATCAGAATGGTGACAGGGTTCAAATAACAACAGCCAAGACTATCAATTAAGATAGATATATTTTGATATTGCACTATGTATTCTGACACTCGAACACTTTGTTTGGTTTGCACACACTGTCTGGCAAGCTGTCTAATCATTGTTTCAATCTGATCCCATTTATACTCGGAAATGTTGTTAATCACTTTATGACTTAAGCTGCACAAGAGCCTGAAATACAAAGGTATATCATGATATAGCACAGTACCAATGGTTACAGTCATGGTGACATCTAATTGGGCAAGTGATTTCGGAAAAAGAAGATTTGCATTTAGCTTCCATTTAGCCATATCAGGAAAACCTGATAATCACCCAATCCCATTGACAGTCATGTTTTAAAGCTTGCAAAATTATTTGAAGAAACCTGGTAATAGGTCACCCATGGATCATTTGTATTTAACTATTTTCAATATGGACCAGTAATGATTCAATTTTCACTTTAAGTTATCCTTAATAAATTCACCCCCACGTACTGGCAGCCATTTTGTTTCAGCTAGGAAGAATATTTCAAGAAAATTGGCAAACGGTTTATTTAAAATAGGAAAATTGTTGGAAGAAATCTGATAAAGGGTCCTCCATTGGGGATTTGAGGGAAATTATTTTCAATTCAGACCAGTAGTAGACCAGTTTTGTTATTGGTTGCAATGGTAACCACATTTTCATTTGGATGACCTATATTTAATGAAATCTGAGAGAGAACGTTACAAGGAACAATCCTATGAAGTTTTAATGAAAATGGCCCAGTGGTTTCCAAAAAGATCTTTGAAGGAACAAGAGGGCCAAAGGCCCACATTTTGCTCACCCGAGGACACTGTACCATAGAAGGTGACTTGGCAAGACAACATTTTGATATGACTATGACCCAGGGGTCATAATTTGAACAATCTCGGTAGAGGACCACAATGAAAAGCTATATGTAAAAAATTAATGATTTTGACCTTACCATGAATTGATCAAATGACCTACTTTTTGACCTGACATAATTCATATTCCTACATTACCTGCTTTTCACTAGGTGATTATTTTGAGCAAGTTTTGTTAATAAAGGGCTAAAAAATATAGCTGTAAAGCATTCAGAAACCATTTCTTTGATTTGACCTACCAATCTACCTACTTTTAAGTCCCATATATCATATATCTATACTTCACCTAGACTTTGTCGAGGTGATTATTTTCCGATAGTTTTTTTTAAATTACAACCAAAAAAGGAGGTCCTTGAGTACTCTGAAGCTTTTCTTATGATTTGACTTACTGACCCACTTTTTGACCTCATGTAATCCATATTACTTATTTACATTGTCTAGATTTTGTCAAGTTGATCATTCTGATAAAGTTTTATGAATTAGTAGCTATAAATATGGCTCCTAGAGTGTTTACCAACTGTTAAGAAGCTTTTTCTATGTTTGACCTACTGACCTACTTTTTAATTCTACAAAACACATATTCACACATTGCCTAGCTTTTGTCAAGATGGTTATTCTTAGCAAGTTTCAAGACGTTTTGACTTTAAATATGGCCCCTGATGTTGCCAAAAGCATTTTCTGCAATTTGACCCACTGACCTACTTTATGACCCTATATGGCCTACATTCATTTATGACCTAAATTTTAGCATTGAAATGACACTGACAAAATTTTGGAAAGATACAACCAAAATTTATAATAATTCACCTAGCTTTTTCATCAAATCACAAAATATTATGGCAGCAGGAAATACCAGCAATACAGTATATTGTTAAAATAATCCCTATATCATCAATCCTGGACTAGGCTTAATTGAGTGCTTTACTTTCAATCTGCTGTATGTGATACCCTGTCTTCAAAAATAATAACAGTATGAGGTAAAGAAATAACTGGCATATATTATCCATACGGTTTGACCTGTCGGTCATCACTTTCCGTCAACTTTCGTTGGCACCATCGGAAGTTTCCGTATACTTTATTTATAGATCAATGAAAACTTCCGGTAGTATACTTCAGTCAATGATCTAACGCCACTGTCGCAATAGCTTAGTGGATAGTGTCATTGACTCGTAGTGCTAGGGTCGTTGGTTCGATTCAAGGCACTGACTTGTAAACGTCAGCTTCAGGTTGTTTTTCGATAATTATATATTTTACTTAAAATAAAACAGTTAACGTTTGGGTAAAGAAAAACTTGCTGCTTAACGAAATACAGAAGTAACAAAGAGTGCATTTTGCCAGAGAGAGCTTTCCATAACGTAATGTTGCTACAGTGGAAAAAACGTTTTTCTTTTCCAATAAATGCGTTTACGCTAAACTATTATTTCCATAGCAAACAGTTTGGAGCCATATCAGACGCCTGGTAACCCGGCGTCTGATCAGGCTTCAAACTGTTTGCAACCCAGATTAACATGTATAGCAAAAATTGTCGAAAATTGTCATGCTCTATGATTTATTGTTTTGCGTTTGCGTTTCGTTTGCGTTTAAACGGGATGAAATAACATTTTCTCCACTGTATACGCACTTCTCTATCCATGTTTCCTAAGGCAAGTTCACTGTACTTTATTTTATACAATTGCATGGATATCATGGTTTGTATGTGTCTACCATTAAAAAGTTATAAACAAGAGTTGTCAGAGAGACAACAAAGCTCGCCATCGGCACATTTAGAAACTTAAAAGCACACTCAAGGTCACCGAGTTCAACCTTATTGCCTGCATGGAAAGGTCTTGTCCATATACACATGAAAATCAAATTTCATGTATGAAGTTACACCTCAGGGGACATAGGAAATATAAGCATTTTTTGAAACCTAAACAAAGATTTCGAAACCTTAACCCTGGATCTAAGTTCAAGGTCAAGGTCACAGGGGTCCAAATTTTTCTGTGCATGGAAAGGTCTTGTCCATATACACATACACACACACATACCAACTATGAAAGCAACCCTCAAGGGACATAGAAGTTATAGGCATTTATCGAAACCTAAACACAGATTTCGAAACCTAAAAGCGGGTCGTAAGTTCAAGGTCAAGGTCACAGGGGTCCAAATTTTTCTGTGCATGGAAAGGTCTTGTCCATATACACACACATACCAAATATGAAAGCAATACCTCAAGGGACATAGAAGTTATAGGAATTTTTCAAAACCTAAACAAAGATTTCGAAACCTAAACGCTGGCCTTAAGTTCAAGATCAAGGTCACAGGGGTCCAAATGTTTCTGTGCATAGATAGGTCTTGTCCATATACACACACATACCAACTATGAAAGCAATACCTCAATGGACATAGAAGTTAAAGGCATTTTTCGAAACCTAAACAAAGATTTCGAAACCTAAACGCAGGCCTTAAGTTCAAGGTCAAGGTCACAGGGGTCAAAACATTTATGTGCATGGAAAGGTCTTGTCCATATACACACACATACCAACTATGAAAGCAATACCTCAAGGGACATAGAAGTTATAGGCATTTTTCGAAACCTAAACACAGATTTCGAAACCTAAACGCGGGCCCTAAGTTCAAGGTCAAGGTCACAGGGGTCCAAATGTTTCTGTACATGGAAAGGTCTTGTCCTTATACACACACATACCAACTATGAAAGCAATACCTCAAGGGACATAGAAGTTAAAGGCATTTTTCGAAACCTAAACACAGATTTCGAAACCTAAACGCGGGCCCTAAGTTAAAGGTCAAGGCCACAGGGGTCCAAATTTTTCTGTGCATGGAAAGGTCTTGTCCATATACACACACATACCAACTATGAAAGCAATACCTCAAGGGACATAGAAGTTATAGGCATTTTTCGAAACCTAAACACAGATTTCGAAACCTAAACGTGGGCCCTAAGTTCAAGGTCAAGGTCACAGGGGTCCAAATTTTTCTGTGCATGGAAAGGTCTTGTCCATATACACACACATACCAACTATGAAAGCAATACCTCAAGGGACATAGAAGTTATAGACATTTTCTTAAAATTGTTTACGCCGTTCACGACGACAACGACGACGACGACTACACCGGGGGTATTGCAATAGCTCGTCATGTACTTCGTACAGGCGAGCTAAAAAGACACATTAAGAAATATTACAAAATTAACTCTATCGGGTATCGAACCTATAACCCTTACGTTGGGTAGCGCAGACACATAACCACTGAGCCATTACGGACTGTAGATGTCTTTATCAGATAATATAATCAAATTCGCGTCATCCTTGAATGGTTTATTTACAATACACTGTTTTGTTGTTTCCGGAAGATAAAGATAGCTTATGCAAAAAGACGGAATATTCAACAACCGACAGGTCAAACCTTATCGACAATAACAGAACAGGTAATGAGGTTAAGGGTTAAATGACTTATGACAGGACATTCACCTTATTTACTAGGAGATCTAAGGCAACACTAACGTTTCAATTAGTCTGTACACATCTGTACAAACCATTTATTCACAACTTACAGTAAACTCCGCAATAAGCAAGCATCTAATGGAGAAGCAAGCAGATTATTCAAAGAAGTTACTGCTAAAAGCAGAATATGCATAGGAGCAATATATATTATTTTTTATCTGCATTAAGCTGTCACATTTATTAAGAACAGTCAATTCACTTCTGTGCATGCCTTTTTACAATGGTATCAATGTATACAAATAGGTATCATTTGCCAGCAATTACTCAAAGATAACAATCAAAGAGGGCCATTAGAGGTGACAAAGACATATTGTAAAGCTGGGTTCATGAAATAAATACATTGACCCCCAACGGGATTCTTATTCAAGGGCAATAACCTACAATCTCTCATATTGCATGTAACTTGTTTTCTTCCTGGGGAAGGGAAATTAGTGTGACATTTCACAAGCAGACAAATGACAGCTTTAATCCTTTCTGCAAACCAGTACATGCATAGTGTGAAATTTTCAAACAGTGTAGACCCTGATCAAAGGGCTCCTAAAACCTTTAAGTGTGCCCTGTTTGTGTTTTTTAGGGAAACTCTGTTAAGCTCTAGAGATACTGTCAATGGTCAAGGACACCCACCTTGGTAGCTGACTCTATTGTTGAGGTCAACTTAGTTTAGCTCTACCAATACTGTCAAAGATCAAGCACACCTACCTTGTTAGCTGCCTCTAGTGAGGCTATAAGCTTGTTGAGGTCAACTCTATTCAGTTCTACCAATATTTTCAAAGATCAAGCACATCTACCTTGTTAGCTGCCTCTAGTGAGGCTATACGATTGTTGAGGTAAATTCTGTTCAGCTCTACCAATATTTTCAAAGATCAAGCACACCTACCTTGTTAGCTGCCTCTAGTGAGGCTTTAAGATTGTTGAGGTCAACTCTGTTCAGCTTTACCAATACTTTCAAAGGTCAATGACACCCACCTTGTTAGCTGTCTCTAGTGAGGCTATAAGATTGTTGAGGTCAACTCTGTGCAGCTCTGCCCATACTGTCAAAGATCAAGGATACCAACCATGTTAGCTGCATCTAGTGAAGCTATAAGATTGTTGAGGTAAATTCTGTTCAGCTCTACCAATATTTTCAAAGGTCAAGGACACCCACCTTGTTAGCTGCCTCTAGTGAGGCTTTAAGATTGTTGAGGTCTACTCTGTTCAGCTTTACCAATACTTTCAAAGGTCAAGGACACCCACCTTGTTAGCTGCCTCTAGTGAGGCTTTAAGATTATTGAGGTCAACTCTGTGCAGCTCTGCCGATACTTTCAAAGGTCAAGGATACCAACCTTGTCAGCTACATTAAGTGAAGCTATAAGATTTTTTAGGTAAATTCTGTTCAGCTCTACCAATACTGTCAAAGTCAAGGACACCCACCATTTTAGCTGCCTCTTGTCCGGCTATAAGATTGTTGACGTCAACTCTATTCAGCTCTATCAATACTGTCTAAGGTCAAGGACACCAACCTTGTTAGCTGCCTGTAGTGAAGCTATAAGATTGTTGAAGTAAATTCTGTTCAGTTGTACCAATTCTTTCAAAGGTCAAAGACGCCCACCTTGTAAGCTGCCTCAAGTGAGGCTATAAGATTGTTGAGGTAAATTCTGTTAAGCTCTACCAATACTTTCAAAGGTCAAGGACACCCCTTGTTAGCTGCCTCTAGTGAGGCTATAAGATTGTTGAGGTCAACTCTGTGCAGCTCAACCAATACTTTCAAAGGTCAAGGACACCCCTTGTTAGCTGCCTCTAGTGAGGCTATAAGATTGTTGAGGTCAACTCTGTTCAGCTCTACCAATACTTTCAAAGGTCAAGGACACCCCTTGTTAGCTGCCTCTAGTGAGGCTATAAGATTGTTGAGGTCAACTCTGTTCAGCTCTACCAATACTTTCAAAGATCAAGGACACACACCTTGTTAGCTGCCTCTAGTGAGGCTATAAGATTGTTGAGGTCAACTCTGTTCAGCTTTACCAATACTTTCAAAGGTCAAGGACAACAACCTTGTTAGCTGCCTCTAGTGAGGCTTTAAGATTGTTTAGGTCAACTCTGTTCAGCTCTATTAATACTATCAAAGGTCAAGGACACCTACCTTTTTGTTAGCTGCCTCTATTGAGGCTTTAAGATTGTTGAGGTGTACTCTGTTCAGCTTTACCAATACTTTCAGAGGTCAAGGACACCCACCTTGTTAGCTGCCTCTAGTGAGGCTTTAAGATTATTGAGGTCAACTCTGTGCAGCTCTGCCGATACTTTCAAAGGTCAAGGATACCACACCTTGTCAGCTACATTAAGTGAAGCTATAAGATTTTTGAGGTAAATTCTGTTCAGCTCTACCAATACTGTCAAAGTCAAGGACACCCACCTTGTTAGCTGCCTGTAGTGAGGCTATAAGATTGTTGAAGTAAATTCTGTTCATTTGTACCAATTCTTTCAAAGGTCAAAGACGCCTACCTTGTAAGCTGCCTCAAGTGAGGCTATAAGATTGTTGAGGTAAATTCTGTTAAGCTCTACCAATACTTTCAAAGGTCAAGGACACCCCTTGTAAGCTGCCTCTAGTGAGGCTATAAAAGATTGTTGAGGTCAACTCTGTGCAGCTCTACCAATACTTTCAAAGGTCAAGGACACCCACCTTGTTAGCTGCTTCTAGTGAGGCTATAAGATTGTTGAGGTCAACTCTGTTCAGCTCTAAAGATACTTTCAAAGGTCAAGGACACCTACCTTGTTAGCTGCCTCTAGTGAGGCTTTAAGATTGTTGAGGTCAATTCTGTTCAGCTCTACCAATACATTCAAAGGTCAAGGATACCCACATTGTTAGCTGCCTCTAGTGAGGCTATACGATTATTGAGGTAAATTCTGTTCAGCTCTACCTATACTGTCAAATGTCAAGGACACCCACCTTGTTAGCTGCCTCTAGTGAGGCTTTAAGATTGTTGAGGTAAATTCTGTTCAGCTCTACCAATACTTTCAAATGTCAAGGACACCCACCCTGTTACGTGTCTCTAGTGAGGCTTTAAGATTTTTGAGGTCAACTCAGTTTAGCTCTACCAATACTTTCAAAGGTCAAGGACACCCACCTTGTTAGCTGCCTCTAGTGAGGCTATAAGATTGTTGAGGTCAACTCAGTTCAGCTCTACAGATACAGTCAAAGACACCCACCTTGTTAGCTGCCTCTAGTGAGGCTATCAGATTATTGAGGTCAACTCTGTTCAGCTCTACCAATACTTTCAAAGGTCAAAGATACCCACCTTGTTAGCTGCCTCTAGTGAGGCTTTCAGATTATTGAGGTCAACTCTGTTCAGCTCTACCAATACTTTCAAAAGTCAAAGATACCCACCTTGTTAGCTGCCTCTAGTGAGGCTATCAGATTATTGAGGTCAACTCTGTTCAGCTCTACCAATACTTTCAAAGGTCAACGATACCCACCTTGTTAGCTGCCTCTAGTGAGGCTATCAGATTATTGAGGTCAACTCTGTTTAGCTCTACTGACACTGTGTTTCTGGAGCCAGTGTTTGTCTGTACGTCCATGTCCAATGATACTACAGGTTCCTGGACAGTGGCTATCTTGTCACTAGACATCATCAGCTGCAATAAAAAATTAAATTAAATGAAACTCTCTGTACTACAACCACTTAATTATATTTGGCTGCTTAACTCATTCACCCCTTTAATAGACAATTCCAGTTTCAAACAAGAGGGTCATGGCCCTTAATTCACTGACCTGGGGACATTGTACCTTAGCTGACTAGGCAAGAAAACATTTCAATATAGCTGTAAATGGAGTTATCTTACAGACAAGAAATATTACAAATGGGAATAACTAAACTCAACCCATCAGTCAAACTGATACTGAAGGGCCATACACCTTTCAATTTTCAAAGAATGACCATTGAAATTAAATGCATGATTTTATTTTTTGTTATTAGCTCACCTGAGCACAAAGTGCTCAAGGTGAGCTTTTGTGGTCAGTCTGTCCGGCGTCCGTCGTTGTGCGTCGTTCGTTGTGCGTTGTGCGTCAATAATTTCTTCAAACATCTTCTTCTCCAAAACCACTGGCTGGATTGCAACCAAACTTCACAGGAATGTTCCTTGGGTCAAGCTCTTTCAAAGTTGTTCAAAGAATTTGAAACAATGCAGAACTCTGGTTGCCATGGCAACCAAAGTGCAAATATGAGGAAATCTTAAAAAATCTTCTTGTCAAAAACCGATAGGGCCAGAGCTTAGATATTTGGCACATAGCATCATCTACAGGTTTTCTATCAAAGTTGTTCAAATTTTGCCCCTGGGGTCAAAATTGACCCCGCCCCAGGGGTCACCGTTTTACATAGAGTTATATAGTGAAAAGTTCAAACATCTTTTTCTCTGAAACCAATTTGACCAAAGCTTTGATATTTGGCATGGTATAACTTCTAGAGGTATTTGACATATGTTGTTGAATTGGTTCCGGTCTGTTGCATATCTGGGTCACCGGAGCTAAAAATAGATTTTTTCAATGAGAACTTAAAAAATCTTCTTGTCTGAAACCATAGTACACTAAGCTTAGATATTTTGAACATAGCATCGTATACAAGTCCTCTATCAAAGTTGTTCAAATTTTGTCCCTGGGGTCAAAATTGGCCCCGCCCCGGGGGTCACAGTTTTACATAGTTATATAGTGAAATGTTCAAACATATTTTTCTCTGAAACCAATATGACCAGAGCTTTGATATTTGGCATGGTATAATTTCTAGAAGTCCTTCACATATATTGTTGAATTGGTTTCAGTCTGTTGCATATCTGGGTCACCGGAGCTAAAAATAGATTTTTTTCAAAGAAAACTTCAAAAATCTTCTTGTCTGAAACCATAGTACACTGAGTTTAGATATTTTGCACATAGCATCGTCTACAGGTCCTCTATCAAAATTGTTCAAGTTTTACCCCTGGGGTCAAAATTGGCCCCACCCCGGGGGTCACCGTTTTACATAGAGTTACATAGTGAAATGTTCAAACATCTTTTACTCAGAAACCAATATGGCCAGAGCTTTGATACTTGGCATGGTGTAACTTCTAGAGGTCCTTCACATGTATTGGTGAATTAGTTCTGGTCTGTTGCATATCTGGGTCACCGGAGCTAAAAATAGATTTTTTCAATGAAAACTTCAAAAATCTTCTTGTCTGAAACCATAGTACACTGAGTTTAGATATTTTGCACATAACATCATCTACAGGTCCTCTATCAAAGTTGTTCAAATTTTGCCCCGCCCTTGGGGTCACCTTTTACAAATCTTCTTTTCTGAAATCAAGTGACCCATCCTAGTGTCACCATGGACAGGTGAGCGATCAAGGGCCATTCTGGCCCTCTTGTATTCTAATTCTTCTGAATTAAAATTTACATTTTAAATACACCTGCTTTCCTCAAGAAACATCGATTTTAATAAGCTATATTTCTTGTGATATGGAAATAAACTCATTTGTATAATACATAAACATCTTTCTTAACATTTTACATAGACTTACTTGTATATTCTACATTATAACAATTTAATTAATGCAAGCCATACGAGGCGGTTGTCTTATCTGACCGGCTGTCTAAAATGACCTTATTAGCTGCCTCCCATTAAATTTAAATGACCTCTAGATGACCTTGACCTTTGTTCGGACATGGCCTAAATTGTACTGAGCTCAAGAGTTTCTTGAGTAGAGTACATCGATATACCAAATATAAAGTTCCTATCTTATTATGGCCAAGGTTAAATTTTGGAATGACAGATAGACAGACAAACAAACAAACAGACAAAACACCCAAAACAATATACCCCTAACTAAGTTTTGCCGGGGCATAACGAGAGCATTGCAAACGGGTGCTGGATGCTCGACTTTCATATACTTGAGACGGCTACATTTTTCAAACTTAATAAGTGTGTATGGATGTTTAATGCCCTATTGAAAAGAGTATTGATCATAGAAGTTTGTAAGCAACAACAACTCAAACATACTTGGACAGTCTACATTCAATTTAAAATAAACTATAAGTCAAAACAAGGACAATATCTTTGCCTGCTTTACCTGCATTGTTGTAATGAGTTGCCCTTTTGAAACTAAACAAGTATTCAAATATATTGGAAGTTTAAAATTAATAACTTTCTACAGTTACTGAATAATTTCATATACAAATTCTGAGTCAAACAAGGGCATTAACTCTGCAATGGCAAATCCCATGGTTATCTGCCTTGTTGAAAGGTGATGCCCTTTTGAAACTGAACAAGTATTCAAAGTTTCAAGTTAATACCTATGGTAGTATTAAGAAAATCTAATTAAATTCTAAGTCAAAACAAGGGCAATTACCTGCTTTCTTGTAATGAGTTGTCCTTTTGATACTAAACGAGTGTAAGTAAATACCTATGGTAGTTATTGAGAAATTTCAATTTACAAGTTTTATGTAAATAAAAACAAGGGCAATAACTCTGGAATGGCACATCCCCAGTCACCTTTTAGTCCAGTCATCCTACGAAAAAATAGGACCTAACCTTCAACTAATTGCAACAGAAATAATTCAACATATTATGTTATCTTTAGCGTATTATAATTAACATATAAAAAGTCTAACAAAATCTTTTAAGGGGAAAGTGGTTTAAACCCCACTTTTTCTAAGCTAATGTTCTTCCCCCAAATACATTGCGTATAGTACTATAAGTCACAAGAAGGCAGCAATACTGGCATATTTCGAACCACCATAATTATATGATAACAAGAGCCGTATACGGCCCTAAATCGCTCATCTGGGACTGTTGATGTAAATGTAACATATCTTGGAAAGCTGAGAAATTATGACAATATGATTGTGCCAATTGCTGATTGGATGATGCTGAGTGCAGAATAGCTAAGCTTAGGGTACTGTAGTTTAAGAGAAGATTTTTTAAGCTTTTTATTAAACAAGAGCCCCATGGGGCATATGTCGCTCACCTGAGAATAGCTGTACATCAAAATGGAGATAATGATTTAAGTCCAGGACGGGGTCATTTTTTACCCGAGGGGCATAATTTGAACAATCTTGATAGAGGACCTGTAGATGATGCTATGTTCCAAATATCTAAGATCAGGGTACTAGGGTTCTAGACAAGAAGATTTTTTTTAAGTTTCCATTGAAAAAATCTATTTTTAGCTCCTGTGACCTACATATGCAACAGACTGGAACCATTTGAACAAAATAGATAAAGGACATCTAGAAGTAACACCATGCCGAATATCAAAGCTCTGGCTATATTAGCTTCAGACAAGAAGACGTATGAAAACTGTGACCCCCGGAGTGGGGCTAATTTTGACCCCAGGGGCATAATTTGTACAAACTTGATAGAGGACCTGTAGATGATATGCAATCGACCAGAACCATTTGAACCTTATTGGTATAGGACATCTAAAAGTGTCACCAAGCCAGATATCAAAGCTCTGGCCATATTAGTTTCAGAGGAGAAGACATTTGAAAATTTCACTATATAACTCTATGTTAAACTATGACCCCCTGGGCGGGGCCAATTTTGACCCCAGGGGCATGGTTTGTAGTTTGATAGAGGACCTGTAGATGATGCTATGTGACAAATGTCTAAGATCTGGCCCTTGTAGTTTCAGACAAGAAGATTTTTTAAGATTTCCTTATTTTTTCACTTTGTTGCCATGGCAACCAGAGTTCTACATTGTTTTTAATTCTTTGAACAATTTTGAAAGAACTTGACCCAAGGAACATTCGTGTAAAGTTTGGTTGAAATCTTTTCAGCGGTATATGAGGAGATGTCATTTGAAGCAATTGTTAAAGACAACAATGACTGTATAAAGTGAAATATTTTCTTCTGTGGAAGAATAAATTAAAGACATAAAAAAGAATATGTATGGGTTAATAGGTTAATAAATAGCATTATTTACATTTTCTAAATATAAGAAACTATATGTAAATGAGTGGCAAATAGTTTGGATCCAGATTAGAAGCAGCATTATGTGGCATCTGACCTGGATCCATACTGTTTATGGCCAAGAATTAATTGTGGACTGATAGACAGAAAGATAAACAAACAAACAAAACACAAACAAACAAACAGACAGACCAAAAGTAATATGCCTCGAACTAAGTTGTGCTTGAGCATAAAATAGCAGACATCACTTTCATTTCTGTTATGTATCTCAGTGACCTGAGTTCAGAGCTAGCTATGGGTCAGTTATGCAATTGGAGACGGTCTCAGAGAGAAATGACTATTATTATGCTGAACTGTTGTCTGCTCCAAATGTTTGTATGTGAAATATGTAAAAAATAATAACTTATATTTTCTAAATATAAGAAAATATGTAAATGAGTGGCAAATAGTTTAGATCCAGATTAGATGCTGCATTATGTGGCATCTGACCTGGATCCAACCTGTTTGCAAAAATGTTGCATTTAGTATAAGGGTAGCTTCTTAGCCTGGAAGATACAATGCGTCTGTATAAAACGGATCATTAGAGAGTTTTTACTGTCAGACCTGCATCAAATTGCACTGATATGACAAGGGTTGAGTCAAATTTGACCCTAGGGTTTTGATTTTTTACAATTTTGAAAGTGATTTAGTAGAAGATACTATTCATGCAATATCTAAGGTGTGGGAACAGTGGTTTTTTACAAAAAACTTGTTTAAAGTTTTTCACTTTTTTTAATAAATTTCAATAAGTAGTCCACTTTAAAGTTTCATTTTAACAATTTCTGTAGAGAAGCATCCAAGGAACACCGTGAGCAAATTAGTTTTTTCCTCAGACTCGCGGTTTCAGAGGAGTTGTCGCTTGAAGTAAATTTGAACGGACGGACAGACGGACAGACGGACGACGGACGGCGGGCGATCACAACAGCTCACCTTGAGCCTTCGGCTCAGGTGAGCTAAAAACTCTATTTTTAGCTCCTGTGACCTAGATATGCAATGGACCGGAACCATTTGAACAATATTGGTAAAGTATACCTCTAGAAGTTACACTATGCCAAATATCAAAGCTCTAGCTATATTAGTTTCAGAGAAGAAGAGGTTTGAAGATTTCACTTTATAACTCTATGTAAATTTGTGAACCCGGGGCGGGGTCATTTTTTACCCCAGGGACATAATTTGAAAAATCTTGATAGAGGAACTGAAGATGATGCTTTGTGCAAAATATCTAAGCTCAAGGTACTGTGGTTTCAGAGAAGAAGATTTTTTAAGTTTTATTGAAAAAAATATATATATTTAGCTCCTGTGACCTAGATATGCAACGGACCGGAACCATTTGAACAACATTGGTAAAGTACCTCTAGAAGTTACACTATGCCAAATATTAAAGCTCTAGCCATATTAGTTTCAGAGAAGAAGATTTGAAGATTTCACTATATAAATCTATGTAAATTTGTGACCCCCGGGGCGGGGTCATTTTTTACCCCAGGGACATAATTTGAAAAATCTTTATAGAGGACCTGAAGATGATGCTTTGTGCAAAATATCTAAGCTCAAGGTACTGTGGTTTCAGAGGAGAAGATTATTTAAGTTTTTATTGAAAAAAAATCTATTTTTAGCTCCTGTGACCTAGATATGCAACGGACCGGAACCATTTGAACAATATCAGTAAAGTACTTCTAGAAATTACACCATGCCAAATATCAAAGCTCTAGCTATATTAGTTTCAGAGAAGAAGAGGTTTGAAGATTCCACTATATAACTCCATGTAAATTTGTGACCCCCGGGCGGGGTCATTTTTTACCCCAGGGACATAATTTGAACATTCTTGATAGAGGACCAATAGATGATGCTTTGTGCCAAATATCTAAGCTCAGGGTACTATGGTTTCAGGGAAGAAGATTTTTTAAATTTTAATTGAAACGATCTATTTTTAGCTCCTGTGACCTAGATATGCAACGGACCGGAAACGTTTGAACAATATTGGTTAAGTACCTCTAGAAGTTACACCATGCCAAATATCAAAGCTCTAGCTAGATTAGTTTTAGAGAAGAAGAGGTTTGAAGATTTCACTATATAACTCTATGTAAATTTGTGACCCCCGGGGCAGGGCCATGACATAATTTGAACAATCTTGATAGAGGACTTATAGATGATGCTTTGTGCCAAATATCTAAGCTCAGGGTACTATGGTTTCCAAGAAGAAGATTTTTTAAGTTTTTATTGAAACGATCTATTTTTAGCTCCTGTGACCTAGATATGCAACGGACCGCAAACATTTGAACAACTTCAAAGAGGACCATATAAGGATCATTTCTGCCAAGTTTGGTTAAAATCCATCAAGTAGTTGAGGAGGAGATGTCATTTAAAGAAATTGTTGACGACGGACGGACAGACGACTACGGACATAGCACGATCAGAAAAGCTCACCTTGGCACTTTGTTTGGCACGTTTTTTCATCGATATATGTCTTGTGTCTATGCTTTATGGGGTTAATTTACCCCACCCACTATTTCACAAACTCTATTTATAATCAAAATACACATATAGTTGTTATTCTTAATCTTCTGATCAGTAAGGATATTACAGAATAACAACTTAAGCATGTTTATATAAGATATTGCATTCGTTAAATGACATTAGATTGTTTGCTTCAAGTATCTGCTTCTTTGATTTAGTTATTATCAAAGCACTGACAGTACTACTGAAATTAACTGAACACCAAAGAAAACGCTTTTACACCAGGGCTCCAGATAAGAAGAGTAATTCAAAAGCTATAATCTTTACTTTTGCATTAACCACATGGTTTTATTGCTCATTAGATTCGTCTCGAAAATACTATTCTGATGAGTAGTAGCACCATAGGATTTACTACTATAGGATTTACTACTGGAATATTTGAGAAAATATTGGATTTGTTCAGTTTTCTCCCTCTGCCAGTAATTATATTCTTGATGAAAAATTTCATTTTCGATTTTCTCTAATGATTTTCATAGTTTTTGATCGAAATTATATACTCTAGTAAACATGTGCTCCACATGTGTAATTCTTCCAAACCCATTCAAATTGGCAGAGATTATTGCAAACGAAAATTTTCACCCAGAAAGAAGCACATAGAAATGGGTAATTCAATGATATTGAATAACGTACCAGAGACTACTTAGCCTATTCAAACATTAGTAATTGCAAATGTTCGACCAATGTCTAGCAAATAGTGTGTACTATTTATTTCCTAAGCAGGTCTATCAGTAAAACCTTTCAGAGCTTATCATGTCACTTTTTATGTGCTTTCTAGTTCGTCTTGTGTAACCACAGTATGTGTATTGAATCAAGAGTCCAGAGAGCTTGACAATTGATCTATTAATATTAGAGCCAGAACATGTACACTCACAAATGGGCATTTTAACGTTATTAAATATGACACAAATATGCATCTACAGATTGAGAATCCAATTCATCCTGTGTAGAGGTTTGAATAACTTTGGGTTTTTTCTTGAATATTTAATTTTTGAAACTAGCCGGGGTCATTTGTCAGGAAATATGAAATGTGTGTACATTATGTTCTTTTTTTTTATAAAGAAAAACAAACCCTCCCCTGATCTGTTATAATTATAAACATATAAAAGGGTGCCATGGTGTTCTAATTTACCTTGAAGGTCTCTATGGGCTGGTTGTCGTGTATTACACAACATTCAATAGTTTATGTACAGTGAATAAAATCGGCTGACATCAATTTATTTTTGGTATGCCATAATGTCTCACCACAACTTGCGTTACTCACGGTTTAGATTGCCACATATACTTGGCAAAACTGCTAAGTACCCTAGGGACTATATTGGAACTTTCTTTTTCATGGATGGTGCAAGCGTAAAGGGTTTTTTCTTATTTATGAAATATACTGTTCACAAAAAGTAGGGGATATTATGGTATTTTGATACGGTATGGGAAACATACATTTTTATTGACCATTTTTATGTATATGTTACAACGATACGTCATGTATAGATAGCATGGTCCCTAAAGTTTAGAAATATCATGCAAATTTGTGCTGCAAGTACAACTTTAAGTCATGAGGGGTAGCAAGTGGAAGTTAGCAAGTGGTAATTGTGACTTAAGTTAAGCAAAACTTTCAGAATATTGTGTTGTGTAGATGTCAAACGCAGATTCACAATAAAATTTGCAATTGGAATAATGAGACGTCGGATGTGCAGGACATTCTTGGAAAGTGTGTTCGACGACGTGATCCTCCACCTAGAACGTTACGTAAGCTCGGTGCGGCAGGTAGAGTAGGACAGAAACCCTCAGAACACCAACAGTAGTCTTATTGAAAGTATTGTGTACCGTTTCATACCTTGTTTCATCAGTAGAGATGGTCCAACATGTTATCGAGGCCGTGTGAAAATGACGACGTTAACGTAAGGACTTTGGACGCTGTTTAAAGTGCCTAAAGCCGTTATGAACAAGTTAAATGTTTGATTAAAGTGTGTGAGTTTTTTTTAATACTTTAAATAGATTCAATATACATCAATAGGTAACGATTTTCTAAATTTCTCGCAATAACAATATTACGCATAATATCCCCTACTTTTTGTGAACAGTATATTATTAGTTTTTATTATTTCATGGAGAACATAACAATGTATATGAGAAAATGATGCTTTTATAAGTTGAAGAATAAGGCATAGTGCCAACAAAAGGTCACATTCTTGGAGCAATGTCAATAACGTGTATGACCACCGTCATTGCTCACTACAGCCATGTGCCGTTGACGAAGATGGCTCACAATAATGCACCGGTCTTGCCTTCTTGTTGTGACCGTTGAACACGAGCGTATTTGTTCATCTGCTACACTTCCGGTCCTGCGGTGCTTTGCCGGAAACTTGGTCACATATTTGTTTTACATTCTGCGAGTACCCATAACAAACATGTGATGGAAAATACTCTACTGGGACAGATTATGTTGGTATCATACCATATCAGAAAAAGAACAAGGGCCACTATGGCCCTAAATCGCTCACCTGGTACACATTGGCAAACTTGACCTATAGTGACCTAGATTATGACTGGACATGTATACCCACAATCAACCTCTAGAGTGTAAACAAGATTGCAGACTCACTGACAGCTTGGAAAGCATGTATGGAAGGTAAAGGGCTGAGGGTCAACATGTAGAATACCAATCTCTTGGTATCTGGCCAAGGGCTTGATCTCCTTCGTGACTCTGGGGCATTTCCTTGTGCTGTGTGCCGGACTGGAGTTGGGGTGAATTCCATCAAATGTTCCCAATGCATGCTGTGGGTACACAAGAAATGCTGTGGCAACAAAGGCAGAATTGCTGACGACCCAGACTATGTGTGCCCCAGATGTCGAGATATGGCGCGCCCTATAGATAGTAGACCAGTCTACCAAGTTGAGGTGGATGGCATTCAACTCAGGGTGGAACCCAGTTTCTGCTATCTTGGTGAAACACTGTGTGCAGAGGGAGGATGTGAGCTCGCCATCATCACCAGAAGCTACCGTCTGGGGAAGGTTCAGGAAACTGCTGCCTCTTCTTACATCTAGGCATGTGTCTCTCACTGCTCGCTGGAGAGTTTTTGATACTTGTGTGCGCCCTGCGCTACTACATGGAAGTGAAACCTGGGCACCATCTGCCTAAGATTTGCAGCGTTTTTGTCGGAATGACAGAACCATGGTCCTTTGGATCTGTAGTGTCAAGCCCCAAGATGACATCACTACAGATGCACTGTATGCAAGCTTGGGACTCAACACGTGACAACAGCCCTACGCACAAGGGGTTTGAGATGGTACGGACATGTCTCTCGTGCAAACTCATGTATCAACTCAATGATGGGACTGGAGGTGCCAGGATCCCGCGGGAGAGGGAGGCCAAGGAAGATTTGGTTGGAATGTGTAGAGGCTGACATTAGGACATGCAGCCTCGACTGCATTGATCCGTAAAATAGAAAAGCCTGGAGGTTAGGTGAGGGAAACTCTAGCCGCCTACTGCCTATCCCTGTAGGGACACCCGCAGCAGTTGACAAATCAACTCAGGATTTAGTTAATTTTAGTTACTGGTTAAGAAGTGGTCGAGCCTGGCAACAGTACTATTAGCTATATTGACAATTGACTTTGAGACATGTCTACTTGGAACAGATATAGAACTGCCACACTGTGATAGCACACCATAGATATGTGGCATGATACGATTCACATTACAAAATGACACTGGATTCAGCCAGTCATATTTCTGGTAATGTTTGCGAAGTGGAAATTATTGCGAATTTCGTAAATTCACAAAATTCGCAAACAATCTCACCAGAATAAGTTTATTTCTAATATTTAAAATTTTGATTGCTGTAATTTCTCAAATTAATGAGCTGTTTTTTTGTATGCATGTATGTTTCATTTCAGAATAGAGATTGTTAACTTGAACAATGTGTACCCTGTTAGGAACAGCCATAACTGCATTATGAAAGCTATTTACTATTCGAAGCAACAAAATAAATTCCATTGTAAACATTTAACATCATCAATATGACAGTTTGGCGTGAAATTGTTGATTTGACATCATTTTGAAATAACACCATTTTTAAACTAGGATATTTATCCAATTCTCACATAAATTAATGCAGACAGATGCTTTTTTAAAAATGTCTGCTGTCCGATTTTTGCAAAATTAATCGCAGAGAAATTTAAGGTCCATTAGCCCCACCTTAGCCTCTGCCAAAGATATCAACAGATCCCCCTCCAAGAGCATATGCATTTAGTCAGCTTATTCCATGAAATTGAATAAGGTGAATGTACATATTATGTTTAAAAAGCTAGAAAAAGGCTATGAGTAACAGGCTAAATCTAAACATGTTGTTTATTAAGGTAGACAACTAGTATATATATGTTTTAAGCAATCAATAGTTTACTCCCTTGCATAAAGTAATAAACTGTACGAATTTCTCATTGGTTATGATTAAACATCGCCTTTAACAGTATTTCAGTCATATTGTGTCGTCCAGCTATTTACAGGTGGAGGAAGACCCCAGAAGCCCATTATGCACAATGTATCAGGCACAAATTGGCAACTGGGTAGAACCACCAACCTTCCACAAGCCAGCTGGAAGGCTTCCCCTCATTAAAACTCTGAATGCGGTGTATTTATGGGGCAATGGGTTAATCTCTTCACTGCCACGAAGACCATCTACTTTAGACTAGAGTTCAGAGCACCAGATAAGGGTAGTTTTTCAAACACTAAAATATTTATTTCTGAATTAAACCCTATGGTGTCACTACTCATTAGAATCGTCTCTTCGAGACGATTCTAATGAGTAGTAACACCATAGGATTTGGTTCTAAAAAGAGTGAGAAAATGTTGGATTTGTTGAAATAACTACCTCTTATCTGGAGCCCTGTAGAGTTGTCTGCTTTTACTTTTCAAATCTAAGCGTTTTATGGTATATTGACTTAAGAAATATTAAAAGGAAAGTACAACATTTAAATTCTGATCAGAGATCATGTTATTTGGCATCTGATTAGAAAGCAACAGCAAACTTCCAATGATACTGAATCTGGTTTGCCTCATAATAAGCTACCAACTGACCTTGAGTTTCCAGTCAAAGTCTGCGAGAACAGCCTGTGAAATTGTATGTGTGTCCACTAGTAGCTGGGCCCGGATGTCACTGGTACGACTACTGATCACATCCTGCACCAGGGAGCTGTAGTCACTCCCTAAACCATCTAACTGTGAAAACAGCTGAAAATACAGACAAGTTACCTTTCACTCCAAAGAACAACTTTTCTATGAGATTAATTAAGTCATCCTATGAAGAAAATAGTTCAAATTTATACAATGATAAATATGCAACATAAGACATATTGTAATGAAAGGTACCCTTATGCCACACCATCGTGAAGTTCAATAAAGATAAACACTTGTGTGTATGTGTACAGCGGTATTCAGTTGCAGAATTTCGGCGTACATGCATAAGAGTTGATCATTTGAAGGGTGTGTTAACATACGAGAACCTCGCGTTGACACTTCTACCCTGAACCAAAACTACTGACCATTGCTCGTTTTACGAGTATTTATGACACTTGTAGATATTTATATGATTTGGGTATATTAGGTACTTCAATGCGTATCTCGGTCTTAGCTTAGAATGTACTGAATTACCATAATAACATTAGAAACCGCCATTTCCTGTTTGTAAGCGAGGCACTGATAATTCATGTTCAACTATTGGCGCCGTCCTTACTCAGGATTTTGTTTGTTTATTGCACTGTGGTGGTCTAAAATACATTGCCCTTGTATAATGAATTCTTCGTATGTGTTTAATAATGACTTTGGACAGTGTTAGTCCATTTTAACTAGAGATAATCGGAGAGCTATATCTGATGCGGCGGAGGGGTATTCCGTATGGACTTAGTCGCACTGCAGCCGATTGGACGAAGATGACGGAATGGGCTAATACCGCATTCTCATTGGATGGTGAGACGAATTACCGCTGTGATGCAACCAACAAATATCATAATGCAACCGTCTATAAGAGAGAGCGGCAAACCTCATAATGTCAGCTTCCAAATACGATTACTGTAAAAAGTACTAGTAAACTTACCAAACTTACCATGAACTCTATATCCAAACAGGAATATTAAGATGACTACCATTAGCCGCCCCGAAGAAATGTAATTACATGTATAAACTTTACAAACAAGAGACCCATACACAGTAACAATATAATAAATAGACACCCGTATTATTATTTATAACGATAGATTAACTCTGCCATGGCGCTTATCAAGGACTCTATAGACGCAACTCAGACAAATAACCTGACTCTGTTTAGACTCTATAGTGAAGTCTGTATAGATTATAAAGCATCTTTAGCACTTACTACGTTTGATTTAGATCTGCATAGAATTTATTTAACCTTTTATTAAATGTTAAACTTGTTCAGCAAGTGTTGTCCTGATTGGATTGCCAACCCCACCCGTCCTGGTACTCTATGTCCTGGATCCGTTGTTATGATGCGTAACTAGGGGAAGTAAAGAAAACAACAACAACACCGGCCAGAAGTATTGCTCATGTTACAATATTTCCTATATTCTTGCAGATGATAGCTTAAAGGGAAATGGACAGCTACGGTAAAGTCGATCTTAAATTGTAGATTTTGTCTAAAAAACAACATATGTCCAAATTCCATTGTCGTTAGGATGCATATAGGTGAAAACAAGAGGGTCTGAAGGCCCATATATCGTTCACCTGCTGTTCTGAAACCTGATAGCTTTTCCTTTCTGTTTCTGTTACATAAGGCATTTTCAGCAATTCAAGGACAGACAACTCTTATCCTTTTCCTCAGATCTCCACAATAATCACAATTATTTGAACTCTTCATGTCATATACAATCTGAGCAAGTTTGAAAAAAGACTGGATAAAAAGTGTGGCATCTAGAGTGTTAACATCAGTGAATATGGCATTTTCAGCAATTCAAAGATAGATAACTCTCAACCTATTGGTCTGGTTTCAACCTTATTCAAACTCATCTGAACTCTTAAAGTCATATACAATATGAGCAAGTTTGAGGTAGAATGGATAAAAATTGTGGCCACTAGAGGGTAAACACCCTTAATTATGGCATTTTCACCAATTCAAAGGTAGATAACTCTTGATCTGTTGGTCTGATTTCAACCATTATTAAACGCATCCGAACTCTTATGGTAATATACAATCTCGGCAAGTTTGAGAAGATTGGATAAATATTGTGGCCTCTAGAGTGTAAACACTGTTAAATATGGCATTTTTAACAATTCAAAGGTAGATAACTCTTGACCTATTAGTCAGATTTCAACCATAATCAATCTCATCCGAACTCTTATGGTAAAATCCAATCTGAGCAAGTTTGAGAAAGATTGGATAAATATTGTGGCCTCTAGCGTGAAACACTAAAATTGTTGATGACAGACAACGCACGACTGACGCTGGACATTCAAGTATTGCAAAAGCTCATCCTGAGCTAGCTCAGATGAGCTAAAAATAGATTTTACACTATCCAGGTGAGCCTTCCCTAATTAGATAAGAGCCACCATCTTTGCATATTCGCTAGCGGAACCCCTCAGTTTTAATGCTTTTTGTGACGTCATCTCTCCCCATGCATGTTGTCGGGTACTTTGGCTGTACAGGGTACATACAGCTTCAGTAATTATTTCTCTGATAAAAAGCCTTAAAACTGATTTTCGAAAAATTACTAGTTAAACTGTTGATAAAAGTTCAATTCCACTTAATGATACATGGGAAACTAAGCAAACCCTTTTTCCACTGTTTGTTTTAAACTAAACATACACGCACACAATTCAGGCATTTATGTCCATTAACAGTGGCATGATTGCAATTAGTCAATCCCTTGTAATAATTGCTGTCCTTACCATTTGAAACAAGAGGGCCATGGCCCTTAATCGCCAAGCTTATAACCCTTATCCATGACACATCCTCTTATCAAGCTTATGATTTCCATTACCGGTAAATGATAATTATTTCACTAGCATCAGCAGAACTGGAGTTATTTTCCTGACAATAAAATATGACAAAGGGGAAAAACAAAATATTGCTGCCCTTGTGCATGGCATTTTCTCTCATCAGTTTCTTTCCATACATAAAATTTCATTACAATAGCATCAATAGAACTGGAGTTGTCTTCTGGACAAGAAAATATCACAATGGGAAATAACTCCAAAAACAATGATGTCAAGAGTTATGGCCTTTGCAAATGGCACTTCCTCTCATTAGGCTCTTCCAAATAGGCAATTTCATTTTACCCATTACCCCATAGCCTGTTTCTAGTTTTGAAAATAGATGGCCACCTAAAGCAGTTTGAAAGTAAAGCAGAATGTGTTTTAATGCACACTCTGCTTTACTTTCAAACTGCTTTAAGCTATCATCTACTAGGATATAGAAACTTATTTCTTATCTTACATTTTCAAGACTGTATAAAGTGGAATTATTTTCTTAAGTGGAGGAATAAATTAAAGGGCCTAAAAATGCACATTTATGGGGTAATGGGTTAACAAACATCAGTATTTATTGGGGAATGGGTTAATTGGAATTATCTCCTGGACAAGAAACAAGAGGCCCAGAGGGCCACATTTCGCTCACCTGAGAACATTAGAAGCTGACTGGGCAAGACAACATTTTGATATAGCTATGACCCAGGTGTCATAATTTGATCTCGGTAGAGGACCACAATGCAAAGCTTCATCTCAAATATTGATGATCTGGGCCTTACGGTTTAAGAGAAGAAGATTTTTAAAGGTTTTCCCGTAAAAAAACCTGACAAGCCCAGGGTGGGGCCAATTTTAGTCAGGGGGTCATAATTTGAACACACCTGGTAGAGAACCACATAGCAAAGCTACGTATATGTCAAATATTAAAGATCTGGGCCTTACAGTTTTAGAGAAGAAGATTTTTAAAGGTTTTCCTATATAAGTCTATGTAAAACTGATAAGCCCCAGGGCGGGGCCAAATTTGATTCAGGGGTCATAATTTGAACAATCTAGGTAGAAGACCATAGGGCAAAGCTACATGTCAAATATAAATGATCTGGGCCTTATGGTTTCAGAGAAGAAGATTTTTAAAGGTTTTCCTATGAAATACTAATAACCCCAAGGGCGGGGCCATTTTTGGCCAGGGGTCATAATTTGAACAATAGTGGTAGAGGACCACAAGGCAAAGCTATGTGCCAAATATTAAAGATCTTGGCCTTATAGTGTCAGAGAAGAAGATTTTTAAAACTCTATGAAAAACTGATAAGCTACGGGCGGGTCCAATTTTGACCTAGGGGGTCATAATTTGAACAATCTTGGTAGAGGACCATAAGACAAAGCTACATGTCAAATATTAATGATCTAGGCCATACAGTTTCAGAGAAGAAGATTTTTAAAGTTTTTCCTATGAAAAACTAATAAGTCCAAGGGCGGGGCCATTTTTGGCCCGGGGGTCATAATTTGAACAATCTTGGTAGAGGACCACAAGGCAAAGCTTTGTGCCAAATATTAAAGATCTTGGCCTTAAAGTTTCAGAGAAGAAGAATTTTAAAGGTTTTCCTATATATGTCTTTGTAAAACTGATAAGCCCCGGGGCAGGGCCAATTTTGACCCGGGGGTCATAATTTTAACAATCTTGGTAGAGGACCATAAGGCAAAGCTACATGTCAAATATTAATCGTCTAGGCCATACAGTTTCAGAGAAGAAGATTTTTAAAAGTTTTCCTAAGAAAACCTAATAAGCCCCAGGGCGAGGCCATTTTTGGCCCCAGGGTCAAAATTTGAACAATCTTGATAGAAGATCATTAGGTTATGATACATACCAAATATCAAAGGTCTGGGCCTAGGGGTTTCTGAGAAGAAGATTTTTTAAGATTTTCTTATGCATTAAAAGTTGTCTATCCGGTCATGTTAGAAAATATGGTCCCACAGCAAGGGGAATAACTCTAGCCAAAAACTTTGAACAAGATTTCGTTCCCCCCTTGTCACTGATGCTTCTGACAAAGTTTGGTTGAAATCAGGTCAGTGGTTTCTGTGGAGATGTTGTTTGAAAATGTGGACGGACGACAGACGCAAGACGCCGGACGACGGACAAATTGTGGTCACAATAGCTCATCCTGAGCCTTTGGCTCAGGTGAGCTAAAAAAGTGTAAAATGGCATGTGTATGGGGTAATTGGTTAAGGTACATTCCACTTTACTTTCAGCTTGCTTTAAGCTACCATGATGGGATCTACTATAATATAAAAATATTTCTCATGGTGCATATTCATGACTGTTTTAAGTGGAACTATTTGCTTCAGTGGAGGAATAAATTAAAAGTGTAAAATGGCATATTTTTTATGTAATGGCTCAATTAGGGTGGGACACCATTAAGAAAAAGGTACGATACGATACCGATACCAATGAAATGATACCGGTATTTTAATGATTCTTTTCGATCATACCATGTGATATGATACAAGTTTACAAAAATGACACAAGAACATGGCTATTGCTGAGCAGAATAACGTAGGTTTTGCGTAACCCATTATCAATTACTTATCAGGGCTCCAGATCTATATAGATATTAAGAGGGAGTAAACTGAACAAATTCAACAAATCCAACATGAGTCATTGTCTCACTCAGTTCAGCACCAAATGCTATGGTGTGACTACTCATCGTTCTGAAGAGACTATTCTAATGTCAAATGAATAGTGACACCATAGGGTTTAATGCAGAAATTCAGAAATAAAGATTGCAGTTTTTGAAAAACTCCCCTTATCTGGAGCTCTGCTTATGTACGAAACAATTTCAAAAAGATTCTGATAAAATTAAGGACAAAATACACTATTTTGATTATGTTAATGATTTAACTGCATCTAACAAAATTTAATTATTGAACTAAAAAGTGTTCTAATTCTGTACCCCATAGTCTGTCTGCTTTTAGTTAAGACAGGTATAACTACTTCAAGCAGATTGAAAGATAAGTAGAATGTCATGAAGGCACATTCTGTTTTACTTTCTTTCTCTTTTAAGCTTTACTTCCAGCCTCTTTCTCATGCATTGTGATGCATGGCCCCTGGAAAATACGATGATGCATTGATAATTTAAAGCTTTTCCAAACGCCTGAAGTATCAATAAAAATATGGGTATATTTGAAACGGTTACGATCCAGTACAAATTTAAAGGATTCTCGGTACTGTTTCGATACCACTTACCGGTGTCAGACCCTAAGGTCAATTAACTTAACTTGAAAGACAGAAAGAAGCTTATTCCAGATACCAGTAACTCGTCACTACACACACCTGGTCTTTAGTCCAAGTTTCTTTTACAGCATTTTTCATCAGTTCTGTAAGAACATCGGACACACTCCACCAATCCTGCAGTGACCAAATCTTGGAATAATCTTCATATGTTGGTCTAGCTCTGTGGCAGATTCCATCTACTAATCTGTGTAATACCTACAATAGAAGACAAAGAAATCTTAGAATCAGTTAGTCAGCCAGTTTTCAGGAACTTAAAAGATCTTCCAGGCCTTCGTGTGCTAGCAAAATGTGTGTTACATGCTGCCTTCTGTTCAATGTATCGCGTGATCTCTCTACCTGGCTGAACCATCTCAGCCTTCTTTCCTTCAGAATGATGTCCAGGTCATCCAGGCCAAGCTGTACCAGGAGCTTGTTCCACCTGGTGTTGGCAATGTCCTGTGGCTTGATGTTGCAGATTTGTCTGACCATGGCAGGATCATTTCGCAGGAGAATTTGGAGATTCGGCTTTGATAGTGGCCATGTCTCACTGGCTTGAGGTGTCACACTCCTCACACATGTGCTGTTAACTGTAAAACTGGTTTTAATTGCCACAATATTATTTATGCATTAATTCACGACTGCGTTGCCTCGGGAATTCAATATTCTCACTAATAACTTTGAAAAGTATCAAATTGAGTAATGTCCGAAATAGGCATTTCAGGACATGGTATTTTCTATCACAGTGTCTTATTTTGCTAAGTGTTACTCTGTTTGTTTCTGCATTGATTAAACTTGTTTTTTTAATATAAACGTTGAATTAAATATACTGCTTCCAAACAATATTTGTTCAATAAGAGAAATTGTGTAAAAAAGATGAAAATACCAGAAAATGGAACAAATGTTCTCTTCCTTAATGATCTCCGCAACAAGGAAAGTAACTCTAACATACATATAGCCTGTAGCCCGTTCAAGTACTGCATCAATGGCAATGTTAACCGATGCAAACAACCCTTATAGTACGACATTTAACGCTCTCCAATACTCTCCAATACTAACTCATTGCGCCCCCATGTTTATTTACTTTTCAAGGGTACAAACGATTTGTGTACAAATCGAAATAACACACGCAAAATTGTACTAATCAAATGAAATGCATCAATTTTACCGCATATAAAAATAAGATTTAGCTGCTTAGATGTAAGCTGCTTTGTTTGATACATTATTATTTTTGAAATTGAAAAAGCTATAATATGAGTGCCAAACAGTTAGGAATCCAAAACAGACGCCGTGTAACGCGGTGTCTGATCTGGATCCAAACTATTTGCAAATGTTGATATGTAGCGATTAGCATATGGTGAGGGTTAATATTTGAAGGAGAGGGCCGTAAATAATAATAGCAGAACTTGTGGCCCGATCTTTTTCCAGAAACCCTTTTCCAGACTAGATGGTTATCCATTAAAAACATTTTCTTAATAATAAAAGTACTTTCACAATTGCAGAGCGTTTCTCAGTTTTCGATCACGTCACATTACTGATCGCCATTTTCAGGATACCGCGTACATCTTCCACGACAGTGTCAACAGCGTTAGTACACACAGTGTACACACCGCGTTAAGAGCGAGAAATCTTTAAATCGCGTAAAAATCACTTAAAAGTAATTCGAGGATTAATTTTGATATCAGGTTGGTGTATTTTGGCATACTGAATATGTTGGTAGTCTTACTTTTAAGATTAATGCCTTACTTTTTGAGAAATTTGATGCCCAACAATAGTATCCGTTGGGCGATAGTTCACTTATGAAGCGAGATTTTCCTAACAGTAAAACGCGTTTTGCCAGTGTACTGTGAGGATATTGCCGAGACGAGAAATAGCTCCATATCATCTAACTGTACACATGTGGACTAACATTTGGACACCTTACACACTTTCTGCTTCATAAACATATCAACTGCCTTGTTGAAAAATTGAATCAAATGTGACGGAAATGGACGGTATATAAACACTTCTACAGTCTGACTGTGGAAGCCGGCTTTTATAGCCAGATTGTCTAAGCGTTTGTCTCGGTTGCGAAGTTAAGCAACGTCCTGCGCGGTTAGTACCTGGATGGGTGACCGCCAGGGATTACCGTCGTACCGGTACACGTTACACAACTTATGGAGGGGGGCAACGGAAAAATCTGGAAATTTTTAGGACAAAATAGGGGGGGGGGGGGGGGTCGACTTATGGTACGGGTAGACTTATGGCTGCGAATATATCTAAGCGAAGTTGAATGAGCGAGTATCTGAGCTCTCGCGGCGGTTGAATTTTGTGAGATTATGTCATTGTGTCACGTGACAACATCTTCACTTTTTGCCTCGTTGTCCGCCATTTCTGGCGTGAAATTTACCGACTCGAGTGTTTTTATTGACATTTTATAGGATTTAAACGACTTGGTGGACATTCCTATCAATTCACGGGAATATAAAACCGTGAACAATGCTTCGAAAACACACATTTATCATATTGACTACCGATAGACAGTCTCTTATCAAGTCTCGCGAGTCTCGTATCCACCACGCGAGATTTACGATATAGCGCGAGGTTTCGATTCCGTCAGTGTATAATTCTGTGGTCAAACTATTTAATTTCAAACGCTGTAGCATCGGTGGAGAAAAAAAAACTCACAAGCGGCGAACTTTTTTAGATTCTTGAAAAATCGAAATGTCACATATCAGTACCAATTAGCGAGTTTCTGTTTTAACAAGATAATTAAGATTTAAATAAGATTTGAGCCGTTTGATTTTTTTCTTTGGTAGGGTCAAGCAACCTAATACCGGTGTATATGTTATACCGGTGTAATCCGAAAAATCCAAATAGCAATGACGTCACTTCATTTACATACCGGAAATTTACACAGAGAACAGAAAAACTCCCGCGTCAACTGCCAAATCCATCAAAAGTGTCTATTATGAGCTTTTACATGTAAATGTACACTTTTCTCGATAAAAGTTCACATTTGCAAAGAAATTCCAACACGTTTCTAACATTTTCAAGTGTCCATTTTGTTTTTTATGCCAGAAATTCTCTGCATACAAGTTCTGTCTGCTGCTGCGCATCTTACGAAACTGTTTTCGGTCAATGACTACAATCACAACATCTTGGACATTATTTTACACGAAGACATTTTTCTACAGGAATTTTCGGCTGATGCACCGGTAATACATAAGAAATGATGTTTACCCTTTAGTGTGTATCGGCTGAAGTTAGATAAAACATCAGAAAACTTATGGAATTTCTTGCTGTTTTGACGTTTGCATTTCATAAATAAAACGTCCAGCAACTGAAAATAATCAGGGAAGCAAGTATAAAAGGTCTTTGTAATTATTTAAGTTTTCGATTACACTAAGACCACCGGTAATAGGAGACAGAAGCATACAGAATGGCCGGAGAAAAATCATCATTTAGGACATGTGTCTGTAACAGGGTGTACTTTTATTCAGACTAATTTCGTGTACCAAAGCCTAGCTCTTATTCTCTCCCTTTGTATGTTTGGAGTTATCTTTCTTAATTCTATTGTATTATTGAAAGCCCGCGAAGTTGCGATTGTTCCTATTGTTCTTTTCATGTAGTTTCTCACTTTCTAGTCACACTTCACACTAAGAAGACCTTTTCTATTGAGATTCTCCATTTGGAATTTCATTGGATTTTTCAGCTAACCATTACACCAGGGAGATTAGAAGAAAGCAGAGGGAAGATCAACTTATTGATAGATGGAGGATTGCCATAATTGACAACAAAATTCCAACAGTAAACTTGACAAAACAAGATCTCACAATGAAAAAACAGTTTAGGAACTTCAAATTAAAGAGAGTCATATTATTCAGAACAATAACAGAGAGTGAAGAAACTATAGAGCAACTGGTTTTGCCTGAGTTTTATAGGGCAACGGTCTTAAGGAGTCTTCACAATGATGTGGGACATCCTGGAAGAGACAGGACCATGAGACTTCTGCGTCAGAGATTTTACTGGCCTGGTATGGCAGCTGACGTGGAGAGATGGATAGGCAGGTGCGAAAGGTGCTTAAGGAGGAAGAGCCCAACTAACAGCAGAGCAACACTAGTGAACGTACACACCACGTACCCATTGGAACTTGCATGTTTTGATTACCTTACACTTGAACCGTGCAAAGGAGGTATTTCAAATGTACTTGTCATTACTGACCACTTTACCAAGTTCGCAATGGCCTTACCAACAAAGAATCAGACAGCAAAGACAACAGCAGAAACATTTTATAACCAATTTATTGTTCACTACGGAATTCCTACGCGTTTACATTCGGACCAAGGAGCTAATTTTGAATCAGAACTAATCAAAGAACTTTGCCAAATTACCAATATGAAAAAAACCCATACATCTATTTATCATCACAAGGAAATTCAGGACCGGAACGGTTCAATAGGACACTTTTAGACATGTTAGGAACATTGGAGAACACTCAAAAAGCAGACTGGAAAAAATATGTTAACTCACTAGTGTATGCCTACAATTGCACCCCTCACGAGTCCACGAAAGTCTCGCCCTTCGAGTTAATGTTTGGCAGAAGACCAAAGTTGCCAATTGATGCTGTGTTTGAACAGGCTCGGGATTCTAGCAATAAGACAACAAATGAGTATATTGAGGACTTAAGAGAAAGAATGTCTAAAACCAGACATATTGTAGAAGACCATGTGACTAAAGCTAAAGTCAAGCAGAAGAAATACTATGACTTTAAGGCAAAGGCAGCTAAGATTGTGCCCGGTGATAAAGTCTTAGTGAAGATTCTGGCCTTCGATGGGAAACATAAAATAGCAGACAAGTTTGAGGAAGAACTGTTCACAGTGGTAGAGCAAATTAAGGATAGCATACCAGTGTACCGGTTGAAAGGTGATGAGACTGGTAAAACCAGGACTCTTCACAGGAATCATCTGTTTTTGGTGGCTCACCAAAACGAAGAGAATGAGTCTATACGACCGGAAAGTAAGACCTTGACAGAGACACAGGATGCATCTGAGGAGAAGGAAGAAGAGAAAGAGGAGATAACAGAAGGACAGAGCAACGTTGCTGAGGATGAGGAGTCAGAAGATGAAATGGGATACCTAGTGTATGACACTGGTGTAGGGGACGCCCACACTCCCAGTAGTCTTCCAGAAAGGTGTGTTGACAAAGGTAAGTGTACAGGTAAGTATACATCTTTGACGAAAGCTTCTTCAAAAGAAGGGCAAGATCAAAGTGAAGGTAAAGAAAACCTTGTTGCCATAGGCAATATTGAGGAACACTGTGTAACAGATGATAGAATAATCCAGGAGGAGATCAAGGAAGTCAGTAACCAGGAACGGAAGGAAAGTGTTGCAGAAGTGCCAGAAGAAGCAGATGAGCCAGAAGAAACCCATCAAGATACAGATAAGGATCTACAACCTGCTGTAGATGCTACAGAGAATCCAGACACAGAACCAGATGATGTAACAGAAGAAGCAGAAGATAATGTGTCAGAAGAAACTGAGAAAAGAGATGTAGAGAAAAAGCAGAAGAATCCACGGAAAGGGCCGGATTTATCGTTACCTGAGCCAAGAAGGTCGACTCGGGAACGCAGAATGCCAGACCGGTACAAGGATTACCAGATGAATAGTGTTGTTTCCAGACCCTATGATCCCAGGTTACAAGCTTTGTCAGGAGTTATGGAATCTGGTATTTTAGAGGACATGGATGCTGATATTGCCAAGAGATTGATTACCGTACCAGCATTTATAAGTAAATTTTTGTGTTTGTTTGTATATGTTTTACTGTGATTTTTATCATAAATAGTATTTCTTTTGTTGAGTAAATGCTATTTGAACTTGTTTTCTTGTTTTAATTATGTAACCATATCAGATTGTGATGTATTTATGTGGGCCCATTTGTATTTGAGAAATATATTTGGATCCATGACAATATGGAAAATTGCTTATATTTGAACCAATTCCTATGTGATTCAGTATCACATTTATTTTTTTTCTATAAAGTATTATTTTGTGAAATTTTTTGACAAAATAAATATTGGTTTACAAATTGAAGTATACAAGTTGAAGCATCAAAAGTTGATTCTTCAAGCTGTTTCGTTTTTATAATATTTCTATTGAGTTCTATGATAAGTGGAATGTCAATGCATTCACTAAGTGAACCTTTATAGTAAATACATTGTCAAATTATTGTTATGTGAGGACACAATTCTACGGCTGGAGGGGCAGAATACAAGGTAAGTGTACTTTGTTATAATAGTATATAGTTGGAATGCGGGTCAAAACGGCCCAAAACCAAAACGGCCCAGGGTCAAAACGGCCCAGATCCAAAACGGCCCGGGTCAAAACGGCCCAGGTCAAAACGGCCCAACTCGTGAATGTAATATTATACTGTATTATGATTATTATATGATTATTGAAAATAATTTTTTAATTATTTACATATAACTTGAAAAAATTAAACATAGATTGCAAAGATTAACACCTTTAATAATGCAATCAAACAATTATGTACAGTAGTCGCGTGTCTCTAGCGGCACACTTTTGCGGCACACTTTGCACGTTTAAGCAGAATCGATGTCTGCTTTCATTTCGCAAGTTTCTGTTACGTATTTTGACAGTTGGGCGTATTAAAATGAATACCCTTATATGTATACCATATAAAGTTACTCGTTTCATCTAAATAAAGCCGGCTTTGCAAACAGTTTGGATCCAGCTAAAGTTAAACAGATATAATAGTTTACACATAGATGCAGATTAATATTTATGTATAATGCTTAAGTATCCACCTGCCTTAAACACCCAGTAATTAATAGTTTAGTAGTCATGTCTGTAATGTGCAAAACTCTAATAACCATTGCAAACAGTTTGGATCCAGATGAAACGCCACCTCACTATACAGCTCACCAGGATTCATTCTTACTTTCATTCGTAATCCTATAAATCTAGTAGATTTTGTCTTCGTAATAATTATATTTTTGTACACATCGTTTTCTCTATCCATTAACGCAATTTTCACCAATAATATAGGCGATTATTTAACTTCCGAATCCGGGTCAAAACGGCCCAAAAGTGGGCCGTTTTGACCTGGGCCGTTTTGACCCGGGCCGTTATGGATCTGGGCCGTTTTGACCCGTCACCATATAGTTGACTTAACTATAGATCTTGTAATTGCTATGTAGTAAAGGTAGTAAAGTGGCAAATGTAGTTTAAAGTAATATAGCATGCAGTTATGTAGCTATGATTGTACTTTATGTAGAGAGTTTGTTTGTAGTTATGACAGACATGACGGAACTGATTTTGTGGTTGTTGTTGTTGTTTGTAAATGATGAGGACATCATTTTAACAAGCAGGGGAGGTGTGTAACAGGGTGTACTTTTATTCAGACTAATTTCGTGTACCAAAGCCTAGCTCTTATTCTCTCCCTTTGTATGTTTGGAGTTATCTTTCTTAATTCTATTGTATTATTGAAAGCCCGCGAAGTTGCGATTGTTCCTATTGTTCTTTTCATGTAGTTTCTCACTTTCTAGTCACACTTCACACTAAGAAGACCTTTTCTATTGAGGATCTCCATTTGGAATTTCATTGGATTTGTCAGCTAACCATTACACTGAGCCACATTTGGGAGGTGTGTGTGTGCTTGGCCCATAGCTGGTGAGTTATGTGTTTGTGTGTAGGTGTGTGTCCTCGGCAATTGTATTTTGTGTATTTGTGCGAGTCTGTGATGTGATGTTTAAAGTGTTATATGTATTTATGTTTTAGGTAAATTCCATGGCCACTAGATTGTTAATTTGTCATTGTATATGTTGTAATGTATGTATTGTATCTTATTTCAGGGTGCCATAACCTTTTAGGCTCCGAATGAATATAATATACGCAGTGGCTATGTTTACGACGAGTCGTAAACATAACTGTGATTCTATTTTTACGTCAAAAATAATTTCCGGTCGCGCATGCGCACATATTATTTTTTGGCCAAAATTTAAAACACTGACGTAAAAATAACAACCGTCGTAAAGATAATTCCAAGATCGTCGTAACTATAAGTTATGGTTTAGAGGGATAAAGATAGAAAAAAAACACTGACGTACAAATAACAACCGTCATAAAGATAACCACGAGCGTCGTAACTATAAGCGCACATATTACATATTTTGTCATAATATAAACACTGTCGTAAACATAACAATCGCGATCGTCGTAACAATTAGAATTGGCTTTGACGAACAAAAGGTTTAAAAATTCGCAACTTCCTTATAATTGTTGTGTTCTAAAATTACTTTTTAAAAAGAATTTACCAAGTAGAAATGCATGTTCACGCCATTGTTGACTGTGTAGGAGATAGTTAGTAGCTTGTTCACGAAATGATCTTGACAGTGGCGTAAAAATAACTGTGACGGAAATGGACGGTATATAAACACTTCTAGAGTCTGACTGTGGAAGCCGGCTTTTATAGCCAGATTGTTTAAGTGTTTGTCTAGGTTGCGAAGTTAAGCAACGCTCTGCGCGGTTAGTGCCTGGATGGGTGACCGGTGGGGCGTATACCGTTGGTCTAGTACACGTTACATAACTAATTCAAATTTTGATGTGGCCATCATGTGGGTAAACCATTTTGCATTGGTCAACATATCTTTTATATATATCACGGAGTAAATTCTGTATTTTCTCCGTGTATATATTGATGCATAAAGCAGTCGGAAAAAGAACCAGAATGCTTCTGTAGCATTCTACCTAACCAGATATATATAGATACACGAATGTCTGTGACATTACTTTCGCCTATTAAATCACTGTAAAGAGGTTAAAGCAAACTAGCGTGACATTGTTCTCAGTCGATGCTAGCTGCGATGCCGTAATTAACTCGAGACACGGAGGAAGTACACCCGTCTTTCTTCATTCGTGCTCGAGACAAAGGTATACAGATACAGATACAGATCTTTATTCGGCATAAAATAGCATAAGCATATTCATAGCCATCAATTTGCATGAACAATAATTACATACGTAAAGAGCATTGACATGAACAATTAAGTGTCATTAAACAAACTTTACAGAGAAGTATATGTTAATTTACTAGAGTTCTAGTAACTTATTCCACCTAACTATAGGGGAATAAGTGATCTGACAGAAATCGTAACGTGTTAGTTTTCAGTTCTATATTTAAATGCATTGTATATAAATTTCGAAAGATTACGAATAATTTTAGGTGATGTAGAAGACATCAAGTTTTTAAATTTGTGGATATTAGGCCAATGACAAAAGTAAGGAGAAAATTATCGTCGTCTTAGTTCGCTATATTTCGGGCAAACGAAGAGGAAGTGATATTCATCTTCTATCATTTTCTTGTTACAATTTTGGCAAATTCTTTCTATTCGTGGTATATTTAAGTGTCGTCCTTTTTCTATAGCTAAATCATGAGAGGAAAGTCTAAATTTAGTTAGGGCGATTCTGTACTTATTACTATTACTAAGGTCTAAATAGACTGTATTCGGCATTAATTACATACATATAAAATTATTTCACCCTAGGCTGGCGGCGTTCGCTAACTTAGGCTAATTATCGGATTGTGGGAGGTATTTGTTTACAATCAACTGTCAATCTAGTCCGCATCACGGACACTTGCACATCGCGCCGCGATAATTGGTGTGTATAAAGGTTTTTACCGAGGCTAATTAGATCAGCGGTATAATTATGCAGTTGTTTCACCATATAGTCTTTTTTAGACTAATACATCGGTTTTCATATGTCTTGATTTAACTCAATTCCGTGTCGGAGAATACTCAGAGACTCCTACACAGTCAACAAATGAAAGGCATGTAATTTATGCGTGTCTAGTTGGTAAAGTTATAATAAAATAATCTGAGAACATTACATTCGTAAGGAAGTTATGAATCTTTAAACTTTTTCGTCAAAATTAGTCAATACTTAAAGTTACGACGGTCGCGTTTATTTTTACGACAGTGTTTTTATTAAGTCAGAAACATTAACATCAGTGACCTGGAAACCCACGCGCCATGCGCCATAGTCACATAAAAATAAAAAATGTCACATAGAATTTCCAACTGGTGCGCCCAGCGTCTCGCCGATTTTATCTTACCATAATTTTCAAATGCAAAATGTCCTGTATGCTAGATGGCTTGATTCTATCGTTTAACAACTAATTCGTTTTTCTGGACGATTTAATCGTCTTTTTTCAATAGAAATTAGCTGCACTTTGTGGAATTAAACATCGAAATTTACCTTAAACAAATCGAAACTTCTTGCCAATTCCGACATTTTTTTGTGCGAAAATAGCAAAGTATTCCGATTTCATTCCCAAACACAACAGCTTGGACGCGTATAACTCGTGAACATTTTATATGAATGTAGATCGACAGTTAATTTCTTGAATTGATTTTCCAGCGATACATTATGAAAAAACCCATTAGAAAATAAAGAGATATGCCGAAATTGCGAAGCAGAATTTCTATGCACATTTCAATAGGCCCTATATGTTGCAAACACCCGTGTTTTGGCATATGTGTATTACCATTACGTGTGTTACAAGTAAAAACAATGGTTCTTAGGCGTCTTTTTTTTGGTCGGTTTTACAAAGTATTATGTCTTTTTCATCTTTGTAAGACTGTTTTCAATAGGAGATATTGACAAATAAAACGGCATTAAAAATAGCGCTGTCATATTTTGAAATTGACTCGAAACAAAATGGCGCCTCGACAAAATCGAGGACACTAAACGTGGACATTTCTGGAAAGATTTACGATTGAGAGATACAACAAAGTCAAAAGAAAAACCAGCACACTCCGGGATCGAATTCTTTCTTCATAAGACGCGATTCTGAATATGAATTATACAGTTAATAGACTGAGAAAACGATTCTAAATTGGACACTTGTCTATCAGATACAACGGATTTGAAGGAAAGTTTGAACTTTTTCGTCGAACCTGTTACTAAATAAAATAGCTGAAAACACCAGACCGACGGATATTTCAGGTGATTGATTAGATGTTTTATAGAATTTGATCATTTGGAGATGAATAGTCAACAAGTTATGTAAGTATTTGTCATAATTAATAGCAATCGACCCAACTCTGTCTGCTACAACAGTATGGGCTACACCCGCGATACGCCCTCTAGACTTAATTTAACAAACTAGAACGAATACAAATGCATAGCCTGGGTTGTGCACTTTGTATCATATGATTATCTATTTTTCAATCAGATATGCCACACACCTTTAGTTCAGAAATAGTATACCTGTTTAAGTTCTTACTTACGAATAAAGGTATGTAAAAAACATTGATTTTTATTGAAATCTCATTTTAAAAATTGGCCCATAAAATTTCAAAATGTCACATAGATTTTTGAAAATTTGAAATGTCACATAAAAAATTATAGATGATGGGCCATAGTCACATAGAAAAAAATTCTTTCCAGGTCACTGAACATGTGCGCATGCGTGACCGGAAATATTTTTTGACGTAAACATAGAATCTCAGTTATGTTTACGACTCGTCGTAAACATAGCCACTGCGTATAATATAAGGACTAAACACTGGCGTTTGGTTTTGACTACCTATCCATCTGGCCCAAACCCTATAGAGTTAATCACTCTATTACATGTCCTATAGTAAGTAGGCCTAATCTGAATAACTGCTCATATAAGGGTGTTGCAGTATGAACAGATAGATGTGGGAGCTCCGTGAGGGGGTGTTGCAGTATAAAAAGAAAGAAAGTCTGAAGAGGGTGGGTCCACCGTGAGCGGAAACGAGCAGTTTTCTGCATGTTGGCCATCTATTTCGAGCAACATAAACTTGATGAAAATAGTTGTTCAAACCATAAATGAGGAAATGACAGAACAGTAACTTGTAACAACCTACATTAGAACAGTTTTTGATATCACACTTTTTCAACAGCTCAATGTTTTCGTTTCCATCCGCCATGACGGTCATATGCCAATGTTGATGAAAGACGACATTTGATTGGCTGAAATTGACGAATCGAATACCTTGTAATAGGGGAAGCTTAACCAAAGGGGGGTTAGTCAGGTTCCCGGATGTTTGATTATTTCATATATCCTAATCGGAGTTGGTAGGAGACAGGGAACCAGACTAAACCAAAGGTCCGAAACGCTGAGTATATTCTGATGGTTGCAGGTCAAAACGCCCCCAAGTCAAAACGCCCCATGGTCAAAACGCCCCCAAATTGGTCAAAACGCCCCCATTATTGGTCAAAACGCCCCCAACCCCTAGTCAAAACGCCCCCATTTATATATATCTTGTTTTTTATGCTATATAGAATAGATCTATATAATTATGAACTTTTCTTTGCTTTTTATATGACTTTTAATCTATAATTGCCAATTTCATATATTTTTACAGGTGCTTTCAATTTCCCGGACATCGTTAGCCGTTAATAAATACTTTAGTATTTACTGCAATAGAATTAGATGTGCATTTGCTGATATATACTTAAAGAAAATGAAATAAAGTAGTCATCTGATCTTAATAACAGAAATAGGTAAAGGGTTAGAACTTCCATCTCCATAATTTATAACTTCATTTTTTAACAACCGTATACTTTATGCGTGCTGTTAATTATCGCCACGTGTTTGCCGAAGTGCTGAAGTGATTGCCAAAGGTGTGAAGTGTGAGACCAGTACATGAGTGTTTATTCCTTTAAAAACAATCATTGATTTCAGGACATACATGTGATATTTTCTTGGACCCAAATAGGGAGATCTGGAAATTTTAATAGGGAGATTGGGGTGCCAAATAGGGAGCTTTTTTCGCGACACTTTTTTCGCGACAAAACTAGGCGCTGGCGATGAAAATCCAACAAATTTATCTATTTTCATAAATTAATCACTAGATCTAATTGCTTTTTTTTTTTTCTAATCAGTGAATAGATAAGTCTATAGACCACTATGACAGAGACAATTTTCACCCAGAGATATAGTCTTTATAATACTGACATGGGCCTTTTATTCTAGCATCTAGGCTGAAAGTAAAGCAGAATACTCTTCAGGAGCATTCTGCTTCAGTAAAAGTTTAAGCCTGCTTTAAGCTAGATCTGCCATCTGCTAGGATATAAGAACTATTTCTTATGGTTCTTACATTATTCATGACTAGTAAAGATAAACTGGAACTATATCTATTTTCTTGAGAGAATGAATGAAGTAGTTCAAATGGTCTAGATTTCTATCTATGGAGTCACTAGATCTAGAAAGAGTTAGCAACTTAACAATCTGTTATTAATTAAAGTTTGCAAACAGTATGGATCCAGATGATACGCTGCATCATCTATTCTAGATACAAACTGCTTGACAATGATAGTTTCTGAAAGAAAATGCACAAAGATTAACTCAGAGAAATTGTTTTAGACGACAAAGTCTGCAGACGACATTTACTAGCGCCATTTAGTGGGCGTGGTTTTAACACGAAATTTCTACCGCGAAAACTGATTGCAAATCAATTTTACGAGCGTAATTGGTTGTAAAATCAAACTTAATGATTATACATTTGCACAAATCGTATGTAACAAACAGAAGAATTTAGGTCCAATGTTTAATTTTAATTAATTGTTAGAAAACGATGCTGGGGAAAACTTTTTAGACTAACAAAATATACGTGATTCCCGTAGCAAATATTAAGGCGCCCCGTCATTTTGTAACGGTATAATTTTCGAAGTATTTTTCTGTTACGTGAATATTCAATGTATTTTATGGTAGAAATAAATTCATAAATGTAGCTTTCATATAAGATGTGTGCTTGTCCAGAACTTACGGAGAATTATATCTGATTTTAATCCGACCCGTATCGGCGACATAGATCTTTATTCTTCGCATCACCGCTTCTAAAAATTGTCGTTGCTAGGTCTCCGATTCGAGGCAAACCTGTCAATCACTTTTTTGATAACCAATTAGATCTACAACACATTAAAAGCAATATGTCAAACCCCACTCGTCGCGTGTGATCAAACATTGTTTGCAGCCTGCCATAAACATGTCATGTATAGTGCTACACTATCAAACTTATCGACGATTGCGTAACGTGTTTACACGCATCAGTAGCGTTTAGTGATAAGGTGTGTATGGATTAGCCGGAGAACGCTGAAGCCAATTTTCAGATTTTTAGACACGGCGAACTAGGTAAATGATATAAAAGTTCATATTGAAAAAAATGAACCTGATTTAATGAAATATCGGGAGATTTCGTCTCCCGACCGGGAGATCGTGAGTAGTGCTCAAATTTCGGGAGCTCCCGACGAGATCGGGAGATATCACATGTATGTTTCAGGACAGGTGTCGTCCATTTCAAGCAATTTGTGTCTGTTTTTATTTCTCAACTTTCAACTTTTATTTATTTCAGTTGTTTAACTTGTATAAAGTGTCAAACATTTTGGATCCTGATCAGATGCCGTGTTATGTGGCGTCTGACCAGACAATTAAAATTAGCACTCGGGAAAACGGCAGTGATGAGGTTAAGTAAATAAGCTAATGCTGTAATTATTAAATTTGAATAATGGATATCTTTCTGTTATTAAAAAATGGTTATGTGACTTTAATTATCGAACTGCAAAGGAAACCCCTGTTTCACTTTTAATCATGCAAATTTACTGTAAGTGCTCATGAGGTTAAGAGTTGAAGGTTCTAAAGTTCCATATAGTCTCCCATAACTCGTTATAGTCTAGAGTGGCAATACACTTTTTTCATCATGTACTATGTATTCGACATTATGGCCATTTATGAGACAAAAATAAACAATATACATGTACTGCATTAAAACCGCCAGACACACTGACCGCTAAACACGCGAAGCTTATAATATATAAGATGATGTGGCAGATCTCTTAATCTACTTTATATGAATATTTATATGTGACTAAGATGATGTAGATCTACTTTGTACAATCTTAATGAAATTAATATGTTCTGTTCTTAAGCACATGCTATTATCGGCACGTGTGCAAACTCATTATGTGATTACAAAACGTGTGAAATCTAGGTGTTATGTCTCCTGTTAGTTGACTAAAGAGGAAATTTTGTTTTAAATAACAAGTTTTGTTACTTGTATAAATGTCTTCGTCTACGATTTATTTGAGAATAAATGATAAACTATACATCGTACTATAAATTGGAAAAATACTATATATAGTAATAAGTAAGGTCAACTCGTTTTAAGTTCAGGGCCTCGCAACATCTTTTTTAGGGGGTGATGTCGAGACTCGAGCTGTTGTACATTAGGATTATGACAAGTATAAAAGTATATATCTTCGATCTTTTGGGGAATAGATAATAAAACTACTTTAATATGGTCATAAACTTTGATTTCAATACTATAAAACATATATAAATGCCTGTATGTAGTAGATTAAACTCGTTTTGGTTTGGGGGCGTTCTGAAAAAAATATGGGGGCGTTTTGACTAGCATATGGGGGCGTTTTGACCAAAATGGGGGCGTTTTGACTTGGGGGCGTTATGACTTGGGGGCGTTTTGACTATAAATCTATTCTGATCTATGGTGGCATATTTCTGACACCAGTTAACCACATAATAAATAACACGTTAGATTCCAGATTTCGCACACATTCTCAACTTGTTAGTGTAAAAACCTTAATAGGATTCTAGGACGTATTGATTCAGATAGAAAACGTTCGCATTAGTTTTTAAGATAATTCTCTGAAGAGTGGAATGTGAAATATTTTCGCCTCCCAATCATAATCTGTCTTGATTGTTCGGGAGTATGAAATTGATGTTGAAATTGATGTGATAGCTAGATACATTTGTAAATATCTTCGGTGGTGTACATGCAGTTTGTTGTGTGTTTCCAGAGACTTTAAAAGCCAGAGATACACGACTCCCTTATTTTCCTTCTTTCCCCATATAACAGGTGTCCGTTGAGAGGCAGTGACGTATGTCGATGCGGTCACGTGACCAGCACAGGTAATGACAGCGTCGCGATAATGGGAAAAAATACACATATCGACCAGTTGACTTATAAATATTGACTTTCTTTCGTTTTTATACAATATTTTGTGATACTAATCGAGTGAAACCAAAATATGAGTTGTGGATTAAACCGAGAAAGTGTATTCCTGGCTCAAAGGAAGATACGTTGCTGCGTGGTTGCTGGTAAGTTCCAAAAAAATGAAGATCGATTCAATATCGTCTTGCCGTAAACGCTTAAAACTTCAGTATGAACATTCAAACATGGATAAGAATGAATTATCCATGTAGTTCAAACTAAGATACAGTTTTGGCAAAATATTCATGTCAATCTGTCCACGCATTTTGCTATCAATTAAATTTTATTGAGGCCACCAACTGGTGCTTCGATTGAAGATCGATGCAATATCGTCTTGCCATAAACGCTTAAACTTCAGTTTGAACATTCAAACATGAATAAGAATGGGTTGTCCATGTAGCTCATATTAAAATACAGTTATGGCGAAATTTTCATGTCAATTTGTCCACGCATTTTGCTATAAATTAAATTTTATTGAGGCCACCCACTGGTACTTCGATTGAAGATCGATGCAATATCGCCTTACCGTAAACGCTTAAACAGCAGTTTGAACATTCAAACATGAATAAGAATGGGTTGTCCATGTAGCTCATATTAAAATACAGTTATGGCGAAATTTTCATGTCAATTTGTCCACGCATTTTGCTATAAATTAAATTTTATTGAGGCCACCCACTGGTACTTCGATTGAAGATCGATGCAATACCGCCTTGCCGTAAACGCTTAAACAGCAGTTTGAACATTCAAACATGAATAAGAATGGGTTGTCTATGTAGCTCATATTAAGATACAGTTATGGCGAAATTTTCATGTCAATCTGTCCACGCATTTTGCTATAAATTAAATTTTCATGAGGCCACCCATGGGTCCATTCACACCTTCGTGCAAACTGCCGTCACTTTTCATTGAATCGGCATTTTCCAAACACTAATTAACGTGTGTGCGATGCGCAGAGGGGTTAATTGATGCTCGGACTTTATTCTTATTATTCTTTTGTGTTAAACCTCGAAAAAGAGGCTTCTTTAAGGAATGTTTGTATTGTAAAATAACTGTAGACCGTATTAACGCAGCAACTGATAAGTAATTCCAAATATCGACTTTTTTCCCGATCGTCGCTAAAGCTTATATAACTCGCGATGACCTGTTCTCGCGAAATCTCGCTCAACGGTCTCGTATGTATAAATCATTCGAGTCGTGTATCTCTGGCTTTTAAAGTCTCTGGTGTTTCTTGCACGGAGTACTTAGACCGGAGCAGACAGGATTAAAACAGTCATTTTCAGCAAGCTTGGTGAAAACCCCTCGGCACAGTCAGTCACGAGTGATTCCGGGTTTGTACAAACATACAACCTTTTAAGTCATATAATGTAAAATCGTATGGAAAATATTGCATATTTTTAAGAGGACGGCTCAGATTTTTCAGCGGAGCTGACTGGTTTCTATTTAGTCACACTTTCTATTTGGCCACACATTTCAACCAATTATATTTGATCAGAAATTTAGAATTAAGAGCACCTGTTGAAACTGACTAGTCTGATTGGATAGTAGCCAGGGCTCCAGATAAGGGAATTATTTCAAAACTTAAAATCTTTATTTGTGCATTAAATGGACTCGCAACCGGATGGTGTACTTGTCAAAATAAAATAAAATACTCAAATAAAAGCAAATTTGTGGCATTATTTGGCTTCTGACATTAAAAAAATATGATCAGGCCAAAAAAAGTCTCAAGAATCGTCACCGAATCTTAGATTTTTAGATATTTTCCATCGTTTTTCTATACCGACTAGTAGACGGTATAGTTGTTGTTGTTGCTTCTCTACACGGGCTCAGACATAAACACGAGCCGAATTACGAAGTTGTATGCACTTTCGATGGCTACACATTGAAATACGTTAAATCGATCCGAGATAAACGGATAGTTTCCATGGTCCATTGGTCTAAGCGGTTTCCCCTATTTTGCCTTCTGTCCGCCAATGCCGGGCCCCGGGTTTGAATCCCACCAGAGACCAATATTTTTTTTTATTGAAATACATTTTTTTAAACAGAATTTCTTATCCTAAACTAATTCTCTACCATTTATATAAGCGTTTGACACATATTTACAAATTACTATTTTTAATGCACAATCTGGTTGCGAGTCGCTTTAAACCCTGTAAATAGTTGTTCAAACCATAATGTCACTATAAATTTGAATTGTCTCTTCGAGACAATCAAAATGAGTGGTAACACCATAGGGTTTGGTGCTGAGATGAGTGAAAAATGTGATTTGTTTAGTTTACTCCCTCTTATCTGGAGCCCTGAAACTGTAGCCTGGTGTAAAACTGAGCTGATGACATCATGCTTCTATTTTAAGATATGATAGCAGATGTCTATTTATAGATAGACAGTGGTAGCTGTTTTGTTTAATAATGGTTTACTACCAATTTATTTTAATTGTTAACTATTTGCGAGTTAAACACAATTGTGTTGTTTCATCATTTATTTACAAGAGTGAGGTGTTATAGAACTTGTACAGCAGAGCAGACATCTGTTTTAGTTATAGTTTGTTTCAAGAAACTCCCCATGAATGGAGTTTGATATATAGAACAATAGTTTAATCTGAGGATCTCCTACCAGTAGCTAGGATATGGGTTATATTATTGTTTTGCATTTCTGTACATTTATAGTTTTTTAGTCAGAGTTATGCTATATCCTTGAATATGTATTTTTTGCTTTTCAATCTAAGAAATTCCAATTCTTTGAAAACCCCCAATTTGATACAATTGTGCACACCCATCAGCATGATGATCTCTAGCATGAATTCCACCACCCATTCCGCTGAATATCTTTTTTTAAAGATATTTCTTGTTTAATTTTTCACATCATATGAATCAAATATTGGGACAATAACTTTTATTTCGTGAAGTTCACGTCTTCTGGCATAGGCATGACATAAAAAATATCAATATTTAAGTTAAGAATAGGTAAAAATCACCTTTCATGAATATTTGTCTTTTCATGTTCTCGCATATTTTCCTACCTCTAAGGCTATATACAATATTTCAAATATTTTTAAGAAGAGATGGCGAAAGACCTTCATATTTCACACAAGACACGGGAATTATATGTAGTATCCATTCATAATATCATTTTCACATTACAATTATCCTACCTTCAGTGTAGGAATACCTCAAATAGTACTTAACGGCGTGAAAAGAATCATGTAAAATAAAACCATACACCATTTCTGCCTGAATGTGCAAAGTGTGCCACCAAAGTGAGCCGCTTGTGATTGACACATGTAATTGTCAACCCAAATATCCCTGTGGTATTTGCAAGAGGGCTGTACGCATTAACCAAGACTCACTAGCATGCGATGAATGCGACCTGTGGTGTCACAGATCCTGCCTTAATATGAACTCTTTCGAATTCCAGACATTTGTTGATACTGATGTTCCTTGGTACTGCCCTAATTGTCGCTCTCTGAACAGGAGTACTATCCTTTATGATCCCCAGATGCAGATAGCAACCACTCATCCATCAATTCTAGTGGAATAATAGATAGTAGCCGCAGTTCTTACCAATCTGAACCTTACTCACCACTTCAATCAGACTTGTCTTTGGCTGACATATCCGGTTCTACCTTCAGCTCAATTGGCAGCCCAACTGTAGCCTCTTCTCCAAAACCTAACCCTTCAGTAAAGCGACACAGAAAAAGCAGCTCTATATATGGTTCCTCTGTATCAATTTCCAAAGTGCAAGAAAGAAACTAAACGACATAACCACTTTAATTAACACAGCACACCCTGATGTAATCCTGGGAACAGAAACGTGGCTAAGCGGTGACATAAATTCTAATGAAATATTCGAAGATTCCCTTGGATATGATGTTTGTCGGAATGATCGTAGTGAAGACCCACATGGGGGGGGGGGGGGTCTTGGTAGCTGCTAAAAGGGACTTGAATGTTACTATCTGAACAACACACGCACTGAATTCCTCCAGCTCGAAGCCAACAACAAACGGTCAATCTTGGTCCTTGGAGGAGACTTTAACATTCCAGATGTCTCATGGAAAGACAACTCGATTCCTTTCTCTAAAAGCTACCCTAAGAGAGTTAGCCAGCAATTTCTTGACATAGCTTCTGACCTCGGGGTTGAACAAATGGTTGATTTTGCAACACGTGGAGAGAACATCCTTGACCTAATTTTCACCACCCACCCAAGTTTCTCTGAACGATGCAAACCTCTACCTCCGATTTCTATCAAAAGTGACCACGACAACGTGCTGTTTGACATAGCAATGCAACCCATCCGAGCGAGGCCCAAGAGGAGGACAATCTACCTATGGCAGAAAGCCAACGTGAAAGGCACCAAAGCGGCTCTGGCACAGTACAGTGCACTTTCCTCAATCGAACATTTTTAACAATTGATGAAATGTGGGAGGATTTCAAATCAGCCATTGATAAAGCTGTCCAAGACTTTATCCCCACTCGGAGAACGCTAGCCAGACACACACACCCATGGGTAAATAGCCACCTACGAAGGCAGTCTAAGCGGAAGTACAGGACCTATAAACAGGCACGACGAACCAATCGCCCAGCAGACTGGAACAGATACAATAAACTGCAAACACAAGCCCAGCGAGAGATGCGCCAAGCACACAGACAGTACATGCTCGATATATCCCAAAATTTTAAAGATCAACCAAAGAAGTTCTGGTCCTACATAAAGACGAAAAAGCAAGAATCAACCGGAATAGCCCCACTAAAGAACAATAATGGATTTATTCATAGTGAAGCAAAAACTGAGGCAGAAATCTTAAATGACCAATTTAAATCTGTTTTTACGAAAGAAGACACAACTAACTTACCAGATAAGGGTCGGAGCCCATATCCAGCCATGGATAGCATCACCGTACATCCCAATGGAATCCACAAACAGCTGAAAAACCTAAACCCACATAAAGCAACCGGACCTGACTGCATACCAACAGCCATTCTTAAATTAGCTGCCGACGAACTCGCACCAGTATTATCTAGAATCTTCCAATCATCCCTTGATCTGGGTATAGTGCCAAAAGACTGAAGAGACGCAAACATAGTCCCAATTTTTAAGAAAGGGGAGAAGCACCTTCCATCTAACTACCGCCCTGCATCTCTCACATCAGTGGTGTGCAAGGTTCTTGAGCACATAGTATACAGCTCTGTGATGAGATTCTACGACAAGCACCAAGTCCTTACCGAAGCACAGCGCGGATTTCGGACCAGACGCTCGTGTGAATCTCAACTCCTATGGACCATTCAGTCTATCGCCAGCAAACTGCAGGGAAAGGGACAAGTTGATGTCATACTGCTTGACTTTGCCAAAGCTTTTGACAAGGTGCCCCATCTCCGTCTACTCCACAAATTGCACTACTACGGAGTGAGAGGAACCACACTGAAGTGGATACAAGGCTTCCTATCTGACCGCAAACAACAGGTCCTACTAGAAGGTGAGACGTCCAAAGCAGCATATGTCATTTCAGGAGTGCCACAAGGCACTGTACTTGGGCCACTCCTGTTCCTCACATACATAAACGACCTTCCAGATTGCGTCACTCACTCAGACACCCGACACTTTGCTGATGATAGCTTACTCTTTCGCCACATTAAGACTCAACAGGACGCCACTCTGCTACAGCAAGACCTAGAGGCTCTTGAAAAGGGGGAGAGAGATTGGCAAATGGCTTTTCATCCAGCAAAGTGTACTGTACTCAGGATAGGAAGTGGCAGCCGCCATCGGATAGAATTTAACTAAACACTCAGCTCTGCAGAAAACAGCAAATATCTCGGAGTCACAGTTAGCGATGACCTACAATGGAAGAGTCACACCAACAGCACTGCAGCTACAGGCAGCCGAACGCTGGGCTTTATTTGGAGAAACCTTGGAGAGTGTCCACAAACCGTCAAGGCAGCGTCATACAATACCATAGTAGAGTTGTATACGCGCAGGTCGGATGTCGGACTGGGACTGTCGGACCTGGACTGTCAAGGAGGGTCCGTCTCAAAGAGGTTTTGATAGCCTAAAACCTGCAAATACCTATCCATATTTCAACGTTATATTATAGCTGTTGAATTTTAACGCGTCTAATGGATTTAAAGCATATCGTTAGATCTCTTCCCTTTGGACCTCTACTCTCATGGCAAATAATCAGAATAGAAAGATAAAGAAACGCAAGAGTTTAAGCAGTCACCATTTTATTACATGCTAAAGGTCAAGCTCATGGACGATATGTAACGGTATTCTCCCTGAACCCTATAATAGTAATTTGAATCCTTTCTAGTTGAAGAAACTTTACTATGAGTGTGAAACAGTTTTAGTTGTGACTAGACGAATGGCTTGGCGTCATATCTGGTCCCAAAATTATGTACTTTAAAAGTCTAGTCAGTTCGATATTCGCACTAGACGTTTAACCCTTTCTATGCCAAATTCAGCCAGTCACTCTTAACCCTTTCTCGCAGTCAAAATAACGTCCGCTAAAAAATTGTCGTCTGCAATTTATGAAAAATTCAAACTTGTGAATTTTACTTCTACTTGTTACTCCGGAACAATAAATAATGATTACGACTGAGAGGTCCTGTCAGGGTAGTCCATTAAAGATATCACATGACCAAGCTTGGGTGGTAACACCTACCCCCGTATATAGTTTGAGTCAAAGCATGCAGAGCATGCACTAACAGTGGTAGCGTCTAGGCAAAGAATCATTCAGGCGTCTCAAGTGAGGCCCGCACCTAATATTTGATAGCTTGGTTAGTAAAACCCATAGAAAAACCTATTGATATCTATTATGTAAGGGCCTCTATTCAAAGCTGAGCCATTGCCTGAAGACTTTTCTCATGCTGTATACCGGTATATACCTGTATTTTGACACCAACTAAAGAATGGGGGGGGGGGGTGAATCAATGAAAGGACTGGCTGGATGTCTTTAAGTGCAAAATTGAAACACCATAGACCCGTAGCGTGTTCAGTTACCTCTGCTTTCTGTTTAGATTAGCAGTTTGTGTCCCGTGTGAAGCGTGCAGAGTACAGTAGAGAAAATGTTTAATTTCCAAATAACCGCGTTTACGCTTTAACTTTTTATTTTCATTGTAAACAGTTTGGAGTCAGATCAGACGCCGGCTCCAAACGTTTTGCCATTTAGATAAAAACTGATAGTCAGAATTGTTAAACAAAATGTGATTTTCTATATTTCGTTGTAATGCGTTTGCGTTTGAACGGAAGAATAACGTTTTCTCCACTGAATGTCAGACCGGTAGCTACATGTTACTTACAATCGATGGCCATCGCTTTCCTTACTGAATGCATGGCTGACTTGAGGTTACAGAATTTAACAGAAGAAATAACGATTCATGTACGAGGGACACATAGTTTGGAGTCTGGTCCGAGGCCGGGCTACGCGGCGTGTAATCTGGATCAAACTGTTTGCAAATATACTGAAAGACAATTCATAACCTACTTTTAGTGATTACACCTAGTCAGATCGTTTCATGGCAAAACGCATATATCTCAGGCCCGTAGGAAGGAAATTGAGATTGGGGGCACACTCACTATTGCTTCATTGTGGGTATGTGTGTGTGTGGGGGGGGGGGGGGCAGTATTTAAGCTTAATACGCACTGTACGCAAACGGGTTGGATCCAGGCTATCCTCCGAGTAATTCGGCGACTGACCTGAATATGAACCCGTTTTCCACTCAGACTATCATTCTCATAAAACCCCAGACTATTAGAATTATTCAGCATTCAAAGGGCGTCAAATAAATAGACGTCTACAACACAACAGTAAAACAAAATTAAACCAATCAATATTCAAAAATACATACAAACAATGCTTTCAATTTACACACCAAGTGCCCGGTTCACGTAACTCCATAAGACAAGAATCGAAATCGTCACATAATCTCAACCGAGATAATATCAAAACGAGGCACCATTAAAAGTACCTGGAAAATGGTTAACTGCATTGTTACAAATAAATAGTTGGATATAGACAGTATTCAAAGATTGAAATTAAGGTGGTTCGACAGCGTGCGGCCCGCATCTCGAGTTCCGGAAATGCTGATGACTTTCACCTGATCTTTGCGGCACGTGCTTATACATTTGATCTGCTTCAGTGTCTTCTCTGTTAGCGCAGTTGGTATGGTGATTGACTTGCAATCGAAAGGTTCTAGGTTCGATTCCCACTCGCTTCAAAACTTTTTTTTTAACAAATTGTCCGATTTTAGTGACTAGTTAATTCATAACGCAGTGATCAAAGGACAGGCTATGTTTAGTCTAGTAATAATGAATAATATCAGATGCAAGTATAGTCAAGTGACAGCTAAATTTGTGAGGATTTATAGCCTATATAACAGACGGCAGCTTAACACAGGACAAAAGTAATGCTAAAAGATAGACCCTAAAGGAGCTTGTATGCATTATTTTTGTTATGCATTAAGCAGTCACTTGCCTTTAAAGATCTACAGGCTACCGTATTCAATGGTCCCTTATTACAGGTTAGACTTATGGTATTATTTAGAGCTGACGGCATTTTAAAGTTGAACTCAAGGGAGGTTACTCGTTTTGTGTTAACATTTTGTCAGAATTTCAGGAAATCATGTATAAAATGTAAATTCTACTGTAGATTTTTATTAAATATTTGTGACTAGTAGAATTAAGTTATATCTATCTAATAAGAGTAAAATTAGTGTATACATGTTAAACAGCTAGAGTTTTGGTAATTTGAGATTTTCAGAATTTGACTTTTTTAAAATATTGATATTACCAGAAAATATGTCATGAAATACTTTTGTTTGCCCGATATCTTATAGTCTATGTACAGTTTACTTGAATGTACAGAAATTATTGAGTTATATCATTCTATAAAGAAAATATTCTTGTTTATTAAAAAAAGAGCTTTTCTCGACAAAAGCTTCTGTCAGAAAAAAACGGCACTGTAACTTTTTTTTATTTTAACGATTTTTCACTCTCCATATGGTATATTTCAATTTAATCAAGGTTTCAAAGAATTCTGACACACAATAAGCTGACCCGCGAACCACCTTAATACCTTTCATAGTCAATGAGCAAGTCCATGAAAAGTAAAGTCGAAATCGAACGAGGACAATAACTCCGAAATTACGAATCCCAGGGTTACCTGCCTTATTACAGCGAGTTACCTTTTGGAACGGATAAATAAACAATCTTCTGTAGTTATTGAAAAATGTCTTACAAAGCCAAACAACTGAACCAACAACCTTAACCACTAAAACTCAACCAACGATATCGCTAAGAATTAGCATAAAGCAATAGGATTTTGCTTCTCTATTTAATTGTTTTACTTTGATTTCCGTTTTCTTCAAAATGCCTCAGAATAAACGTATGTATGATCGAAACAATCCAGCTAATGAAAGTAATTTGTTTTCAAATCAGATGCGGGCGTAAGTGGGAGTATACCGTTACATATCTCCACGCATATTTCATTTCTTAACCTTTAGCCTGTTGTAAAATAATGTCTGCTTTAACGCCTGCGTTTATTCATCTTTCTACCTTGATTATGTGCAATGAGAGTCGATGTCCAACGAGAAGAGTTCTAACGATATGCTTACACTCCATTTAATGTTTTAAAATTCAATAGCTATAATTCACTGCGTATCCTATAGATACATCAACTCTCGTATGTAAATGTATGTCTATAGCATATGTTAGGTAAAATCCCATAACAGGGAGCCTACATAATGACTATAATTGGTAAGATGCAAATTCCCCTGGTCAGTTCGGAGTGTTAGGACATCCAGTGTATATAATATAGCTGGTGGTGAAGCAACTCTATTGAGTTGTTTAGCTACCAGTCTGTATTTGTGCAATGTGTGGCTTAGCTAGGCGCTGCTGCCGTATCCGATTGATCAGGGAATGGACTGTATAAGAGTGGTTTACTGCATACATATGAGTTATATGATTTACCTCCCTTTAATTCACAATATGCCATATAATGTAACGTTCAAATATGGATATATATTGATTGCCGCAACAATGCAGGTTTTAGGCTTTTAAACCCTCTTTGAGACGGGCCCTGCTTGAAAGTCGAGGTCCGACAGTCGCAGTCCGACATCCGACCTGCGCGTATGCAACTCTAGTAAGGCCAACGCTAGAGTATGCCAGCAACGTATGGGATCCCACAAGTAGGACTGAGGCCCATGCCCTGGAACAGGTCCAGCGGAAAGCAGCCAGGTTTGTCCACAATTGTTACACAGACAGAACCTCTGGATGTGTAACGAAGATGGTGAACGACCTTGGCTGAGATTCCCTGCAACACCGCCGCTACATATCAAGATTGGTGATGCTCTTCAAGATAAATAACCACATTGTTGAAGTCCCTGATAACCCGCTCAGCCAGAGTGACTCCAGAACACGATGTGCAAACCGCTTCTACCAAATCCCGGCCAACACAACTATGTACAAAAACAGCTTCTTCCCCAGAACGATCCGAGACGGAACCTGCTGCCGGTGTAACGAAGTATTTTGACCCCCATCGAAAAATGACCCCCGGTCATAATTCGACGACGTAGAATGACCCCCGGTCATTTTTCGATATCGTACAATGACCCCCCGGTCATAATTCGACGTCGAAATTTGACCCCCGGTCATAGTACTATGACTCCCCTCATGAAGTATTTTGACCCCTCCTGAAATATATCGACCCCCATCGAATAATGACCCCCTACCCTCTCCAGCAATTAAGCGACACAGTTTAACCAATTGGACCCTAGCGACGAGTATATTAGTTATTTACAAACAGTGTTCATGTTAATAGTACAATTGTCCTTTGTAAACAGTGTAGACCCAGGTTAGACTTTACCCACAGGAGCCCTCTGATATGAAATGTATTGTATAAAACAACTTTAGCTAGTCGAAAATTGACTTGACATAACTAGGAAAACTTGAATTGTTCACTTACATTTTCAGGTGTGAATGAGTTAAAAGATACATAAAATTTAGATGATAAACAAGTTAAAATTCAGACTTATGATAAGCATGCCATGGGAACGTACAGTATACTAAATGCTGTTCCCGAGGGATACCGTTAACCTGGTGCTTATATGTTGGATGCTGATGGTAGGGATTACCCGATCTCTTTGAAACAAGCTGGTAGCGGGTCTGAGAATTTATTCGTGAACAGCTTATTTATAAATAAGTTAAGGGTGTAATTCAGCCATGGCGTATGCAGGTCGGTGGGACGGGGGCAGGCATGGTGTGAATTATTTGAGAAAGTTATAAATTACTTTACAAGTTTACAATCACATTGCTAAAGAGTGCATTATATTACAATTACATTACCATTACGCACCGTTTACAACTACATTGGCAAAGAAATGCATTAAATCGTACATTACATTTTGATAACATTCCAAAACATTACTATAAAAAGACTAATAAGCACATCATATATAACTGATAAGTAATCATTTACAAGTTCTTTGTCAACTACATAATCAAAGATGCATACATGTATGCAAGTATACAGTTTGAAAAGTCAAAGCCGTTTTGCCTGTACACTTCTTAATTGAATTACTGATATAGAGGGGTTCTATAAATATCTATCCCCCTTTTACAGTATATAATATGTAATACATGTATTTACATCGATTCCAATGACATTCGTCTTCTTACAATGTGTCGCAACAGAAACGTTGCAGCATGTGTCTATGAATATATTAATTAGATTATTGACAGTATAGTATACAACATAGAAGCATCAAATGATTTTTAAAAGTAATTAGCAATCTGACATGAATTAATCCTCAGGGAGCTGCTCGCGACATTGGATAATGAGAAGGGGCCTTTGTTTGACATCATATACGGTAATTACCATACCAGGGCAGGGCGTGGCATTCTATGAAATAAAATAATATCAATGGGGGGTCATTCTACGACATCGAATAATGACCGGGGGTCATTCTACGACATCGAATAATGACCGGGGAGTCATTCTACGACATCGAAAGAAGACCGGGGGTCATTCTACGACATCGAGTTATGGCCAGGGAGTTATTCTACAACATCAAAAAAAAGACCGGGGGTCATTCTACGTCATCGAATAATGACCGGAGTTATTCAACATAACTGGTTGATGACAAGGGTAATGAGGCAACATTGCACAGCGTCCGATCTGGATATAAGTTGTTTGTAGATGGTGTTAAATGTACACATACACATGATAAACTGTTGAATCATATCAGCAAGAGTTGGCAAAACACAACATAGCCCGCTTGTAATGGCTTTATTTGAATGATGACAATTTGATAGGTACTTCAGGGCCATAGGTTATAAAGAGTTTGAGTTGAGTCTGGGCGTTTACGCTAATCTGACCAATCAAATGCCTGACAACGATCTCAGACTCAACTCAAACTCTTTATTATCTTCAGCTTTGGTCACTACAGAATTAAAGGTCAAACTGAGGCAACAGATATCACGATACTCACAATATTGGTCACTTGCTGAATACGACTAGAGTACATTTCGCTGTTGCTAAGTTATGCAGGGTAAAGAGTTTTACAAGTAAACATTACTATAATACTTAAGCCATTCGAAGTGACACTACCTTATTAAAATGTAAAGCCGAGGAACACTAAAACACAAGTAATGGTAATAAATAGATGACCAAACTATACCTGCAAGTGCAGCTTAATAAAGGTTTTACAGTTGTTTGATACCAACTTTACTTCAGATTTAACGACCGAGATCAAACTCGAGTCAGTATCTTGAGACTAGAACAGCAGAAACGAACCCGCAACCAAAGCACAGAGTATATCAAAGTTTGTTGGCCAAACTGAGATACTTTTCAACAGTACTGTTGTGTTTTCGAAAAATAAATGTAAACCTTTCGTCATGTTTAAAAAGAAATGCATTAAGAAAATTCAAAAGCTTTTGTCACGGAGCCCCCTCAAAATCTCCCAACTTTGGGCACTAACGTATTGACTTGCAAACTGACAGGTATCCTTCTAAATCAATAGAAAGTACATGTATGAGCGCCGTGGTACCAAATAAAGGCCATAAAAGTTGTTTATCGAAAAATAATGTCAAAGGTCAAGGTCACAGTGACCTGAAAAGCGAAATTTTACAGGCTATGTTATAGGCCAATTTGCCATGGTAAGCTGTACTCACACACCAACTTTGGTATGCCAGAGATGTAATAAAAGAGTTGTTCTGTTCTGGTAAATCTTGCTGGTGTAATAAAGAAAATATGTTCTTAACAAAAGGTACATGAGAAGACGGAATCACTTCCAGACACGCGCAATTTTGTCACTACATACGCCCATAATTGAGCTTTGTGGTATAAATACACATTTAGCACTTGCAAAACTAACTTTAAACCAAATGTAAAGGTAAGTATAAAGAGGGTCATTTTTCGACAGAAGGGGGTCAATATTCGACGATGGTGGTCTTTTTTCGACGACAGGGGGTCATTCTACGACGTCGAATTTTGACCGGGGGTCACTTTTCGATGGGGATCAAAATACTTCGTTACACCGGCCAGAACTACCAACTGCCTGACTCTCGAGAGCTTCAGGGCGGCAGAGGTCAGGGCCTTCCAACCCACGCAGCTCTAAACATTCAACCACTGTAAGTAGTTTTATTTGTAAATAGACAGCTGTTTTATCGGGCACCACAGTTTTTAACACAGGGTATAATACGTTCCTTGAGGAACCCTACCCTTATATTAGAAGAAGAAGAAGAATTGATTGATTGCATTTAAAGGTGTTACTTTTTTGCTCTTTGACTTGTTGTTGCGATTTAACCGTTGTTGTAACAGTTAGTTACAATAATCACCTCACTGCCTTACCTAAGTTACAATAACCACTACAATGCCTTACCTAAGGTACATTGGGTATTGGTCTACAGTTTTGATTCTCACGAGACACGTAACACAGCTTCTGAGTATATTGACTAAAAGTGTCACCAAAGCTGTTATTGCAACAACTACATTAATTGTTTGATTGCAGTTAAGGTGTTAATTGATTTTGACATGTTGTTGTGACAGTTAATCAGTAATCACTTCACGGTCTTACTGCAGGTACGTCGTAAGTTGTCAACAGTTTTGATCCTTATGAGACCCGCAATACGGTTTCTGACTAGGATCACAACTTTTTTCTGGTGTGAAACCACAAAATAAACTTTGAGAAATGAAAGCAGACAACACTTGCAGATGACATCTTTAGAGATCAGGAGGTTAACTTAAAGCAGGGATAATAAATAAACAGGGATAATAAATAGGCAGGGATAATAAATAGACTATTTGAAAGTGACAGCCCCGGTAAAGTCGGTCTCAAATGGTAGATTTTGTCTTAAAAACAACTTATGTCCAAATCCCGTTGTTGTTGTTGGAATGCATATAAGAGTAGAAAAATAGATTTTACGCTATCCAGGTGAGCCTTTCCTAATGGTAGTGACTAGGGGTACGTGACCGTACCTCTAATATTTGAAATTAGCGGTACGGTCACGTACCCCTAGCGAGCCCTGTGAGGGTTGACTAGGGGTACGTGAGTCATTTAAACTATGTAGCAACATATTAATTTGCCTGCAGATACGTTTTATTGATGCTAATATTAATAATCTCTCATTTCTACCTTATCTTGTGGATATTTAATGGAGAAAAACAAAGAAACTTCGACAAATATTCCCCACCCAACTTGTTCTCACCGGCAGCGATGAGAATAGATGTATTCCGCATACATGTATTGGGTTAATTATCGTCAGATACGCCCGATATCTGAAAATCCGTGACCAATGTTAAGTTTTTTTCTTAAAATTTTGATTCAATGGTAACTTAATTAATACAATAAGCTTGTAAGAAACTACTGCTGATGTGCCTTCCTAACTTAACGATGATTATAAAGTGGTAGATCTAAGAAAATAAAAAATATCGAAGCTTCGGCTCCAATCAAGTATCGAAACATGTAAGTTTGCCGGTACCCAAGTTTGCTGGTTAATGACCTACACAAATCAACTCGTAAAACACGTTTGATAACTGATCGCAATTAAACCGTGCATTTATTCTAAACAAGGCTGGTATTGGATATTTATACATGTTTGTAAAAATGTGTGAACGTTCTTTATTCATAGGTATAGTTTTCGCTGCCGTGAAAAAAATGCCGATTGGAAATTATTTTTGGATTAATTTTTTTTTTGCTTTTCTGCGTTAAACAGTCAGAATGGAAGGTTGAAATGAGATATTATTAACATTAGCATCACTATTAACATATCTGCAGACACAATAAAGTGTTGCTATACAGTGTTATGGACTCACGTACCCCTAGTCAACCCTCACAGGGCTCGCTAGGGGTACGTGACCGTACCGCTAATTTCAAATATTAGAGGTACGGTCACGTACCCCTAGTCACTACCTTTCCTAATAAGATAGGAGGCCGCCATCTTTGCATATTCGCTAGCCGAACCCCTCGGTCTTTATGCTACTGTATTTGTGATAAATCCCATCGCATGCTGTCGGGTGCTTTGGCTGTACAGGGTACAAATAGCTTAAGTAAGTACCGGTATTTCTCTGATAAAAAGGCCTTGAAACTCTAACTTATTTTCGAAAAATAACTAGTTAAACTGTTGATAAAGTACAATTAGACTAATGATAGACGGGAAACTTAGCAAACCTCTATTTCCACGTTTTGTTTTAACATGAAAAGACTATCACAAATAAACACACACGCACACAATTCAGGCATTTATGTGCATTAACAGTGGTATGGTGCATCGTGATTACAATTAGTCAACCCCTCGTGATAATTGCTGTCCTTACCATCGGAAAAAAACACTAATCCGATTAATGACAATAGAGTTATCAACCAGACCCTGAACGAAAGCCATAAACCACCCGTCGCGGTACACTTGCGATTTCGCCGACACGGGTGCTCGCCGCTACCGGAAATATGTGGTAACAGCTGACTTGCCGCGTGAAAGATCGGAATGTTTGCTAATGACTGACTCGTGTCAATATTTCAAGAGTTTTATTTAGAAAATTAAAGGCATTAAGCCGCGAAACGTAACGTAAAAATATGGTCAGTTTCGGACATTTCAAAGTAATTCTGTGAATTAAAATGTTATTTTATGAATAAAGAAATTAAAAAATCGAAATACCAGGAGCTTTCAATGACCATGGGTATGCACATTGAAACCAACCGTACATAAAAATGAATGTTTAACAAGTTTTAACTGATCACGTTAATCTTATTTTCAAACAGCCTGTCTTCTTTGTTGTATACATATACCGATAGGGGACAGGTGATGTCACACAGGTAATCAAAATGGCGGCCTCCATGAAAGACCGTTATCCAAATTAGAAAATGCTATAAAAGCATTATTTTGAAAGTTTTTTGGATTTTTTTTAATTCTTGCATTTTGAATCCATGAACTTTCGTTTAAAACCAAGTTGTAATCAGCTGTCCATTTTCCTTTAACTTGTAGATCTGTTTCCGACCTGTATCCATAATGGTATAGTATACACGTTTGATGTGTTTTTGCTGCCGTGTGTTTCTTGTTTTACAATAGCCTCGTTGACATATTTCGTTAAACTGAAATTTACACAATTTTTGAATAGCATTGCATTATTGCTATAATAATACTCAAATATTGCTATTTTATTGGATCTTCACCAAACGTGCTGAAATTTTTTCAAGAATATTAAATTTTGGTTTAGTTTGATTACTACTAAAATCGCAATAGGCATGTCGGAGTATTTGCCCTTTAATTATTAAAAATGACTGTTTCAGCATTTTTTGCTCTCTAACACAAAGATATTTTATCGGATCTTCACCAAACTTGCATCAACTGTTTATTAATATAAAATCTTGGTCAAGTTTGATAACTACTAAAATCGCATGTGGCATGTTTGAGTGTTTGCCATTTAAGTATTAAAAAATGAGTGTTTCAGCATTTTTTGCTCTCTTAAACAAAAACTTTTATTGGATCTTCACCAAACTTGCTGAAAATGTTCATTAGTTTAAAATCCAGGTTTAGTTTGATTACTACTAAAATCGTATGAGGCATGTCCTTTAATTATTAAAAATGACTGTTTCAGCATTTTTTGCTCTCTAACACAAACATTTTTTATTTGATCTTCACCAAACTTGCTGAAATTGTTTATTAATATAAAATCAAGGTTAAGTTTGAATATTACTAAAATCGCATAATGTATATCTGAGTTATTGCCCTTTAATTATCAAAAAATGTCTGTTTCAGATGGGGGTTTTTGCACTCGAACACATACGGTTTTTATCGGATATTCACCAAACTTGCTGAACATGTTTAATTATATAAAATATATGTCCAGTTCGAATAGTAGGCCTACTAATATCGCATAAGGCATGTCTGAGTTATTTGCCCTTTAGTTATTAATCTAGTGTGGATTAGAATGCGTGTCTTATATTTCGATTTTAGTGCGCAAAAGGTGAACTCATTAGAAATTAAACTCAAATGAAAATGTAAAATCATTTAGGATTGATAAATGACTACAAATCATAAAAATCTGTTTTGAAAACTATTTTGCGTTGCAAACGCCTAATTATAACATTTGAAACTACAATATTCTTCATTTTCCTCTCTTTATTTGCAAACGTAAATCCTTTACCATCTACCATAGACGTTTTGATTATGTATCTATAGTTTTGAATTTACCTGTACTGATGGGCCTATGGCCTTTTGTATCAATAAAATATCTATCTATTAAAATTAGTGTTTCAGCATTGTTTACTCTCTAACACAAACATTTTTTTTCGGATCTTTATAACAAAACTTGCTGAAATTCTTTATTTATACCAAATCTAGGTTCAGTTCGATTATTACTTAAATCGCATAAGGCATGTCTGAGTTATTGTCCTTTATGTATTAAAAAATGACTGTTTCACCATTTTATGCTCTCTAACACAAATAGCTTATTTGTAATTTTCACCAAACTTGCTGAAAATGTTTATTTATATAAAATCAAGGTTTAGTTTGAATACTACTAAACTCGCAAAAGCTATGTCTGAGTGTTTGCCCTTAAGTACTAAAAATTAATGTTCAGCAGGTTTTGCTCTCTAACACATACAGTTTTTATCGGATATTCACAAAACTTGTTGAAAATGTTTATGAATATAAAATCTAGGTCAATCGTGCTAACTACCAAAATCGAACAAGGCATGTTGGAGTTATTGCCCTTGAATGACTAGAAATTGACTACTTCAGGCTTGTCAGCTTTCTGACTCAAACAGTTTTAATTGGATCTTCACCAAATTTGCTGAAAATAATATTTGTATAAATCTTGGTTCAGTTCTATAAATGCCCAAATCGCCGAAGGCATGTTGGAGTTATGGTTCTTCATTTTTTTTTATTCTATTTTAGCCAAATATTTGGTAAATGGTTGCATGTGATTCATCTTAGCCGTGTTGGTAATAAGTTAAGTAATAAATGACCACTCCATTTCTCCTTTACCTCTTGAAGGATTTTCATTCAACTGTATTCGATTTTTTCTTGACCTAGATTTAATACCAATACACATTGTCAGCAAGTTTGGTGAAGATCCAATAAAAAGTGTTTGTGTTAGAGAGCAGAAAATGCTGAAACAGTCATTTTTTTAGTTATTCAAGGGCAATAACTCAGACATGCCTCATGCGATTTTGTTAGTTATTGAACATGAGCTAGATTCTATACTAACTAGAACTATCACTAAAGGTGATTGATACCCCCACAGGAAACCTCCCTGTCACAAGGCGCCAATATAACGTAATATAACGTTTTGTTTCTTTAATTGATATTACTAATATATCGTTAATTCCAAGACAACGCACGTGGAAAAATACGCGAATTCATACAACGTTAGAAAATGACATACCAAATCGCGCCCGATTCCAAGACAATGCTCGTGGAAAAATACGCGACTTCATATAACGTAAGAAAGTCACATACCAGATCGTGGAAAAGAACACTGAACTAATCCAGAGAAAATCAAATAATCACATTTTATCACATAAAACCGACTCTGGGAGTGTTATAAAGCCATTCAATAAACTATAGTGAAATATCAATATTTGGGCTCCTGCCCTACCTGTTCGTCCACAAGCGCTGCATTGCACTGGGCGCCAAATGACGTCATTTGCCATGGCGTTACTGTAAACAACGTCAAGTTTTGGCGGAAAATACATATGGTGGAGAGACAAAAAACTACGGATTCAGTTCACTTAAAAGGGTTTTAAAATGTTTATGTGATAAATAGGATCCAACATTCGTGCTCATTATTTATCATTCTTAATAAACTCGCTGACTAAAACAAATATAACGCTCGCCAAGGCTCGCGTCATATTGTTTTAGTCAACTCGTTTATTAAAAATGATAATTAATGAGCACTCATCCCAGATAGCAGAGCGACTCTTGGCCCAACGTTGGCTAATGGTCGGCATATTGGCACAACGTTGGCGTTGGCATGTTAACGTTGGGCCAACGTTGGGCCAACGTTGTACATCCAACCATCTTTCCTACATAGACGGCGTTGGCTATACAACGTTGGCCCAACGTTGGCCCAACGTTGTATAGCCAACCATAAACACACAATTTGATAGAGATCTTAAAAGTGATTTTACCAAATATGTGGTCCCATTATATTTTAAAAGCAAACCACAACCACACAAAAAATTAATTAAAATTACTTAATAAATGCAGTATCCTAATATTGCTATAGATCTATTATTATATACTAGATTCTATTTATAACAAGTAGAGCTCTTAATGATTTCTTTAAAATGGGGAAAAAATAATCAATTTACCTAAATCTACATTTTTTCTAGATTTTAGCGGAGAAAAACGTATTCTGTGCGAGACGACACTGTATTTTTTATAGAGACCCTACCATTCGGCTGTGTTTTATACCTATCCATTTTAGAAAATTTCCACATGCAGACGAAAAAATCCACCCAAATGTGAGTATATCTGCATGTAATATATACACAAAAAGTATAAAGCAACAGATTTCAGTTCATTTAAGACAGTTGGTTAATAAGTAAACATTATATGTACAACTATTATAAAATAAACATGGATGAGTTCGGGTCCATAACTTTTGAAAGTGGGTGGGGTATGTCCAAATTTTATTGAGTTTTCTCATTAACTTATTCTTAGTGAATTATTTGTTCATTTAATCATCAGTTAAACATTATATTGTATACGTTTATTGCTAGACCTTGATTGTAGAGCCACTAGAGGTCAAAATATGACAATTTTGTATACTTTGGTTTTGACAGCGTTGGGATCCCTACCAACAAAGAGATATCAACCAGTTAGAAAAGATCCAACGTAGAGGTGCACGTTACGTGACTAGCAACTACCACGATAGGACACCTGGTTGTGTAACTTCTATACTGAGGGAACTGAATTGGACACCTCTGGCTGAGAGACGCAAGCAACACCGCCTCGATGTTCTATACAAGATAAAGAATGGCCTAGTTGACTTCGAGGCGGACATCAGGCCAAGTGACTCAAGGACCAGAGGGGGAAGTCGCCTGTACCAACCGAACACAAAGAGCACGGTCTTCAAGTACTCATTCTACCCGAGAACCATCCAGGAGTGGAACAGACTTCCTACCTCCATCACTGACTCCATCACCATAGAGGGCTTTGCCGCTGCCATACGATCTGTGGCAGTTGCTTCCAGCTATTAGTCAGGGCCATCATATTTACATAGTTTTAAATTTTGGAAGCTTTTACCAGTTTTTACGGGAAGGAGGCGACTATCCCATTTTTACCCCATTCTGAGGTCAACTATTACAGTCTAAAGACTCCTGACCTAATTTCGGAAGAAGAAGAAGAAGACAGCGTTATACAGTCATTTCGTACCCATGCCTTTTCGTACCCTATTTTTTATTTTACCATTTCTTACTCCTATTTCTTCATTCTAGTTCTGTACAGAGGGTATAATCTCGGTCTTATAAACAGAAAAGGTTCCTATGACAATTAAGCCCCAGAACTCGTCCAACTTTTTAAATCTGTTTTTAACATTTTACTCATTAGCTCACGCATGGAATTATACACTGACGTGCTCACGGAAATATACAGAAGTCAGTTTATAATTCCGTGATTAGCTCTTTAATGCCTTTATTTTTCTAATTTCTGACAGTCAACATGCCTCAAATTGAGGTTCCAATCAGGGTTTTGACTATTTAGAATTTAGATAGATAGAAAGTATGAAGGTCTCTGGGGCCTGCACTAGGAAAAAAATCGAAAGGCTGCTTTGTCTCTCCTATGCATGCAGTAGCAATGTCAAAATCTGAAAGGTGGTGTGGCTGTTGGCGATCTTATAAATAATATGCATGATTCAATGGCTTCCAAACCAACAATACGCACATTTTATTTTTAGCGAGATCGGGATCAAACCACAACAAGTAGCATTCCGAATGATTTAAATAAGTGCAAATAGTTTTCAATACTGAAAAACTTATGGGAAAAAAAAGTGAAATGTGACATTTATAGTTAAAACAGAGTAACGAAAAAAGCTTTTTCTGAGGCACAAATTGTGTCGTTTTATTTTTTCCTCTTTTTTTTCAAGAGTTGTACTTTAACATCATTTTTTGTTTCTTTTATACATGTTTAGGTCAAGATGTACCCAATAAACACAAAATATCCCAGAAAATGTTTTTTTAAAAAATCCTTTGGCATTGCTACATGCAATTCATCAGCCATTCCATAACAGATCATCTGCCAAACCTATCCCTCTTAAGAATGCACACGTTACGTATCAGCACTGCGTAGCATTCCCAATGCGTATACAGGACATGGACCATCAGATCAATATAGCGTGAACCCGGAACTCGTCGGTGACTGGAATGTGTCCCTAATGCATGACGCGGAGCCTTAAGTGGCAAACGAGCCTAACGATGTAAGGCTGGCAGACCCTTGACACATAACAGGTTTGGTACAGTGTAACCATAGATATGTTGACGATTATTGCATTACGTGTTATCAACAGTTTCACTGCCTGTATGGTGGCGATTGCGCAGGTGAACTGGGCGGATAGTCCTGTGTTAAGGTGAAGTAATGACGTGCAGCGTCACGTTCACGGTCGGTCTGCAAGGGTTCCCATCTCTCATGCATCTGATAAGACGTTCTTTAGTGAAAAAATACACATTGAACTGTCCAGCAACCTGCTGTTGGCCTCGACCCTCCAACAGTAGTTCAATAGCTTGCCCCCTTTAAACTTCAGTTCAGTGTACCTCACTTCGAAGATGTTGAAAGCAGTTTCAAAACTCAGAAAATCAATGTCCCAACTTAAAACTTACCTTATTGACTGATTTTGACAATTGAATATATCATTATCACAATTATGCACAGGTATTTTGCATTTTCATACTTACTCTGGGTACGGCAAACTTTTACTAGGTTGAGTAGTTTAATCCACCGGATGTTGTTAGAGCCGTCATTGATAGGAACAATATCGATGTATCGCCAATATTTATTCATCGATCGATTATCGATACACATTTTCAGAGTATCGATAGTTCGATACAATGGAAAAATAAAACTGACTAGAAATGTACTGTTAAAAAAGTTCATTTTCCTGATTCTACACTGTTATATAGCTTTTGCAAATTACACTCTTGTTTACAGTATATTCATATGAAAAAGTTAATTTGTCATGCATTAATGTTGAGAGTTTTGCTGAAAGTTCATTTACAGGTTTGATTGAGTTGGGTTTTACGGCACCGCGACACATGAAATGGTCATATGGCGCCGAGGCACAGGTACATGGTAGTAAGTTTGGTAAATGTTTAACTTAAAAGTCAATTCAAATAAGAAATACATGTACGTTCCAATAACCTGTCTCTAGAGTTATATGAATGTTCAAATTGATATATCTATATATCATCGATATTTGTCTCCCAATATATCGATATTGCTTATATGCTTTTTGCTAAATCAATGACAGCTCTAGATGTTGTGGACATAATGGCCAATATTTGGACTTTACCGAATTTCATAAATTTAGGCCAATTGATAAAGTTTTTGTTGAATATTTTAGGTAACCCTGCATATCTTTTTAGCTCACCTGGCACAAAGTGCCAAGGTGAGCTATTTTGATTGTGCTATGTCCGTTGTCGCCCGTCAGTCGTCAAAAATTTCTTTAAACGACATCTCCTCCTAGACTACTGGATAGATTTTTACCAAACTTGGCAGAAATTATCCTTATATGGTCCTCTTTGAAAGTTGTTCAGATATTTCCAGTCTGTTGCATATCTAGGTCACAGGAGCTAAAAATAGATAATTTCAATAAAAACTTAAAAAATCTTTTTCTCTGAAATTGCATGACCCTGAGCTAAGATATTTGGCACAAAGCATCATCTACAGGTTCTCTATAAAGTTTGTACAAATTATGCCCCTGGGGTCAAAATTGGCCCGCCCCGGGTGTCACAGTTTTACATAGGGGTAAACTCTATGTAAAATTTACATAGAGTTTACCCCTATGTAAAACTGTGACACCCGGGGCGGTCAGTTATATAGTGAAATTTTCAAATGTCTTCTCCTCTTAAACTAATATGGCAAGAGCTTTGATATTCGGCATGGGGATACTTCTAGTTGTCCTTTACCAATATTGTTCAAAACTGTTCATTGCATAGCTAGGTTACAGGAGCATCTGATCTACTCGGCAATTTGCACAATCATATCTATTTTTACTCACAGAATTACACTCAAACATTAATATCGGATCCCTTGCGACTTATCACTCCTCCCCAATGTTGCCTTCTACATGGTGCTGCTTATTGTGGCATCTGATCAGGAAGATGGATCCAAACTGTTTGACAATCGTATCAATATTTCTTGAGTAAAAAAGCCTTAAAGGGACTCGCAACCGGATGGTGTACTTGTCAAAATAAAATAAAATACTCAAATAAAAGCAAATTTGTGGCATTATTTGGCCTCTGACATTAAAAAAATATGATCAGTCCAAAAAAAGTCTCAAGAATCGTCAACGAATCTTAGTTTTTTTAGATATATTCCATCGTTTTTCAATAGCGTCAGCTGACGGTATAGTTGTTGTTGTTGCTTCTCTACACGGGCTCTGACATAAACCGGAGCCGAATAATGTAGTATTAATCGCTACCAGTGAAGTACGTTAATTCGCTACCATATTTATAGAGAGCGTCCGTAGTCAAGGCGGTAAAGGCGTGTCCTCATTTTTCTTGTTTGTCTCCGCAATGGAAGGTCACAGGTTCGAATCCCACCAGAGCTTCTTCTTTTTAGCTCACCTGAGCCAAAGGCTCAAGGTGAGCTATTGTGACCCCTCACCGTCCGTAGTACGTCTGTCCGTCTGTCCATCTGTCCGTCTGTCCGTTCACATTTACTTCAAACGACATCTCCTCTGCAACCCGCCGATTGTAGGGAGAGTTCAAACTGGTCATGATGTTCCTTGGATGCTTCTCTACAGAAGTTGTTCAAAAAAAAGGAAAAAAAGCACAAACTCTGCTTGAAAAAGCAAAAAAGCAAAAATCTTTAAAAAATCTTCTTGCCCAAAACTACTAGGCCCTAAGCTTTGATATTTGTACAGTAGAATTTCCTGGTGGATCCCTCTATAGTTTGTTAAAATGAAATCCCAAGGGTCACATTTGACACCACCCTGCACAGTTTAAGTGCTGCTCTAGGCAGGTTTCACAGTATTTTTGATTTAAGCAGAACTGTATTTACCTGAGTTACCCTTAATATACTATGGGCAAATAACCAATATTTGCAAACAGTTTGGATCCAGATCAGATGCAACATAATGCTGCATCTAATCTGGATCCAAACTATTTGCCACTCATTTACCAACTTAACATTTTCTAAAAAAAAAAACTGTACATTTTTCACATACAGAAGGTATTTAGCAGACATCATTTCAGTCTGGTAAGGGTAAGTTCCCAGCAGCAGTGCTGCTAATGCTACGGTACTCTTGCATAATATTTGACCTCAGTGATCAGGCTAACAGAACTGAACATGTTGTCTGCTAAAGTTTAGAAATGGTTCAGTCTGCTTCATACTTAGAGAAACAGGATCTGGAAGTGATCCACTGACAGTTATGTAATTATGTCTTATGCCATATTTATACATATGTTTAATATTGGTTTTGTCACAGTTATCTGCATGTCTTGTCATTTTTTCTTGTCCAGGATTCAACCCTGTCCCCCAATAAATACTGACGTTTGTTAACCCATTACCCCATAAATGTGCATTTTTAGGCCTTTGATTTATTCCTCCACTTAAGAAAATAATTCCCCTTTAACCCTTTCCCCATAGCATATCTCTAGTATTGAATGTAGGTGTCCACTTAAAACAGGTTGAAAGTAAAGCAGAATGCGCTTTAAGCGCATTCTGCTTTACTTTCAGCCTGCTTTAAGCTATTATCTGCTAGAATATAGAAAATATTTTGTATTATACATATTTATGAATGTATAAATTGGAACTATTTTCTTCAGAGCAAGAATAAACTGAATGCGCTAAAAGGCGCTTCTATGGGGGAAAGGGTTAAACAGTCATGAAAATGTAAGATGCGAAATAAGTTTCTATATCCTAGTATGGTAGCTTAAAGCAGTTTGAAAGTAAAGCAAAGTGTGCATTAAGACCCATTCTGCTTTACTTTCAACCTGCTTTACGTCCTATTTTCAAAACTAGAAACAGGCTACGGGGTAATGGGTAAAATTAAATTGCCTATTTGGAAAGAGCCTAATGAGAGGAAGTGCCATTTGCAAAGGCCATAACTCTGACATCATTGTTTTTTTAGTTATTTCCCTTTGTCATATTTTCTTGTCAAGAAGACAACTCCAGTTCTACTGATGCTATTGTAATGAAATTTTATGTATGGAAAGAAACTGATGAGAGAAAATGCCATGCACAAGGGCAGCAATATTTTGTTTTTCCCCTTTGTCATATTTTATTGTCAGGAAAATAACTCCAGTTCTGCTGACGCTAGTGAAATAATTATCATTTACCGGAAATGGGAATAGCTTGATAAGAGGATGTGTCATGGATAAGGGTCATAAGCTTGGCAACAAAATTCACTTTTGTCATGTTTTCTTGTCCGGAAGATAACTCCATTTATAGCTATATTAAAATGTTGTCTTGCCCAGTCAACTTAGGTACAAACTTCAATGTCCTCAGGTGAGCGAATTTAGGGCCATGGCCCTCTTGTTTTTTTTGGAAATGCATTTTTTAACAGAATTTATTATCCTAAACTAAATCTTACCCATTTATATAATCATTTGACATATATTACAAATTACCATTTTTAATGCTAAATCCGGTTGCGAGCCTCTTTAAATCGGACTTAAAAAAAATTGCCGACAACTCTTAAGTTTACAATTCAGATGAAAATCAAATGGTGCTCATCAGAGGGTTAAGACAGGCAACAAAATTTTGAGATAATCAAAGTATGTGTACACCAGTAGTAATAATCTTATGTAGTATTTGTAATACGGAAAAAAGGCTTGCCTTTTTTCCGTTCTTAAGTAATGCGTGATAAAATCAAAGGTATTCCAATTCTATTCAATCACTGACAGACTTTGTAAAGTGTTTGATTTGCGCGTGAATAATTTCCTCAAAACTAAGCAACTACAAAACATGGGGGCTGACATCTTGGATGATGACGTCACGGCTTTTACGAAGAGTTGTGCGTGACGTTTCGGAATTCCCGATTTCGGTGATATTATAAAACCAGTTTAAGAATTAATAACCCACAACACTCACTTGTACTGATTTCCTCCAAAATTTCAAACAGTTCAATTCATACCCTTTAACGCTAAAAATGAACGTTATTTGCAAAAAGCTACTTCTCAATCGAACCGATAAAAATAACGGATTACCAACACGTCATCAATATAAATAATGACGTCATTATTGGTGGTCATATGACTTCCAAAAATAGTTTCAGATTGCATTATAATACAGGACTGCCATCTAATAACTTGGTTGAAATGAAAAAACCTAAGATTTCCAAATATGCATTTTTCAAGCGCGATTTTACGAATCGTACCTTTACCCAATAGCCGATTTCTAGTTTTGTTGGCATGTGACTACTTAAAGCAGACTGGAAGTAAAGCAGAATGCGCCTAATGGCGCATTCTGCTTTACTTTCAGCGTGCTTTAAGCTACCATAACCTGCGGAAAAATCCGGAAATTTAGGAAAAATCCGGAGAAATGACAGCCCTGATAATATAGCTGTACGGAGGAGTTTTAACTTTTAACATTGTATACACTTATATAATTATCTATTTGATTATTGGGTAACAACATATAGATCTTGTCCCAAACAATTTAGGTTTATAGTAAAAGTTCGAGTCGGTTGTGTAATCCAGATCTCAGTCACGAGAGGCGTAGCCTCGAGTGTGATCTGGAATACACAACGAACTGATACAAGAGCGCTGATCACACACTGGAGATAGATCTATTCCGTTTTCATTAGTACAATTTTGCTTTTTTCCGTCCATAGGCAAAGCCTAAATACATATTAGAAGGGTTCTACTGTATAAGAAATAAATGTCTCTCACCATATGCATTCATCAGGGTATTAAAAGAGTGGATGGTGGACATTGTAAAGTTTAATGTGAACCCTTGTGAAATAACCAAATAACCAATTTTAACATTTATTTCATATTTTTGTAGTCCAGAGATTAAGGAGGGTCACCAGAAAGAAGTATAACGCCTGTCAGAGGAGAGATGGTGGCGCCTGGACTCCCATTATGTGGCCTGGCCCTACGTATTTCTTTGAAGAAAAAAGAGTCTTCCTGGCTATTGATGGGCTCCATCTGAGTAGTATTGGAAACTGGCTGTTAGCATTAGCCCTCAAATATGTGATCCACTCTTTGTCACCATCAGTCGTCTGTAACTAGGTCTACGCCAACAGGAAACAAGGTAACTTAAGTTCGATGGCTTTGTGATCTCTGATCCTATGTTAATAGATTACCGCTGGTGATGCTGCATGCATGCTTATATGCATCCTTTACAAATGCTGTACTTGTGAAGAGTGCACTTGTACTAATCTATGCAAAACAGTGTGGTCATGTGAGAGTTACCACTAACTCTATGAACAGTGACTGTCAAATGGTGTTTGCTAAAATTCTGAAAGTTAATCTAGTCTTTTTCATTTACAGAAACAGAAGTCCCAACCACCTACAACACCATCCAACTGTACTTCATGCCATCTGTTATCAGGTCAACACCATGAAACCATGTAATCAGGATGGATGGATGAGTTTGGTTTTAACCAGGTCTATACCACAGGTCAGGAAACAAGGTAACTAACTTAAGCTTGATAGCTTTCTGTTCACTTATCCTAATTTAACAGACCTCCCTAGTGACACATGTATGTATCCTTTACAATGGTGTACCTGTGAAGAGTGCACTTATACTATTCAAACAGTGTAGACCCTGATTAAAAGGAGTCATGCCAAAGGTACCCCTAACACTTTCAACAGTTACTGTCCAATATTGTTTGTTAAATTTCTGAATTACAGTGTCCCACCATACAACAGCCCTCCCAACAACTACATTTGCTGTTGTTCCCTAAACAGGACAATTAATTTATGTCCAGCACTGTTACTGTTGCAATATCGTCTGCTTAAAATTGTTGTCTGCTGTTTTTTCTCTAAGTTACAAATGATTGGACATAACAATTTATTAATACGATGATACAAAAAATATGATAAATGACGAGTGACAAACAGCTTGAATCCAGATTATACTTGCGTAATCAGTCTCTGATCTGGATTCAAGCAGTATGCAAATGTAAGCCATGGGTGTTGCTTGTCTAGAATTAGCATAACTCTTCTAGGGGTGTTCGGGGGCATAGTCCTCTGCGAAAAATTTGAATTGTATAACACTGTAAAAAAAATATTTCTAGATGGCCTCTGGTGTGTTGTTTTGCACGTTCAAAATCAGGTAAAATTCTAAAATAAATCTATGTTAACTGAAAATATATATGTTAAATTGTCCGTTTCAGGTTAATACATTTTCCCACTCTGATTTTAGTTTCAAATTGTTCCAATTTTTATGACAGCGTGTACGCAGTTTCGTGTTTTTTAGCATACATGTAGCTAAATGTATGTGCCTACCAGAGAGTGGCTACACCATTCTTATGAGGTGGCGTCATGGTGCCCCGAGAAAATTCTATTCCTTGATAGTCTCTGCAGATGCGTTCTTAGGACTTTTGGGGCGGTAAAGGCACAAACATCATCATGTAATTGGTAAAAAGAAAATGGGGTTTTCCCCAAACCCTTCTTAGGCTTCAATTTTATTGCATTTTCCGCATGATTTTTGGACTTCTGTTACAAAAGTGTATACCGGTACACATGCCTACTTGCCTAGTAGAAAGCTACGCCAATGTAAGACAAGTCTAATTTTGCCTCCTTTTAAAGTCTCCCTCCAAACAAGGCACTCAAACTGTGTTCCCCGATGGATGTTATTGTTGAGAGTTATTAGTTATTATCATTTACAGGATAAAGATGTTGTCACCACCTATTACGCCTTCCTTACAACATGTGTTACGAGGTCATTGCCATGTATGCCTTGTGTAATCAGGTCAACACCGTCTGTAAACAAGTCTGCTCCACCAGGAAATAAGGTAACTAAGTTTGATAGCTTTGTCGTCTCTCTTACAGCTATTGTAAATGAAATTTCTCAAAACTAAGAGAGGTACTAACTTAAAACTTTTAAAACTTGTCCAGTATCAAAAAGGCAACTCACTTCAATAAGGCATGGTGCTCTGGGATTTGTCCTTCCAGAGTCATTGCCCTTTTTAAACTTAAAATTTGTAATTTAAAAAATCTCCAATTTAATTGGCAATATAAAGTATATGAAAGTCAAGAGTCCAGCACCCATATGCAGTGCTCCAATTAATTTTTGATTTTCTGTAAAAAGAAAATTGTATACACATGCATACTTGCCTAATAGGAAGCTAAACCAATGTAAGCCAAGTCTAAATTTTCCCGCCCTATAACCACTCCCTCCAAACAATGCACTCAAACTGTGTCCACCGTTGGATGTCGTTGTAGAGAGGGAGCACTGTAGTTATTATCATTTCCAGGATACAGATGTCGTCACCACCTATTACGCCTTCTGTATGACATCTGTTACCAGGTCATTGCCATGTACGTCTTCTGTAATGGGTCAACACCGTCTGTAACCAAGTCTACTCCATCAGGAAATAAGGTAACCTAAGTTTGATAGCTTTGTTGTCTGTTACAGCTCTTGTATGAAACAGCAGTAACTGCAGTACATACCATGTTACGCTTCAGCAAACATTTTATTAGCTCGACTTTTTCAAAAAGTCAAGCAATTGTCATCACGTTGTCCTCTGTGTCAGCGTCTGCCTTTAATGTTTTTGTAAAACTCTGTTTAGGTTTCGAAAAATGCCTCTTCTATGTCCCTTGAGATATTCCTTTCATAGTGTGTGTGTATGGACAAGACCTTTCAATGCACAGAAAAATTTAGACCCCTGTGACCTTGACCTTGAACTCGAGGCCAACCTTTAGGTTTTGAAATCTGTGTTTAGGTTTTGAAAAATGCCTTTAATTTCTATATCCCTTGAGATATTCTTTTCATGGTTGGTTGGTGTGTTTATGAACAAGACCTTTCTATGCATAGACAAATTGGGACCCATGTGACCTTGAACTTAGGGCAATTTTTAGGTTTCGAAAAATGCCTTTAACTTCTATGTCCCTTAAGATATTCCTTTCATGGTTGGTTTGTGTGTTTATGGACAAGACCTTTCTATGCACATACAAATTTAGATGCCTGTGACATTGACCTTGAACTACGGGCCAACTCTTAGGTTTTAAGTAACTACCAGAGGTATTAACTTGAAACTTTAAATAGTTATTTAGTATCAAAAGGGCAACTCATTACAACAAGGCATGCAACCCTGGGATTTGTCATTTGTTAGTTATTGCCCTTGGGTTTTAGCTCACCTGAGCTTTTTACAATCCTTATGTCCCTTTTCCGTCATCAACAATTTTAGTGTTTACACTCTAGAGGCCAAAATATTTATTCAAACTTGCACAGATTGTATATTACCATCAGAGTTTAGATGAGTTTGATTATGGTTGAAATCAGACTAATAGGTCAAGAGTTATCTACATTTGAATTGCTGAAAATGCAATATTTAACAGTGTTTACACTCTAGAGGCCACAATATTTATCAAACCTCACTAAAACTTGCCCAGATTGTATATTACCATATTAAGATTTTGTATGAGTTTGTAATCAGACCAACAGATAAAAAATTATCTACATTTGAATTGCTGAAAATTCCATATTAAAGGCTGTTTACACTCTAGAGGCCACAATTTTTATACAATCTTTCTCAAAAATATTCAAATTGTATATGACCATAAGAGTTCAGATGAGTTCGATTATGGTTGAAATCAGACCAATAGGTCAAGAGTTATCTGCCCTTGAATTGCTGAAAATGCCATTTTAACGGTGTTTACACTCTATAGGCCACAAGTTGTATCTAGTCTTTATCAAACTTGCTCGGATTGTATATGACAAAAAGAGTTCAAATAAGCGTGATAATTGTTCAAATCGAATTAATAGGTCATGAATTATCTGCCCTTGAATTGCCATATCAAACAGCGTTTACACTCTTGCAACTAGTTTTCAATGGATTTTGATTATACTTGCATACAAAGTATACACTAATAAGTTATCGAAGGAGTGCAAGTATTGTTGAAATCTAATAATTGTGGCAGTAGTTATCTGCCCTTGATAGAATTATGAGGTATTCCAAAAGTGTTTACAAGCTTTACTACAACTTTGAATGGATTTAGATTAAAACGGGTGAAACTCAAATGTATATTTAGCTATCAGGCTTCATTACCACAGGTGAGCGATACCAGGGTCTTCAAAGCCCTCTTGTTTATTCTTTGTGGTACACAACTGTAGTGATAAGAAGTATGTGACTTTTACAATTTTAATTGTTTAATGTTTTAAAGTCTACAAGAAAATACATGCAAATGCAAGTCACAACTTTGATTAAATAATGATACACCTCGGTAGGAATATTCATTTTTTGGCATTTTTTAAGAAGCACATTTTTTAAACTTAATCATGTCACGACTGTGAATAAAAAAACAAGGTCACTTCAAGAGGTAAGTGGTTCTTAACCGTTGAAAAATCTGTTGCAAGCTACTTGAATGGATACTTAGCCCCATACTCCATTATATATAGTTACACATTGTTACACCTTTAATTTATTCCTCTACCAAAGAAACTAGTTCCAGTTTATACTACAGTCATGGCTATGTTTGATAAGAAATATTTTCTATATTCTAGCAGATAGTAGTTTAAAGCAGACTAAAAGTAAAGCAGAATTACCCTTATGGCACATTATGCTTTACTTTCAACTGGTTAGTGGTCACCTGGCTTTTAATGAATACTAGAAACAGGCTATGGGGTAATGGGTTAAATTGTTTGTAAAAGACGGTTTCTGCCATCTATGGGCTAATTGGACGCCCCAGAGAGAGGGAAGCGGAAACAGAGAACCGGGTGTGATGCCCTGCTTTTATTATCGAAAGAGTTCTCTGGTTCTTTTCGATGCCCTTTGTAAAACACTGATACATCTGACCTCAGTTTATAAAGTCTCATCCAAAGGACTTGGTCTGGCGGGGGATCGAACTCACGACCCCTGATGTCGTAAGCAGGCGCTTAACCCTCGACAACGTCCGCTGGTTAGGTATATTGGTAAACATGCATGTATGGTTTATGTTTCAGAGGCAGCACAATCATGTCATAAAGTTTGGATGAGGTTAAGAGAATTGTCAAGGAGTGGCTGAGGTATGCAGGGGACAGAAATGGAAAGATAAAGTGAAGAGAAGAAAATGGCAAGACAAAAGCAGGAACAAACCCATGTCACTGATCCAGAAAGTTAGAAACACCTTATTATTATCAACATTTCAAATATGTGAGAAGACTGTTTGAACTCTTTAAGAACAATGATTCATAGATGTTTGCTCTTAAGACAGAGACATTTTATTTTCGGTAAGGCCTTTAAAAAGAGACCGAAAACCAGAATGTTCTATTTTATTTGATATGTAAACGAATGTCAGGTGTATAGAAATAGTATTTTAAGATTAAAAACGTAAATATTAAGTTTTTAAGAAATTGGATCAATATTACAAATCCATACATTTTTTTTCAATAATAATTACTGATCATGTTTGGGATTCAATGTTGTGCAGTGAAAAAAATTAAAAACGAAAAAAGAAAGAAATATCCATCCCAGTGATGTCCTTTGCTAAGTTTATGTTACAATAAAGATAGCTTTTTCACATCAAATTTTCCTTCTTTCCTGAAATTAATCTTTTTCTGAAAAACATCAACTTGCCATCTGGTTTTCAGTCTTGAACCCTTTACCCCACAGCCTGTTTCTCGTTTTGAAAACAGATGACTACTTAACCTTTTACCTCCTCCCCCATAAATATGCCTTGAATATATTCCCCCTCTAAAGAAAGTAGTTCCATTTTGTATTGTAATGTATGTACACCGTAAGAAATATTTCCTAAACTCTAGCAGATGGTATCTAAAGGCAGGTTTACAGTAAAGCAGATTGCAACTTAACCCATTACCCAATAAATACACCTTTTTACGCCTTTCATTAATTTTTCCTCTGAAGAATAAAGATGATGTTTGTACAGATATGAATATGTATTATAAGAAATCTGTTCTATATTCTAGCACATGATAGCTTAAAGCTGGCTGTAGGTAAAGCAGAATGCGCCTTAAGTTAAGGCACATTCTGCTTTACTTTCAACCTGCTTTTAGTGGTCATGTATCTTCAATACTAGAAACAGGCTATTGGGTAATGGGTTAAGGCACATTCTGCTTACTACTTACCTGGTCACCTGTCTTCAAAACTAGGCTATTTGGTTACGAGTTAAAGCAGGTTGAAAGTAAAGCAGAATATGCATCAAGGTGCAATCTGCTTTACTTTTAGCCTGCTTTAAGCTACCATTTGCTCTAGGATATAATACAGAAGCTATTTTTCATGATGCACATTTACAATTGCAGAAAGTGGAATTATTTTCTTCAGTATAGGAATAGAGAAAATATTTCTTATGGTACATTTTCATGACTGTATAAATTGGAACATTTATTTTCCGTTTTGGAATAAATTAAATGCATATTTATGTGTTAAAGGGTTAAAGCCTGCAAAAATAATGGAATTGAACTGCATATGTCTAGAAACTTGATGCTTTTATAGGTTTTACCGTTTAGGCATTTTAAAATCAAGATTTGGAGAAAATATATAAATCTCAAAGTCTGAAAAATGATTTTAGGGTAGCTAGGGCAGAATTTAAACATTGGTGCAGTTTATGGCAAAAAAGGATGTTGTCCCCTTTATATAAGCACATATTTGTGAATCGTTAAACATTTGTTTAATGTATTATCCTATAAACTGTTACTATTTTTTAAGACAAGATACCACTTAAAGCGGGTTGAGGTAAAGCAGAATTTGCCTTAACGCACATTCTGCTTTACTTTCACTGCTTTAAGCTACCATCTGCTAGGATATCATATAGAAATTCTTTTTCATGATGCATCATACTCACAAGTTCACAACTGTATGAAGCGGAACTATTTGCTTCAGTGGAGGAGTAAATTAAAAGCATATTCTTAGGGTAAAGGGTTAAATAGATAGATATTGATATTATAATTGACAAAAAGTGTGCACCAGTATGCTAAGTTTGCCTGGAGTGGATAATTTAATAGGAAAAGTTAAGATGTTTATGTATTTTCAAAGATTTAGACAAACCCTGATAATTAAAGAATTAAATGTTTGATTTTGTTTGTGTTTTATGTCTGGCACTAACTGTATTTCAGCCATATCATGACATCCAGCTTCAGACGTAGGAAGACCTAGGATGCTAATCTACACCGGATTTCTTTAACTGACTTCCGCTCTGATTTAGCACCAATTTAGAACCACCAATTTTCTGCTCTGCACCCAAGCTGGATGACATCATATGATTGACTCTCATGAGAAGTATTTTTTCAAAATAGAACTGATGGGCTACAGATGGAAAATAGTTGACACATCGTTGGCCCATGGCCAACATTGGTTCAACACATTTGTTGATGTTGACCCAAAGTTGGCCAAACGATAAATAGTATTTTTCCGCTGTTGGCCCAACGGTCCGCCAACCGTTGGCCCATCAGCAAAATGACGTTGGGCCAACATTGGTCCAACGATAAATTACTTTTTGCCAACATTGGTCCAACGTTGGCCCAACCATCGAAATGACGTTGGGCCAACGTTGGCCCAATGTTGGCCCAACGATAAATAACATTTTCCCAACGTTGGGCCAACCGTTGGGCCAACCAAAAGCCAACGAGCATGCATAGTAAGGGCCAACGTCATCCCAATGTTGGGCCAACGAAGTGAACGAATGAACGACGTTGGGCCAACGTTGGGCCAACAAAGTGAATGACGTTGGGCCAACGTCAAAATGTTATCTGGGATGTTAGATCCTCTATTTATAATCGAGACAATACTACTCTCAACGGAAAAAACATTCACAACAGAAAAGGAAAATCACTCTTCAAAACTAAACCGGAAGTTATTTATTCGTCCCATTACCTGAACGTAACTACCCAGATAACATTTTGACGTTGGCCCAACGTCATTCACTTCGTTGGCCCAACGTTGGCCCAACGTCGTTCATTCGTTCACTTCGTTGGCCCAACATTGGGATGACGTTGGCCCTTACTATGCATGCTCGTTGGCTTTTGGTTGGCCCAACGGTTGGCCCAACGTTGGGAAAATGTTATTTATCGTTGGGCCAACATTGGGCCAACGTTGGCCCAACGTCATTTCGATGGTTGGGCCAACGGTTGGGCCAACGTTGGACCAATGTTGGCAAAAAGTAATTTATCGTTGGACCAATGTTGGCCCAACGTCATTTTGCTGATGGGCCAACGGTTGGCGGACCGTTGGGCCAACAGTGGAAAAATACTATTTATCGTTTGGCCAACTTTGGGTCAACATCAACAAATGTGTTGAACCAATGTTGGCCATGGGCCAACGATGTGTCAACTATTTTCCATCTGTAGCCCATCAGTTCTATTTTGAAAAAATACTTCTCATGAGAGTCAATCATATGATGTCATCCAGCTTGGGTGCAGAGCAGAAGATTGGTGGTTCTAAATTGGTGCTAAATCAGAGCGGAAGTCAGTTAAAGAAATCCGGTGTAGATTAGCATCCTAGGTCTTCCTACGCCTGAAGCTGGATGTCATGATATGGCTGAAATACAGTTGGTGCCCGACATAAAACACAAACAAAATCAAACATTTAATTCTTTAATTATCAGGGTTTGTCTAAATCTTTGAAAATACATAAACATCTTAACTTTCCTATTAAATTATCCACTCCAGGCAAACTTAGCATACTGGTGCACACTTTTTGTCAATTATAATATCAATATCTATCTATTTAACCCTTTACCCCAAGAATATGCTTTTAATTTACTCCTCCACTGAAGCAAATAGTTCCGCTTCATACAGTTGTGAACTTGTGAGTATGATGCATCATGAAAAATAATTTCTGTATGATATCCTAGCAGATGGTAGCTTAAAGCAGTGAAAGTAAAGCAGAATGTGCGTTAAGGCAAATTCTGCTTTACCTCAACCCGCTTTAAGTGGTATCTTGTCTTAAAAAATAGTAACAGTTTATAGGATAATACATTAAACAAATGTTTAACGATTCACAAATATGTGCTTATATAAAGGGGACAACATCCTTTTTTGCCATAAACTGCACCAATGTTTAAATTCTGCCCTAGTTACCCTAAAATCATTTTTCAGACTTTGAGATTTATATATTTTCTCCAAATCTTGATTTTAAAATGCCTAAACGGTAAAACCTATAAAAGCATCAAGTTTCTAGACATATGCAGTTCAATTCCATTATTTTTGCAGGCTTTAACCCTTTACCACATAAATATGCATTTAATTTATTCCAAAACTGAAAATAAATGTTCCAATTTATACAGTCATGAAAATGTACCATAAGAACTATTTTCTCTATTCCTATACTGAAGAAAATAATTCCACTTTCTGCAATTGTAAATGTGCATCATGAAAAATAGCTTCTGTATTATATCCTAGAGCAAATGGTAGCTTAAAGCAGGCTAAAAGTAAAGCAGATTGCACCTTGATGCATATTCTGCTTTACTTTCAACCTGCTCTAACTCGTAACCAAATAGCCTAGTTTTGAAGACAGGTGACCAGGTAAGTAGTAAGCAGAATGTGCCTTAACCCATTACCCAATAGCCTGTTTCTAGTATTGAAGATACATGACCACTAAAATCAGGTTGAAAGTAAAGCAGAATGTGCCTTAACTTAAGGCGCATTCTGCTTTGCCTACAGCCAGCTTTAAGCTATCATGTGCTAGAATATAGAACATATTTCTTATAATACATATTCATATCTGTACAAACATCATCTTTATTCTTCAGAGGAAAAATTAATGAAAGGCGTAAAAAGGTGTATTTATTGGGTAATGGGTTAAGTTGCAATCTGCTTTACTGTCAACCTGCCTTTACATACCATCTGCTAGAGTTTAGGAAATATTTCTTACGGTGTACATACATTACAATACAAAATGGAACTACTTTCTTTAGAGGGGGAATATATTCAAGGCATATTTATGGGGGAGGAGGTAAAAGGTTAAGTAGTCATCTGTTTTCAAAACGAGAAACAGGCTGTGGGTTAAAGGTTTCAAGACTGAAAACCAGATGGCAAGTTGATGTTTTTCAGAAAAAGATTAATTTCAGGAAAGAAGGAAAATTTGATGTGAAAAAGCTATCTTTATTGTAACATAAACTTAGCAAAGGACATCACTGGGATGGATATTTCTTTCTTTTTTCGTTTTTAATTTTTTTCACTGCACAACATTGAATCCCAAACATGATCAGTAATTATTATTGAAAAAAAATGTATGGATTTGTAATATTGATCCAATTTCTTAAAAACTTAATATTTACGTTTTGTTATCTTAAAATACTATTTCTATACACCTGACATTCGTTTACATATCAAATAAAATAGAACATTCTGGTTTTCGGTCTCTTTTTAAAGGCCTTACCGAAAATAAAATGTCTCTGTCTTAAGAGTAAACATCTATGAATCATTGTTCTTTAAGAGTTCAAACAGTCTTCTCACATATTTGAAATGTTGATAATAATAAGGTGTTTCTAACTTTCTGGATCAGTGACATGGGTTTGTTCCTGCTTTTGTCTTGCCATTTTCTTCTCTTCACTTTATCTTTCCATTTCTGTCCCCTGCATACCTCAGCCACTCCTTGACAATTCTCTTAACCTCATCCAAACTTTATGACATGATTGTGCTGCCTCTGAAACATAAACCATACATGCATGTTTACCAATATACCTAACCAGCGGACGTTGTCGAGGGTTAAGCGCCTGCTTACGACATCAGGGGTCGTGAGTTCGATCCCCCGCCAGACCAAGTCCTTTGGATGAGACTTTATAAACTGAGGTCAGATGTATCAGTGTTTTACAAAGGGCATCGAAAAGAACCAGAGAACTCTTTCGATAATAAAAGCAGGGCATCACACCCGGTTCTCTGTTTCCGCTTCCCTCTCTCTGGGTCGTCCAATTAGCCCATAGATGGCAGAAACCGACTTTTACAAACAATTTAACCCATTACCCCATAGCCTGTTTCTAGTATTCATTAAAAGCCAGGTGACCACTAACCAGTTGAAAGTAAAGCATAATGTGCCATAAGGGTAATTCTGCTTTACTTTTAGTCTGCTTTAAACTACTATCTGCTAGAATATAGAAAATATTTCTTATCAAACATAGCCATGACTGTAGTATAAACTGGAACTAGTTTCTTTGGTAGAGGAATAAATTAAAGGTGTAACAATGTGTAACTATATATAATGGAGTATGGGGCTAAGTATCCATTCAAGTAGCTTGCAACAGATTTTTCAACGGTTAAGAACCACTTACCTCTTGAAGTGACCTTGTTTTTTTATTCACAGTCGTGACATGATTAAGTTTAAAAAATGTGCTTCTTAAAAAATGCAAAAAAATGAATATTCCTACCGAGGTGTATCATTATTTAATCAAAGTTGTGACTTGCATTTGCATGTATTTTCTTGTAGACTTAAAAACATTAAACAATTAAAATTGTAAAAGTCACATACTACTTATCACTACAGTTGGGTACCACAAAGAATAAACAAGAGGGCTTTGAAGACCCTGGTATCGCTCACCTGTGGTAATGAAGCCTGATAGCTAAATATACATTTGAGTTTCACCCGTTTTAATCTAAATCCATTCAAAGTTGTAGTAAAGCTTGTAAACACTTTTGGAATACCTCATAATTCTATCAAGGGCAGATAACTACTGCCACAATTATTAGATTTCAACAATACTTGCACTCCTTCGATAACTTATTAGTGTATACTTTGTATGCAAGTATAATCAAAATCCATTGAAAACTAGTTGCAAGAGTGTAAACGCTGTTTGATATGGCAATTCAAGGGCAGATAATTCATGACCTATTAATTCGATTTGAACAATAATCACGCTTATTTGAACTCTTTTTGTCATATACAATCCGAGCAAGTTTGATAAAGACTAGATACAACTTGTGGCCTATAGAGTGTAAACACCGTTAAAATGGCATTTTCAGCAATTCAAGGGCAGATAACGCTTGACCTATTGGTCTGATTTCAACCATAATCGAACTCATCTGAACTCTTATGGTCATATACGATTTGAATATTTTTGAGAAAGATTGTATAAAAATTGTGGCCTCTAGAGTGTAAACAGCCTTTAATATGGAATTTTCAGCAATTCAAATGTAGATAATTTTTTATCTGTTGGTCTGATTACAAACTCATACAAAATCTTAATATGGTAATATACAATCTGGGCAAGTTTTAGTGAGGTTTGATAAATATTGTGGCCTCTAGAGTGTAAACACTGTTAAATATTGCATTTTCAGCAATTCAAATGTAGATAACTCTTGACCTATTAGTCTGATTTCAACCATAATCAAACTCATCTAAACTCTGATGGTAATATACAATCTGTGCAAGTTTGAATAAATATTTTGGCCTCTAGAGTGTAAATACTAAAATTGTTGATGACGGAAAAGGGACATAAGGATTGTAAAAAGCTCAGGTGAGCTAAAAACCAAGGGCAATAACTAACAAATGACAAATCCCAGGGTTGCATGCCTTGTTGTAATGAGTTGCCCTTTTGATACTAAATAACTATTTAAAGTTTCAAGTTAATACCTCTGGTAGTTACTTAAAACTTAAGAGTTGGCCCGTAGTTCAAGGTCAATGTCACAGGCATCTAAATTTGTATGTGCATAGAAAGGTCTTGTCCATAAACACACAAACCAACCATGAAAGGAATATCTTAAGGGACATAGAAGTTAAAGGCATTTTTCGAAACCTAAAAATTGCCCTAAGTTCAAGGTCACATGGCTCCCAATTTGTCTGTGCATAGAAAGGTCTTGTTCATAAACACACCAACCAACCATGAAAAGAATATCTCAAGGGATATAGAAATTAAAGGCATTTTTCAAAATCTAAACACAGATTTCAAAACCTAAAGGTTGGCCTCGAGTTCAAGGTCAAGGTCACAGGGGTCTAAATTTTTCTGTGCATTGAAAGGTCTTGTCCATACACACAAACTATAAAAGGAATATCTCAAGGGACATAGAAGAGGCATTTTTCGAAACCTAAACAGAGTTTTACAAAAACATTAAAGGCAGACGCTGACACAGAGGACAACGTGATGACAATTGCTTGACTTTTTGAAAAAGTCGAGCTAATAAAATGTTTGCTGAAGCGTAACATGGTATGTACTGCAGTTAGATTTTTTAAATTACAAATTTTAAGTTTAAAAAGGGCAATGACTCTGGAAGGACAAATCCCAGAGCACCATGCCTTATTGAAGTGAGTTGCCTTTTTGATACTGGACAAGTTTTAAAAGTTTCAAGTTAGTACCTCTCTTAGTTTTGAGAAATTTCATTTACAATAGCTGTAAGAGAGACGACAAAGCTATCAAACTTAGTTACCTTATTTCCTGGTGGAGCAGACTTGTTTACAGACGGTGTTGACCTGATTACACAAGGCATACATGGCAATGACCTCGTAACACATGTTGTAAGGAAGGCGTAATAGGTGGTGACAACATCTTTATCCTGTAAATGATAATAACTAATAACTCTCAACAATACAATCCATCGGGGAACACAGTTTGAGTGCCTTGTTTGGAGGGAGACTTCAAAAGGAGGCAAAATTAGACTTGTCTTACATTGGCGTAGCTTTCTACTAGGCAAGTAGGCATGTGTACCGGTATACACTTTTGTAACAGAAGTCCAAAAATCATGCGGAAAATGCAATAAAATTGAAGCCTAAGAAGGGTTTGGGGAAAACCCCATTTTCTTTTTACCAATTACATGATGATGGTTGTGCCTTTACCGCCCCAAAAGTCCTAAGAACGCATCTGCAGAGACTATCAAGGAATAGAATTTTCTCGGGGCACCATGACGCCCCCTCATAAGAATGGTGTAGCCACTCTCTGGTAGGCACATACATTTAGCTACATGTATGCTAAAAAACACGAAACTGCGTACACGCTGTCATAAAAATTGGAACAATTTGAAACTAAAATCAGAGTGGGAAAATGTATTAACCTGAAACGGACAATTTAACATATATATTTTCAGTTTACATAGATTTATTTTAGAATTTTACCTGATTTTGAACGTGCAAAACAACACACCAGAGGCCATCTAGAAATATTTTTTTTACAGTGTTATACAACTCAAATTTTTCGCAGAGGACTATGCCCCCGAACACCCCTAGAAGAGTTATGCTAATTCTAGACAAGCAACACCCATGGCTTACATTTGCATACTGCTTGAATCCAGATCAGAGACTGATTACGCAAGTCTAATCTGGATTCAAGCTGTTTGTCACTCGTCATTTATCATATTTTTTGTATCATCGTATTAATAAATTGTTATGTCCAATCATTTGTAACTTAGAGAAAAAACAGCAGACAACAATTTTAAGCAGACGATATTGCAACAGTAACAGTGCTGGACATAAATTAATTGTCCTGTTTAGGGAACAACAGCAAGGGTAGTTGTTGGGAGGGCTGTTGTATGGTGGGACACTGTAATTCAGAAATTTAGCAAACAATATTGGACAGTAACTGTTGAAAGTGTTAGGGGTACCTTTGGCATGACTCCTTTTAATCAGGGTCTACACTGTTTGAATAGTATAAGTGCACTCTTCACAGGTACACCATTGTAAAGGATACATACATGTGTCACTAGGGAGGTCTGTTAAATTAGGATAAGTGAACAGAAAGCTATCAAGCTTAAGTTAGTTACCTTGTTTCCTGACCTGTGGTATAGACCTGGTTAAAACCAAACTCATCCATCCATCCTGATTACATGGTTTCATGGTGTTGACCTGATAACAGATGGCATGAAGTACAGTTGGATGGTGTTGTAGGTGGTTGGGACTTCTGTTTCTGTAAATGAAAAAGACTAGATTAACTTTCAGAATTTTAGCAAACACCATTTGACAGTCACTGTTCATAGAGTTAGTGGTAACTCTCACATGACCACACTGTTTTGCATAGATTAGTACAAGTGCACTCTTCACAAGTACAGCATTTGTAAAGGATGCATATAAGCATGCATGCAGCATCACCAGCGGTAATCTATTAACATAGGATCAGAGATCACAAAGCCATCGAACTTAAGTTACCTTGTTTCCTGTTGGCGTAGACCTAGTTACAGACGACTGATGGTGACAAAGAGTGGATCACATATTTGAGGGCTAATGCTAACAGCCAGTTTCCAATACTACTCAGATGGAGCCCATCAATAGCCAGGAAGACTCTTTTTTCTTCAAAGAAATACGTAGGGCCAGGCCACATAATGGGAGTCCAGGCGCCACCATCTCTCCTCTGACAGGCGTTATACTTCTTTCTGGTGACCCTCCTTAATCTCTGGACTACAAAAATGTGAAATAAATGTTAAAATTGGTTATTTGGTTATTTCACAAGGGTTCACATTAAACTTTACAATGTCCACCATCCACTCTTTTAATACCCTGATGAATGCATATGGTGAGAGACATTTATTTCTTATACAGTAGAACCCTTCTAATATGTATTTAGGCTTTGCCTATGGACGGAAAAAAGCAAAATTGTACTAATGAAAACGGAATAGATCTATCTCCAGTGTGTGATCAGCGCTCTTGTATCAGTTCGTTGTGTATTCCAGATCACACTCGAGGCTACGCCTCTCGTGACTGAGATCTGGATTACACAACCGACTCGAACTTTTACTATAAACCTAAATTGTTTGGGACAAGATCTATATGTTGTTACCCAATAATCAAATAGATAATTATATAAGTGTATACAATGTTAAAAGTTAAAACTCCTCCGTACAGCTATATTATCAGGGCTGTCATTTCTCCGGATTTTTCCTAAATTTCCGGATTGATCCGCAGGTTATGGTAGCTTAAAGCAGTCTGCTTTAAGTAGTCACATGCCAACAAAACTAGAAATCGGCTATTGGGTAAAGGTACGATTCGTAAAATCGCGCTTGAAAAATGCATATTTGGAAATCTTAGGTTTTTTCATTTCAACCATGTTATTAGATGGCAGTCCTGTATTATAATGCAATCTGAAACTATTTTTGGAAGTCACATGACCACCAATAATGACGTCATTATTTATATTGATGACGTGTTGGTAATCCGTTATTTTTATCGGTTCGATTGAGAAGTAGCTTTTTGCAAATAACGTTCATTTTTAGCGTTAAAGGGTATGAATTGAACTGTTTGAAATTTTGGAGGAAATCAGTACAAGTGAGTGTTGTGGGTTATTAATTCTTAAACTGGTTTTAAAATATCACCGAAATCGGGAATTCCGAAACGTCACGCACAACTCTTCGTAAAAGCCGTGACGTCATCATCCAAGATGTCAGCCCCCATGTTTTGTAGTTGCTTAGTTTTGAGGAAATTATTCACGCGCAAATCAAACACTTTACAAAGTCTGTCAGTGATTGAATAGAATTGGAATACCTTTGATTTTATCACGCATTACTTAAGAACGGAAAAAAGGCAAGCCTTTTTTCCGTATTACAAATACTACATAAGATTATTACTACTGGTGTACACGTACTTTGATTATCTCAAAATTGTGTTGCCTGTCTTAACCCTCTGATGAGCACCATTTGATTTTCATCTGAATTGTAAACTTAAGAGTTGTCGGCAATTTTTTTTAAGTCCGATTTAAAGAGGCTCGCAACCGGATTTAGCATTAACAAGCACCTTAGAGCTGATATCCCCTGCCGCAGCGATTGTCCAGAAGAAAGTGGCAAACTTTATTGTGGGAGGAAGGGGCAAATGGTGATCACCTGTCTTTAAAGATCAACATTCAAAAGCTTTTTACAAAGTTTTATAAAATCCATTCAATTTTGTACATTTCAAAGCCTAAACAATACAAAAAATAAAGCCGTTTGTAGCATTATAAATCTAAGTATGACAGGGGCAGGTAACTCTTGATTCAAATTCAACAGTAATTAAACACTTTCAAGAACTTATAATTGTGTGCAAGTATTATTAAAAAAAATTCAGAACTGTAGAATTTACTAGAGTGTAAACACATTTTCAACTCATCAAGGGCAGAGTATTCTTGACTAATTTGCACATTTTCGATAATAATTGAACTCATTCTATAAATAATAGCCATATATATGATTTAAATTTTTTTTCAAAATCCATTCACATTTGTACACAATAGCATGTAAACAATAAAGCCATGTTGAGCATTACTAAGTACATAAAGGGCAGATAACTCTTGCCACAAAGTATCCTATTTTGACAATTATTGCTACCCTTATATTTATATACATCATGTGTAAGTTAAATCAAAATCCATTAAAGACTGTAGTTTCTAGATGGTAAAAACTGTTAAATATGGTTTTTTTGACTCATCAAGGGCAGATAACTGTTGACTAGTTTCTCCGTTTTCAAAAATGATAACAATTATTTGAAAACTAATAGCCATACATAGTTTAAGAATTTGTTTTATCAAAATTCATGCATATTTATAGATACTAGGATGTAAACAATTTTAAAATAAATCATGTTCTATCATTTCAAAGTACATCAAGGGCAGATAACTATTGCCACAAGTATCCTTTTTTGACAATAATTGCACACCTTCAAGAACTTTTACTATAGACATCGTGTGCAAGTATCATTTAAATCCATTCATAATTGTAGTTGCCAGAGAGTAAAAACAGTTAAATATGGCTTTTTTTACTTATAAAGGGCAGATAACTCATGACTAATTTCTCCGTTTTCAACAATAATCAAATTCCTTTGAAAACTAATAGCCATACATAATTCAAGAAAGTTTTTTCAAAAATCCATGCATATTTATAGGCTCTAGTATGTAAACAATACCAAAATAAAGCATTTTCTAGCATTTCTAAGTACATCAAGGGCAGATAACTCTTGTCACAAGTATCCTTTTTTTACAATAATTGCACACCTGCAAGAACTTGTACTTATAGACAATGTGTGCAAGTATAAACAAAATATGTTGAATACTGTAGTTGCTAGAGTGTAAAAACTGTTAAATATGGCATTTTTAACACAAAAAGGGCAGATAACTCATAAATTCCTAAAATTTTCTGAAAAAAATTTGATTTCCCACGGTGCTCCTATGATGACAAATAAGTATACCAAGTTTAATCCAAATCTGTTCATAGGTTTCGGAGATACAGTTGCGGACGGAAAACGTGACGGATGCACGGACAGCATTTTTAACACAAAAAGGGCAGATAACTCATAAATTCCTAAAATTTTCTGAAAAAAATCTGATTTCCCACGGTGCTCCTATGATGACAAATAAGTATACCAAGTTTAATCCAAATCTGTTTATAGGTTTCGGAGATACAGTTGCGGACGGAAAATGTGACGCACGCACGCACGCACAGCCGGACGGACAGACCTAAAACAGTATCCCTCTGCCTTTCGGCAGGGGATAAAAATGGTAATTTGTAATATATGTCAAATGATTATATAAATGGGTAAGATTTAGTTTAGGATAATAAATTCTGTTAAAAAATGCATTTCCAAAAAAAAAAAAAAGAAGCTCTGGTGGGATTCGAACCTGTGACCTTCCATTGCGGAGACAAACAAGAAAAATGAGGACACGCCTTTACCGCCTTGACTACGGACGCTCTCTATATATATGGTAGCGAATTAACGTACTTCACTGGTAGCGATTAATACTACATTATTCGGCTCCGGTTTATGTCAGAGCCTGTGTAGAGAAGCAACAACAACAACTATACCGTCAGCTGACGCTATTGAAAAACGATGGAATATATCTAAAAAAACTAAGATTCGTTGACGATTCTTGAGACTTTTTTTGGACTGATCATATTTTTTTAATGTCAGAAGCCAAATAATGCCACAAATTTGCTTTTATTTGAGTATTTTATTTTATTTTGACAAGTACACCATCCGGTTGCGAGTCCCTTTAAGGCTTTTTTACTCAAGAAATATTGATACGATTGTCAAACAGTTTGGATCCATCTTCCTGATCAGATGCCACAATAAGTAGCACCATGTAGAAGGCAACATTGGGGAGGAGTGATAAGTCGCAAGGGATCCGATATTAATGTTTGAGTGTAATTCTGTGAGTAAAAATAGATATGATTGTGCAAATTGCCGAGTAGATCAGATGCTCCTGTAACCTAGCTATGCAATGAACAGTTTTGAACAATATTGGTAAAGGACAACTAGAAGTATCCCCATGCCGAATATCAAAGCTCTTGCCATATTAGTTTAAGAGGAGAAGACATTTGAAAATTTCACTATATAACTGACCGCCCCCGGGTCTCACAGTTTTACATAGGGGTAAACTCTATGTAAATTTTACATAGAGTTTAACCCTATGTAAAACTGTGACACCCGGGGCGGGCCAATTTTGACCCCAGGGGCATAATTTGTACAAACTTTATAGAGAACCTGTAGATGATGCTTTGTGCCAAATATCTTAGCTCAGGGTCATGCAATTTCAGAGAAAAAGATTTTTTAAGTTTTTATTGAAATTATCTATTTTTAGCTCCTGTGACCTAGATATGCAACAGACTGGAAATATCTGAACAACTTTCAAAGAGGACCATATAAGGATAATTTCTGCCAAGTTTGGTAAAAATCTATCCAGTAGTCTAGGAGGAGATGTCGTTTAAAGAAATTTTTGACGACTGACGGGCGACAACGGACATAGCACAATCAAAATAGCTCACCTTGGCACTTTGTGCCAGGTGAGCTAAAAAGATATGCAGGGTTACCTAAAATATTCAACAAAAACTTTATCACTTGGCCTAAATTTATGAAATTCGGTAAAGTCCAAATATTGGCCATTATGTCCACAACATCTAGAGCTGTCATTGATTTAGCAAAAAGCATATAAACAATATCGATTTATTGGGAGACAAATATCGATGATATATAGATATATCAATTTGAACATTCATATAACTCTAGAGACAGGTTATTGGAACGTACATGTATTTCTTATTTGAATTGACTTTTAAGTTAAACATTTACCAAACTTACTACCATGTACCTGTGCCTCGGCGCCATATGACCATTTCATGTGTCGTGGTGCCGTAAAACCCAACTCAATCAAACCTGTAAATGAACTTTCAGCAAAACTCTCAACATTAATGCATGACAAATTAACTTTTTCATATGAATATACTGTAAACAAGAGTGTAATTTGCAAAAGCTATATAACAGTGTAGAATCAGGAAAATGAACTTTTTTAACAGTACATTTCTAGTCAGTTTTATTTTTCCATTGTATCGAACTATCGATACTCTGAAAATGTGTATCGATAATCGATCGATGAATAAATATTGGCGATACATCGATATTGTTCCTATCAATGACAGCTCTAACAACATCCGGTGGATTAAACTACTCAACCTAGTAAAAGTTTGCCGTACCCAGAGTAAGTATGAAAATGCAAAATACCTGTGCATAATTGTGATAATGATATATTCAATTGTCAAAATCAGTCAATAAGGTAAGTTTTAAGTTGGGACATTGATTTTCTGAGTTTTGAAACTGCTTTCAACATCTTCGAAGTGAGGTACACTGAACTGAAGTTTAAAGGGGGCAAGCTATTGAACTACTGTTGGAGGGTCGAGGCCAACAGCAGGTTGCTGGACAGTTCAATGTGTATTTTTTCACTAAAGAACGTCTTATCAGATGCATGAGAGATGGGAACCCTTGCAGACCGACCGTGAACGTGACGCTGCACGTCATTACTTCACCTTAACACAGGACTATCCGCCCAGTTCACCTGCGCAATCGCCACCATACAGGCAGTGAAACTGTTGATAACACGTAATGCAATAATCGTCAACATATCTATGGTTACACTGTACCAAACCTGTTATGTGTCAAGGGTCTGCCAGCCTTACATCGTTAGGCTCGTTTGCCACTTAACGCTCCGCGTCATGCATTAGGGACACATTCCAGTCACCGACGAGTTCCGGGTTCACGCTATATTGATCTGATGGTCCATGTCCTGTATACGCATAGGGAATGCTACGCAGTGCTGATACGTAACGTGTGCTTTCTTAAGAGGGATAGGTTTGGCAGATGATCTGTTATGGAATGGCTGATGAACTGCATGTAGCAATGCCAAAGGATTTTTTAAAAAAACATTTTCTGGGATATTTTGTGTTTATTGGGTACATCTTGACCTAAACATGTATAAAAGAAACAAAAAATGATGTTAAAGTACAACTCTTGATAAAAAAGAGGAAAAAATAAAACGACACAATTTGTGCCTCAGAAAAAGCTTTTTTCGTTACTCTGTTTTAACTATAAATGTCACATTTCACTTTTTTTTCCCATCAGTTTTTCAGTATTGAAAACTATTTGCACTTATTTAAATCATTCGGAATGCTACTTGTTGTGGTTTGATCCCGATCTCGCTAAAAATAAAATGTGCGTATTGTTGGTTTGGAAGCCATTGAATCATGCATATTATTTATAAGATCGCCAACAGCCACACCACCTTTCAGATTTTGACATTGCTACTGCATGCATAGGAGAGACAAAGCAGCCTTTCGATTTTTTCCTAGTGCAGTCCCCAGAGACCTTCATACTTTCTATCTATCTAAATTCTAAATAGTCAAAACCCTGCTTGGAACCTCAACTTGAGGCATGTTGACTGTCAGAAATTAGAAAAATAAAGGCATTAAAGAGCTAATCACGGAATTATAAACTGACTTCTGTATATTTCCGTGAGCTAATGAGTAAAATGTTAAAAACAGATTTAAAAAGTTGGACGAGTTCTGGGGCTTAATTGTCATAGGAACCTTTTCTGTTTATAAGACCGAGATTATACCCTCTGTACAGAACTAGAATGAAGAAATAGGAGTAAGAAATGGTAAAATAAAAAATAGGGTACGAAAAGGCATGGGTATGAAATGACTGTATAACGCTGTCAAAACCAAAGTATACAAAATTGTCATATTTTGACCTCTAGTGGCTCTACAATCAAGGTCTAGCAATAAACTTATACAATATAATGTTTAACTGATGATTAAATGAACAAATAATTCACTAAGAATAATTTAATGAGAAAACTCAATAAAATTTGGACATACCCCACCCACTTTCAAAAGTTATGGACCCGAACTCATCCATGTTTATTTTATAATAGTTGTACATATAATGTTTACTTATTAACCAACTGTCTTAAATGAACTGAAATCTGTTGCTTTATACTTTTTGTGTATATATTACATGCAGATATACTCACATTTGGGTGGATTTTTTCGTCTGCATGTGGAAATTTTCTAAAATGGATAGGTATAAAACACAGCCGAATGGTAGGGTCTCTATAAAAAATACAGTGTCGTCTCGCACAGAATACGTTTTCTCCGCTAAAATCTAGAAAAAATGTAGATTTAGGTAAATTGATTATTTTTTCCCCATTTTAAAGAAATCATTAAGAGCTCTACTTGTTATAAATAGAATCTAGTATATAATAATAGATCTATAGCAATATTAGGATACTGCATTTATTAAGTAATTTTAATTAATTTTGTGTGTGGTTGTGGTTTGCTTTTAAAATATAATGGGACCACATATTTGGTAAAATCACTTTTAAGATCTCTATCAAATTGTGTGTTTATGGTTGGCTATACAACGTTGGCCCAACGTTGGGCCAACGTTGTATAGCCAACGCCGTCTATGTAGGAAAGATGGTTGGATGTACAACGTTGGCCCAACGTTGGCCCAACGTTAACATGCCAACGCCAACGTTGTGCCAATATGCCGACCATTAGCCAACGTTGGGCCAACGTCGCTCTGCTATCTGGGTACCACCCGGTTACGTAGGATGAGTTATCTCCCTTCCTACTCACTTCTTAGTCACTGGAAATAATTCGGCCCTTGGCTGAAGTTCTTACCATAGTTGTGTGTTTCACTGGGCATTGTACAGTGTTCAGTTGCTTCACACTAACACAATAGGTAAGAAATGAAACCAATGGGGCCAATAGAAAAAAGTTGTTATCCTTTTGAGCAGAGAGAACCGATCTCAAATCATCTTTAGGGATTATGCGAGATCAAGCACCCTTAAAGGGACTCGCAACCGGATGGTGTACTTGTCAAAATAAAATAAAATACTCAAATAAAAGCAAATTTGTGGCATTATTTGGCTTCTGACATTAAAAGAATATGATCAGTCCAAAAAAAGTCTCAAGAATCGTCTAGGAATCTTAGATTTTTAGATATTTTCCATCGTTTTTCTATACCGACTAGTAGACGGTATAGTTGTTGTTGTTGCTTCTCTACACGGGCTCAGACATAAACACGAGCCGAATTACGAAGTTGTATGCACTTTCGATCGCTACACATTGAAATACGGTAAATCGATCCGAGATAAACGGATAGTTCCGTGGTCCATTGGTCTAAGCGGTTTCCCCTATTTTGCATTCTGTCCGCCAATGCCGGGCCCCGGGTTCGAGTCCCACCAGAGACCAATATTTTTTTTTATTGAAATACATTTTTTTAAACAGAATTTCTTATCCTAAACTAATTCTTTACCTTTAATATAAGCGTTTGACACATATTTACAAATTACTATTTTAAATGCACCATCCGGTTGCGAGTCGCTTTAAAGTTTTACTTTGTCAGAGTGGAGTTTCTCATGGGAAGCTATGTTCAGCTCTGTTACTGGCCTGGTTTAGTGGAGTGCGCCAATATGGTTCATCTCATTCAATAGCAGCTCTATACCCTTTATTGGGTATTTGAAATCCTCTGAAGACGGAGCATGGCTGCCTATATGGAGAGGTAATTGAAAACAGCTATGCACGTAATCCTCCAGCTTGACAGACAATAATGTCTGTACCAAGCTGTCCTGTGAGTGTTAAGCACAGGTACGCCAACAACAACAACAACAACTGGAAATAATATAGGATGAGTTATCTCCCTTTCCACCAGAGTAACCGCTAAATGACCACTAAATGACCTTTACCTTTGTCGGACATGACTCAAATTTTACTGAACTCAAGAGCTTCTTGAGGTGAATGCACATACCAAATATAAAGTCTCTATATTAAGTAATCAAAAAGTTATGGCCAAGGTGTCACAGAAAGTGACAAATGCCCCCGAGGTGTTTTGTCACTGCAGTGTATTCATTTGGCTTTCAAGTAAAATCATACAGCTGGTTATAATTGTACTCTTTGTTGTTGCTGTGATGGAAATGTACAAAGAAACAAGCTTTTTCTAAATTTTTCAAATGCATCATCACCATAGCATCATGATGTCATCATGACGTCATGATGACGTCGTTGTCATAACAAGGTTTGTCATATGTCATATTGAGGAATTATTTCTAAATTTAGAAATGATCACATGATCAGAGTGCTATGGCCAGTTGGGATGAGTTATCTCCCTTCCTATTCACTTCTTAGTCACTTGACATAATATAGGATGAGTTATCTCCCTTTCCACCAGATGTGCATATTAAGGAACAAAATGTAAAGTTATAAAGGGGCATAATTCTGTCAAATTTTGTGCAAGAGTTATGAAACCTGTCACTGAGTGTCCCCATATAACACTGATAATATATACCAAGTTTAAAAATGGTATTGTATATAGTTTTCAAGAAAAAGGCAAATGTTCCGAAAAAATGCGACGGACCGACGGACGGGCCGACGGACGGACAAGGCATTTCCTATATAGCCCCCACCACACAGTGTTGGGGGTATAATAAACATTTATAGCAAGTTTGGTGAAGATCAAAAGAGAAGTGTTTGAGTTAGAGAGCGGACAAGGCTGAAACAGTCATTTTCAGCAAGCTTGGTAAAGATCCTCCGTATTTTTTACACGGTCACCCACCGTGAATATTATTTACACGTTGTGACTGGATCTCATAGTTTAACACTGTGCCTACTGTTCGCAACTTTACGGAGTTCACAAACTATTTGAATCTAGAACAGACACCGCGTAACGCGGCGTCTCATCTGGATCGAAACTGTTTGACACTCGTCTTAAGTTTTGTTTAATTAAAACAATGCATAAATCTAAACTGAACAAATTTTGCAGACGACAATGTCAAAGCAGACGTCTATGCAGCAGAATAAGGGTTAACCGCTTCATTTTCAGCGCTCCAGATAAGCGGAAGAAATCTGAACTAATCCAATATTTTCTCACTTATTTCAGCACCGAATGCTATGGTGTTACTACTGATTAAACCGTCTCTTCGAGACAATTTTAATGAGTATGACACCATTGTGTTTAAAAGCAGAAATAAATATTTTAGTTTTCGAAATACTTCCGTTATCTGGAGCCCTGTATTTACAGAGTTGTTTTTCTTTCCATTCACAAGGGAGGCTCTTTTAATCGTGCCGCACGAAAAAATTATAAATAAAAAATAAAAAGCGAATTTCTTAGATAAAGCCGGTTTTTGTGAAAGAATCACGTCCCATGTAGTTCAAATGGGATCCCAAACAACCATTTAATCCAGGTTTCTCAAAAACACAATGCGGCTTTAAACCCTTTAATCCAAGGTATATATCTAGTATTGAAGAGAGGTCACCATTTAAACCAGGTTGAAAGACAAGCATGTACATTCTGTTTTATTTTAAGCCCGCGTCAAGATACGCTCTACTAGAGAACAGAAAACATTTATTATGATACATACCGGTATCTACGGAGTAAAGGGTTAAAACAACATGCAGGTAATGTATCACGAAGACATGTCTAAGTACTCCGTGATGGAATGCAATTCGGGACATGTCAAATGATATTCGATTGGTGTTTTTACAATACGTGTCAAAATGACAAACAATGTAGACCCTGATCCTCTGATCAGGGTCTACGCTGTTTGCATAGGACAATGGTACTCCTCACATGTATGCTGTTTGCAAATGACGCATATATAAAGGACTGAGGTTCACTTCATTAAAGTGTCTACTGGAACTTACAAACGAGTGCACTCTTGCATACACATATTAGTGGCGATATCAAAATATTCCATCGATCAGAGCGTATGCAGGTCACTTTATATGAAATAAATCAAACAACAATTATTCGAATCAATACATTTATTTAAATAAATTTCTTGTTTACAATTTACATGCATATATTTGTATATGGCAATGCAATACCCTCTAAGTACCGTTTTACGAATATTTGTCTGTTGATTGCCAAATTAAGAACCAGACATTTTGACGTTTATCTCGACGAATGCTCTCTTTCGTAGTTTACTTTTCCTTTTGATGCGGTTGGTTAGTTTGTGAGTTTTCTTGGAAGTTACTATGGCATTCTTCATTGCTTCATCGGCAGCGTCAATTTGTGGATGTAGAACTAGTTCTGGGTACTGTGTTATCACACTGTGGGCTCCGTTTTCTCTGCAAATAAAACATAGTAGACAATTATTCAATATAGGCCTGGCTTCAAGGTTATAAAGAGTTCGAGTTAAGTCTGAGACAGTTCTCAAACATTGGATCGGTCAGATTTGAGCGAATCAAATGCTTAAGAACGATTTCAAACTCAACATCAAAAGTGTTTACGGAAAGACGGACAGAAAATGTTAGGTTTGGTGATAGACAATCATAGATTACAGAGTTTCTTAATCAATTAATAATTAGGGGAAATAAGGCTTATAGAGACATAAACATACACAATGCCAAAATGTGTGCATTCTTTCCAGGTTTTGATAGATTCACCAGTGTAATAGTTTATATATCCATTGTGAGCGGAGTTTAACCCTTTCACTTTCAATGATGCGGCGTCTGATCAGGACCAAAACTGTTTTGACACTCTTATCGATGTTTAATAAGTCATACAACCTTACATCTAACCTTGAAACGTGTCTTGCAGACAACAATACTGAAGCAGACGACAATAAAGCGGTGAAGGGGTAAACACCTACTGAATAATTTGATCATGAAAGGGTTAAAAGATGAAATTTCAGAGGGAGAATAGTTAACAAACGAGCGGTATTGTATTGTTCAGATATTGTACCGGGCAAGCTGCAGTTTTCTAATCTCCTCTCCTCTTTTCACCATGGCTTCTATACGTCTGTACCTTTCTGTCTCCATGATGAGTTCGGCATCACGCAGTTTCTGGGTAAGTGGAAATACGAGTTATAAATGTTAGTGAATACAAAACTTGGCTTGCTGAGACATACGGAAGCCGGATAGTAAAATTTCAAGAAAGTGTTTAAGTAAACTTGAAAAATCAATATATTATCTTAAAAATACAATATATTAACTTGAACATTCAAGAGAGAAACCTACAAATTCAACATAATTATAATCTAGAAAAATTTAAGATGCTACATTTATCTCAGTGGCAAATAGTTTTGAGCCTGAATCCGGCGTCTGATCTGGCTCCAATCAGTTGTCAATGGAATGGACGATAGCTTGAGTTTTCATCTTATTATCTTGAATACTCAACTTACTTCTGTTATATTCGAGATAACATGTTGCTTTTTCAAAGTAACAATCTGAATTTCAAGATAATCTCCTGAAGTTCAGTAAATGCATTTATGAGATTAGCACTGTTCGGCTTATTAGTACATGTACTTAGAAACAAACGCGATACAGTACACATGAATCCACATTTTGCTTTACCAATTAGCAGGCTTAGAGTCCGTGTTTGTTTCGTTTTTATTTTTTTGTCATTTGTATTAACGTCGCTTTAACAGTATTTTAGTCATATCGTGATGTGCATCTTATTACAGTTGGAGAAACCGCCTAGATGTCCTTTATACACTGTATCAGGCACAGATCGGCAACCGGGTAGAACCGTCGACCTTCCGCAGACCAGCTGGAAGGCTTTCCCGCATGGGCGAATCCACAGCGGCGAGGAGCTAATTGATTGTAAGCCACAGTGACTCCAACCACTCGGTCACGGGGGCATCTTTGACAGTCAATTTTGCATACAACACTTGTCCGCTGCAGTCATCTGTATTTTCCAAGAAAGTTGGACATTGATTGCAACATGACATTTGACATCGGTACACACTATATATCGCACGATAGCTTTTTGCACTGGTAAGCATAATCTAAACGATCCATGCAACTGTTTTATTCTTTAAAAATGAGAAATGATTAATCACGATCTGCATTGAAACGAGATTCGATCCGATTCAATTCGATTCAGGAAATATCATTTTCGGTACGATTCAAATGTTGAAAAACTTGCTTCTGTATGATAAGAAGCGAACTAAAATGTACCTCTATAAATCCGCCATAAATACTTCAAGGTGAAAGGTTAGATTTCTTGCCATTTCTATGACTTTTTCCCCTGTATATGTTATTGTTTAGACATATTGGGTTGAATACCAACTGATATTACATGATGTTATCTACTTAGTGCATAGATTATTGCAATATTAAATGGAATCGAATTAAAAATAATCGACTAGCATTATAAAAAAAAATAATATCGAAATAGAATCGAATCGATTTTTTTAATCGTTTCACCCCTAGTTTCAATAGTCACAGAAACCAAAACACATATACATGCTGCGAGTGCAAATTGGGTCTACTTAGTCGTCTAATTGTTGTTTGCCAGGTTAATATAAATGGACTTTGAGCGTTGAGCCGTGACTGCACTATTATTTTATAGAAGTTGAAACCATTTTTGGTAAGTCATCGTCGAAACTTTAATTTGATGTTCAAAATAAGTTTTGAGACCTGTATGTCATCGTGGTCGAACTAGTAGAGTACTGGTTTTTTTTACTGAGTTAGGTCATGAAAGCGATGCCCAGCCGAGGCAATTATTTTCGTTGGGAATGGTATTTTGATACTACACACAACGCTTATTACAAGAAGCTCATAGTATACAAGTAAAATGTTGCTGTAAATTTACAGCAAAAGGAAGAAGGACTGCGCCAGAAAAAGGCATGTTTGAATTTGACAGAAAAGAAATGGGGTTATGTAAGAAAATGTTAAATGATTAAAACTTTGTTGGCATAACATGGAATACAGTTAAAGAGCATACCCATGCGTGAAAGTTCTCAAAGCAGAATAAAAAGTCAAAAGTATTGAAAATCAGTACGGACACTGAGAACTTGGAGACCAGAGAACATGTAACGTTTTATTTAGACACATTGTTGGTTGAACTCTTTACTCGATAGAGGTTGGAAAATCTGAATGCAGGGTGAAAGTGAGGCAGTCAAGCAGAATGCGTGTGAAGGAACATTTTGCTTTATACTGTTGTCTCCTATTCTCGGGCTGAGGGGTGAGGGCTTAGAATGCTGTTAAGAATTCTTCTATGAGGCTTAAAACCAGTTGAAACTCCGAATAAAGTAGAGCATCCATAAAAATACGAGCGTTGGAATATACCACCCTGCATGATCTGAATCAGTTAAATGTTTTCCGTAACCTCGGGGCTTACGATTGGCTGTCAACGTTTAATGCGATGAAGGTGACAGGGTTACAGATAAGAGGGAGTAAACTGAACAAATCCAACATTTTCTCCCTCATATCACAATTATATCCTATGGTGTTACCACTCATTAGAATCGTCTCAAAGAGACGATTCTAATGAGTAGTAACACCATAGGGTTTAATGCAGAAATAAAGATTTTAGTTTTAGAAATACTCCTCTTATCTGGAGCTCTGGGTGATAAACTTTTCAGTTTAGACAAGTATTTTCAGTCTATTTAACCCTTTGAACCCTAGTCCCGCATATAGGCGGCTTTTCAAACAGTGTAAATGTGAATAATACACTTGTCCTGTGCAAACAGTGAAGACCCAGATCAGAGGGCTCCGAAAGGAGCCCTCTGATCAGGGTCTTCACTGTTTGTCAGTAATGCCAAAATTGACAAAAACAACTCTTAAAAGCCAGAAATGGACTAGATAAAAACCGAAACTGGAATTGTCCATTTTAAAGTTTCAGGGAGGAAAGAGTTAAATCTATCATGTGGAAAATATCTGCGACTGTTGCATTAATTTTTGCCGCAGTTTGTTTATAAAATTAAGCACTACTATGCAACAGGTTTAACATGTGAAATTTGAAAAAGGATAATTCAGATCTAATTTTGATGTTTTATGGGTCCATACAACATTTTTCAACAGACATTTATGGGAAAGAAAAAGTTGATATAATTCCGGATGTCAGAAGAGCCCATTTTATCCGTTTTCGTAAGCACCGAGGTCATGAGAAACCCTGATAATTCGAGAATTGACGATAGTTGCACTTGTCTTTAAGCAACCATATGTACTGAATGCTGAAAGTAAGCTATAGAGTAAAGGTTGGTATTGCATGAATAAAAAGATAATTATAGAACGGATGTGTGAGGTTTACATAAGGAAATATAGAACATGTTTAAACCGAGGCAGTCATACCTGTGGACTGGAAAATGACCAAGTTAAGGGCGACTTTAACTAATTGTCGCTATCAAATGATTACATTGGAAAAAAGAAACAATATATATTCAGAGATGGGTACAATTTATGAAATTTTCAAGACTGAGCCAAAAGACAAAATAAGATGTATAATATTGTATAAGCATGAAGGAAAAGTAGACCATGAAGCTGAATAGGGTTTCCAACAAATTAAGAGCAAATAATGTTTCACCATTTAGTATAATTTCAACCATAACTGCATTCATTTGAATTGCCACTGGAATGTTAACACCGCTGTCTATAGTCTAAGTTAGTTTGTAAATTAGAAGATGTGTCATGCAACAATAATATCCCCGCTGGAATCAAAGTATAATATACTGGTAGTTTGAACTCATGGTGGCATAACTCATGAATTAAAAGAATTATTTCAACCTGACTTGCGCAGTCTCATGCTGTACCATTATTTGACATTTCAGTTCAAAATGTGAATGTATGACTGACATATCGAGGGGAAACTACAAACTGTTCAAAATTTTGAAAGTACAAGGGTCGTAACTATTTCCGAATTATCGGACTGGAACCAAATTCAAACACGACCTGCATAATTATTATGGTTATGTACCTGCATTTAAAATGTCAATTTAGAAGGTCAATCCATGACTTGGTTAATAAGCAGAAACCACAAATTGTTGGAAATTTTCCAAGACCACGGGGCATTATTCTGTCAAAACTTATTTGACCTACACCAAATTCTTAAAGACCTGTGCATTGCCACGATATGTCTTTATACTAAATATCAATTCAAACTGTCAATGCATATCTGAGATAATATTCAACCGACACCAAAGTCTAACTTGACCTGTGTTTTGTCATGATATATATATATACAATAAATATCAATTCAAAATGTTAATGCATGACTGAGATAATGTGTGGAAACCGAAAACTGTCAGAAAACTTCTAAGTTCAAGGGGATAACTGTCAAAACTTTTTTTGCCGGAACCAAAATTAAACTTGACCTGCCGGAATGTTTTCTAAGTCAAAATTTATTTGACCAACATCAAATTCTAACTTGACCTGCATTTGCCATGATATATCTTCAGTACTCCCTCTGTACAACGACACCCAAGGGAGACACAAGTTAAGGCATTGTATTATGCAACAATGTCACAGAACAGTAATGACTTCTTATCATAGTCTCTTATCAGTAGAATACACAGATTGACAAAAACAACACTTACACAAGTGAACCATTGCATATACAGTGCTCCCTCTCTACAACCACACCCAATGTGTTTAAAAGATTGTGTGTTGTTATAGTAGTTATTATAGGGACGTAACATCAAAGGTAAATCATTTTGCTGGCAATTTTCTAAAACTAAAACCGGTTATACTTCCATCAAATTCTACATTGTGACCATTCATTAGATTCGCCGCAAATGTTTGACGGAACATGTTAAAAACACGATGGAAATAATTGTTTACGCACTCATATCTGGAGTCCTGTTCTTTGTACAACAGTGACAAATTTTGTTGTAGGGGGGAAATTGTTGTAGAGGGAAAAACTGTGGTGCAGAAAGTAATCATACACTTTCAACAATGTAGTGTCTCTGTGCATGCTATGATTTGTTATAGAATGTATAGCAACTGAAGATGAGGAAGCACAGCAACAACTATAATACAGACATAGGAGGTCGTTACCATATTTTGTAACCTAATGCATACTGGATGTAATGCAGATATCTATCATTGGAGAATTCTACATTATATACATTAGACCTACACTAACTTGCGACCTTTGATGAATAACATTTGGTTTGGAGCTGTGTGCAAGACAGTTGAGCAGTATTAATTTGACACCTGTCTGCAGAGAAACTCTTATTCACATTACAATTCAAATAACTGAACTACTCATTACTTTTAGCAAAATGTATTATTATAGTAAATGACGTTTGTCATAGAATGAGAGTCACTGTCCATCAACTGTGACAACTCTGTAGCATTCACTTAGAAACAGCCTATGTATATCTACATTTTACCAAAGGTTAGCATGAAATCTGAACAATGTGAGTTTTATTGCCTTCAATAGTGCAGCTACAGTTGCACCTTGTTAGATTGAAATGCAAAATACCACAAATTGTAGACTTATATGGAACTGAGATTCAGACTGAGTATTTTATAGATCTAATGCATGAGCTCTCATATCGAGAAAAACAAATCTTATCAGTTATGCACGAAAACACTCTTTTCTCCACTCAAGAAATAGTCCCGTGATCTACAACACTCTTTTCTACACTCAAGAAATAGTCCCATCATATACAATCATGAATTTATAACCAACATGAGAAATAGTTCCTAAATTGAAATGTAGCTTGAAAGTAAAGCAGAAAGCCCTGGATAGTGTAGCATTATCCCTGAGTGCTTTGAAATAGTGCTCGACGTGATAAAGAGTATAGTATGAATGCGTAATCACTTCCATTCATAAGACGATTGTGGTAGGAGGCGTATGAAATCTCTTTAGTAGAGGTAAAATATACCCTCCATGGTCTCGAAATACGTCATCGGCAAAACCAAACACAAGTATTGGGTAGTGATTGGGTCAGGCACAAACGAATAATGGCGGCGCCCATGGAGAAGACCAGGCGAGTTAAAACAAGAAGGAACAACTTCAAGTTTTGATGACATGTGCTTAATATCTTAACATATGATTCATACCATTAAGATAGGATTAAATATGACAATGATTAGTATTGACGTTGTGTATTTGGTAGTCACATATTTTCGCGACCGTGCTTGCAGACAGTTATACGTTTCTTTAAAGATTTTAATGAAAAATAACGATATGTCGGTATTTTTATTCCCACATACTACTTAGTCGGGAGCATATTGTTTTTGTCTGTCTGTCTACCTGTTGGTCTGTTTGTGTGTTGTTTGTCCATCTGTCCACAACTTTATCCTTGTCCATAACTCTGGAGCTACATAGGATAGAGACTTTATATTTGATTGTGCACTCAACCCAAAAAGCTCTTGAGCTCAGTATACATTTGATCATGTAAAGGTCATTTAGAGGTAAAATCGGACGATTAAACATTGGCCATAATTTGGAAGCTGCATGTGGTACATACTTTATATTTGGAATGTTTACTCAACTCAAGAAGCTCTTGAGCTCAGTACAACTTTGGTCATGTCGGACAAATATCAAGGTCATTTAGAGGTAAAATCCGATGAATTAAACACTGGCCAAAACTTTGGAGCTGCATGTGATATAGATCTTATATTTAGAATGTGTACTCAACTCAAGAAGCTCTTGAGCTCAGTACAACTTGGGTCATGTTGGACAAATGGCAAGGTCATTAGAGGTAAAATCGGGTGAATTAAACATTGGCCATAACGTTGGAGCTGCATGTGATACTGACTTTTTATTTGGACTGTGTACTCAACTCAAGAAGTTCTTGAGCTTGGTACAACTTTGGTCAAATATGGTTAATTTAACTTTTGCCGTATCTCTAGAACTACATGTGATACATACTTTATATTTTGAATGTGTACTCAACTGAAGAAGCTCTTGAGCTTGGTACAGCTTAGGTTGTGACCAACAAAGATCAAGGTAATTAAGAGGTCAAATATGGTTAAATTAACGTTTGCTGTATCTCTAGAACTACAAGTGATACAGACTTTATATTTGTAATGTGTACTCAACTCAAGAAGCTCTTGAGCTAAATACAACTTAGGTTGTGACCAACAAAGGTCAAAGTTAACTAAGAGGTCAAATATGGTTAATTTAACTTTTGTCGTATCTCTAGAACTACATGTGATAGAGACTTCATATTTGGCATGTGTACTGAACTTAAGAACCCCTTAAGCTCGGTAGAGTTGGGTTATGTCAAAGGTCAGTGTCATTTAGAGGTCAAATAGAGTGAATTCAACATTAATCTATACTCTAGAAAAGGCTTGTATCTTACAGAATAATTCTTAACTCTTATATATAGGTAAATATACACTTTCCAGGTATCAAATTTGAGTTCATATCTGAACAGAACGGAACATATATTTATTTGGACTTAAACACACCGTATGTACATCAGGGGCGTTCCTAGGGTCATATCTGGGATACGCAGAAATAGTAGGGGGTGCGGGGTCCTCCCCCGGAAATGTTTTTATTTCTAGAATGGCGGAGATGCATTCTAAAAGGTATCTGGGCCGAAAAGTTATAGTAATTAATGAGATGATTGCACTTAGTTTTGTACAAATCCTATAGATATATAGTTGTTTGGCAAATTGGGATTCCCGGAATAATTGAATAGTATGTTGCCATTTCATCTGAATGAATTCGTTGGTAAACTATGGTCTTAGAACTAATATACCTGCTCAATGTTCAGAGACTACCTAGAAATTTTTGCTACCCAGTTTTATTTTTCACACCTCTTATTTACTAGTATGCAGGTGCCGTCTTCCCACGTAATGGATTTTTATTTACTGATCTGGATCCGAACTTACGTAACGAAATGGAAGAGGTTTTATTGACTAATCTGGATTCATACTAACGGACAGAAATATAACAAATTTTGACAAAGTATTTATAAAGACGCCACACGTCTTTATATTTATATTTATTAATCTGGATCCAAACCAATGGAATCATCATATTTAAAAGATATTTTTATGAATCTGGATCAAAACTAACGGTAAGAAATAATTTCAATTTTGACGAAATAGTTGCAGTCTCCATGCGTTCACATCAGACATTTGTATTCCTTAATCTTGATCTTAACCAATGAAATTACCATATAAGTGATTTAAGTTAATAATCTGGATCCAACATACCGACAGAAAAATTACAATGTTGACGATATATTTGCGCAGACGTCACGCGTCCCCATAAGTGATTTTTATTTACTAATCTGGATCCAAACCAATGCCAGCTCAATATAAGAGGTTTTTATTTACAGAACAAGGGGGTTATTTATTAATCTGGATCCCAACTAACGGACATAAATACAGGAGACTTTTATATACTAATCTGGATCCAAACTAACCATGACAGATATATTTGTAAGTTGGACGAAATATGTGTGCAGATGCCACACATCAACTGCATGAGAGATTTGTATTTATTAATTTGGTTCCAAACTGTGACAATGGAATCTCAATAAAAGATAATTCTGTTTATTTACTTTTTTGCGAAAGCTGATCTGTATCACACAAAGAAACGTCATGGCATAAAGTTAAAATTTCAGTAGCGCCTTTCAAAATTGACAACTGCTAATATCATTTTCAACTGCAGCTTTCAGATCAAAAAAATGTACGGGTAGCGAAACGTCCAGGGTAAAAACACCCTGGGTAGCGAACCGACAGGCGCGAACGCAACAGGGTAGCGAAACGTCCAGTAACCTTGTATTGCACTGGCAAATTGTGCAGACCTTGCACCGCCGTCATCTCAGGCTCTACATCTGAGTTTGGTCTCTACTACCAAATATTATCTAATACCGGTAAACATGTAATACTACAAAACGAAATATTGTATATGCTTAGCCACCACGTCGTAATATACGCGGCGACTGGTCTTGATCTACACTGTTTGCAATGAAATAAGTCTGCTTTTCTTATCGCACCACTCATTTATATAAACTAAGCCAAATAAAGAATATCATTTAAATGTAATATTCATACAAGGTGAAATACCGGTACGATGTGGTCTGGGGAGGTGGGAGGAAACGCACATTAATTTACCATCAACTATTATCGATTATGTTCCTTGATCCTTGTTCTGAGGACTCGTCGTCAGGTATATCACAAATGTATGTTGGCACTCCGGTGGTTTATTACTCTCTTGTGAATAATACGTTTTCAGATCATCGGGTCAAGGCGGTCGCGGGTGCAAACCTCCCTGTGCTGTTAATGAATTCAGCCAGCTCTTGCCATATTCTCTCTCTCCAATCACTGAGTTCCGGGTGTTCCTCTTGGCTTAGCAGTGTGTGGATATCAAGAGCCGGGATACCACACATCATTTGAAGTGATCTAACTAGAGTCTCTCTCTGGACAGTATACAGCTCACAGTATAGCAGATAGTGTTCTGGCGTTTCAATGGTCCCACACTCACAGAATGATGACACATTTTGACCTGTCGTACTCCTATATGCATTGAGTCTGGAGTACCCTGTTCTTAGTTGAAGGATGATGTTTGAAGTTTGCTTGTCTGGGAAGTCAAATTTTTGTTTATTTGTGACTGTTGGGCAGAACTCATAGAATCTTCTTCCTGTGGATGAGTTCTCCCACCTGGTTTGCCACTTGATCAAACATGTTTTGCGGCTGGCGTCTTTAACCTCCTGCAGCGTTACCGATCTCCTTTCTTCCGGCATCTCCAAAGCCTGTTTTGCACCTTCCTTCGCCAACTGATCTGCCTTTTCATTGCACTGCAGTCCTGCATGTCCTGGCGTCCACAGGATTTCAACATTGTAGTCTAGGTTTTTCTTCAATAATTCAAGTGCCTTGTTTGTTTCCCGAATCACTCCCCTGTGACTGTTCGAGTCCCATCCCATGTTCAGTATACCCACCGCTGTCTGTCTATCACTGAATATTCTGACACACTTGGCTGCTGCTGACAGAGGGTACTGAATCAGGTATTCCAAGACCATGAGAATGGCAACTAGCTCGGCCAGTAGAATTGAGCCATGTTGGGTGACTGGGCGTCTCAATAGAATTGATTCTCCTTCTGAGGGGTAAATGACTGCCCCTGATCCACACGGTCCTGGATTGCGTATGCATGAACCATCAGTGAACGCGAAAGCTGTCCCCTGAGCTGCTTCCATCATCAGATCTAGTACCACTTCTTTGCCTAGCCTCTCTTGCTCTGTTGTCCTAGATTTCGAGGAACCCAGTCTACTCCAGTATTCTGGCTTTGTTCTTGATTTGTATATAGGCTTCCGACTTCATAGTCCATCTCTGGTTCCATATATCTGATGGAAGTCTTGGTTGCGCTTTCCATTTCTTCAGCTTGGCTTATTGCAAGTGCTAGCGGGGTGATGTGTGTTGGAGATGTCTCATCTTGTTGGAGCTCTTCCAGCTTTTTCTTCATTGGATGAGTGATCTTTTTGGCTTGAATTTTCGCTAGCTCTCTAACTGCAATCTCTTCTAGTCGAAGATCTAGTGGAATCACCCCAGAAGCCACTTCCATCGCCTCCCTTCCTGAAGTTGCAGGCACATTGAGGCATAGAGCTAGACATTTCCTCTGAATTGCCTCAAGGGGTGTTTTATTCTTTGCTCCCTGCCATACAAATGCTCCATATTCTAGCACAGCTCTCACCATCAGATTGCGGGCATGCACACCTCAGAATTTCCCGAGACATCCTTGAGGCGTCGTCGTATCCATGGCCTCTGAGTGTGTCTAGATCCACCCTAGTAGTTCTCAGTATTTCTATAGATGCATTCTTAGTATACATATTTATTATTATTAGGCGTTCATATTTTGTTCTCGACTAAATATATTAATGGCTACTTATTTTTCAAATTAGGCGAACGAAGCGAGCCGAAAAAATTTAGGACAGAGCAGGTCTAAAACATTTACAAGTGCAATTTTTTTTAACCAGGGATATTTTGAGATCTAATCTGGGTGAGGCATGATTTTTGTGCATTATACAAAGTGCAATATATTTTACACTTTTTTATTTTTTGGACTTTCAAAATTTAAAGTACGCAACTGCGTACTTTGCGTATGCCTAGGTACGCCCATGTACCTGGCTTAATTAGGGCCGTTTTATTATATATTTAATCGCTGTTGATCACTGTTGTAACCTAATAATTTTATTTTCCGTAACTGTTCATACTTTGGACGAGTGACGTGTTTGGATAAATGAAAATTGTATGTAACAGTATCATTTTTAAACCATATTTTTTATAACACAATTGGCGATATATGAATGATTTGAGACATTACCATGCGAACTCTAATGACATTGACCTTTGACATGACAAAACTCTACTGAGCTTAAGAGTTTCTTAAGTTGAGTAAACATGTCAAATATGAAGTCTCCATCACATGTAGTTCCAGAGTTACGGCAAATGTTAAATTAATTATTTTTGACCTCTAAATGACCCTGTACATATTCGAAATATAAAGTCTGTATCACGTGCAGTTCCAAAATTATGGCCAATGTTTATTTCACCCGATTTTATCTCTAAATGACCTTAACATTTGTTCGGCATGACCAAAGTTGTAGTGAGCTCCAGAGATTCATGAGTTGAGTACAAATTCCAAATATAAAGTCTCTATCCTATGTAGTTCCAGAGTTATGGACAAGGTAAAGTTGTGGACAGACGGTCAAACAAACAGACCAGCAAACAGACAGACAGACAGACAAAACAATATGCTCCCGACTAAGTAGTGCGGGGGGCATAAAAACACCGAAACATCGTTACGTTTCATTAAAATCCCTAAGGAAACGTATACCGTCTGCAAGCACGGTCGCGAAAATATGTGACTTTTAGCTTTAAACACACAAAATACACAACGTCACTACTAATCATTGTCATATTTATTCCTATCTTAATGGTATGAATCATATGTTAAGATATTATTAATAAGCGCCTGTCATCAAATTTTTAAGTTGTTCCTTCTTGTTTTAACTCACCTGGTGGTCTTCTCCATGGGCGCCGCCATTATTCGTTTGTGCCTGACCTAATAACCGAAGTTATAATAGGCAGGGAACTAGACAAAAGTATTGGGTCGCGCGATACGCGCAGCCCAATTACATGTCTTAATAATCACATTGTCCAAAATAAATATGCTCCGACAGACGAAACCGTCGCAAACTTCTAAAAATGATGGGGAGCTTGTAGAAAACGTAAACGAATCTGCAAGAAGGGAAGGGATTGAAAACCCCTTTGTGGCTAATCTGACTCCCATAGAAGTTATTTGGGGTAACCTTAAAGGTATTCCTAACACACTGACCCCTAGCGAGGACGATACTCGTTTTTTATACCCCTATGATCAGGGCTGCACTATTTATCATTTTGCCATTGTCATACATTGACAAGACTTAATTGGAAACTGGAATTGTCCATTAAATGTTTCAGTGATACATGCGTTAATGCAGTTGATATCTAGCATGCAGAAAGAGACCGTACCGGGTAACATTTTACATACATGTATATTTAAAACCCTTAAGTTAGGTCTTCAGATAAGCTTGCTAAATACAAAGTTTGGTCAAAAGTGGTATTCCTAATCAGAAAGTATTGAACGGAAACCGGGTTTTCCTTCTTTTTTATTAACAGTGACATTGACTTTGATCCGATTATCCCCAAATTCAATCCAAATCTATTTCTCTATGTAAGCTTGCAAAATACAAAGTTTGGTCAAAATTGGCTCTTGTAATCTAAAGTTATTGACCGGTAGATCTAATCTTTTTTTCTATTTCTAGTAACAGCGACCTTGACCTGATGACCCCTAAATACAACCCCAAGCTAGGTATTGATGTAAGCTAGCTACATACCAAGTTTGCTTGAAATATCTTATCGATACTATTTTGAAGTTATTGACCAGAAACCCCTGTTGGACGACGCCCGCCCATCCACACGTCTAACGACATGCCCCAATCTAATATCCAGGGTTTTCGCAGAAAACATGGTTTAACATTAATACTATTGATGAGTGGTGATGATGTTCTCATGTTGACGTCCCTTTTTGAAGAACTCTGACTTACCGCGGCGAGGGACAATGGTGGGGATTTACAGAATTTGTCTTCTAACAGTAGTTGTTCAGCATGGAGTACAGATTCTGCAACAGTTTGTAAAGACAGTTAGCCACATACAGTAAAACCTCTTAAGTACGACCACTATTGTTTTTAATTATCATGTATTGAGGACATGTGGCTGCTTAAGACAATGTGAATGTAAAACAGAAAGCTCCTTTAGAATGGTTAACTTCCGTTCTATACAGTGAATCTCCATTACTATTACAACTCATGGGCCCGTTTCAAAATAAAACTTCGTACGACAAAATCAATGTTGTCGTAAGTCAGATTATAAATGTCTCAATTTTCATTTATTTCTCCATATAATCCAGTATTGTGGCATCTCTTTGGAATCGTCTTTAAAAGACGATTCTAAAGAGATGTCACGAGATAGGATTAGATAGAGAACCAGAAACTAAATGTATTTAAAGTTTGACTTACGACAACATTTGTTTAACGACGTTTTATGAAACGGGTCCCAGATGCAGATTTTACTATGTTGATTGCTAAACCTTTGCTGGAGTTTATCCTGTAAGAAAATTCCATGTTAATTTCACTCTTATTAACGCAACCACGTGCCTCATATCTCATTTATTATCTTATTTTTATCTTATTTATTCAAGCTCTCAGTTAGTATTTTCAGATTTACCTGTCGACCTATTCGTGGAATCAAACTGTTTTGAAAGTCATCTTCAGTCTTATAAATATATAGTCGCCTATGACGGCGAAAGAGTTAATATACTGCTCGTTTCTAATATTTCGACCTCTTAGGGCCTAAGAGGTCGATTGATTGACCAGGGCTGCCATTTCTCCGGATTTTTCCTAAATCTCCGGATTTTCCCCCAGTAGATGGTACCTTAAAGCAGGCTGAAAGTAAAGCAGAATGCGCCCTAAGGCGCATTCTGCTTTACTTACAGCCTGCTTTAAGTAGTCGCATGTCAACAAAACAAGAAAAATGCTAATGGGTAAAGGTACGATTCGTAAAATCGCACTTGAAAAATGCAAATTTGGAAATCTTAACATTTTTCATGTCAACTTATGGCAGCCCTGATTGATTGAGTTGGGTTTTAAGGCACCGCGACACATGAAATGGTCATATGGCACCGAAAAGACAAGAGCAGTATATATATATTAATATTAATTTAATTCCGAATCTGGAATATTGAAAAAGATATTGTGAAAGAGTTAAAGCGACTCGCAACCAGATGGTGCATTAAAAATAGTAATTTGTAAATATGTGTCAAACGCTTATATAAAAGGTAAAGAATTAGTTTAGGATAAGAAATTCTGTTTAAAAAAATGTATTTCAATGAAAAAAAATATTGGTCTCTGGTGGGATTCGAACCCGGGGCCCGGCATTGGCGGGCAGAAGGCAAAATAGGGGAAACCGCTTAGACCAATGGACCACGGAAACTATCCGTTTATCTCGGATCGATTTAACGTATTTCAATGTGTAGCCATCGAAAGTGCATACAACTTCGTAATTCGGCTCGTGTTTATGTCTGAGCCCGTGTAGAGAAGCAACAACAACAACTATACCGTCTACTAGTCGGTATAGAAAAACGATGGAAAATATCTAAAAATCTAAGATTCGGTGACGATTCTTGAGACTGTTTTTGGACTGATCATATTTTTTTAATGTCAGAAGCCAAATAATGCCACAAATTTGCTTTTATTTGAGTATTTTATTTTATTTTGACAAGTACACCATCCGGTTGCGAGTCCCTTTAATATATAATATTTCACGTATTCCCTGATTACACTTAATCCCTGTAACATATTCATGTACAATTAAAAGCTAAACAAAACAGCATCATTCAAATCAAAAAGTTCAGTATTTTACGTGCATATGTATATAAAAAGAGAAATGCACGGAAATTATCCTTGCCCGAGAGACAAGGCAAGAATTGCTGATCCAGCAGATTCCGTTTGAGTAAGGCTTCCATAGTTTACACTGGGGGCCAACGGAGTATCACGAGGGTCGTTTCGCACAGAAGTCCCGTATACAGAGTATATATAGAGAATATGTATACGTTATCAAACGAAGTACATTGTATATGTATATGATACCAACTGAAGTCGTCATTGAATTTATATAAGGGGGCTTCTGTGCGAAACGGGTCGTCGTGATACTTCGTTGGCCCCCAGTGGTTTACAGTTTGACATATTTTGTTGAATGAATTGGCGGGAATAAACTAGCTTTTGTCGTATAATAAAAGTTGTGTTTCGAAAAAAAAAACGTGCATGTACGTCGATCAACACTTATCCTGCTGATATACCGTCTGCTTTGATATTGTTGTGTGCAAAAATTGATTAAGATTTATAGTATACAGCTTTTAAAAGTTAAGAAACCTAAAGACGAGTGTCAAACTGTTTGGATCCATTTCAGACGCCGCGTGACGCAAAGTATGATCCGAATACAAACTGTTTGCAAAAAAAATTGAAGTCGCGATCAGCAGGCAAAGGATTAAGCACTGACATTACCATGGTAACGATTAATCTCGTCCTCCTGTCGTGACAGTACCGCCCCGTGTCTGAACACCATCTTGGCCCAGTGCCACGTTCTGCGGTCTTCCATGCGCTCATGCTGATCTTGTTTTCTTATGTTTGCAAGACTCTGATTCCGCTCATGTTCTCTTTCCATCGCTCAACTGTCGAGGCAAATAACAACTTCACAATTAGTCTGGTTCCCTGTCTCCTATTAACTCCGATAATCAAACATCCGGGAACCTGACTACTTCACAATTTCTACGACGTTTCTAAGATGCACATTCTGTCACTGATTCTAGACGTCGTAACTATGTGACGTCATAGACCGTCATTGACGGTTTCGTTCTTAAAATAACCTAGATCGGCTATAGGCCAATCAGCGTTTGTCATCGAGAAGCCATTTTGGTGCGTGTATGCTATAAAACTGCTATTCATCTTCCAATGGTCTGGTGCACGTTGTATTGTGGTAGATTTATATGTTGTTCGCATGTAATCCCGTCTATGTTGACGCTGTGTCATTTTCTGAGGCAAATAACATGCTAAGAATCCCATAGTTGCTATGATTATTGATTAACCGATGATTTTAGTCAGTTAAATAAGAATTACCATCAGTTTGTGCTTGTTATATATGGTGCATATATTTTATTTATGTAACAAGATGTATGTAGATCTAGTACGAATTCATTCTTAAATGAAAGAAAATCATATTTTGTCGCCCTATGGAAAGTGTATGATACACGCACCAAAATGGCGTCTTTCTGACCGTCGACCAATGGGAGCTCAGCGCTAGGTGGCCGATTTAGTCTCTTAATATATCTAAGTTCGAAACCGACGGAGCAGTACACGTGGTCGCTCTCGTTTCATTGTTTCATTTCACTGGAAATGAGCTGACATGACAAAAGTTGCCTTGTTGCATTTCAAACACTGTAGACTAAGGCCAGCCGCCGCTTCGAAGACGCGACAGCTGGTCTTTAGCTACACTGTTTGACACTCACATGCATATAAAGCATAATATATATAGCTGTATTACAGTGGAGAATCTGTTACTCTTTCCCAATAAACGCGTTTATTTGAAGTGCAAACAGTTTGGAGCCAGATCAGACGCCGGGTAACCCGGCGTCTGATCAGGCTCCAAACTGTTTGCCACCAAGATAAACAAGAATTATCAGAATTGTCCAAAAGTTGTTCTTTTCTACGTTTTAGTGCTTTGCGTTTGCGTACGTTTGCGTTTAAACGGGAAAGAATAACAGATTCTCCACTGTATATACGATCTACGGTATTTGGCATTGTAGACCAAACTCAGGTACAGAGCCTTGGATGGCAAAGGTGCTTGGCTTGTGCAATAAGGCTGGTTTTGTCATAACATGACTCAACTGTTAATCGTGCGCTGATCCAATAGATAGGTGAGACAGTCCGGAATCCCCTTAGTGTCACACCTGTTCAAACCCCCTCAAGAGAACTATAGTAAATCGTTAATAGTCTCCTATTTCTGTCCAGTTCCCTGACGTACCGAGCAATATATTGGCCCTGTTTCCATGGAAAGCAATTATAAGTCACCAGAATTATCAACAGAAAGTGGCACCAATAAGGACATACGCGCCCAACTGACATCTCCGTAAGATCTCTGTGACATTTCTGCATAGGTTTTTCAAACATATCTTAGTACAATATTAACAAGTAAAACATAGGCTATAGTGTTCTTTTTTTGTCTGTAGAAATTTGAAATGTATATAATGTATAGCCATTCTCGGCAAAGAGTCGTCACGCATTGTTTTGGCTTTCTGAAATAATGTAAAGTAAAAAGTGATGCTTACTAAATGTATATGCAAAGCGTATAGTTTGTTGTCTGAAATATATATGCATTTTTCGTAAGTGGTTTTGACTAAAATTTAATGAAAACGCTCACTCAATCAAAATCTATCCGAAAGAAATTTATCAAACTTCACACAATACGAGGACCATTCAATTAATAGTGAGCCTTGTTGAGCCGAATTCTTCACACTACGAATTCTTCACACCGTAATCAGACGTGAAGAATTCGTACGAATTATTCCACTCGTGTGACCAATGTGTGATGATTTCATACGAATATGTCACACAATGGCAGTGTGAGATTTCCGTACCCCCCTTTTTAACGACCTGTTGGTACCTACGGATTCTTCACACATCACCTTCCGTTTAACATTTCTTTATGAAACAAGTTCTAACAACTTAGGCAAATCACTTTCCATAGCGCAAAAGATGGTGTATTGCGTCGTATTGTGAGATGACACTAGAGTACTAGGGAAAACCAATGTCTTCGGACAGGCGACCCTCTCACGTACTGTCACGACCCGGGATCGAACTCGGGATGCATTGTTAAGAAGCGGGTGCGCTAAAACTGTGTTATCCACCCTTTTACATGCAGTTTTTACGATTTGATCAAAAAAGCTCTTAAACAGCCGACCTAAATCCGAAGAATTATCTGTGGATAAGTGCATCCCTTTTTATCCCATGATCAAACTTTTATGCTTAGTTCTCGGCTTCCTTTGAGGCATAATAGGCCGACGACCGACAGGTCGCCGGCCGAATGCTGGTAGATTGTTGGTATTCTTAACGGGATGGGACCCGTGGCCGTGGTCCAGTGCTCATAGTGACTATGACTTACACTCACTTAGGTCCTTACTGCTGTTGGTTCGAATCCCAATCTGAACACTTGGGCTTTTTCATTTTGAGAAGCCTTCAAGCTGGCTATCGGAAATTCGGTGATTTTAACCAGATGCATATTTTTACCTGATACAGTTTATGACGTGCATCCGGTTTCTTCTCCCATCTGCAATTAGCTTTATGTCGAAACTGAAATACTGTTTACATAGTATGAACTCAGAATTCTTGGCCTCGGTTTGATTTTAAAGTGGAGTTAAAAGCTAGTTTCAACGACGGTCATCGAAACGACATCGATTACGGCACCTTACACGTCGATAGGACTCGAGAAAGCTTTTGACCAAATATACAAACGTATACAAGCGTGTCAGAGGTCGGGCATGGCCGTCTCCATCCGGCTTTTGCCTATCCTATACCGGCCGGTGTAATGACGAAAAGTGTCCCCATCACTCAGAAGTGTGACCCCGGGACATTTTTCGACTCAGAAAATTAACCTCCCGGGTCATTTTACATGTATTATGCCAAAGCAAGTCCCAAGGACAGTTTTCTACATCAAAAATTGTCCTTGTGTGTCACTCTTTAGAGGGGGACACATTTCGTCTTTACACCGGCGCCTGTCTGGCAACCGGATAACACCGGTTTCCTTTCGGTCCCCCACAGTATTGCACGTTATTACTGAATGCCCATGATGTAGACTATACGATAAGGCAATCGGTTGTATGGTTCCATGTAAGAAAGTGAGAAACATAACAAAGAAGTGAAATCAGCGCGTCTTTATAAACCTCATTCATATATTGAACCCACGATAACCAATATCGGGCGATGATGGTCGCCCGTCTTAAAACCGTTGCCCGTCCGGTATTTAAAGACTATCGCGACAGTTTGTTCGAATTTTCAAAACATTTTTTTTTTATTTTTGCATATTGCTAGTATATATCCTGTTGTGCCGAAATATGAAATAAAAATAGGGAGTCCCCGAACTGGTTCTTTTTTTAATAGCTTTTTTTTGGTAAACCCCTAATTATCCAGAGACACATGCAGAATTTGAAGGAAAAAAATCTGAATGGTTTGAAAGTTCGAAAAAACTGCCGCGATAGTCCTTAATAAAATTTAATTTCAAAAGCTTCGGAATGGCAGAATCTCCCGGAAAAATGTAGAAAGGGGAATACATCTCACGGTGTTGATACAAGAATTATGAACTTTGTTTGCAATACACATCTACTCATTAAACTCTTTAAATGAAATTTCAGCTTAAAAGCTTCAGTGGAACAGGCGTTAGAGTAAAAACAGTCGGACGATCGGACAGATAGACTACGGAAAAGTGACCGACCCCGACGTGTTATCTTTGCCTTCAGCTGGTGACACAGAAACCGGTCCATACATTTATAAAGTTCTTAGAATGCATCATACAGACGGACCGAATAATATCCGATACGACGGAATCGAGTAAAGTATATGGTCACCAAAGTGCTATTATTACCATGATATTTTTCAGTTTTACGTGTCTATAATTAATTATATCGAGTACTGAAAAATGTGACATTTCTCACCGTGTGACCTTGACCTTTTATCATTTAAACAGGCACTCTAGTACATATGTTTTGTCATTATGTGAAATATCAAGTAAAGCAAACCTAATATGCCCCTTATCCATCTGGGTGGCTAAAAGCTTTTTGGAAAGTGTGAGGTTTTCGTATGCACAAAATTTTTACATTCGCTTTTAAAAAATTTCGACATGTGAAGAATTCGTATCTACTGTCAGGGGGCTGAGAGTCAGTACGAATTATTCACACATGTGTGACATATTCGTATGAAATTCCTACGAATTCCTCACAGGTGTGAAGAATTCGTAGTGTGAAGAATTCGGCTCAACAGAGCCTTGCCCTATAAAAAAGAAACAAACAAACCAAGCAGCAAATTGTTTTCTTTATTTCCTCAGAGTATTCCTCTTTAATGCTTATGCCAAATTTCAGCCGTGAAATCCATCCGTGTAATGCTTTATTGAAGGCTGATTTTGGTATACTGTTCATATACTGATATATTGCAGACCAAATGGCGGTTCTAGTCCGAAATCGGCGTCCTTGGAGAACTGTTTCATGTTTGGAAACAACCAGAAGTCATACGGGGCCAGTTCTTGACTGTACGGGTGATGGGGAAGCACCTCGGTTCATTTTCTTTACGGAAATGTGGTCAGTATTGTGGACTTGAGTGCAGGGACATTGTCATGTAACATATAGGCACCATGCTTTTCGAACGTTTTTCGGATTTTGCAACATTAATGTTTCAATTTTTTCAATACTATGTAACTTTCCCGTTAACAGTCCTACTCCGTGGTATCAGAACTTGAACTGTCTCTCCTCGTGCATTAATGCGAATTGCTACATTATTGTCTGTACACTTTGTGTTCTTTTAGCAATTGGGTCTCCTCATAGCCCATATCTTGTTATAAAGGGGCCTCCGTGGCCTAGTGGTGTAGTCACTGTGACTAACATCACTAAGCTCCTCACCGCTGTGAGTTCGAATCCCAGCAGGGTCGTTCGGATTTTTCATGTGGGGAAGCCTTTCAGCTGGCTTGCGGAAGGTCGGTGGTTCTACCCAGTTGCGAATTTGTGCCTGAAACAGTGCATAAAGGACTTCTGGGGTCTTCCTCCACCTGTAATTAGCTGGACGTCGCGATATGATTGAAATACTGTTGAAAGCGACGTAAATTCAAAACAAACAAACCAAAATATCTTGTTATAATCATTTTTCAAGTAGGGTCAAATCAATGTACCCATGTTTTGTCAACTGTATAGATATCTGAAACTGCCCATGCAGTGAAATGTGGGTATTTATTCAGTAGTTTACGGGCATTCTCAACACTGTCTTGTTTCGCTCATCAGTTAACATATTTTGCTCACATCTAGCAAAGACGCCTGACGCCAAGTAGATTCTTTTAAATAGTAAATAATGGTCCAACAGACATCCCAGGTGCATTAGCTATCTGCTTTATAGTGATTGGGGCATCATTTAGTAATAAATCGCTGACTTGCAAAACGGTTTTGGAATTAGCAGCAGAATTCGGTTTTCCTGGAATTGGTTAGTTTTTGAAGTCAGATCTACACTTTTGAACCTCTTCACCCGGCGATTAACGGTAGCATAAGAAACCCTATGATACACAAATGCTTCACAAACTTCATTGTGTATGTTTTCTTCGAAATTCCAAGTAAGAAACGAGTTTTTGATACAACCACATATTTGAGTTCTAGTTTCATTCTATATTTTTCACAGAGTGTCTATGAGTAGGTTCACTTTACACGGATATTGTTTCAAAACTACCAAACCGATTTTAATGAAGCTTATTTTATATGATAGAAAAAAGCTTGAACAAATGGTAGCACACATTCGCACGTTAAAATGGTGCATTTTGACAGAATGATATGTTAAAATGCTTCTTTTGAAACTATAGGCCCCTTCATAAATACACTACTGGTTTAATTAAGCAGACGTGTTTATCTACATGTGTTCTCGGGTTCACGCTCATATTCACTTTTATCGGAGTTATGGGTTATCCCCTTTAAATAGCCTTATTTGATGAGTAATTTTCCGGTTTCACATACTTCCTTTTCCAGTGTCATTTCATGTTTTCCGTTGATTTGTCGCGATTAACAGACATTGTTTAAAACCGAAAGTACCTACGGGAGGTAACCGATACGCATTATTTCGTTGAAAAACAATTCTTGAATTATCGGTAGCGGGTACAAACGCAATAATTTGGCGCGAATGTCCTTAAGGTTTAACTTTTCCAAAAAATTCACATTTTCAAGGTCAACTTCAATATCTACAAAAAGAAAGTCGATGATTTCCTACCGCATCACACTCACAGGTACTTGACACATACAGATCTATTAACCCCCCCCCCCCCCCCCCACACACACACACTTTAAAAAAAAAATTTATACTATACTTCTATTATAGTCTCTATAATAGAAGTATAGTAAAAAAAATAAAAAAAAATATATATATATAAAAAAATTAAAAGGGGGGGGGGGGGGTTAATAGATCTAGATGTATGTGTCAAGTACCTGTGATCACACTCATGTCTCTGACCGCATGTTCTCAAAGAACATGTAGTTCCCAAATAGAACCCAGAAACACCTACGATTTATCAACGACATCACTATTTCAGCTAACATGTACATCTACTGTGTGTAACAGTTAATCAACACTTTTATATTAGAAGTATGACCATGAAGCATACACGTCAATTTTTCACTATGAACTATTTAAAGGGAGTGCTTCAAATTTCGATAAAAACGTAAATCACGCAAGTACTCTTAGCACTGATCATATTGTCTAATCGAGAAGAATGGGAAAGAAAGCACGAAACAGTGCAAGTATGCTCTGCAGAGGAGAGGACATGAAATGAAAATGCTATGCACAAATTGTAGAATTGACAGTTTCTTGAAAAGGTTGGCGATTCTTTTCAATCTGAGTGATGAAAAGTGTGTAGCCTGATTAGAAATCGGGTTGTCTGGCGTTTAATCTAGTTCCAAACTGCTTACAGTTGAAATAATGATTTTGGCATAAACGTGAGTTTTGGGGAAGAATAAGATATATTTTCTCGATTGGAATCCCCTCTGATAATAATCGCTAGAACTGTCGTCTGCAATACCGTTTCAAAAGTTAGATGTAAGACAGTATGATTACCTCTTCCCTTCTGAAGCTTAGTGTCTTGCACATGGTTCATAACCCCTTTCCCATATTTTCATTTGTTCTACCTTTTTAACTCCTGTTCAAATGATGATTTCATTCGTGCACGAAAGGGTTTGATGAGTGGAAGTGTTTGGCTTAAGATTCATAACTCTTGCATCAATACCATGAGATATTCCCCTTTTGGTCTACTAGTAACGTGATAGACTGCCAATTCAGGGGTCTTGAGTTCGACCGTCCGACCATGACCATCGGATGAGAAAACCAAATGTCCCGTGTTATACACTAGAGCATTCTGCGTCATAAACGCAAAATTCCGTGATCTGACTTTATATATGTTTTAGAGCTGATTCATAGTGTCCACAAAATTATCGTTGACTCATTTCTGTGATGTATTTCTGTGCCACTTTTGCCTTATTTCTGCCACAGGATCCGGCTAAGAAAGATCTGTAATGCAGGCTAGAAAAAGACAAGTAAATGGGAGGGGGGGGGGGGGGGGTCTAAAATCACAAGGACTGAAGCCAGTCTAAAAACCTTGTTTAACGTGAAACCACGGGGCGTAACTATTCATTGACAGTTGGTGAAAACCTTTGAGTTGCGTCCCTTTTAGGCTTTTAGCTAGGCTAGCAGCACTTTAATATTGTTCGGTGTACGCATTGCTTATTTATCGCAATAGGGAAATAAAAATATCAAAAGCGCCTAAAGGTCCTTTACCGCTGTATTATTTTAACCCTAGATCAGAGATGCACTGAGAAATATGCACCTACCTTCGATTATAAGAAATATATTATTTATCCAAAGGTTGGAAGGCTTAAAGGGACTCGCAACCGGATGGTGTACTTGTCAAAATAAAATAAAATACTCAAATAAAAGCAAATTTGTGGCATTATTTGGCTTCTGACATTAAAAAAATATGATCAGTCCAAAAACAGTCTCAAGAATCGTCACCGAATCTTAGATTTTTAGATATTTTCCATCGTTTTTCTATACCGACTAGTAGACGGTATAGTTGTTGTTGTTGCTTCTCTACACGGGCTCAGACATAAACACGAGCCGAATTACGAAGTTGTATGCACTTTCGATGGCTACACATTGAAATACGTTAAATCGATCCGAGATAAACGGATAGTTTCCGTGGTCCATTGGTCTAAGCGGTTTCCCCTATTTTGCCTTCTGTCCGCCAATGCCGGGCCCCGGGTTCGAATCCCACCAGAGACCAATATTTTTTTTTATTGAAATACATTTTTTTAAACAGAATTTCTTATCCTAAACTAATTCTTTACCTTTTATATAAGCGTTTGACACATATTTACAAATTACTATTTTTAATGCACCATCTGGTTGCGAGTCGCTTTAAAGCAGACAGTAAATACAGAGACCACGTATACCGATAGTTAATATAAAGCATTGGTAAATATTTATTTTCAATCTGTATTAAGTGGTCACCTGTCTTTAAAACTAGCAACAGGCTATGAAGTAAAGGGTTAAAGTGTTGTCTCGGAACTAATAACATGGATCACTGCATGAGGCGGTGGAGGTTTTGGATCTGAGATGAGCGTGCGTACGCGTGCGCGTAGGTGTGATGTGTGTCGTTGAGCTTGCCGATACTCAAGAGATAGGGCGGATACAGAAATATAGAGAACCCCGGGTGCGATTCCCTACTCTTTTAGTTGTCACGTGTCTGTAAAGCACTGGTACATCGGACCTCGGTTTATAAATCCTCATCCGAAGTACTTGGTCCGGAGGGGATCGAACTCACGACCCCTGATGTCGTAATCGGGCGCTTTCGTCCACCGGTCAGATATTGAAACAAAGTCTTCGACGACTCATTGTCGAGACTAAACCGACTAAACGCAGGCAATATGGCTTACCCATTAAATAGTCGTTGGTAAAAATATTACGGCTAAAAGGGTCGATTAACCATTGAAATAACCATCAATCATTAACATCCACCTTGTTCTTAAACAAATTATATTTCGTTCTGTTTGAAAACGTTATCCGCTGTGGTGTACCTGTATAACGGTCACATCAAAGAAAACCGCCTGTGTTTACACCTACTGGTCTGTTTGCGTTTCATCCAATAGCTCCGCCTAAGGGCGGAGTTACAAAATGTTCGTACACAACCGCACGCTTTCCGCGTTCATGTCTATATCAAAAACGAGTTTAGCTATTAAAGAATATCGGACTTTGTTTATTTATCATATCAACACAAGAAAACAAACGTTTCTTACTTAAGTTTTTGCTGTAAAATAACTTTTTATGGGTGTAAAATATCTGGAACTATTTTCTTTGCGGCTTTGTCATATTACAAGCGTAACGAGGCCAACTTGTGTCGGAAAGTTTGTTCATTGATAAACCGAAAGATGGAAGAAGCGCGAAGTGGACGTATCCAATCTGTGATTCGCGGGATGTTATTGGATTAAAAGCCAACAAGTGTTGATGGAATAGGTAAGGAACTGTGTGATTTATTCATATGATGGATTTATCAATTGGAATATTTTGTCATTTCATATTGGACGTATAAATGTTGTAGGTATACTGTCACCTGTGTTGTCGTCTAATGGATTTCTAAGTGGGTGGGGTAAGCACTTACCTGTGCAATTAGAAATGAATTATATCTGTTTGTCAAGTATCTGAAATTTCGATTTGTAATTGTCTAAATGTATTGCGTCCGTTTTGAGTTTTATTGGAGACTGCCAACTTTGATTTTTTCACGCTCGTGATAAACCTAGATTGGCTCTGATTTACTCCATTCACTGCCATGGCATCACCATTTCTAACAATTAGCCTCTTCTTTATTATTTCTCAAATTTAAAATTTAAGTATTTTGACTTAAGAAATATTGAAATGAGTGTCAAACAGTTTGGATCATGAACCAAAGCCACATTACTTTGGGTCTGATCAGGATGCAAACTGTTTGCAAATTGTCAGGGTAAGGCAGAGAAGGGGTTAACTTGGGGCACTAATCTAGTCTTGATGAATAATTAACCACAATAAACGGGAAGTAAAGAACTGTGGTTCGTTTCTGATTCCTGTAGTCTTCCCGACTCTTGTTATTTCCTTGAAGTGTTTTTGGATGTTTTATCTGATTTTAAAGTTTCGATAACTGTACCATAGATTTTTTTCTGTCTCGGTCTCTCGGCTACCTGTAGCGGTATGCAAGCTGGAAATCAATGGACATTCCCATGCATCCAGCATGCAGTTTTTCACCTGTACAGGTGTGTGCTGTATATTTGGTGTTTGAAGCAGAAGTTTACTTTATCAGCAATTGTTATTGTGTGAAGCACATATTATATAATATTTATTTAAACAAATGGCTTTCTGGTAAGCTTGTAAATGCTTCAATCACCAGCACATAACTTTAGATAAAGAGTGCATTTAACCCATTGGAGTTGAAACAGTGAGACGAAAATGTTTTCATATTTAACTTAACCCATTACCCCATAGCCTGTTTCTAGTTTTGAAACAAGTGACCACTTAATTACAAGCAGGTTGAAAGTAAAGCAGAATGTGCCTAAAGGCACATTCTGCTTTACTTTCAGTCTGCTTTAAGCTACCATCAGCTAAAATATACAAAATATACAAATATTTATATAGATTCTATATATATTATATATTAATTAAAGGCACAAAATTTGCAAAAAGCCATATTTATGGGGTAATGGGTTAAATCTAGCGTTATATACTGTAGACCAAGTATAATGCAGTATTGCCAGTTGGTTGATGCAGTTGTAACACTCCATTCAAACTGCAATGACTTTGGAAAAAAACTTGGTGCTCTCAATCTCCCTCCATATTTAGTCTGTGTACAGTAAAACCTGTATTACCAGTAAGCCACCATTCAGTTAAACACCTATAAGCTCTTATACAGATCTAGGGTTTCTAAATTCAGGATTAAAAATGCAGGAGGTTACTGCATATGCTATTTGCCTTAATTACTTTTATCCTGCATTTAGCAGTTGCTATTCGTTATTTTCTGTGTACTTCAACAAAAGGTCGCTTAATACAAGTTTGATATTACTGTAAACAACATTCAGGGTCTCAAGATAAAGATAAAGTAAACAGACCTGTTCACAAGTGTATATTTTACTTTTGTGTAATGCAGTATATTTGTCAGTGTCACAATGTAGACATTGAAGTGTGTATACTTGGCCATTGATATAACTCTTTGCACTTTAGCGGCAGAATAAGGATGATCTGTGCAAACAATTTGGATTCAAATTAGACGCCGGGTAAAACCTTGTCAAGTTTGCAATTCATTGATGAAGCATAGAGACTGCTTAATGCAGAGCAGTACTACAAAGTGCTCATTTAGGAGCTTCTGCATTTCTCAGATGGTTCTGCATTAATCAACCAGCTGCCTGAAAGATTCCTATTCAACTTCTATTAAACCATTACCCCACAAATGCACTTTTTTTACGCTTTAAGTGGTTACCTATTTTTAACCCTTTGAACCCTAGTCATGTTTATATGTATCATTTGCAAACAGTGTACATGTGGAGAGTACACTTGTCCTATGGAGACAGTTATATCAGATCAGAGGGCTCCTCTGATCAGAGTCTGCACTGTTTGTCAATTTGCAATAAATTGTATCAAACAAGTTGAAACAACCTTAAATAGTAAAAAATGATCAAGACCTTTATAGCTGCTGGAATTGACCATATGAAGTTGCAGGGTGTAATGGGTTTTAAGCCTATAAATTTGCTGTTGATGGCTAACATGGTAATGTTTCCATTCTGAGGATGGCTTGTTTTGCCTTGGGGCAGTACAGCCAAGTCCTCCCTCATTACTTACATGTCTGTATGCATTGTTCATTCATGTATGTAGCTGTACTTTCATTAAACCTTTACCCCATGTACATACATTAACATGCTTCTTTGTCCTCGAGACAGGTGACAACTTCAAGCAGGTTGAAAGTAAAGCAGAATGGATTCTGCTTTATGTTCAGCCTCCTTTAAGCTAACCATCTGCTAGACTATAGAAAATATGTCTTATAATCCACAATCATGACTGTATAAATTGGAGCTATTTCTTCAGTGCATTCAAGGCGTAAAAAGGCATTTTCCCCAAAGAAGTGCCTTTTAGTACATTAAGTTTATTCCTCCGCTGAAGAAAATATCTCCTAATTTATACAGTCATGAATATGTATCATAAGGAATGTTTTCTTTATTGTAGCAGGTGGTAGCTTAAAGCAGGCTGAAGGTAAAGCAGAATGTGCAAGGTGCATTTGACTTTACCTTCAACCTGCTTTAAGTAGTCAGTACTTAGAAGTCACCTGTCTTCAGAACTAGAAACAGGCTATGGGGTTAAACTATATAAACTTGAATCATTTTTTTCAGGGGAGGAATAAATTAAAGGCATAAAAAGGCATATGTATGGAGTAAAATGGGTTAATGCAGAAAAAGTTCCTTTTGTCATCAATAAAAGAACTGCTCATGCCTCTTCTATGAAATCAGAGCTCCAGATTATGGGAGTATTTCAGACACAATAATCTTTATTTCTGCATAAAAGAGGCGAATCTAATGAGTAGTGACACTATAGGATTTGATGCTAAAATAAGTGAGAAAATGTAGGATTTGTGAAGTTGACTCCTTGTCTTGAGCCCTGTGCTATGGAATGGTCACTCATCTCAAGGCAGTGGAACACGGATGTTAGCATCGTATGAGTTACTTTACACAGAGGTTAGCTACAGCCATGTAGTCGAGTGTAGTCACTCCAGTCAGCTACATCTTTTAACCCACAAAAACCCATAAATCACCTGGAAGGTCCTTTGTAACCCTTCTTGTAAATCATATGGTCAGGTCAAAATAATGAAACACCACCAGGTTTTAGTTATGCTAGCTGCAACACTTTAAACTGTTACCCATTCCTATATGTTTTCTAGTATTGAAGACAGGTGACCACTTAAAGGAGATTGAAAGTAAAGCAGAATGCATATTAAAGTGCATTCTCAGTTGACTACCAGCCTGTTTTAAGCTACCATCTGCTTGGTCCTAGGATATAGAACAAATTCTATGGTGCATATTCATGACTGTTTAAAGTGGAATTATTATCTGGAGTGGAGGAATAAATTAAAGGCATAAAATGCATATCCATTTATGGAGTAATGGGTTAAATACTGGAGATGAGTATTAAGATTTTCACAAACAATTATGATCCAGATCAGGCCCTATTTGTGTCACTTTAGTTGTATTTCTACAAGTATTTGAAATAATGAGTTAAGGTCAGAACTCTAAAGCAGGATACATATTGAGCAGATGACATTTTATTGTGTGCATAAAGGGTTAGCTGTCAAATGTCAAAGTGGGAAATTGACATCACCAATGAGCCATTTGTGACATGAAACATTGGGAGTTGTAGTGCTAGTGGCAATAAGAGTAACCAATACTGACCAATAGTGCATTGACCATACTGCAGCACCAAGGCATGGCACCATAGGAACTCTGTGACAAGAAGTCTTCTAGTTTGAATTCTAACCTTTTGAATAATAAATGAATGGCACTGGCTCAAAAATGCCATCTAAGATTCGAAATTGATTTTTTTTATATATATTTATGTTATTATATAGGTAGAAATGTGTTTAGAGAGGCATACTGATTGGGTCCAGATCAGTCCTACACACGTGGGCCTGATCTGGATCCAATCTGTTCGTCTTTTGGAAGTCTTTAATACTTGTGTTTTGCATTCTAAGGGTAAACTGATTCGTTGAATCTAAGGATTTCTGTGAATTGAAGTATTTATTTTCTTGTTGGGATTACTGCATCATTTGTTTAATGTTTCATAATCTCAGGAACAGTTGGTTCTTCTCTGGTTGATATTGTGTATTGTGTTGGAGTGTTTTATTTCAAATGAAAGTTGTGTTGAATAGACAACAACAGTTTTAAGTTTGGTTGACTGTTACATATAATTAGATCTATATGGAAATTTAACATTTAGATTCAAGTAAGTATTTTTTTTTCTGTTGAATATTTATTTATTTAGTTTGCCAATTTATAATTTTTACCATTACATGATTAAGCTGATACCTGTGTTATATAATGACTGTTTGTGCATCTTGATTTGAGTGCTTGCATAAACCTTTCTTTCAAAGTTTCATTGATGAATTTCTGTGTTGTAGATGGGTGACTGTTTAAAAACAGGCAGAATGTAACACAAAAATCTCCCTTATGGAAATTTCTGCTTTGTCTTCAGTCGGCTTTAACTCGTTACCCCATAGCATGATTTTAGTATTGAAGATAGGTGGCCACTTAAAGCTGGTTGAAAGTAAAGCAGAATGCGCCTTAAGGCGCATTCTGCTTTGCTTTCAGCCAGACCTGCTTTAAGTTACAATCTGTTCTTATACTAAATACTCATGACTGTATAAAGCCTTTGGAACAATTTTCTTTGGTCGAGGAATGAATTAAAGGCATAAAAAGGCCCATTTATTGTGTAGTGGGTTAACCCATTACCCAATAGCCTGTTTCTAGTTTGGAGACAGTTGTCCACTTACAGCAGATTGAAAGTAAAGCAGAATGCACCTTAATTAGCTACAATTAGCTAGGATATGGAAACACTTTCTTACAGTACATACTCATGACTTTAATTTGGATCTATATTCTTCTGTGGAAAATTAATCAAAGGCATAAAAAGGCATATTTATGGTGTAATGGGTTAAGCAGTTGCCTATCACAATGTGGGAGTAGGTCATCCCTTACTGTTTGGGAATCAACAACAATGTAGAGCCAGATAGAAGGGCTCTTTAAGATTAGGGATTAGGTATGCAGTGAAAGAGTTGACAGTGTTAGCCTTTGATCTTATATTTCACCCAACTTGGATCGGCTAGGCTCTAGCTATGGATCAAGGTTACTGAAGGAACTATAGTTTCCCCTCATCAAATACATATCAGTTACATTATGTAGATGCCCACCTGTTAAACAGTGGAATTTCATGATAATTTATCCCTGTGAACAATAAAATAGATAACATATATACTTATAACACAGCTAACTGACAGTCTGAAAATGTTTCCCATTTTTACAGAATTGTAGAATATAAACAGCTTGGACCCAGATCAGGTCCCATATTTTGTAGAGTAGAGATCTGTAATTATTTTTTTTTGTAAATATGTTCAGTATAATTATGCTTTCATGAGTTTAAGGGCTAAACACAAGCCCGTTGGCGAAGGTTGTGTCACTTTAGCTGATCATCAACAATTATTTGCATATATCCCCCTTAACAGGGGAATATTTAATTTTGTCTGCTTCAAAACTTTTATCCGCTGAAATAATGATAACAGAAACTGTTGCTGCTTCCTCAACAACAGTTTGTTTGTTAGAAATGCAGTGTAGTTGGCATAAGTTCCAATGCATGGCCGGCGACAGGTCAACCTCCGAAACTGATCAAGTTCAGAAACTCTGGCTTACAGTCAGTGGATATTTTTTGAGACCCTTACAATGCTTGAAGCAGATTATTGACATCATTTGCAAACAGTGTAGACCAAGATCAGAGGGCTCCCTCAGGAGCCCTCTGATCTGGACCTGCACTGTTTTTCATACTTTTAGACAATTTTTGTGACAAACCCATTGAGAGTGTGAGTGTAAATTTGTTGTAAATCTATTACAAAATGGATGAGTTTGTTTGAGAGTTTAGCATTGTGAGGGTTAATTATGGCGGTTCTGGCTGGCTGAGCTTCACTTGAAACTGGATTGATAATGATAGAGATGATAATAACGTGAACCTCTTCACAAGGCTTGTATCAGGAAGAGTCAAGATTTCACCTCCTCTAATGTTCATGTACAGCTTTCTTTTTTCTCTGTAATGTATCACCTTTACCCTTTCCCCAATAGAAGCACCTTTTGGGGCGTTTAATTTATTCATCCACTGAATAAAACAATTCCAATTTATACAGTCATAAACAGACCTGTATATTCACGACTGTAGAAAGTCAACCTATTTTCTTCAGTGGAGTAATAACGGTAAATCAAATGTGTAAAAAAGGCATGTCTACATGGAGTCATGGGTTAAGGTGCTATTCTGAAACAATTTACAGTAGCTATTTTGTGTAGATGACAAGATTCAAGATTGGTAATGGACATTTGTAATACAATGTATGATCGAATTTAGATCATACTCAAGGTGTGATTCACCAAGGCTCCATTTAGAAGGAGTAAACTGAACAAATCCAAACTCTTCTCACTCATTTCAGCACCAAATTCTATGATGTCACGATTCATTAGAATCGCCTTGAAGAGACGATTCTAATAATCAGTGACACCACAGGGTTTAATGCAGAAAGAAAGATTTTAGTTTTTAAAATACTCCCCTTATCTGGAGCCCTGGATCATAGACTGAACTCTTAAAGTAATATACAGAAAAAACGTCATACACAAAGAGATAATTGTTGTTTCACATTGCATTTGAGCCGTGCCAAAAGGCTAGCGAGGATAACAGGTCCTCGTACAGAAGTTAGAGATAGTGGTATTCCTTGTCTGCCGATTGTACTTTAGCCCTTACTAGGCTGGAAACAAGTACATGTACATGTATACAATGTTCCCTACCTACAACCGCCCTCCAAACAACGACTCCCTCTTTACAACAACCATTCCCAGATTTCCCTTAATAGAAAATTGTGTCTAACCCTTTTATACTGCTGCAATATCGTTTTCTTAAACCTATCCTTTGCTGCTTTTTTCTCTCGAAGTTACATATAAGTTGACATTTTGATTGAATAGATGTAATGACAAGTGACAAAAAGCTTGAATCCAGATCAGATGCAGCGTAAAGTGGCATCTGATCTGGATTCAAGCTGTTTGCAAATGCGAGTCAAGTCTAAATTTTCCCTCCCTATAACGACTCCCTCCGAACAACACACATAATCTGTTCTCTCATCAGATGTCATTGTAGAGAGGGAGAACTGTACTTGATTTGAAGTGTCCACCCTGATCAAGCAGCTCCTTTATATAAGTAACCCTCTGATCAGGATCTTCACTGTTTGTTTTACTCTCAATTTTCTGTAATATTTTCTAAAAACAGTCCTAAAAGTCAATATAAATTGGTAGTTTTTCAGGAAGTAGAACAGTCTGTTTGGAATGTTTAGCATAAAAAGGGTTAATTTTATCAAACTGTATATTCATATCTGTGGTTTTAGATATAGGACTGCAATCCACGTAAACCCCTGTCACACACCACCATAAGTCCAGAGAGATAGATAAATGCCACTGTTGCTACATAGTCTTAGACATGACTTTCTGTTATGCAATAATAGCATTAGTTAGATATAATTATAGCTTTATATTCCCCTCCCACAGGAAAAGTGTACAGTCTTAACAATTGTGCCTTAATCCTTTACCCCATACCCTTAGCTGTTTCTAGTTTTGAAGAAAGGTGACCACTTAAAGCTGCAGGTTGAACAGAAAGTAGAATGAACTTATAAATATTCTGTTAGCTCTTAAAATATAACTCCTTCTCCTTCTATTATACTAGCATAGGCTACCTATAATATGGATTCTTTTTGGAAACTTAGGGCTGGACAAATATTTTTCAGGGCAACTTGTCCAGGGCAAGCTGCTCAAAATTTTGGACTTGCCCCACATTTTCATCAAGGAATATTGGTCACGGTTGGGGGCAGGGGCACTGGTTATTGCTGTGTTTGATTGTTAACCAAGTGCAACTAGACAATAGGTTGGTTTATTTACAATTTTTTCCAAGAATTAGACTCTTTTTTTAGCTTGCCCAGATGGGAAAATCGACCTTGCCCAGGGCAATTTGCTGTCTGAATTGGACTTGCCCAAACAGAAATTGAGCTTGCCCATGGGACGGGCAAGTGGATTTGTCCAGCCCTGAAACTGTGTAGATCCAGATGAGACAGCTGTCTGATGAGGATCTGCACTGTTATATGATCTGTCTGACATGAGTCTGCACTTTTTCCTGATGAAAGTTTTCCTGTTTTTACAAACCAATGTAATAGTTCAGGTTATAGTTTTGTATATAAATATTTAGCAGCAGCTAAAAGGGTCATGTACTACCCATGCAAAATTTCAGCATAACATTATTACTCCGATTTATCCAGTTATCCCATAAATACGCCTTTAATTAATTCCTTAAATGAAGAAAATAGTTCCAATTTGTATAGTCATGAATATGTGTTGGAAGAAAGGTTTTCTGTATTATCATTTTATGACAGATTCTAACTTAAAGCAGGTTGAAAGTAAAGCAGAATGTACCTAAAGGCCCATTCTGATTTACTATCAACCTGCTTTAAGTGGTCACCTGTCTTCAAAACTAGAAACAGGCTATGGGGTAATGAGTAATGGGTTAAGCTACAACCAGTCTTGATGTCTATTATTTCCCAATTTAAACATATTTCTGTTCCACTCTTATTTGATTGCCAATTTATACATCAAATTTCATATTCAACCGAATTAGAGAGACAAGAAATAGGGAAACGATCACACAAATTTGTAATACTTGTACATGTTATAACATTTTCTCATATAACTACCCCTGTTTTCTATAGCGAACAACAATCATGAATATCCTTGTCTCCAACATGTGTGAGATCACTTTGGTGATGTCACTTTAACGTCACTTTTTATAATAATAATAATAATAATTCTTTATTCAATCAGTAACTTGAATTAACAAATTCCTCGTTACTCTTAACATATTAACATACACGTTTATAAAGGCATTTTGATGTCACCGGAGTAAAAAAAATGCAAATATCTTAAAATCGATGGTTATGTGAGAAAAAGAATCTGTCACTCGTCGATGTTTAAGGCAAGTTGATCTCAAACTCGTCTTGAATAAAAAAGTTATTAAGCTCGCCAAGGTTTGCTTAATAACATTTAAATTCTAGGCTTGTTTGAGACCATCGACTAATGACAGATCCTATTTACCGTATGTCTCCAAAATACTAAGCCCATGCTTGTTTTGTGCATAACGTTGTCGTGTTCCATCTTCCAGTCATTGTTTAATTTTCACCTCTAAGATTTTGTGTCTTAACAACTATACAGTAAAAGCCTCCTGTAATAAACACACAATAAATGACTCATTTCTGATTTAATGGCAGGCAATTGCTTAAAGCAGGATGACAGTAAATGAGAAAGGTTGATAAGGATCTTTGTATTTTACTTTCACCCTGCTTTAAGTTCTCATCTATCCTATTATTATATCAATAAGCCTTTGTTTAAAGTGGGTGTAATAGAAGTACTGTACTGTGCCTTGTATTCACAGTTTGTTACTATATTTGTAGCAGTTGCTATGAGAACTGTTTAGCAGATATTGTCATTAACTTGGAATATTGAGAGAAAAAACCCATGCTTGTAGTTGTCACTCTTTTCTCCTGCTCAATTTCTGATAACGTTTTCTACTTCTTTAGCTTCTCAAAGCACAGTTCATGTGCTTGGGAGAATAATTGGAATTAAAGATTTAGTTCTGTTATTGTTACCCTTTACCTAAAAGCCTGTTTCTAGTGTTGAAGACATCTAGGTGACCACTTAAAGCAGATTGAAAGAAAAGCAACATGCATTTTAAGGCATATTCTGCTTTACTTTCAGCCTGTTTAAAAATGTCATCTGTTAGGATGTAGAATTGTTTCTTATGAAGCAAATTCTTTACTGTATAAAGTGTAACTATTAAATTATTTTTTAAAGTGACGGAATGATTAAAAGGCATAAAATGGCATATCTATGGAGTAATGGGTTGAAAGAGTTGTTTTTTCTGTGTACTGAGTTTTGAAGTTACATCATTATTATATGTCAATACTTGCTACAGTGGCACTAAATGTCTTATATTTCTACCAAGCTCCACTCACTTTGTACATCTGTCATGCAAATTATTACATTGGCTAATAAAATAACAAAAATCTGTGACAAGATTTAGTGAAGATTCCTTTAGGAGCAGTCTGATCTGAGTCTATACGATTTGCACATAATGTTAAGAAGGGTAAGGGTTAAATTTAGGGCTCTTGTTAGTTTAGAATATTTGAACAAAAAGCTGATTTGAATAGATATAGCAGTTTATAGTTCTAACGTTATGTTTTACGACATGGTGCTAATAGAATCTATCCAGTTATGATGTCATTGACTTATAGGTCATTTGGTCACAGTCACCTGTGAACCACTTTAATGGTCAAATGGCCTTGCAGGTATTGATGAATGATAAACTTCTTAGGCTAGGACAGTGGTCATTATGACAGTATTACAGCATGGTCAATAGCCCGAGGGAAGGACTGCAGCGGACTGAGTGAATTATTAAATATTATTAATGTACATCAGCTGTCCACTATTTCTAGTAGATTCATAGATTTTTACAATGCTGGAGCCGAATGCCACATCTTTTAAATTGCAAACAGTGTAGATCCAGATCAGAGGGCTCCTGAAGGATCTGCACTGTTTTTCACACTGCAAATGATTTTGGGAAGAGGCCTTTTTCTTGAGTCAATGTAAGCAAGTTGTATGAAAACCGATGAGTCAATTTGAACATTTTGTATACCAAGGGCTAACAGGAGTATTTCAAAAACTAAAATCTTTATTTCTGCATTAAACCCTGTGGTATTACAACTCATTAGAATCCTCTCTTTGAGATGATTCTGCAAAGAGTAGTGACACCATATGATTTTGTGCTGAAATGAGTGAGAAAAGGTTGGATTTGTTCAGTTTTACTCCCTCTTATCTGGAGCCCTTAGGGTTAACTTCAGCTGTCTTATTAGCAAGCAGAGATTTCATAACATCAGCTATTATTATTGAGTTAGTAATTAACACCCTCGAGGGATCTGGGTTTGAAGAATATTGACATACATGTGTCATATTTGTAACACATCCATGTTTAATTTTTAATGTGCCAGAAAGCAGTTTTTGAATGTTTTGCTAAAACAGTGTAGACCCTAATCAGTGTGAAGACCCCTGAAGCTGGTGCCCTCTGATCAGAGTAAGCGATGTTTGTTTTCTTTTGAGAGTACTGTATGTCTTATGTTAACCATAAGATTCATAATATACATGTGGTTTTCAAAAGTGAAATAGCTGTAGTCAATTTGATAAAACAACAAACGCACACAAGAGAATTGTAGGGTTTGAAGTATAGTCTTTATACAGTTTTGTATAAGAAAATTGTTTTAGTGCTTTTGTTACATGATGAAGAAAGACAGATAGGCAGAAATATAAAAAGAAAACAAGTAAGGCAATGTGAAATACCTTTCTATAAAACATAAGGTTAACACAGAACATTAAAGAGGCTCGAAACCGGATTTAGCATTAAAAATAGTAATTTGTAAATATATGTCAAATGCTTATATAAATGGGTAAGATTTAGTTTAGGATAATAAATTCTGTTTAAAAAAATAAAATAAGAAGAAGCCCTGGTGGGATTCGAACCCGTGACCCTCCATGCGGAGAGAAACGTGAAAAAATGAGGAAGGTCCTATACTACCTCGGCTACCAGCGCTCTCTATATCTATAGTAGCGAATTAACGTACTTCACTAGTAGCGATCGATAGTACTTTTACTACTTTATTCGTCTCGGGTTTATGTCTCAGCCCGTGTAAAGAAGCAACAACAACAACTATACCGTTAGCTAACGCTATAGAAAAACGATGGAAAATATCTTACAAAACTAAGATTCGGTGCCGATTCTTGAGACTATTTTTGGACTGATCATATTTTTTTAATGTCAGAAGCCAAATAACGCCACAAATTTGCTTTTATTTGAGTATTTTATTTTATTTTGACAAGTACACCATCCGGTTGCGAGTCCCTTTAAGAGTGATATACAGACAGTGATACAGACAAACATGCATGTAGACAGACCAGCAGTTAGTGAAACAGGGACAAATGTTGAAATGTCCCCTATCAGCAGCTTATTAATCACGTTCATGAGGTTTAGATAGGTACCTTATACAGTCACAATGAGGTATTGTATTGTATTAGCCTGTTTCTAGTTTTGAAAACAGGTGACTACTTAAAGCAGGTTGAAAGTAAAGCAGAATGTGCCTTAAGGCACATTCTGCTTTACTTTCAGCCTGCTTTAAGCTAACATCTGCTAGGATATAGAAATAATTTCTTTTGGAACATGTTCATGACTGTATAAATTAGAACTATTTTCTCCAATGAAGGAATAAGTGTAAGGCATAAAAAGGTGTATTTATGGGGTAATGGGTTATGAGAAGAAAGGAGCAGGGCTCCAGATAAGCACAAGTAAACTTAAAAATTCCAACATTTTTTCACTTTCATTACCACTCTTTCAGGACTTCAGACAAGGATATTATTATGTACATGTATATGTATTTCGAATATTAGAAAATTTTCTTTTCTGTACTAATAAGCCCTATGGTGTGACTACTCATTAGAATTCTCTCTTCGAGAAAATTTTAATGAACAGTCGATTATTCCACTATATGGTTTGGTACAGGTACAAAGATTACTCCCCCTTTTCTGGAAGCCAGAAAGATTGATAATTATTGTTCAGTACATTTAAAGTATATAGTATTCTAGAGGCAATCAGTGAGCTTTCAGACAGTCCAATGTCTGGCAGGCATACAGACAGTCTTACAGACAAGCTCGATAGATCCATGTGAATTATTTAGTAGATGAGGCAGCCCCATGAACAGTTTTAGTACCATTTAGTGTTCTCACCATTTTTGCACCGATCCTATTATGGTATCTCTCAATTGAAGTCGACCCTTTCTGCAAATATCCACTTGTTATATTAAAGGAACTGGGTAGTTAACTGCATAAAGCAAGGAAAAAGTGAGGCAGAAAGCTTCAATAGGAGCTTTCTACTTTACAACTTCTTGCCCAGCTTTAAGCAAGGTACAAGTAAAGCAGAAAGTTTGCTTTTAAACTGACATCTTGATTAAAAACAGTACTTTATCATACGAATGTGGTGCTAGGCATGATCAGGTTGAGGTTCCCAAATCTATGGAGAAAAGGTAAAGATGAGTAACTGCTGAAAGCCGGAAGAAGGAGATTTCTGCTTTTTAGCTCACCTGGCACAAAGTGCCAAGGTGAGCTATTTTGATCGTCCTGTGTCTGTTGTCAGTAATCGTTTGTTCTTCCGTCGTCAACAATTTCTTTAAACGACATCTTCTCCAAAACTACTGAATGGATTTTTATCAAATTTAGCAGGAATTATCCTTATATAGTCCTCTTTCAATGTTGTTAAAAAAGTTCCGGTCCGTTGCATATCTAGGTCACAAGAGCTAAAAATAGATTGTTTCAATAAAAACTGAAAAAATCTTCTTGTCCAAAACAACAGTACCCTTGGCTTAGATATTTGGCACAAAGCATCATCTACAGGTCCTCTATCAAGATTGTTCAAATTATGTCCCTAGGGTCAAAAATGACCCCGCCCCAGGGGTCACACATTTACATAGAGTTACAAAGTGAAATCTTCAAACGCCATCTTCTATGAAACTGATGCGGCCAGAGCCTTGATATTTGGCATGGTGACACATCTAGAGATACTATACCAATTTTGTTCAAATGGTTTTGATCCATTGCATATCTAGGTCACAGGAGCTCAAATAGATTTTTTCAATTAAAACTTAAAAAATCTTCTTGTCTGAAACAACAGTACCCTGAGCTTAGATATTTGGCACAACGCATCATCTATTCAGTAAATCGCACAGTCATATTGTCATAATTTCTAAGCTTTCTAAGATATTTTGCATTTACATCAGGGGTTTCAGGTGAGCGATTTAGGGCCGCATACAGCTCTTGTTTTTATCTTGTTGCAAGCTACCACGGGTGTTTATTAATGGAGTCTTTAAAATGAGAACAGGGTGAAATTGTCCTTTTTTAGCTCGACTTTTTCAGTATTAAAAGGGCAACTCATTACAACAAGGCAGGTAACCCTGGGATTTGTCATTTCAGAGTTATTGCCCTTGTTTTATTTACTTAAAAATTATAAATTAACATATCTCAATAACTATCAAAGGTATCCATTTGAAACTTTGAATAGTTGTTCAGTATCAAAAGGGCAACTCATTACAATAAGGCAGGTAACCCTGGGATTTGTCATTTCAGAGTTATTGTCCCTGTTTTATTTACTTAAACATTATAAATTAACATATCTCAATAACTATCAAAGGTATCCATTTGAAACTTGGAATACTTGTTTAGTATCAAAAGGGCAACTTATTACAATAAGGCAGGTAACCCTGGGATTTGTCATTTCAGAGTTATTGCCCTTGTTTTATTTACTTAAATATTATAAATTAACATATCTCAATAACTATCAGGGGTATCCATTTGAAACTTTGAATAGTTGTTAAGTATCAAAAGAGAAACTCATTACAACAAGACAGGTAAACCTGGGATTTGTCATTTCACAGTTATTGCCCCTGTTTTATTTACTTAAATTTTTTAAATTAACATATCTCGATAACTATCAAAGGTATCCATTTGAAACTTTGAATACTTGTTTAGTATCAAAAGGGCAACTCATTACAACAAGGCAGGTAACCCTGGGATTTGTCATTTCAGAGTTATTGCCCATGTTTTATTTACTTAAAAATTGTAAATTAACATATCTAAATAATTATGAAAGATATTAACTTGAAACTTTAAATACCTGTTAAGTATCAAAAGGACAACTCATTACACCAAGGTAGGTTACTCTGTGATTGGTGATTCCAGAGTAATTGCCCTTGATTTATTTACTTAAAACTTGTAAATTGAAATATCTTAATAACTGTCAAAGGTTTTAACTTGAAACTTTAAATACTTGTGTTATAACAAAAGGGCAACTCATTCAAACAAGAAAGGTGACCGGGATGTGCCATTCCAGAGTTATTGCCCTTGTTTTTATTTACATAAAACTTGTAAATTGACCATAGGTATTAACTTGAAACTTTGAATACTTGTTCAGTTTCAAAAGGGCATCATCTTTCAACACAGCAGATAACCATGGGATTTGTCATTGCAGAGTTATTGCCCTTGTTTGACTAAGAATTTGCATATGAAATTATTCAGTAACCGTAGAAAGTTATTAATTTCAAACTTCAAATATATTTGAATACTTGTTTTGTTTCAAAAGGGCAACAACGCATTGCAACAAGGCAGGTAAAGCAGGCAAAGATATTAACCTTCTTTTGACTTATAGTTTACTTTAAGTGGAATGTAGACTGTCCAAGTATGTTTAAGTTGTTGTTGCTTACAAACTTCTATGATCAATAGGGCATTAAACACCCATACACATTCTTTAAGTTTGAAAAAAATAGCCGTCTCAAGTATATGAAAGTCGAGCGTCCAGCACCCGTTTGCGGTGCTCTCGTTCTTCTTTTTTTTATTATATGTTTGGGGAAATTGGTTAAGGAAAACATTCTCAACATTAAATTGACCAGTGTAAGAATTACTCTGACATTTATCACCAGCCAAAATGCTTCATTAATGTACTCTTTAAATAGAAGAAATATATGTCAAGAATAGTTTATAATTCTATAAAGAAGTATTTTTATTTGTAAGGACTTTTAACAAGATCTAGGCCATGGCATACTCTCTAGTATGTGAAGTGCTCCTCTGAGATCTACCCCATTCAGTGGGTGGACTAGTTTTCTTTGATCTCTACAGATTACACAGTATAAAATGAGACATTTAAACCAAAGCATTAGCAGGTATTTAGGGTGAAAGTATATACTTAAGTGTTTCATTGTTGTCAGTGGTTGTAAAAGTTCACCTAAGGTTAGCATGGTCTTGGAGGGCTGGCAATTACTTGTGACTTGCATTTGCTAACAGATTCAAACATAATCAGAAGTGGAGTTTAACTCATCATCTGATCATGTTCTACCCTGTTTGCAATTGGTGCTTGGATAATTAATGTTGGACTGACAATAAGTTTATTTTAGAAGTTTCAGCAGATTTCAGTGTATTTTATCAGGGCTCCAGATAAGAGAGAGTAAACTGAACAAATTCAATATTACTCATTTATTTCAGCAGCAAATCCTTGAAGAGACAATTCCAATGACTAGTACCACTATAGGATTTAATTTAGGCATAAAGATTTTACTTTTTGAAATACTTCACTTATCGCGGGCCCTGATTTTATGGAACCCTGCTACAGGTATGCAACAGTAGCCGTGTAATATAGGTCTACATTGTTTATAAATAACAGTAAACCTGTAGTTGAAGGCAATATGACATTCAACATAACATCCTGCTATTGCCAACTCTGAAATGAACACTTACAGAAATTGGTAGTACTACGAAATACAGGTGGGTGCTTAAAGAAGACTGAAAGAAAAGCAGAACTTTTTATAGCTCTTATATAGGAGCTTTCTGCTTTACTTCATTCTTGTTTAAGCAGCCACCTGTTGTTTACAAGCTGTCCAGGCTGTCATTTGAGTGATCATTACAGTGGGGTTTTACTGTACAAGGGTTTGACTGGTTGGTAATAAGAAGAATCATACATATTGTGGTCTTGTTGCCCAATGGAATTTCCTCTCCACCAATTCGTTTGCAGAGGCTGACATTTTACATACAGTAACTATTGTGGTCAGCAGCAATTTATCTAGTGAGTGAATAGAGGTAATGTAAAGAATAACATCAACCCATTACCCCATAAATACACCTTTTTCAGCCATTAATTTATTCCTCTACTGGAGAAAACAGTTCCAATTGATACTGTAACGAACAAGAATCATAAGAAATATTTTCTATATATTAGCAGATAAAAGCTAAAAGCAGACTGAATGTAAAGCAGAAAGCGCATTTAAATAAGGTGCATTCTGCTTTACTTTCAACCTGCCTTAAGAGGTCATCTATCTTCCATACTAGAAATGGGCTATGTGGTTATGGGTTTAAACAAGAAATATCTTTAAAAAAGATATTCAGCGGAATGGGTGGTGGAATTCATGCTGTTGATGGGTGTGCAAAATTGTATGAAATTGGAGGTTTTCAAAGAATTTTAATATCTTGGATTGAAAAGCAAAAAATACACATTCAAGGATATAGCATAACTCTGACTAAAAAACTATAAATGTACAGAAATGCAAAACAATAATATAACCCATATCCTAGCTACTGGTAGGAGATCCTCAGATTAAACTCTATTGTTCTATATATCAAACTTCATTCATGGGGAGTTTCTTGAAACAAACTATAACTAGATAAACTGTGCATGCCCATACAGAACATATGTCTGCTCTGCTTTACAAGTTCTATAACACCTCACTCTTGTAAATAAATGATGAAACAACACAATTGTGTTTAACTCACTTGAGGCCATTTATTATATTGCTATCAATGTATGGTAAATTTGTACAAATACCTAACAATTAAAATAAATTGGAAGTAAACCATTATTAAACAAAACACCTAGCTACCACTGTCTATTTATAAATAGACATCTGCTAGCATATTTTAAAATAGAACATGATGTCATCAGCTCAGTATTACACACTGTCTGTGTCTCTTAATTTTACACTCACATCAGGGCATAAACCAGCCAGGCTACAGTTACAGGGCTCCAGATAAGAGGGGAGTAATTGAACAAATCTAACATTTTCTCACTCATTTCAGCACCAAACCCTATGGTGTTGCCACTCATTTTTATTGTCTCGAAGAGACAATTCAAATGTGTTGGACACCATAGGGTTTAATGCACAAATAAAGTTTTTAAGTTTTGAAATAATTCTCTTATCTGGAGCCCTGGCTACTAGTGGTGGTAATCGGTTGCGAAAATGACCAACCGATTATCGGCTCTATCGGTTGGGTCTCAATCGATAACTTTCCGATTATTAATCGGTTGACCGAAAGGTGGCCTTACAGCACAAATATTCTGTTACAAAGGTGAAGTCACACATAAATGTAGCTTATGTTTGCATCCAGTACCTTTAAATTAAACAAAGTAATAGCAGACCAACTCTTCATAAGCACAATTTAACATTTGGAAAATGAAAAAAAAATTACATCACTTACTAACTACATAATCATAAAGTGAGATAATCATTTTCACTGAAATACACTGCTCCATTATCCTTAGTTTATGATACAAAAATGGTTTCAATACACATTGAGCACCTGCGTTATGGCAATATGAACCAAGAACAAATTAACGCTATACATGTACTATATGTTTATGCATGTGATTTGGGGCGTACACAAACTGGTGTTCCTCATTGTCCTGAAATATGACTGACATGAATAAAATACATACACACGTAGAGTAAGCCTACATCATAGTTTCTAAAGACATATCTACATTGCATTGTTTGACGCATTTCTTGTTTTCTACGTTCACGGAATTGCGTTTTTCCGTGCTTTTATAATCATTTCCAACCAAGGCTAACTTCAGCTTATATGTTTAATAGCAAGTCATTTGCACCGTTTAAAGCAATGAATTAACCATTTTGTATAACAAACTTACACTCTTCAGCGACACAGTATATCTAAAAAGTCAGTGTATTTGACAACATCAACTACCATGGAGGCTGCCATATTTATTTACGTCATAGCCGCTTACAACATAAAGAATTGGAGGCTGCCATATTTATTTACGTCATAGCCGCTTACAACATAAAGAATTAACAACTCAACTACAGTGTGCTATGATGTGACCGTCAAAAGATGTTTTAAAATATAATGGGACGTTGAGGATTTGCTCTTCCGGAGCAAAAGGTTAATTTCCTATATTTTCAAAAACATTCTTGAAAATCGTTTCTATCTTTGAACTTTATAAATAGATTTGCGATGTCGCGAAAGAGAGAAAATGTCAATCGATTGTCGCTGTGTTTGAAGTTAACAACTGATTGTCGGCGACGTAGCGACAATCGGATCACCACTACTGGCTACTATCCAATCAGACAATTCAGTTTCAACAGGTGCTCTTAATTCTAAATTTCTGATCAAATATGATTGGTTCAAATGTTTGTCTAAATAGAAATGTGTGTCTAAATAGATAATAGACAGCTCCGCTGAAAAACACTTGAATAACCAAATAGTCTTCACGAGTCATGCAGAAAAAAAAAGCTTTCCTTGGAAGTGGTAAAATTCAACTGATTTACATTTTCTCTCGAATGTCCCGTGGGGTTTGGGTAAAATAAAGGAATCTAGTTCTCGTACCTCAATAACGGCAGTTTGAATTACCGATACACAAGTTTACTTGAAATGTTCTAAGTTCTTTGTCGTTAGTATAACTTATTAAGACCAAGACTTGGTCAGATTGTCTCCACAAGTATATTCTGCGTTAGTGAAGTTACTTTGCCAATATATATATGGCCATAGTGGCGAGTCATTTTCAATTATTGTTTTTTTCTGATCATAATCAGTATTGTGTAAAAATACTTTTCAGTCCAGCAGTCTGGGCAAAGTAATCAGTCCAATTGGACACTGGCCAATTTCAACAACTGCAAACATATTCACTTTTTTTTCCGTGAAGGAATAAATTAATTAAAGGCTTAAAAAGGTAGTGGAGTAATTGGTTAATACAGGTTTGTGGCATCTACAGGCTGTAGTGAAAATGCCTTAAGGCACATTCTGCTTTACTTTGAGCCTGCTTTAAGCTACTACTCTACAAGGATATTGAATTTTTTTACTTACTACATATTCAGGACTATATAAAGGGGAACTATTTTTCTCAGTGGAACAATAAATTAGAGGCGTAAAAAGGTGTATTTATTGGGTAATGGGTTTATACAAACTACCCTATTTGTCAAAGTCAAAATGTGACACGAAATACAGGAATACAGGGCATAGAATTTCCATGAAGAAATACTGATAAGTTTTATTTTAGTGAGTTCGAGATACAAAGGATCGACTGTAGCTGTATGCTTATCAAGGTAGCCGTGCCAGTAATAATTGGTCGAGATATTGGGGAGATATATTATTTACAAACAAAACTGCAATGATGATTGATGCGTTAATCAGTGAACTTTGTGGTGGTTGACTCTTGTTGCAAGTGCAGTGATGGGCAGAGATGTAACAGGTGGCATTATTACTAAGCTTCAGTACACTACATCTTGCTTCAACTTCACATTCTAACGCACCTCACACACGCTCCTATATAAACAAACAAGTAACGTATCTTTGTTTGAATTCTCAATAAAACATGCACACACTGTAATGTCTTAACATGACATCATATGGCTTCGAAAATGCATACGCCAAGAAATGTAGCGCTTTGCTTCGGTGCATATTGTATTTAAATTGAAAAGTTATCGAAATAATAAATTGATACCAGTGTTTTATCGTGCAATAAAACACGGGCAGTGGTAGAGATGCTGATAATTAAATCAGTCAGTCTTCCGCTTTGTGATTTAAATTCTACCACCTCAACTCCTACCCATGTTTTATTGCAAGATAAAACACTGGTATGAATTATTATTACTTAATTCAATCACAGCCATCTGGGCAACTCACCTATCTTAATTACTGATAAGTTATATACAGTTCTTCTTTGTTTCAACCCATTACTCTATAGATAGACATTTTTATGCCCTTTAGTTAAATTCTCCACTGAAGAAAATAGTTCCCATTAAATTTATAATCATGAATATGTACCATAAAAACTATTTTCTGTATCTTAGCACAACGTTATCTAAGAACAGACTGAAGGTAAAGCAGAATGTGCCTCAACCTGTTTTTAGCTCACCTGAGCCAAAGGCTCAAGGTGAGCTATTGGGATGGCCCTGTGTCCGTCGTCGTGCGTTGTGCGTCGTCCGTCGTTCGTCGTCGTTAACAATTGCTTCAAATGACATCTCCTCCTATACCCCTTGACAGATTTCAACCAAACTTTACAGGAATGTTCCTTGGGTCAAGCTCTTTCAAATTTGTTGAAAGAATTAAAAACAATGTAGAACTCTGGTTGCCATGGCAACCAAAGTGAAAAAATAAGGAAATCTTAAAAAAATCTTCTTGTCTGAAACTACAAGGGCCAGAGCTGAATTATTTGGCACATAGCATCATCTATAGGTCCTCTATCAAGTTTGTTCAAATTATGCCCCTGGGGTCAAAATTGGCCCCGCCCCGGGGGTCACAGTTTTACATAGAGTTATATAGTGAAATTTTCAAACGTCTTCTTCTCTGGAACTAATATGGCCAGAGCCTTGATATTTGGCATGGTTACACTTCTAGATGTCCTATACCAAAATTGTTCAAATGGTTCTGGTCGTTTGCATAACTAGGTCACAGGAGCTAAAAATAGATTTTTTCAATGAAAACTTAAAAAATCTTTTTCTCTGAAACTGCAAGGGTCAGAGCTTAGATATTTGGCACATAGCATTGCCTACAGGTCCTTTATTAAGTTTGTTCAAATTATGCCCCTTGGGTCAAAATTGGCCCCGCCCCGGGGGTCACTGTTTTACATAGAGTTATATAGTGAAATTTTCAAATGTCTTTTTCTCTTAAACTAATATGGCCAGAGCTTTGATATTCAGCATGGTGACATTTCTAGATGACCTATGCATAAATTGTTCAAATGGTTTTGGTCCGTTGCATAACTAGGTCACAGGAGCTAAAAATAGATTTTTTTCAATGAAACTTAAAAAATCTTCTTCTCTGAAACTACAAGGGCCATAGCTTAGATATTTGACACATAGCATCACATATAGGTTCTCTATCAGGTTTGTTCAAGTTATGCCCCTTGAGTCAAAATTGGCCCCGCCCCGGGGGTCACAGTTTTACATAGAGTTATATAGTGAAATTTTCAAACGTCTTCTTCTCTGAAACTAATATGGCCAGAGCTTTGATATTCAGCGTGGTTATATACACTTCTAGATATCCTTTACCTATTTTGTTCAGTTGGTTTCAGTCTGTTGCATATGTAGGTCACAGGAGTTAAAAATAGATTTTTTTTCAATGGAAACTTACAAAAATCTTCTTGTCTAAAACCCTACTACCCTGATCTTAGATATTTGGCACATTGCATTGTCTACAGGTCCTCTTACAAGATTGTTCAAATTATGCCCCTTTGGTAAAAAAATGACCCCTTCCTGGACATAAATAATTATCTCCATTTTGTCAGTTATTCTCAGGTGAGCGAATTATGCCCCATGGGGCTCTTGTAACCTATTACCCCATAAATGTGCCTTTTTATGCCTTTAATTTATTTCTCCATCGAAGAAAATAGTTCCCATTTATACGGTTATGAATATGTAGGATAAGAATTATTTTCTATATTCTAGCAGATCATACTTTAAAGCAGGCTGAGAGTAAAGCAGAATGGGCCTTAAGGCTCATTCTGGTTTACTTTCAACCTGCTTAAACTGGACATCTCCCTGTCTTCAAAACTAGAATCAAGGTATTGGGTAATGGGTTAAGTGACAACTTGTCCTGCACAAATAGTGTGGACCCAGATCAGAGGGTAGTCATACAATAGAGCTTGCTGCACGACATAGAAGAGAAATGTTAAAAACATTTGGTTTTCTCCCTGATACTTTGAGCTTTAATTAATACAACATAATGAAGGGCTGCATTATAAGAGTTAATTGTGCAATAACAGTGTCTGCATGCACATACCTTAGGTCTGTATTGATGAGAGGCAGCACTTCCCCAATAAAATCACCTGCCTAGAAATTGATTATACAAGTGCTGTTACACTGTCCTATATCCAATTAGTGTTTGCATGTTGCATTTGCTGTTCAAAGTACAAGCTTTGAAGGACTCCCTCTAGTATTAGGCTTAAAGTAGACTAGATTTGAATATTATTATTATTATTATACCAGATTTATATAGCGCTCTTTTCACACAAGGGTTGTGCGTTCAAAATACACTAACTTTTGAATGAATCAACCTCTAATTAAAGTAGCCTAATTGTCACTTAACGACAGGTGAGTGCTGTATGCAGGATAGAAATAATGCAGAAAGCTCCTAAACATTCTGCATAATTTTTATCCTGCATTAAGCCACTTTCTGTATTAAAGACCACAGTTGGTGTTCAATTTAATGGTTGTTCAGTCAGAGAACGATTGTAGGCAGCAATCAATGTGTGATGGGATGTATGATACTCTCTTCCTATCATCTTCCATCTAGAGCAACACCATGCCGGTTTTTCAATCTCCGTTATTCAAAACACTCTAGCCAACCAGACAGGTTTTATTTGCTATCAGAGAGGGCCACACATTTTATCCCTTGCCCCCATAGAAGCACCTTTTAGCACAGTCTGTTTTCTCCTCCGCTGAAGAAAATAGTTCCAATTTATACAGTAATGAGTATGTCTCATAAGAAATGTCTTCTTTATTCTGGCATATGGTAGCTTAAAGCAGGCACATTCTGCTTTACTTTCAACCTGCTTTAAGTGGTATTCACACATGTTCAAAACCAGAAAAGGGATATAGGGGTAAAGGGTTAACCCTTTGAACCCTAGTCCCGCATATAGGCGTCCTTTTCAAACAGTGTACATGTGAATAGTACACTTGTCCTGTGCAAACAGTGAAGACCCAGATCAGAGGGCTCCGAAAGGAGCCCTCTGATCAGGGTCTTCACTGTTTGTCATGATGCCAAACATTGACAAAAACAACCATTAAAAGTCAGAAATGGACTTAACTAAAATGGAAACTGGAATTGTCCATTTAAAGTTTCAGGGAGGAAAGAGTTAAGCAGGTCTCTCGTCATTGAACTTTTTGAATACATAGATATGTGTCATCTGTAACCATTGTTATCCGCTGCATGCAGTTCTAAATTTAGAATTTAAAAATAAATCTGTTGAAAAAAGAGATAATCAAAGAATTTGAATCGAGATGAGACCCTGAGTTACCACTTACCCGTGTCTCATATGAATCCAGTTTGTTGGCAAAGGTAATCATGGTGTTTCACAGTAAGTGTAGGATATTCTGACTAGTATCTGTTGCATTACTGCAGACATTTCTGCTATTATGATTACTTAGACTGATTGATTGTGTTAGAATCAGGGGACAGGGTAAGGTCAACATTTACTTTCTTCCTGCTTTAAGCAGATAACTCATTTCTTTAAGTAATAACCCTTTCCTTCCTGGCTCCTTTTAAATATTGGAGACAGATAGACCTGCTTAACCCATTACCCCATAGCCTAATTCTAGATTTAAAAACAGGTCACCATAGTACTTAAATAGGTGACCACTTAAAAAGGCTGAAAGTAAAGCAGAATGCGCGTTAAGGCACCTTCTGCTTTACTTTCAGCCTGCTTTAAGCTACCATCTGCTAGAATATTGAAAATAGTTCTAATCATACATTTCTTCCAGCTGGCTTGCGGAAGGTCGGTGGTTCAACCCAGTAACCGATTTGTGCCTGAAACAGTGCATAAAGGACTTCTGGGGTCTTCCTCCACCTGTAATTAGCTGGACGTCGTGATATGACTGAAATACTGTTAAAAGCGACGTAAAATCATAACAAATCAAATCAAATAATCATACATTTTCATAACTGTATAAATTGGAGCTACTTTCCTCAAAGGAGAAATAAATTAAAGGCGTATTTATCAAGTAAAGGGTTAAAGCAGGCTGAAACTTACAGCAGGTAGATCGTATAAGAAAACAGTAGGTACCCCTGGTCATAGACTGGATCTGTTTGATCTTGGTCTACACTGTTTTAAAAAAATCTCGATTTATACACTAATAACAGGGGACTGTTACAAAGATATTCAATTAGTAGAGTGTCTGTCAAATGGTTATAGCCAGACATATCTGTCATAGTGTTGGGGTGGAAGGTACCCTCATTATCGTCTGGTATCCTCTGTTATCACAGACTTGCACTTTCTACCTGTGATAGACTGGTACTGTTTCCAGTGATTTGTGGCTCTCGGTATCACTTCCACTACCTATACAATGTTCACCACCAACGGCTAGACAGGACTAGACTGGGGATAATGGAAATGGTCCCAGCTTCCCACCCTATACAGGGCTCCAGATAAGGGGGTTATTTCAATACAAGAAGCTTGTGTGAGTTCAGTATAAGTTTGGTTATGGCAGACAAAGGTCAAGGTTATTCAGAGGTCAAATCAGTTGAATTTGACATTCCCCATAACTCTGAAACAACATGTGATAGACACTTTATATTTGGTATATCTACTCAACACAAGAAGCTCTTAAGCTCAGTACAAGTTTGGTCATGGCAGACAATGGTCAAGGTCATTTAGAGGTCATTTAGAGGTCAAATATGTTGAATTTGAGATTGGCCATAATTTTGGAACAGCATGTGATACAGAATTTACATTTTGCATGTGTACTAAACCCAAGAAGCTTTTGAGCTCAGTACAGCTTTGGTTATGTCAGGCAAAGGTCAAGGTCAAGATGATTTACAGGTCAAATTTGACATTTCCCATTACTCTTAAACAACATGTGATAGACACTTTATATTTGGCATAATTATCTACTCAACACAAGAAGCTCTTGAGCTCAGTACAAGTTTGGTCATAGCAGACAAAGATCAAGGTCATTTAGAGGTCATTCAGAGGTCAAATATGTTGAATTTTACATTGGCCATAATTTTGGAACAGCATGCGATAGACTTTACATTTGGCATGACTTGTGTACTCAATGCGGTTTTGTGAACAGTAAAACCTCTCTATTACGACCACAATTTAATGGTAAATTTCACTGTGTTCAAAGCAGGTCCCTGGCTGCTTAAAGCAATTGAAAATGAAACAGACAGCTCCTCTTTCACTGTAACATTGCTTTAAGCTGCCTGCTGTCTTTCATAAATCTTTGAGCCTTATTTATTGTGATGTTCGTAATAATTATGGAGGTTTTACTGTATATCGCTTATTCTGGCTCATTTAATTCATCAGATGAGTTTAAAACTTCCAGTCAGCATGAGATAGCAGGGCTATATTTCTACAAAACTATATGAGTAACTACAAAGCCTGTACAATTAGCATAAATTATAGGGACTTGAGGATTATGGTAATAGACCTATACATAGGTGGTGAAATGATATAAGATACTCATCCCACAACTGTTTTTATCAGGTCATAATTTGACACCTTCTTGCACAACTTGGAAAAGCAAGTGATCATGTGTTTTAAATGCATTCAAATAATCTTTAGCTTGTCAAAAACAACTTCTATAGCTGAGACTAAACTTTGGCATGCCATATCTTAACTATATGAATTGTTTGACCTTACTTTAATCAGTCACCTGCATTTAACCCATTACTCCTTAAATACATCTTAGTAGTACACAGGGCTCCAGATAAGAGGTAGTTATTTCAAGATATCAAACTATTCTCACTTATTCAGCACCAAATCCTATGGTGTTACTACTCATTACAATCATCTCTTTGAGACGATTCTAATGAGTAGTGACACCATAGGGTTTAATTCTGAAATAAAGATTTTAGGTTTTGAAAAACCAACCCTTATCTGGTGCTCTGAGTACACCCTAATATTTATTCCTCAACTGAAGAAACTTTAGTTCCCCTTTAGCAGTTATGAATATGCAGTATTTAAGAAATATTTCTTAAGTCGTATACCATGTGCATGGTAGCTTGAAGCAGGCTTAACTAAAGCAGACTGTGCCTTAAATAAGGTGCATTATTCTGCTTTACTTTCAACTGCTTTTAGTGGCCATCTGTCTTAAAAATGAGAAACAGTCTATGCGTTAAAGAGTAAACTCATTTTGATATAGGAAAGTTGCTTTTTCGGTTATAGGAACAGAGCTCCAGATAAGGGGAGTATTTCAAAAACTAAAATCTTTATTTCTGCATTAAACCCTATGGTGTGACTCCTCATCAGAATTGTCTCCTTGAGAAGATTCTAATGAGTGGTTACACCATAGGACTTGGTGCTGACATGAAAAAGAAAATGTTTGATTTGTTCAGTCTACTCGGCCCGTGTAGGAAGTAAAGGGTAAACTGTGATGAAGACAGTTTACGTGGCTAGTGGGTAGTGGGTCTGACAAATGATGTCACATAATTACCTTGATGGCATGTGACTGTGTGTGGTCCATGGAGCCATGATCACTTCTCACACGTACACCCCATTTTAACACATTAACCCTTAAATACGCTTTTTTATGCCTTTAATTTATTTCACCACTGAGGTAAATAGTTCCAATAAACAGTCATGAATATATTCTATAAGAAATATTTTCTGTATTCTAACAGATGGCATTCAGCTTTACTTTCAAACTGCTTTAAGTGCTAACCTGTATTCAATACTAGAAATAGGCTATGGGATTATGGGTTAAATGTTAACAAAGTCTTCACATAAATTGCATTGGTATCAATTGAACTAGCTAGGACAATCAACTGATGCAGTGTCCACATATGACATTTTCAAATGAATATCACATTCCTCTGATTTTAGGATTAAACACATTTAAATGCAGCACAAAAGTGATGCCAAGGCCCCAGTTTGATAAACAATGAAAAACAAATAGCTTTAATTCAGTAAGATTTCGAAATACAAATATGTGAAATTCAATTTCTCACATAACTACCCCTGTTTTCTATAGCGAACAACGATGACGAATATCCTTATCTCCAACATGTGTAAGATCACTTTGATGACATCACTATAACGTCACTATTTATAAGGGCGTTTTGACGTCAACGAGGTTCCCAAAAAAATCATATTGCTTAAAAAATAGCTTAAATCGTTGGTAATGTGAGAAAAAGAATCTGTCACTCGTCGATGTTTAAGGCAAGTTGATCTCAAACTCGCCAAGGCTCGCTTAATACCATTTCAATTCTAGACTCGTTTGAGATCAGCTAATTGTCTTACAAACATGGACTCATGACAGATCCTATGTCTCTTTAGTTTTCTGGCTCTTTAAGTTCACCCATTAGTCCATATTAAATACACCTTTTTACGCCTTCAATTTATTTCTCCAGTAAAGAAAATAATTAAACTTTATACATTCATGAGTAGGGGTGTAACGATTCGGCGGTGTACCGATATATTGCGGTGTGAGCTGAATAATATTGCCCCGCGGTTCAGATTCAGAAAAACCGATTTTCTTTGCCTTATTTAAAAACGGTAAAAGAATGAACAAACTTACTTTTTGTTTCGCGGAATTGTTTACGAAACAACGCGTAGACGCAGTCCGGTGTTTTATCCATATCCCTAGCCGGTGTAACAGTAATTAGTTCGTTTCCGTTTAATCTCGCTCAACGAGACGCTCTTATTAAGAAACAAACAGCGAATCAAGGGCCTGGTTGAACAAGATTAATACAGTAAACACGATGGCAGATGCTTGTTCCATACTTACTCGGTATATTGCAATATATTGCGATTCGATTTCTCCGTATTGCGATATACTGCGATGCGGGTTTCGGCGAATTGTTACACCCCTATTCATGAGTACATATGTTTAGACATATTTTCTATATCCTAGCAGATGATAGATTAAAGCAGACTTAAAGTAAAGCAGAATATGCCTTAAAAATAAGGCACATTCTGCTAAATACTTCCAACCTGTTTTAAGTGGTCACCTGTCTTTATTTGCAGCCTGCTTTTAAAAGTTTTAGTTACATCTGCTACTGCTAGGCTATTAGGAAAACATTCTCATGAATCATATTCATAAATTAAAGTTGTTAAAAGATGGATCGATTAACTGAATTAATCTTATTTAGTGGTGGTAACCCAGTACCCTTTATACTCTGCTTTACTTTCAGCCAGCTTTAAGCCATCATCTGCTAGGATATTCAAAATATTTCTTGTGAAGCATATTCATGATGGTATAAAGTGGAGTTGTTTTCTTTAGGGAAAGAATAAATAAAAGGTGTAAATAGGCGTTTTTATGGGGTAATAGAGGGGTTATGATGTACATGATTGTACTATGTAACTATGACTGGTGACTCTTGGGGCTGTTCATGGACATATATACTGGCATGTCTGGAAAGGGTTTTCTGTAATTGTCATGTAGCCAAGAGCAGCTTTTTGAAGATGATTTGGTATTCAGAATGTCTTCATATTCATTAGTCAACAGAGCGGTTGTGGAATATATATGAGAGACATGCGAGCCTGGTTATGTTTTCATTCTGGCTGAAGCTATAGTTATGACAGAAATCATAAAATTGGATTATAGGCAAATTACTGTGGAAACAAGACCATACTGCTTGCTGTAACCCAGTCCCTCAAGAATTGCTTTAACCCTTAATCTATAGATACAAAACATATTACCTCCACTGAAGAAAATAACCTGCTTTTATTGATCACCTACCTGCTTTAAGTGTTCTCCTATCTTAATACTAGAAACAGACTATGGAGTAATGAAAGCAAGTTTAAAGAGAATTCTGCTTTACTGCAAACCTGCTTTAAAATATCATCTGTCTTCAAAACTAGAGACAGGCTATGGAGTAAAGGGTTAATTCACCTTCCATTTTGTCATTCACTCTCTCAGGTATTCATTCACTCACCAGATCATTGGCATATTGTCTATATCCATCAGAGCTCCAGATTCTAATGAGTAGTAACACCATAGGATTTGATGCTGAAATGAGTGAGATAATATTGGAACTGTTCAGTTTACTCTCTTATCCATTCTCCCAGCTCTTGGCATGCCCATATAGTATAGCGACTGTGTATGGAGCGTGTCAAACCACTGCAGCATGTTTTCATGTAACTCTTGAGAAGGAAAACATTTGTTTGCTTTGACAGGTGGTGCTGGCATGTTTGCTGAATGTTTTGACAGTGAGGCTAGTTTGTCTGGCCGGCAGCCAGTGTCCAGCACTCAAACACTCCCACAACCATACAAACATGCACATTAGTTTTTCTTCTGATTTTGGAAATTTGTCATCATCTTTAACTCCCATTTCCCCATAGCCTGTTTCTAGTTTTGAAAATAGGTGACTACTTATAGCAGGTTGAAAGACATTTATGGGGTAATGGGTTAAAAGCTGGACGAAAACAAAGCATTAAGCTCCTGAAGGAGCATTTTGGTTTACTTTCTTTCCACTTTAAACCATCATATCGGTCAATTTTAACTTAATAAATTGCATCATAGTCATGCATATGCACCACAACAGACATTTTCATTATCCCAACAGATGATAGCTTAAAGCATGCTGTAAGTAAAGCAGAATGGACATCTGCTTTACTTTTAAAATTATTTAGTTGGTCACCTGTCGTCAAAAATGTTAAACAGACTATTGTGTGAAAGGGTTAAAGAAACCAAACAAGGAATGTGTGATCTACTCTTGCAGACAAGATTGGTTTAAATTATCAGGTATTAATTAGCTCAGGATGACTTTAACCCTTTCCCCGATAGAAGCGACTTTTAGCGTATTTAATTTATTCCTCCGCTGAAGGAAACAGTTTCAGTTTATACCTTCATGAACAATTACCACTACAAATATTTTATATAGCCTAGCAGATTTTAGCTTAAAGCAGGCTGAAAGTAAAGCAGAATGTGCCTTAAGGCACATTCTGCTTTACTTTCAACCTGCTTTAAGTGGTCACCTGTTTTCAAAACTAGAAACAGGCTATTAGGTAAAGGGTTAAAATAAAAAAGTCATTATATTGGCTTCATCAAATCTTTGTTTCCACAGCTTACTAGAATCGTCTCAATGTGATTGGCTAAGCCACAAGACAAGAGTTTGTTGGAGACTTAAAGAAGAAAAGTTAAAAAATATAGGATTTAATTACCTTTGCTGGAGCCATCTGATGTGCTTTACAGTAACACCCCTCTATTAAGACTACTGAAGACGCTATTAAAGACAGGTGATCACTTCAAGCAAGATGTAAATAAAGCTTCACTTTCATCTTACTAAGTGTGACCACCTACAATCTGAAGGTCATGTAGTATTCATAATACAGTAAAACCTCTCTATTACGACCACTAAAACAAAGGCTATTTGACAGTATAAAAGACAGTTGACAGCTTAAAGCAAAGTGACAGTAAAACAAAGCTCCTAAAGAAGCTTTCTGTTTTATTGTCACTTTGCTTTAAGCATTCACCTGTCTTAACTCTTTCCTCCCTGAAACTTTAAATGGACAATTCCAGTTTCCATTATAGTCTAGTCCATTTCTGACTTTTAAGGGTTGTTTTTGTCAATGTTTGGAATTATGACAAACAGTGAATACCCTGATCAGAGGGCTCCTTTCGGAGCCCTCTGATATGGGTCTTCACTGTTTGCATAGGACAAGTGTACTATTCACATGTACACTGTTTGAAAAGGACACCTATATGCGGGACTAGGGTTCAAAGAGTTAAACACCTAATCATTAAACAATATTGTGGTGGTAATAGAGAGGTTTTACTGTAGATGGGTTTTACTGCATTTCCCTCTCTACGATTTGTAGCTTGATTATAGTTTGACAGGCTCCAGATAAGGGGAGTATTTCAAAAAACTAAAATATTTATTTCTGCTCTAAACCCTCATGGTGTCACTACTCATTAGAATCGTCTCAAAGAGACGATTCTAATTAGTAACATCATAGGATTTTGTGCTGAAATAAGTGAGAAAATGTTAGATTTGTCCCCTTTTACTCCCTCTTATATGGAGCCCTGGTTTGATTTTTGTCTTTTTGCTATTTCAGGGGGATGAGCCATGCACGAGAGGGCAGGCACCATGACCTTAACATTCACATCAACCAGTCTGACAGGATGGCTTATCTGGGTAACCACTTTCACCATAACAACCAGAGTTGCAATGGCAACAGTCGCATCACAGTCATCCACACTTTCAGACCTGCATTTTACAAAAGATGTCTACAATGCAACAATTCCAGAAAATTCACTGGGCAAAACTTTTGTGACACCCAGATCAAAAATGGGAATTTATATACCAGAAGGTCAGACAATAAAAATAAGTTACCGTATAGAAGATTCACAAGATGAGTTATTTAAGGCAGAGTCCTACGTAGTGGGAGACTTTGTGTTTCTGTTGGTGAGATCATATTCCAGTAGTTATGGAAGATTGAATCGTGAACTTCAGGCTGAGTACCATCTCAAGGTTAAAGCCAGTGCTGTAGATATACACGGTGGCAGTGTGGAGATAGTGACTGATCTCACTGTGTTTATAACAGACCTCAATGATCTACAGCCACTGTTTGACCACCGAGTCTATAATGTCAGTGTGAAGGAAGATACAGCACTTCACACCAGCATAGCAAGAGTCACAGCATTTGATGGCGATGAGGGAATCAATGCAGAAATATACTATAGCTTTCTAGAAAAAACAAAACTGTTTTCTGTGCATCCTACAAGTGGAGTAGTTTCTCTAACAAGACCACTGAAATATCATGAGAAAAAGGAACATTTTCTAAACATTATGGCGAAAGACCGGGGTCGTCAGTCATTGCAACATGCCACTATTCGACCGGCATTACTGCGGGTGACCGTACTTGAGGTAAATTACTTTGCACCGGAAATATCTGTCACAAAAATGCCAGGAATCATTGAACCTGAGGAGGAGGAGGTCACTCTGGCCATAGTGTCAGTCACTGATAAAGACATAGGGGATAATGGGAAAGTTCAGTCACTGGAAATAGTAGATGGTAACTTGAATAATCTCATCTCCCTTGAAAAGGGGGAAGAGAAAGGGGAGTACAGAATTAAGATAATGCCAAAGTCAGGAGGCCAACTTCCCAGTCATGGGTTTAATGTGACTTTAAAAGCAACTGACAGTGGAAGTCCACCTCTCAGCAGTGTTGAGACATTCCATGTAAAAACTCTCGACACAAACCTTATACCTACATTCAGTCAGTCTGTTTACCATGCTAGTGTGGAAGAGATCTCTCCTGTTAACACACCTGTGATGTTTGTGTCTCTGGCCCAGTCTAGGAGACACTTAGACGTGCGATATGAAATTGTGGCAGGTAACAAGAAGAATTTGTTCAAGCTAAACCAAATATCAGGCCTTCTATCTACCTCATCTAATCTGGATGCTGAGAAAGTCTCAAAGGTACAGCTCAAAGTTGTTGTGTACAATGTGCTGCACAAGAAGAAATCTCACCAACAGTCCTGTATCATTAACATCAATATTACAGACAATAATGATAATGAACCAAAGTTTACCATTATGGACAATGTATCAGAAATATATATTCAGGAAAATCTTCCCATTGGCTCAAGCATTTTCCATGTCAGTGCCATAGATAAGGACCAGGCAGAGAATGGCAAGATAAGTTTCTCTATCACCAACTTAAGGAACATTCCATTTGAAATAGAACCATTTACTGGAGTTATACGAAACACAGAGTTGATAGACTATGAGACAATGCGACACTCATATAAACTGAACATTCGCGTATCTGATTGGGGCACACCTTTCTCACGTGAAAATGAGATGGTTTTCAGTGTAAACATTCAGGATGCGAATGATAATGAGCCTCACTTTGAGAAGCTTCAGTGTATGGGCTACTTGTCGAGGGATTCCCCAATTGACACAGAAATCCTTATTGTTCCTGCTATAGACTTTGATATAAATGATGTGATACAGTATCAGATAGAAACAGGTAATGAGGACCAGTGTTTTCGCCTGTATCGAGATTCAGCACGTATTGTATTAAACTGCTCTCTTCTAGATGTTCCTGAGGAAACTAGAACACTGCGAATTATTGCTACTGATGGTATACACATATCTGAACCTGTTGAGGTAGAGATGACTCTGGTCAATGCCAAACAGAATAACCAGCTAGCCAACAGTTTAGTTAACATCAAGTGTCAGCCTACAGACATATTTAAACAACTAAAGAAGCTTGTATCACAGTCTCGTCAGCACAATACACCTACAGACTTTGGCATCCCAGCCAGGAAGAGGGAGATTATAAACCACCCACCACTGTTTAATGATACTGTTCCAGCTGAACTCCAAGTGTCGGAGAGTTTATCTGTAGGAACTGTTCTTGCTAAGCTAGAAGCAACTGATTCAGATGTAGGCTATGATGGAATGCTGGTGTATGTTATAAGGACAGGTGACATTGATGGTCATTTCAAACTGGACATGCACACTGGTGGTCTCATAATAATGTCTGCTCTTGACCGGGAAATTCGAGATGAGTATATTCTATTTATTGAAGTTTATGACCTTGGATCTCCAAGTCTCAGTGCCAATACAACTCTCAAAATCAAAGTCCTTGATGAGAATGATAACGCTCCTAAGTTTGAACAAGAACAATACCAGGCCATTATCTCAGAAAATGTTTTTCTAAATGCAACAGTGACTCAAGTGTCAGCCACTGACAGTGATCTGGGTAACAATGCAGCAATAACATATACCATAGTCTCTGACACTGACCATTTCTCTGTGAACCCTATCAATGGCATAGTGGTGGTCAATAGGCCCCTGGACAGAGAGCGCCATCAGGTGTACAAAGTCCTTGTACGAGCTGCAGACAAGGGAGAGAAGCATATCAGCTTAAGTTCAACAGCCACCGTGTTTGTTGAGCTCACTGATGTCAATGACGTTGTTCCAGAATTCACTCCAGAAGTCTACAGTGTCAGAATACGAGAAGATCTGCCATTGGGTGCTGTCATCACCGTGGTAACTGCTGCTGATACAGATGAGGGCAAAAATGGGGAAGTCACATATGAGCTTGTTTATGGAAAGAAATATTTTGAAATTGATTCTGAAACAGGTGTGATTCGGATTAAAAAACGTCTAGATTACGAGGTGCAACAAATTCATAATATTAGTGTACGTGCTCAGGATGGTGGGATGCCACCTTTAATCTCCGCATGCTTTATAAATGTAGAGGTAGTAGATGTGAATGAAAATCTCTACCCTCCAGTGTTTGAAAATTTCTTTGCGATTGGATATGTAAATGAAAACGAGCCAATGGGAACCACGGTTATGTATGTGAAGGCCACAGATCCAGAGGAAGATGGCATCTCTTATTCTATCAGAGATGGATCTGGGCTTGGCAGATTTGTCATAGACAATAATGGTAAGTACTCTCTGCAATTACTGTTAAGAAAAAATTGTGTTCCTTAAACATTTACTCCATAAATAATGCCTTTTTATGCCTTTAATTTATTCTTCCACTGAAGAAATTTGTTCCACTTTATAAAGTCATTAGTATGAAGCATAAGAAATATGTTCCATATTATAGCAAATGGTAACTTGAAGCATGCTAAATGTATCTATAGCAGAATGCACCTTAAGGCACATTCTGCTTTACCTTTAATATACTTTAAGCAATCACCCTCTCTTTCATGCCAGAAACAGGCTAGGAGATAATGGGCTAATTATAATGCTAGTTATATAATTGTAATGTTACTTATGTTAAGAGGTTGTCAGTAAGAATGTTATGTCTCACTCAAATAGGCTCATTTGTTGGCTGGTTTAGATTGACCATTCAGGGGTTTGTCCCCAAATTATTATTTGTTTGATTAATGGTGTAGACCCTGATCAGAGGGTTCCTTCAGGAGACCTCTGATCTGGGTCTTAACTGTTTGCAAAGGATGTTTATATCCAGTTTGAGCCCTAAAAAGGTTTAGAGAACTTTAACAGTTTAACCCATTACCCCAATGGCCATAAATACTCCTTTTGACACCTGTAATTTATTACTACACTGAAGAGAATAGTTCCAATTTATACTGTCATGAATATGTAGCAGAAGAAATATTTTATTTTCTATATTCTAGAAGATGGTAGCTTGAAGCAGGTTGAAAGAAAAGCAAAACTGCTTTATGTGGTCACCTATCTTCAAAACTAAAAACAAGCTATGGGGTAATGGGTTAATATACAGGAAGACTTTTGATGCTGTTAATTACAATTTGCACCAGATCCAAAACTGTTTGACATTCTCACCTCATTTTGAAATGAAAAGATGAAATTCAAAGATAAAAGAGTCAAGTAGCAAATGCCAATTATTGAGATAACTTTGAGTATATTAATAACTTATGTGCCATTCTGCTTGTAACAGCTGTTCTTGTTGTTGCTGTGGACGCAGGCACACCAATTAGCACAAAGTCATAACATTTGTTTGTACCTTTATAATGCTGAATAAACTCGTCCCTTATGCTGCTTAAAATGACCAGTTTACATCTCAGAGTATGACAACCGTGTAGACCAAGATCAGAGAGATACTTCTAGAGCCCTCTGATCTGGATCTACACTGTTTATGATGTTTATTCTCTGTCTCTTATACTGATCTTTTTGTATTTACTCTTGAGAGGTTTGTCTAAAAAATATGGAAAAAATCATGGAAAACATTGTATTCCCTAATCAGAGGGCTCCTTCATGATACAGGGCTCCAGATAACTTTGAAACATCTCCAGTTTTCTAACAGTTTCTCCTAAGTTATGTCTGCACTAAACCCTATGATCTTAATACTCCTTAGAATAATCTCTCCTTCACACCATAGGGTTTGTTTCAGAAATAAAGATTTATGATTTTACTCTTTTCCCAATACAAGTGCCTTTTAGCACTTTCCGTTTTTAGCTCGACTTTTTCGAAAAGTCGAGCTATTGTCGTCACCCTGTCGTCTGCGTCTGCGTCAGCGTCTGCGTCTGCGTCGGTTAAGTTTTTTGCTTAAGGTTTTTGTAAGAGTCCATTTCTCAATATCTATCAAAGGTATCCATTTGAAACTTGGAATAGTTGTTCAGTATTAAAAGGGCAACTCATTACAACAAGGCAGGTAACCCTGGGATTTGTCATTTCAGAGTTATTGCCCTTGTTTTATTTACTTAAAAATTATAAATTAACATATCTCAATAACTATCAAAGGTATCCATTTGAAACTTTGAATAGTTGTTCAGTATCAAAAGGGCAACTCATTACAACAAGGCAGGTAACCCTGTGATTTGTCATTTCAGAGTTATTGCCCCTGTTTTATTTACTTAAAAATTGTAAATTAACATATCTCAATAACTATCAAAGGTATCCATTTGAAACTTGGATTACTTATTAAGTATCAAAATGGCAACTCATTACAACAAGGCAGGTAACCCTGGGATATGTCATTTCAGAGTTATTGCTCTTTTTTTATTTACTTAAAAATTATAAATTAACATATCTCAATAACTATCAAAGGTATCCATTTGAAACTTGGAATAGTTGTTTAGTATCAAAAGAGCAACTCATTACAACAAGGCAGGTAACCCTGGGATTTGTAATTTCAGAGTTATTGCTCCTGTTTTATTTACTTAAAAATGATAAATTAACATATCTCCATAACTATCAAAGGTATCCATTTGAAACTTGGAATACTTGTTTAGTATCAAAAGGGCAACTCATTACAACAAGGCAGGTAACCCTGGGATTTGTCATTTCAGAGTTATTGCCCATGTTTTATTTATTTAAAAATTGTAAATTAAAATATCTAAATAACTATGAAAGATATTAACTTGAAACTTTGAATAGTTATTCAGTATCAGAAGAACAACTCATTACATGAAGACAGGTAACCCTGAGGTTTGTGTATCCAGAGTTATTGCCCTTGTTTTATTTACTTTAGAATTATAAATTAACTTATCTAAATAACTATGAAAGATATTAACTTGAAACACTTTGAATACTTGTTAAGTATCAAAAGGACAACTCATTACAACAAGGTAGGTTACTCTTTGAGTTGTGATTCCAGCTTAATTGCCCTTGATTTATTTACTTAAAACTTGTAAATTGAAATATCTTAATAACTGTCAAAGGTTTTAACTTGAAACTTTAAATACTTCTGTTATAACAAAAGGGCAACTCATTCAAACAAGAAAGGTGACCGGGGATGTGCCATTCCAGAGTTATTGCCCTTGTTTTTATTTACCTAAAACTTGTAAATTGAAATTTCTCAATAATTATCATAGGTATTAACTTGAAACTTTGAATACTTGTTCAGTTTCAAAAGGGCATCACCTTCCACACAGCAGATAACCATGGGATTTGTCATTGCAGAGTTATTGCCCTTGTTTGACTAAGAATTTCTTTATCATTGCAGAGTTATTGCCCTTGTTTGACTAAGAATTTCTTTATGAAATTATTCAGTAACCGTAGAAAGTTATTAATTTCAAACTTCAAATATATTTGAATACTTGTTTAGTTTCAAAAGGGCAACGCATTACAACAAGGCAGGTAATTAAAGCAGGCAAAGATATTGTCCTTCTTTTGACTTATAGTTTACTTTAAGTGGAATGTAGACTGTCCAAGTATGTTTAAGTTGTTGTTGCTTACAAACTTCTATGATCAATAGGGCATTAAACACCCATACACATTCTTTAAGTTTGAAAAATATAGCCGTCTCAAGTATATGAAAGTCGAGCGTCCAGCACCCGTTTGCGGTGCTCTCATTACCTCCACTTCAGAAAATTGTTCCAATTAATACAGGCATGAATAAGTACCATAAGGAATATTTCCTTTATTTAAGCAGGTGGTAGCTTAAAGCAGGCTGAAAGTATAGCAAAATGCACCTCAATGCCCATTCTATTCTGCTTTACTTTCAAACTGCTTTAAGGGACCACCTGATGTTCATATCTAGAAACAGGCTATGGGGTAATGGGTTAAAATGCTCCCTTCATCTGGAGTCCTGGTATATACCGTTTTCCCGCATAGTAAGGGTGGAAGTTTTACAGCCTAGAAGACATTTTTTGTTGTGACTTTCTATTCTGGAAAAGGCTCCATATACAATTGAGTGAACTAAACATTTCCGACACTTTATGTCTCCACCAAATCCCATATTGTACCTACTCATTATAAACATCAAGAGACAGTTCTAATGAGTAGTCACAAGATACCGTTCTGCTGGAGACGTAAGGGTTTTAGTACTAGAAGTATTCCCCATTTCTCAGAGGCTACGGAACTATGTAATTGCAGAGTACAATAGACAAGTAGACTGGTTTCCTGCTATGTCTGAATTCATTTGCTTGTAGCATTACCATAGGCATAAAATGAAGGTAATTTGAAAACTAAAATCTTTATGCCTGCTTAAAACCCTATGGCATGACTACTCATTAGAATCATCTCTTGAGGCAATTCTAATGAGCAGTCACACCATAGGCTTTGGTTTAAATTTAAGAGAAAGGAGTCCCAATTGTCCAAAATATTAAGGTTTCTCCTGCTTATCTAAAGCCCTGAATAAACTGTTTCTGTTTTATCAAAATGACTAGAGTTAGTATTCTGCTGAGCAATGTTTAACCATCAGATGTTGACTAACTACAAGCCGTAGCTATGTGCACACATTGAGGGCCTGTCAGAGTCTTAATGCTGAAGTTTCAAATAAATGACACAGCTCCAGATAATAAGGGCAGTATTTCAAAAACTAACATCTTTTTTTCTGCATTAAACCCTATGGTGTCACTACTTATTAGAATCCTCTCTTCGAGACAATTCTAATGAGTAGTGAAACCATAAGATTTGGTGCTGAAACAAGTGAAAAAATGTTAGAATTGTTCAGTTTACTCCCTCTTTTCTGGAGCCCAGAAATTACTTTCTTGAATGCAATGCAATAAGAGGTAGAAAATAAGAATTTCATGACAATGTTGAAGAATTATTTTAATCTTAGTGGATAACAGATAAGGGACATCTTATCAGCTTCAAACTGTTTGCCATGGGGATAATTATTATAGGATAAATAAGGTTATTGGGAAATAATAGTGTTTTTTCCATTGTACCAGTAATTTGCATGTTTGACCTTGATTCAAAGAAAATGGCATAACCAGGAGTATTATCAGCTAAAGTTTCTTCATAATTGACAATTTGACATGTCAAAACATTGGGATAATTTTGCTGACATGGGTTTTCTTTTCAAAGTATTGACAAACTTGAACTGTTTATGAACTGAATTGTGGCTTAGAGGCAGTTTAAATAGTGAAGGCTCAATGATTTTTCCCTCAATTAACTTCATGAATGAGTGTAAAGGTGTATTAGGTAGACTCAAAGCCATGATTGTCAAAATATATAGTTGTTTTCTTCAGCAGTTACAATTAAATAAATGCCACGAAAGAAATCCATCAGGATAGTTAATATTCAATTCTAAAATTATTTTATAGTCGCATATCCAAATAAGTTAAAGCAGACTGAATGTATAGGTTATTTGCAGTTCAAAAAAACACGATAAATCTTAGATAATTTTAAAACTAATGGACGTATTTATCTTAAATTTTGCATACACTTATGATGTGCCTATACCAACTCTGACAAGGAAATTCAGAATTTTTGATAGTTCGACAAAAAACTTTTCTTCTTTGTTTTATATAAATTTTGTGTCGCTGAAAATGGTCAATTACGTGGGGTGTTATAGGCTATTACCTTGATCACGTTTGTTTATATTGGAGAATACCCCTAGGTAAAATCCCGTGCAAGTTGCTTCTGTCTGAAAGGTGGATCCCGTGCTGATATTGGTTGTTTAGTTGTACAAAATTAATTTTGAGGCCCCATAATCCATTACATTTTTACTATGCCTAAACCACAAACTCTTCACCAGGAATAAATAGAATTGCAATTACTTTTCAAACCGCAGCTCTAACATTTCTAAATAATTACAGAGTTCCAGACAAGAGAGAGTGAATTGAACAAGTCTAACATTTTCTCACCCATTTCAGCACCAAATCCTATGGTGTGACTACTCATTAGAATCGCCTCGAAGAGAGACGGCTCTAATGACTAGTCACATCATAGGGCTTAATTCAGAAATAAAGAATTTAGTTTTGGAAATACTCCCCTTATCTGGAGCTTAATATGTATCAGTGTTCGAGATGCATTGCAGTACGTTTACGTTACGTTTCCTTTAAACGATAAAATAATAAGAGGTTTTCGAACTGCTCTGGAAATATTCTGTTGAAAATTTGATAATGGTAAGTTGGTGTAGATCGTCTGGTATGAACATGTCTCTTCTGCTATTTATCACATTTAGTTATTTTGCGTTTTGTTGATAAAACTTTCGTTTGATAGGCACATGGTTGGAATCCTATTCAGATACGAAATGGCTCCGTTGTCCGATTAAGATCTAACGTGTTCGCAAATAACAGTATGGTCGGTTAATACGTTTAACGTACCCCAGGCAGGGCCTCGTTCGGGTAGTTGTAAAATGCTATGGTATGCGATGGCTTAACGGGGAGGCGTTACCAGGTCGAGAAATATAGGCTGTTGAATAACTTGAAATCACCTTTCGGAAAAGTGTCCCTTAGAAGTGTAAACTTTATATAGAAGTTATGAATAAAACTTTTTTATTACGAGGAGAAAAAATTGTTCTTTTTTTTCAGAGTTGGTATAGGTATATCATAAATCTATGCAAAATTCCATTTGTCTCCGTTGTCTTGTTATGGAGATATTTGAAAATTATCATGTTTTTTTTAACTGCAAACGACCTATAAAGTATAATCCTCCTATACTTTTAGCTTGCTTTAAGTGATCATCTGCCTTACAATCTCCAGGAAACAGGTGACGGGGGAATGGGTTAAATTATCTATTATAATGGATGCTCAAACAGTATCGACTGTATTGAACAGAAATTGTTTGTAAATAATGACAAATATAGTATTTCCCATTAATTATCAGCCGTGAAACTGGTGAGGTTTATTTACAGGAAATAAACTGTCCCAACTCATTGGTAGATATACTAGCAGCTATATATTAGGCCAAACCTAATCCTAATCCAAGAAAACAGCCAATATTGAATTACTGTCACTTGCATGTGAAAACGTGCTGTCATTTTCCTCATGCTAGGAAGCTGGTGTTTGTTAAAGAACAGCACATAACAGGGCTCCAGATAAGCGGGAGTAAACTGCACAAATCCAGCATTTTTCATTTATTTTAGCATCAAATCCTATGGTGTTACCACTCATTAGAATCGTCTTTAATGAATAGTGACACCATAGGGTTTAAAGCAGAATAAAGATTTTAGTTCTTGAAATACTCCCCCTATCTGAAGCTCTGTCATAATCCCGCTACTTCTCGCGCAGAACACTGTTTAAGACAGATTGTTATTTCTAAACACTAAGAGTGAATATAAGCTGGATGAGTTGAATCAGAATGGATAAACGGAATCTATCATCTGCAGGATATGAAGTTTGCATTTGTCTGTCCTCTATTATATTAACCCATTACTCCATAGTTACACATTTTCACACCTTTGATAAATTCCTCTCCCAAAGAAAATAGTACCACATTATACAGTCATGAGTATATTCCCAAAGAAATATTTTCTGCATATCCTAGCAGAACTCATGGTAGTTTAGTAAAAGCCAGCTGAAAGTAAAGCAGAATTTGTCATAAGGCACCTTCTGCTTTACTGTCAACCTGCTTAAAAACAGTGCTGCCCACATAACTCCATGCTAGAAACAGGCTTTGTAGGGGTAAAGGGTTAACCCTTTCCCCAATAGAAGCGACTTTTAGCATATTTGATTTATCCCTCTGCTGAAAAAATAGTTCCAGTTTATACCCTCATGAACAATTACCATTACAAATATTTTATATAGCCTAGCAGATTTTAGCTTAAAGCAGGCTGAAAGTAAAGCAGAATGTGCCTTAAGGCACATTCTGCTTTACTTTCAACCTGCTTTAAGTGGTCACTTGTTTTCAAAACTAGAAACTGGCTATGAGGTAATGGGTTAAAAGAAACAGCCTCAAACAGGAAAAGAGTTACAATAGAATACAGTTTAGATGCTCAGAGCATGCCCTATTTTGAATGGTAGCTTAGTAAAGAAAGCTCCTTCAGCTTTACTTTAATCCTGCTTTAATTAATCAGTTTTTATGATGACATTACTTTTCTGCTTTTAAAAGTTCTGCTGTAGAAGCTGCAAGCTTCATGCCTATATAAAACTTCAAGAAAATAAGTTTTCTGTTTTGCTGGCTGATTAAGTGTGATTTGACTAGGGGTATACTTATTATGGCCAGTTATTGACCAGTTTGGAATGGGATAAGTATTTTTAATCCTCAGTGCATGTCAGGAGATATCTGCCAATGTTTTTGTAGATTGAACAAGTCATGCTGTCACTCACCCCAATAGCTTTACAAAACTTGAATGATCAATAGGCATCCAAAACTTCTTGAATCTCTCAGACTAATTAAAAGAGTATATAGTATGCCATGCAGTTGAATTGCAACTAATACCTTACATGTAGACAGTTTCTGTTCTATTTTTGGCCAATATCTAATACTATAACAGCATAACTTTCCGCGAGGCTTAGGATAGGGATCTATACTGTTTGCATATATTGGCCAGTTTAATTCCTACAGTTAAAGGGAAACTCATGCTTCAGTTGGTATAATCCTGGTCAATCGGATTTAGAAACAGATGTTTTTGCCATGATATTAGATTGATAGTGTATGCTTGAATTGAATATACTGTGAAACCCCTCTAAACCGGATATGTGTGGGGATAACATCAATTTTTCGGTTATAGAGGGGTTTCCAGTTTAGAGGGGTTTTAACCCATTACACCATAGCTTGTTTCTAGTATTGAAGATAGCTGACCACTTAAAACAGGTTGAAAGTAAAGCAGAATGCGCTTTAAGATAATAGAGAGGTTTTACTGTATATTGTCCAAGAGATGAGCTGAATAAGGCAACGTCAGGGCATATCATAATCTTATAGTATTAATCCATTATTCCATAAATATACCTTTTTACGCTTTTTAAAAATTATTTCACCACTGAAGAAAGAAGTTCCAATTTATACAGTTAATATTCCAGAGATATTTTCTACATCCTTACTGATATAGTAGCTTAAAGCAGGCTGAAAGTAAAGCAGGATGTGCCATAAGGAACATTCTGCTTTATTTTAAACCTGCTTTAAGTTGTCAACTGCATTCAAATCTATAATTAGGTCATAGGTAAATGAGTTAAAACATAAAAGATAAAACTTGATATCTGATGATAATTGTTTGTCATTAAATCTTATTATTGTTTTAAGTTGAATTAAAGCACTTGTCCTTAAAGGACCATTCTATTTCAATTTCAGCCTGATTTAAGCTACCATTTGCTAGAATAAAGAAAATACAGTATAACCTCTGTCGATCGACACCTCTCTTGACCGGAAACCTCTGTTATCCGACCCTGCTGTTTGGTACCGGCAGTTTCCCTAACTCTCTCTTGATCGGATCCTCTGTTAACCGTTATCCGACATACCTTATTACTGACCAAAAAAGGCAAATTACAGGTTTTTCACACCCCGTTATCCGACGGTATGCTGACCTTTGATCATTGACCAACTATACACGCGCAGGTGATAATGACACATATTGCTCGGATGACGGTGTAAGACAAAATGTATTGTTTAAAATGAATGAGTGAATAATGTGAGGGTTAATAAGATAACTTCAGCCAACACGTCTAAGCAACCCATTCAGGATCGCAGTGCCTAAAAGACCAACTCATCCATCCTCTCCAACAATAGCTAACCGTTATTTCGTGTTCAAATTGGACAGGTATCTGCCAATCGTTCTCACCGTCAAGTTGTCAAAATTAGAAGTACGAAATATATATATCTAATGCGCCCTCCGCATAGGTCGAGTCTATAGTAATAATCACAGGCGTAAAAATCTATGTTCAAGTTATATTGAGAGAAAATAAAAACATTCTCGCGTTTTGAAGTTTTTGTTAATTTCCCGCTAGTTCGACATAACGAGAGAAGACTGTACTTGTATATAAAATGTAAATACGAATGTGCCGGTGTTTTAGACGATTCCCTTAATATCTACATGTATGCCTGTTTACTTCCGATTGTACACTGACTATACACGTTTATGACTACTGTAGAAAGAACAATGGAAAAACCATGTAGATCCGGAGCAGGGGACTCCTATTTTAAAGTGGAAGAACCTGACTAGGATATGCTGCAGTCATGCAAGCATATTAAATATATGTCAATCGGCATCGAGAAATTCGCCTCGCAGTGACAATCTTTGGGTGTGTAAACTTGTGAACTTAGGCCTAATTCCGTTAACCGACAACCTCTCTTAACCGACTTACAAACATGGAACCATGGGGTGTCTGATAACGGAGGTTTTACTGTATCTCTTATGGTTCATATTCATGCTTCAATATGGAACTATTTTTTTGAGTGACAGAATAAAATAAATTCATAAAAAGATGTATAATGGGTAATGGGTTAAGTATTCAGTAAATGTTAAACTGTCTTGATCACCATATAAAGTAGACACTTTTTCTTTTTTCCACAAGTTGATTGACAATAAAAGTACGCACACTAAAGTTTTAGTGACATTTTGTAGAGCTTGTCATTATGGCATGTTGAAATCATAAATTAGCCATTTTCATAAGTTTGGTACAGCTGTGTATTTGCACAGATTTGTTGTAAGAAGTGTGGTACCCTGGGTAGGGGAGGATTGTTTAATCATGTGGTAGAGATTAGCCATTTCTCAATGGAGTTACAGTGTGTTCTCGTGTAGTGACAGCCTTTGTTTGTTTTCTTGTCTGATCTGAGCGCCTTTATCACCCCTCTTATCTCTCCATTCAGAAACCCCTCTCCTGAACATTAAAATAAACCAGTTTGAAAGTTATTATAACAAGTTCGAAAGTTATTATAGCTTTAAATATATTGTCTTTATATCCAGCTCACTCTTTCTTCTTTTCTGATGATTGAGAAACCCAACATCTGCTTTGGATGAGAGTTGATAAACAGTGCCAACTTTTGATGTAATCTTGCACCAGTTTTTCTTTAAATTTCTGTCCTTGAACAATGAGCAAGTTAAAGTTTCAGTCACCTGTTTTGTCAACTGATGATTCACGCTAAGCAAGGCTTGTCTGTTGACTTACTGAGAGCAGCTATTAAAGGAATAAGCCCTATGCAACACTGTCTTAAATATGGTGTAATTATGAACACCTTTAAATAAAGCTTTCACGACTTGAATTCCAACACATTGGAGATGTGCCTTAATATGGATTGAAATTGTGTTGAAATAATTGACAAAAGCAATGCTATGTAAATGTCAGAAACTATATATTTTAGTTTAAATTTATGTTGTGGCCTAAAGCAATACTGTTTTCAGTGCCTTGTGCTTAAGCAATTTTGTTTAAAATGCCTTGACTGAAAGCAATACAAGTGAATGATTTCAGACCTAAAGCAATACTATGGAATATCTTGACCAGAAGCATTCAACAATACTTTCCTGAATATCTTTACCTGAAGCATTATTTTGTAACCTTGAAGCAATATTGTTTTGAATGCCTTGACCTGAAACAATACTGCCTTGACCTGAAACAATACTGTCTTGAATGCCTTGACCTGAAGCAATATTTCTTGAATACCTTGACCTGAACTAATACTGTCTTAACTGCCTTGACCTGAACCAATACTGTCTTGACTGCCTTGACCTGAAACAATACTGCCTTGAATGCCTTGACCTGAAGCAATATTGTCTTGAATACCTTGACCTGAACCAATACTGTCTTAACTGCCTTGACCTGAAACAATACTGTCTTGAATGCCTCGACCTGAAGCAATACTGTCTTGAATGCCTTGACCTGAAACAATACTGTCTTGAATGCCTTGACCTGAAGCAATATTGTCTTGAATACCTTGACCTGAACCAATACTGTTTTAACTGCCTTGACCTGAAACAATACTGTCTTGAATGCCTCGACCTGAAACAATACTGTCTTGAATGCCTCGACCTGAAGCAATATTGTCTTGAATACCTTGACCTGAAACAATACTGTATTAACTGCCTCGACCTGAAACAATACTGTCTTAACTGCCTTGACCTGCAACAATACTGTCTTGAATGCCTTGACCTGAAACAATACTGTCTTGAATCCCTTGACCTGAAACAATCTAGATCTGTCTTTACTGCCTTGACCTGAAACAAATTGTCTTGAATGCCTTGACCTGAAACAATACTGTCTTGAATGCCTTGACCTGAAGCAATATTGTCTTGAATCCCTGGAACTAAAGCTTATTTTTTATGCCCCCGGCATCGACAGATGCGGGAGCATATAGTAATCGTCCTGTCCGTTCGTCCGTCCGTCCGTCCGTCCGTCCGTGCGTCCTTCCGTCCGTCCGTCCGTAACAGGTTAAGTAGATTTTACCGTTTCGTCTAGCATCAACACCGCTTACTCAAATGCTTTGATACTTATACAGTTGTTGCCTTGGACCATTCCCTATCCACCAATATCACCCAACCTTGATTTTGACCTTGACCTTGACCTAATTTGGACTTAGAATATTTTGAATGGGCTATTTCTTGGTTAACTAGATTTTACCGTTTCGTCTAGCATCAACACTACTTACTACAATGCTTCTATACTTATACAGTTATTGCCTTGGACCATTACCAACCCACCAGTAATACCCAAGCTCAATTTGACCTTGACCTTGACCTAATTTGGACTTAGAAAAGATTCAGAATATATTGTCAAGGATGCCACCGGGGGCATAAGCGTTTATTGAACGCAGTCTTGTTTGTGAATGCCTTTACCTAGGGGAAATATTTACATGAATACCTTTACCTGAGTAATATTTTCTTGGTTGTAGTGACATTAAACAGTACTTTCTGGAGTGAAATGACATGCAGTGGTAATTTCCTTATAGTCTAGACATTGCACAATGAAGTCTGAAAAGTTCTTCTTGTGGTGCAATACTATTTCGTTGTGTTTTCCCCTGGATATCTAGACACATATATGGAAGCTTTCAATTTTATTGTTTGGTTCTATACCTCACTTGATACTTTTTTGTTTGATAATTTTAACTCATTCACCTGAGACTTCAAGTGTGCAATTCTAGTTTCCTATAAAGTCTAATCCATTGTTGACTATTTGGGGTTGTTTCTTACAGTTTATTTTGGAAATGACAAACAGTAAAGCCCTCTGATCTGGGTCTACTCTGTTCAAATAGGACAACATTTTAATGTAATCTTCACATATACACTATTTCTAAAGAATGAGTATGCTTGTCACAAGGAGTCATCTGGTTAAAGACTGAATAATTACCGTTTCAATTTTGTTATCAATTACTTCAAATGATGCAAATAAAAAGTTAAGATTTTTGTCTGCCTGTGTTGTTTGACAGAGGTTTAGTTTGAATTAAAACGGATTGTTTTCCACACATTGCAACCAAACCCTTTAATGTGACTGCTCATTACAATTGTCTCAAAGGGACAGGCTTCAGAGAAACATAAAGATTTAAAGCATTTGCAATTCTCCTTTTATCTGGGGTAATGTTTGCAGCAATTGATTTCAGTGTCACTTACTAAAGATCTCAAGAAGACGTTTGTGATTTAATTTGAATATTTCGAGAATCTATTTAGAGAAATTCAATAAGTAACAATAAAGGGAACTCTATCAGTCTGTAGAGGAGGTTCAGCGAGATGGCATGGCATACCAGTGTTTCAAACACACCACATTTTATGGTTTGGGTTTATTTTCAAACCATGGGATAGATCAAGAGGTCATGGTTTTGTTTTGGGGTATTGAAAGATGGGTGGCAGGGTGGTTATCGGAGGTAAATCAATACAGGTGGCTGTAGTTACAAAAAGGTCAAAGGTCATCTGATCTCCTTGGTAAAGGCTGTCAAAACTAGAGTCAGAATATCACAGATAAGCTTTGATAATGCCCATGTCTTGGTGATTAATGCCTATGGAACAGAAACTAGATCATAGTTACATTATTTGCTAACTATAAAGACGTAAATTAGCCCTATGATCTGAGTGTACATTGTTGGCCAAATTGAAAATATTTTTGTGGAAACACCCCTCAATGGTCAAAGTAAACTTGTCAATATTTTGAACATGTGATAGTCTATTTAGAATTTAATATCATAAGGGTAAAATGTAAGTTAATACCGTCACACAACACACACATGGACAATGCAGAGGAGGAGAAGAAGCTTTAACCCCTTCCCACATATCCTGTGTTTTAGCATTTTAGACAGATGGCTGCTTAAAGAAACTTTCTGCTTTACTTTCAGCCTGCTTTAAACTACCTCCTGGTATGATATAGGAAATATTTGTCATAGTGTATATTCATGACTTTGTAAAGTGGACCTATTTTCCACAGTGCAGGAATGAAATAAAGGCATAAACAAGTGTATTTTGTAATGGGTTAAATGTTGTTCTCACCAAGAAATGCCCGGACCGTCCCTAATGTGCAAGCATTTGCAAACTGTGTAAACAGATGCAGCAAAATGCTGAAATGGACAAAATGAATATTGAAAAGAAAAAAAATTGTCATAAATTTTAAGAGAAGGGTATTTTAGCAGGGCAAAGATTGATAGCTGTAGCAGGGGTGCTCATGACCATTTTGATTGCATCTTTTCAAAGGCTTTAGAAAAAAAATGTTTATCATATGGTTCTGATAAAAGTATATGCATCAGCATTTTCATTGGCACATAAGCCGAAGGAGATCATCTTTAAAAGCCTTAAGTCTGCCATAATATTATCTTTTGTTTCAGATCAGTTAAAGGAATTGGTTAAACCCATTACCCCATAGCCTGTTTCTAGTTTTGAAGACAGGTGACCACTTAAAGCAGGTTGAAAGTAAAGCAGAATACACCTTTAGGGGCATTATGCTTTACTTTCAGCCTGCTTTAAGATTCTATCTGCTAGAATACTGAAAATATTTCTTATGATTCTTTTTAGGTCACCTGGCATGAAATGCCAAGGTGAGCTTTTAGGATGGCTGGATGTCCGTCGTCCCTCGTTCGTCTGTCCGTGCTCACAAAATGTAATAGTTATGTGGCTAAAATTGATTAAAATAACCAGACACATAAGAGAAAAAAAATTAACCTGGCCATTTCTCGTGACATTAACCTGGCAAGTTGTGAGACATAGGGTTAGCCTCAAGATCAATCTAAAACAAAGTTAGATTTCATTTAAGTGGCTTAACCACACAAAAGAGATAGAATAAAGAAGGAGATGGCCACTTAAATGGAGATTGTGGGTACATCCTCCGTCCGTCTGTCTGTCCGTTCACAATTGGTTCATTAACATTCTAGTGAATACAAATTTCATTGTCAAAATGTTTGTCTCATTGATATCTAGGTCAAGTTGAATATAGGTCATGCTGGGTCAAAAACTAGGTCACTAGGTCAAATCATAGAAAAACCTTTACACTCTAGAGGCTACAAATCTCATTGGAATTTAATGCATCATTGTCAGAATGTTTGCATAATTGATATCTAAGTCAAGTTGGAATATGGGTCATGTTAGGTCAAAAACTAGGTCACTAGGTCAAATCATAGGAAAACCTTGTTTACACTCTATAGGCTTCAAATCTTGTCTTATCTTCATTAAACTTAGTCAAAATGTTTGCCTTATTGATATCTAGGTCAAGTTCGAATATTGGTCATGTCATGTAAAAAACTAGGTCACTAGGTCAAATAATAGAAAAACCGCGTTAGAGGCTTCAAATCTCATTGGATTTTATTTCAACATGGTCAGAATGTTTGCCTAATTGATATCTAAGTCGAGCTAGAATAAGCGTCATGTGGGGATCAAAATCTAGGTCAGTAGGTCAAATCAAAGAAAAACATTGTTAAGCCTCTAGAGGCTACAAATCCCAATAGATCTGAATAAAATATTGCCAGAATGTTTGCCTACATCAAATCTAGGTCAAAATCAAATGTGGATTGTGTCTGGTCAGAAACTAGGTCAAATCATAGAAAAATCTTGTTAACACTCTAGAGTAGAGGGAGACCAAGAAAATCGTGCTCAGACTGTGTTAAGGATGACTTGCACACCTGTGGCATGGGAGCCACAGACCCACAGAACAGAGGAGCGTGGAAATCAGGGGTTAGACGCTCTAGCCGCCTACTGCCTACCCCAGCTACTGGGACTTATCCCGCAGCAGATGACAAATAAACTCAGGATCAAGTCAAGTCAAGGTTGATTGTGGGTCATGTTCAGTCGTGATCTAGGTCACTATAGGTCATGTTTTACATGGTGTACCAGGTGAGCGATTTAGGGCCATGGTGGCCCTTGTTTGTAACAGGATAACTTTTTTCTTCAGTAGAGGAATAAATTAAAGGTGTAAAAAAGCGTATTGATGGGATTATGGGTTAAATAATTTAAAATACTTATTATGTCACCACTGAAACTTGTGACTTAACTCTTTTGAACTATATATGTTTACACAGCTATTGTTTTACTATAACTCAGGATCTGTATACACGTTTAGCAAACACAGCTATTGTTTTACTATAACTCTAGATCTGTATACACGTTTAGCAAACACAGCTATTGTTTTACTATAACTCTAGATCTGTATACACGTTTAGCAAACACAGCTATTGTTTTACTATAACTCTAGATCTGTATACACGTCTATTGTTTTACTATAACTCTAGATCTGTATACACGTTTAGCAAACACAGCTATTGTTTTACTATAACTCAGGATCTGTATACACGTTTAGCAAACACAGCTATTGTTTTACTATAACTCTAGATCTGTATACACGTTTAGCAAACACAGCTATTGTTTTACTATAACTCTAGATCTGTATACACGTTTAGCAAACACAGCTATTGTTTTACTATAACTCTAGATCTGTATACACGTTTAGCAAACACAGCTATTGTTTTACTATAACTCTAGATCTGTATACACGTTTAGCAAACACAGCTATTGTTTTACTATAACTCTAGATCTGTATACACGTTTAGCAAACACAGCTATTGTTTTACTATAACTCTAGATCTGTATACACGTTTAGCAAACACAGCTATTGTTTTACTATAACTCTAGATCTGTATACACGTTTAGCAAACACAGCTATTGTTTTACTATAACTCTAGATCTGTATACACGTTTAGCAAACACAGCTATTGTTTTACTATAACTCTAGATCTGTATACACGTTTAGCAAACACAGCTATTGTTTTACTATAACTCTAGATCTGTATACACGTTTAGCAAACACAGCTATTGTTTTACTATAACTCAGGATCTGTATACACGTTTAGCAAACACAGCTATTGTTTTACTATAACTCTAGATCTGTATACACGTTTAGCAAACACAGCTATTGTTTTACTATAACTCTAGATCTGTATACACGTTTAGCAAAAGAAATGTTCAAATATGCTTTGCAAGGGTCCGTCTAAAGACCCCAAACCTTCCAAAATCTCATTTCCCAATAGCTTGTTTTAGGTTCTAATTACAGGTATCCACTTAAAGCAAGCTTTCAGCCTGATTTAAGCTACCATCTGCTAGAATATGAAAAACTGGTATTTTATAAGTGGTTTGGGGGAGATTTGGAGAGGGTTGGTGTCTTTGCAAGTTAAGGGGTTGATAATGTTTTTATCTTGCACAATAAAATACCATGTGGTATGTGGCTGATGTTTATTGTTCAGTGCCAGGTCTTGAGCAGTTAACAGGTGTGCTGCAGTTATAGCAGTCTACAGTATGATGCAGCCTCTTGTACTGAGAATCAATCTTGATAGTTTAGTCTGTCGGTAGCAATGTGAGGGGCCATGTTTACCTAATAATCTTATTCATTGCCTCAGCAGGCATTCCTTCAAGTAAATACAGTACAAATAGGGCTACAGATAAGGGGAGTATTTCAAAAACTAAAATCTTCATTTCTGAATAAAACCAGATGATTCTAATGATATCATAGAATTTGATTCTGAAACGAGTTAAGAAATGTTGGATTTGTTCGCTTTACTCCCTCTTATCTGGATCCCTGCTAAACATTTCACATCGACTCTTCCACTTGTTGAATTGTTAAGGTGTTGGTTTTTAGAATATATTTCATAAAGCAGAGCAAACAGTGCAGACTCTGATTAGAGGGCTCTGTAAGGCACACTCTGATCAGGTACTGTTCTGTTTGCTTTAACTCTCATCAGGGTCTACACTGTTTGCAACATGTACAAATACTGGTTTCCAGCACAGAGTGTGTTAAAAGAAAAAGTCTCACATACATAAATGGTACTGGTTAACGTACCTTAATGAAGTGCAAAGTAATGCAGAAATATGGCAATGGAAACATTCTGCAATACTTCAGTCCCGCATTACCCACTCATCTCAGTCTTCAGTCCCGCATTACCCACTCATCTCAGTCTTCAGTCCCGCATTACCCACTCATCTCAGTCTTCAGTCCCGCATTACCCACTCATCTCAGTCTTCAGTCCCGCATTACCCACTCATCTCAGTCTTCAGTCCCGCATTACCCACTCATCTCAGTCTTCAGTCCCGCATTACCCACTCATCTCAGTCTTCAGTCCCGCATTACCCACTCATCTCAGTCTTCAGTCCCGCATTACCCACTCATCTCAGTCTTCAAATAGGATATCGTTATGTAAACGACTGAGCCCTAATGGCAAAGCATTTTTGGAAATGATTGATGGAAAAGTGTGGTACAAAGATGATTTAATTAGTATTTACTTCAATATTATATAATATATCATCATAAAACACATTCAGGTTAGTAAATGGTGATTATTTATGATTTGGTTTTGCTTCTCTGAGTTCATTGTAGTAAACTTACAGTCATATAAATTTGTCATACATGTAGACTGTTCATTTCTCAATTTGAAAACTAATTCCTGTTTCTGTCTTTCTTTGTCTCATTTGTCCATTTAATTCCTTGCTTTCTTTGTCTCTCTTTTGGTTAACCCTTTACCCCTTATCCTATTTCTAAGAATTTAAGATTGGTGACCACTTAAAGCAGGTTGAAAATAAAAGCAGAATGTGCCTTAGGGTGTATTCTGCTTTACTTTCAGCCTGCTTTAAGCTATTATCTGCTACTAGATATAGAAAATATTTCTTATGATTTTTTATTTGTGACAGTATAAATTGGAACTATTTTCTTCAGTAAAGGATTGAATTAAAGCCGTAAAAAGGCTTATTTATGGGATAATGGGTTAATTGATATGACCCCTATCCACAGTCACCCCCTCCTGTATGTTTGACATGCTGTAAACGTGTCACACTGTTCCTACTACTGTGGGGGAGATTTTACATGTTAGGACTGACGCTTATTTATTATCAATGTTTTATTCATTATGTTTTAGCTATCACTAGGTACTTATAAAATCTGACACATGTTGAATAAAGGGGTCATGTCTGAATGGCCCACTATTATCACCTGTACTAGGTCTTGAATAAGTTAAAAACACCCTTACATTCGACCTATATACTTGCTAATCACAATCCAGCTTATTCTATTCATCAGTCTTTGGTATAGAACTCTTCATTTGTAAGCGGTGCACATTGCTTTCAGAACTGCATCTGAGTCTACACAGTTAACTTATACCTCTAGTCTAGTACAGTATAGCTTAACAAATGTAAAGGTTTCCATTTGATGAATGTATACAGTGAAATTCTATTTTAAACAATTAATCAATTACTAAAAGCATACAGATCTATGTAAACAGGCTGTTGGTTAATGCTCCTTTGGAGGTTTCTGCATTACCTTTGTCTTGCATTAAGCAATGGCCTGTCTTAAAGACAAGAGACATACTTAATGTTATGTTGAATGATTGCTAAATGTAGTTTGGACTGTCTCTCCATTTAGTGTATGAGTTCATGTGTTAATAAGTTATGGAGAAAGAAGTTGTCAAGTTTTATATCAATCAATCAATGAAATAGACACCATAAGTTCTGTGTGCTTAGGCACTTTACTGCGGGGAACGTTGACAGAAAAAAACATGCAATAGAATATATAAATGTAATTAAATCAATGAATCACTTGCTAAGTTGCTAACACAAATTGGCAATTCATTTGAAAGCATTTCAGTTAAGAATTATTTTGCTGTCAACATCGGAGTTTAACAGAGAGTGTTAGGTTTATAACAGAGAGTGTTAGATTTATCCAACACAGACATCTTTCCAAAGCCACTATACTGGTCACTTGATTGTTTTAACCCATAGATGGCAGAAACAGAGGTGAATAAACACACTTGATCTAAACCAAACCCTATATTGACACTAGTTACTCATTTGAATCATAACAAAAATCCATTTCCAAGTGATATCAAAGACATCTGCATGTTGTTGAGTAGGTTGAATAACAATTCTAATGAGCAGCCATAACATAGCATTTGGAGTAGATATACAATTTCATTTTCAGAAATATATTATCTGAAACCGTGTTCCATTCCAAAACTGCTTATAACCCATTCCCCTGTATGCTTGTCTTGTTTTGAAGACATGTGTCCACTTAAAGCAAGTTGAAAGTAATACATATAAATAACTGTATAAATTGGATCTTTTTCTTCAGTGGAGGAATAACTTAAAGGCGTAAAAGGGCATTTATGGGAGAATGGGATAAACTATAGACATACTGGATAAGAAGCAAAGACAACAACAATCTAAAACTGGCTTAATTTGTTGTCATAACAAATAGAATTATTGGTAGAATGAAAATAAATTGGGACATTAAGAAACCATTAGAACCCAAACTTATCAAATTATCACCACACTAATTGTTTTGACTGGGCTGTTTGGGTTTCAGCTTATCTACTTGAAAGATCAGTTCTTTATTTTGAAAAACAACACAAACGCAATACTAGATTGTTCAGATATCGTGCCATAATGATCTGTTCTCCAAATAAACATTTTCAACTCAAAATGTCTTCAGCAGAAAATTTATAACAATCTTGTTACATTTTTTTTTTTGCTATACATTTATTCACAGCAATATGTCCTAAGTTACAAACAATTTTGATCCAGATCGAGTCGCTTATAAAATTTTGTTGGACCTGATCCAGATGAAAGCTGTTCCAGAGGGTTTTCACTACTTGCTTTTACATATATCTAATGGACGGAATATAAGGAAATTGGTATGCTTAAAATTGACCTGCTGTCTGAATTCATTAACCCATTACCCCATAGAGATGCCTTTTCATGCCTTTAATCTATTGCTCCATCCAAGAAATTCCCCTTTATACAGTTATAATTTAATATTGTTTGTTTTCATTACATTTGGTTAGCTGTGATTGGCTGTAATTTTTGTTTCATAACTCCATAAAAAAAATTAATTTAGGCCACGCCTTGTCAGGACTACTTTCCCTTAGTCCAACTGCTCTTCACAAGCGCTGCATGAAGCAGGATGCCAAATGACGTCATTGACGTCGGCGTTACTACATAACAACGTCGCATTTTGGCGGAAAATATATATGGCGGAGGGACTACAACCGACGTTTTAAAGCGTTAAAAAAGAACATTCGTGTCAGATTCTGTATTTAACAACTTTCTTAAATTCAGAAGTGATATTAAATTATAAGGAATAATTCGGAATATTTATTGTATTCATGGAGGTATGAAAAAAAAACCTGGTCACACTTTTGTATGAAACCGCTTCGCGGTTTTTATACAGTGTGACCAGGTTGTTTTTTTCATACCTCCATGAATACAATAAATATTCGAATTATTCCTTAAATGAATATATTTCATAAGAAATGATTTCTATATATTCTAGCAGATGAATCTTGAAGCAAGTTGAAAGTAAAGCAGAATGCACCATAAGGTGCATTCTGCTTTACTTTCAACCTGCTTTAAGTTGTCACGGGTCTTTAAAATTAGAAACAAACTATGGAGAAAGGGTAAAAATCCCAACCACAACAGCAAAAGCACTTTTTCTTCTGTAAACCTTTAGTATAATGGGAGGCTATAGGGAACAAATTGTGGGTTCTAAAATGTCAAATGATTTTGAAGGTTTGAATGGCACTGTTACAGGTTTTAAGTGGCTTAAGTCTGAGTCTGATGTCAATACCAGATACTGCTTATCAAACACTGCAACTAGATTGGACGTTGACATGCACATTGTGAATGGATCAGAGCTATCAAAATAGCTACTGTCTCGGTACCCTGTGTTTGGCAATGTATTTTCTGAACTGCAGACCAGGCGTTTTTATAGTTTGTGTAAAACCAGATTGTATGCAGTTACAGTTAAGATAGGGCCAAAGTTAATTATTACCTATCAGACCGTATACATCTAACTTTTGTTGCACTAATGAATGGACTGTCTTGAAAAATGGTTTTAGCTTTAAATGCCGGAGCTCCTCAAGAGGTTTCTGCAGTATTTTATTTTCTTTATTTAGCAGACAACCCCTGGTCTCCATGCTTCTTCATGTAATGGTTGCTTAACCCTTTAATGAATACAGCTGTTCATGCCTGTAATCTATTCCTCCATTGAAGAAAGAAGTTAATAAAAGTAGTTAATAAATATGTACTACAATAAGTAATATCTATATCCTAGCAGAAATTAGCATAATATTAAAGCAAGCTGAAAGAAAAGCAGAATGTGACGGTTATTACAAATGAAAAATTGTTAAACAGCAAGCTTAACTTAGCTAGCATGCTGGTCGTGAAACCATGATAACCTTTGCAAACAGTTTGTATTCTGATGAGATGCCATGTAGTGCAACGTCTCATTAGGAGCCACACTGATCCTGTTTTGAAAAGAAAATTTGTAGAATAGTAGCAGACAAGAATTATTGCAGACGAAATAACTACCCATCATGCAGTGTTTGCTATAGTAGAGCTGCCATGAGTTCAGCAAAGAAACTGATGGCTGTTGCTGGCCATCGATTTCGAGTTGGCTACCAGTCTGAAATACAGTGGCGAAAACGTAATTCAGTTTAAACGCAAACACATTTCAATGAAATATAGAAAATGAAAAACTTTTTGACTATTCTGACTACCCGTTTTAATCTGAGTACAAACAGTTTGGGGCCAGATTGGACCCCAAACTGTTTGCATTGGAAATAATAGTTTTGGCATAAACAGGTTTATTTGGAAAGAATACGTTTTCTCAACTGTACTCTGCACACTGCACACAGGGCACAAAATGCTAACTTAACCGCAAACAGTGGCAACTAAACACACTACTGATTGTAACAATTACTGTCATTCATACCAACAATCTCAGCTGTTTGAAACACTTGAAGGTCTGGTGACCTGGAAATATGAGAAATAGACACTGGGCCCATTCCCCATGATTTATGGTAAATCGCTTATGTTTACAATTCTGCCTTTCTAGGTTAACCACTCTCCTGCTGTTGTAATATTTTACAGGGCTCCAGATAACAGGGAGTAAATTAAACAAATCTAACATTTTCTCACTTATTTCAGCACCAAATCCTATGGTGGTACTACTCATTAGAATTGTCTCGAAGAGACTATTCTAATAAATAGTGACACCAAAGGGTTTAATGCAGAAATAAAGATTTTAGTTTTTGAAAAACCCTCCTTATCTGGAGCTCTATTTATATGCTTTAAAATTGTTATAGACGAAGTTTTATCCAATTAATCGTTTGATATTTATGCATTTCTTATTTGAAGAAATCTTTAAAGATGAGTGTCAAAACAGAATAGATCCAGATAAGACTGTAGTTACTTGGGGTGTGATCTTGATACAAACTGTTTGCCAATTTGAGTCAGGTAACGTGACTGGCAGGCAAAGGGGTAATGTGACAGATGGTATGCTGTTATAACAACTGCCCAGTTGGGAAAGGGAGAAATAAAACTTTTCATTTACCCATTTTAACCTCACCTGCTGGTCTGAGTGTCATCTTTTGATCAAATTGTGTCTATTGGGGCCCACACTTTTTGATAACCTTCTACTAATGCTTTGTAACTATTGTAAACTATGCATAAGTTGTTGTCTGCTACAGTTTTCAACATTGTTTTAAAGGCATCTTCTTTCAGAATATATAATAAGACTATCTGATACCCCATTTACCCCCCAAATCACATGGTTGCTTAAAGTTGGTTGAAAGTAACTTCAACCTGCTTTAAGCGTATGGTATTTTGCATCATCCAGGAGATGTTAAGTGGATTTATAAAGCTTCTACAGCATATTTTAGATTGAAAGTTATTTTTAACCATTTTAAATTCTGAATAAAATCTCCAGCTTTATATTTTGAATTTTTATCATTCACCAATACATTTATTGTCAAAGTGGCAAACAGATTGGATCCAAAATAAGGCCATACATTTAGTGGGGCTAGCTAGATCTGATCTGCTTTTCAAACTGTTAGAGTTAGATTCATAATATTTTAACTTTAACTGCTATCGAAAAGGTTAACTAAAAGATCAAAGACAGGTTATCATGTAGAGAATATTATCAAGCTAAATGGAAAACTTATGTAATAGACAAAACACCCCATGACAGACAGCAGTCTATTGCCCTCAGCTTATTTCATCTGTTCAGGATAAAACATGTCATTTACTGTCAGACTTGTGTTTAACTCCCCCATCCGGCCTGTATCTAGTTTTAACCCATTACTCCATATAGCCTGTTTTTTCTAGTTTGAAATCAGGTGCCTTAGGGCACATGCTGAATTACTTTCAACCTGCTTTAAGTGGTCAGCTGTCTTCAAAACTAGAAACAGGCTATGGGATAATGGGATCCACAGGTCTGGGTATCAAAAATGCATTCCTGATTGGGAACTTTAGACTTCCAGAACCATTTGCAGGGTCAGTATATAAAGCACTTTTGAAAATGTCATGCCAAGTGGGCCAGTGCTTCTGTCAAATTACTCACCTTAAACACAATTAGTTCAGTGTGACTGGGACAAGGCCTCATTCCAGACTGTTTGTGAATGGCACTGGCGTCCTTAGAGAATGCATTTCCTTTGAGAGTTGAGATTTTTGTCGGATTGTGTGTGTGTATTGAATTCAAGAGAACAGTTTTGGTTGTGTTGAATGTTCTGGGCCAGACTGATATAGCTGTTGGCACACTTGCCAATTACTGCAAGCTGGTACTTATAAGACTCCTGGCTCTACGGTTATAAAGCTTTTGGGTTGAGTCTGAGTTTGTTCTAAAGCATTTGATTGGTCAGATTTGAGCCAAGGCTCAAATGTGACCAATCAAATGCTTGAGAACTTCCCCAGATTCAACTCAAAAGCTTTATATATCATTGGACCCTGTTAACAACAAATTGTTAAAACCAAAAGGCATGTAAACCAAAAGTCATGTAATATGTTTGTCTTTAAGTTTAAAGGTCAAGGTCAGTGGAGAAATAAGAATGCCTCAGTCTTTGAAATACTCCCCTTATATCTGGAGATCTGTGGAGGTTAGTTAATAAAGACTTCATGTTCTATATTGGGGTGATATTTTGAAATGGTTATCATCAGGGCTGCCATTTCCCCGGATTTTTCCTAAATCTTCGGATTTTTTTCAGTACATGGTAGCTTAAAGCAGGCTGAAAGTAAAGCAGAATGCGCCTTAAGGCGCATTCTGCTTTACTTACAGCCTGCTTAAAGTAGTCGCATGTCAACAAAACAAGAAACAGGCTATGGGGTAAAGGTACGATTCCTAAAATCGCACTTGAAAAATGCAAATGTGGAAATCTTAGGATTTTTGAGGTCAACTTATGGCAGCCCTTAATTGTTATGAATTACCTACATGAGAAGGCAGTGAGTAAATTGGCATCTCCTCATGATCACCTCATAATGCCATTTGATCTATTCTTACAGAAATGGGGAAAATCCATTTTGAAAAATTGCTGCTTTGTAGAAAAACAAAATGTTAAATTGCATTAAAGGTTTGTGTTTTCACAGTCAAATTTTATCCTAATATATATGAGTCTGCAATTTGTCTGGTGGCAACTTATAGCAGGGTTAAAGTAAAGTAGAAAAGCTCCTTTATGAGCTTTCTGTTTTTCTTTCACCTTGCTTTAAGCTACCAACTACCTTTCACACAAATATTTCCACATTGTAAGGGGAGATAATTTTGTGCTCTTACTGTATGATTGTGGGTCTCAGGTTTGCGGAGAAGGTCATGCAACATTTGCCCTTGGTTTGGAGAAATCTGACCTCCCCGACAAAAGCTCCATTATCTATTGTGGTGAAGACCTGAGATTGTATTTTACGGGACATCTAGCACCTTTCTGGTATGATTATGTATATCGGCTACATTTAACAACATATTCAAAAATACGATATGGTAATTAGCCACCTGAACTGGTCTATGACCTGAGCCACACGTAGAAAAATTACGGTCTACTTTTTATTTTTTAACAATTGTTTCCTGTTGAAATGATCCTTTGTCAAATTTAGGTGACTGAGGGCGGTGGGTGATATGTTGTTTTTATTTGTGAAGTCATTAGCTCATAGGTAGGTAGTTATAATAGCTAATGATAGACAGTGACTTTATCAGTGAATGTAGATCTTGGAAATGCATGCATGCATGCATAAATTGTCAAAAAAACAAAAGTTTTAGAACTGTCAACTTTTTTTCCTGCAGAATGCCTGAGAAAGGCTTTGAGGATGTCTTCAGGATGATCCTCCATATAAAATAAGTTTGCAAACAGCTTGGATCCTGATAAGACGCCACATGTAACACAGCGTTTCATCAGTAGGATTCAAACTTTTTGACAACCTGATTCTGTTATGAAAAGAAATTTTGAAAATTCTAATTTTAGAAAAGTAGCAGATCTATGACAATGATTTATTTTTGCAGCCAAAAAACAGGGCTCCAGATAAGAGGGAGTAAAGTGCACAAATCCAGCATTTTCTCACTTATTTCAGCACCAAATCCTATGGTGTTACTACTCATTAGAATCGGTTCTTTGAGACGATTCTAATGAGTAGTGACACCCTAGAGTTTAAAGTGGAAATAAAGATTTAAGTTATTCAAATACTTCTCTTATCTGGAGCTCTGAAAAAGACATATCCAGGATGCAAAGAGTTAATACAAGTTTGACTGTTACTGAGCTTTGAAAAATGTAGATTTTGTTTCACATAAATTTCTTTCTTCATTTAATTCCAATCTTATCTATTGGGAAAAGAATTTCTAAAATCTTTAATCCTCTTTCATTTCACAGGAGTAGTTTTGGGTGCATTTGTATTGAGGTTGTTTAATCCATATGTAATGAAAATAACATTAAAATGTTGAGGGATAAATACCAAGCTGTCAATCAGACTTCCCAGCATCTAGATAATACATTCCCGTGCAATATCAAATTGTGGGGTATATTTCAGAATCTCCTATTTATTTAACATTATCTTTACTTTTGCTATATATTATAGAACATTGCTTTGAAATTGTTAAATAATGCTTTGTTCAATTTAACCCACATAGACTTTTTCTTGTTAAGATGTCACCATTTGTGTACATATAAACATATTATTAATTGAAAACAGTGTAGACCCAGATCAGATCAGAGCTGTCTGATCAAGGTCTGTTATAATACTGTTTCCTTACAGGATCTGTTTGAAATGAGTTCGCAGTCATTCCTTGAAGAAAATGTATCCTTATTTTATTAACCAATGATATAATCCAGATGATAAATATTCATAGTGGGTGGAGTTTTATATATACACATTACCAGTTGACAGAGCGATACAGAGTGATGTATTTAGCTCGAGACATTTTTGGCGGAAATAGCCGATCTGACGAGCACCTCGGTTGTTTCCGCCAAAAACGTCGAGAGCTAAATGCAACACTCTGTTGCGCACTGCCAACTGGTAATGTGTTTATTATATGCCTTGAATACAAACCAGAAACAACTAAATAGTTGTTTAAATAATTTTATATCCAAAATTTATTAGTTATTTGAAGCAGAACAAGAATTTTGTATGCCACAAAGAATAACGCGGCACTCGTACATGTACGTAAATGACGTCACGTTAAATCGAAAGCGACGTCAGAGTAAAATACAAAGTGGCTGATACAAGGTGGCTGATACAGACTCTTGTATTTTACTGAGCAGATACACTCGGAAACGCTCGATATCATTCGAGGGCATATAATAAATATGAATACTAAGAAGAAGATTAGAGTTAATACAGGTTGGTTGTACTAAGAAACCCATATAATCTTCCTTAACCCTTTACCCCATAGCCTGTTTCTAGTTTTGAAGACAGGTGACTACTTAAAGCAGGTTGAAAGTAAACCAGAATGCGCCTAAATTTGTGAAGTAAAGTTCTAAGTTCTGCTTTACTTTCAGCCTTCTTCTTCTTGAATATAGAAAACATTTCTTATGAATCTTATTTGTAGCAGTATAAATCTGAACCATTTTCTTCAGGAGAGGAATAGATTAAAAGGTGTATTTATGGGGTAATGGGTTAAGTGTTCATATTATCCCTTTACCTGATAGCCTATTTATATTATTGAAGATAGGTGACTACTTAAAGCAGGTTGAAAGTAAAGCAGAATGTGCCTTAAGGCGCATTCTGCTTTACTTTCAGCCTGCTTTAAGCTATCATGTGCTTGAATATAGAAAATATTCATGACTGATTAAATGGGAACTATTTTCTTCAGCGGAAGAATAAATTATATTCGCTAAAAGGCGCTTCTATGGGGGAAAGGGTTAAATTATATATACTGTTATAGACTCCCTGGTTGCATGTTAGATATTCAGGTAGCAGCTGTCAGCCTATGGCTGTACATGTTATAGTTTCTTAGTTTACAACTTATACATATTGACTTTGGCTAGTCTTCCAGGAATATATGGGAAAAACATCCGTCATTAAGTAATCAGAATATGTTTTTACATCTCTGTGAGCTATTGTTTTGTAGAGTGAGTCCTCCTTGCTTCAATTAGGTCCAGCTGTGTTAAAGCACTATTCAATTAAGGAAATATTTGATGGTTCTTATAAACAGGTGACTGCATGCAGGAATAGGACAAAAGTATTGCAGAAAGCTTCTTTAGACATCACTTTACATCATTAAACCCATTACCCAATAGCCTGTTTCTAGTTTTGAAAATAGATGATGAAATTAATTAAAGCAGGTTGAAAGTAAAGCAGAATTAACCTTAAGGCACATTCTGCTTTACTTTTAGCCTGCTTTAAGCTACTATATGATAGGATAATAGAAGATATTTCGTATTTTACATATTTATGACTCTCACACTCACTCACTCACTATCCGGTTTATTTGTTGATCAGGCCACAATTAATCCTCTGCTGAAGGTGGGGCCTGACTGTTCAGTCTCCATCTGAGTCTTCCTCTCCTTTCCTGTCTGTGATGAGGGTTGATGGGGACTGTAAAACATGGACTTGTTTTATTCAGTGGAGGGATAGTTTAAAGGTGTAAAAGTGTATTTATGGAGTAATGGGGTAAAGCATATGACATATAAGCAATAGAATTAATTATGAAACAAGTAAAACAGGTAATGCACCATTATCCCATAGCCTGTTTCGAGTGACAGGTGACTACTTAAAGTTTATTTCCAACATGCTTTAAGCTACAATCTGCTAGGATATAGAACTTTTTCTTATGACGTATATTAATGACTGTATAGCTTGTATTTTCTACTGGGTTCAAATTTATGCCATTCTGCGGTTCCATCCTGGGATTGCAGAATAAAATCAGAATAAAATTACCATATACTCATTTATTTATCTGGTAATTAATAGCCACTCAATAAACAATTTGATTAGTGATAGGTCCTTACACTCATCAGACATGTGTTGCATTTCAGACATGTGGAGCTGTGTGAAAGCAGGTCTTATTGTATATTACAACATTCAATAAAGCATTTATCACTTGTTAACTCATACAGCCTTTGCTAGTGTATGTGGTAGAGCTGGTAGAGCTGGTTAGAGCTGTCAGGGCCCTGTCAGATTATAGACAGTAAATTCATACCCATTTCCTCAAACACTCACTCCTCTCATGAAATTAAGAGTGAAGTGAAATTGACAGATTTTACACCCATCTAAATCCCCTTCACCTTTACAGCTTGATCCACTGTTAACTCCATATTAAACTTTTTATCCATATGCTTTTTTCAGTGCTTATAAAACCTTTTATACCAGAACAGAACAGAACAATATTACTATTTTATTTGGTTTAAGCACAACTCATATAAACATGGCATGCATTGAAACAACAGGCTGAGAATAAAGCAGATGCTCAGGTCTTCACTCGTAATAAATTGTAAGGTTTAACCCAATTCACCCCATAACTTCACTTTCTTACGCCTTTCATTTATTCATCCAATGGAGAAAATGATTCCATGTTATACACTCATGAATGTTTTCTACTTTCTATCAGATTTTTGCTTAAATTTTAAGAAGGCTGAAAGTAAAGCAGAATGCGCCTTAACCCTTTACCCAATAACCCGTTTATTACATTGAATACAGGTGATCATTTAAAGCAGGTTGAAAGTAAAGCAGAATGTGCCCTAAGGCACATTCTGCTTTACTTTCAGCCTGCTTTAAACTTCTATCTGCTAGGCTATATCAAAATATTTGTTATTGTAATTGTTCATGAGGGTATAAACTGGAACTATTTTTCTTTAGCGGAGGAATAAATTAAATACGCTAAAAGTCGCTTATATGGGGGAAAGGGTTAAGGCGCATTCTGCTTTCCTTTCAGCCTGCTTTTAGCGTCACCTATCTTTGATACTAGAAATAGGCTATATGGGGCAATTGGTTAGACAACCCCTTATAATGGTAGTCAAAGATGGACTAGACTTTGGGGGAAACTTGTAGGTTCATCACTGGCCCCTTGTCTATTCATAGATATCTCTATATTTTTTCTTCACTGAATGTCAGTGTCTTGCCTGAAGAGATTCCTGAGCTACTTCAATGGCTGGCCTGTTAGACAGACTGGACTGTAGAACCACCATGTTTGATCATCTACCACATAGAACACTTGTAAATTGTCTGTCTAGGACTGCTTCCAGTCCAATACCACATCTGTTATCTGAACAATTACAGTAGACACACCAACAACCGCTTGATTTTAATCCTTTCCCTGATAGAAGCCCTTTCTGTGCATTTGATTTATTCCTCCACTAACAAAACAAAAATCCAAATTATACAGTCATAAACATTTTCCAACAGAAATATTTTCTATATATAGCCTGTTTCTAAGTGTTGAAGACACGTGACCAAATAAAGCAGGTTGAAAGTAAAGCAGAATGTGCCTTAATTTTACTTTCAGCCTGCTTTAGGTTCTAATCTGCCAGAATATAGAAAATACTTCAGATCATGCATATTTATGATTGTATAAATTTTAACTATTTTCTTCAATGGAGGAATAGATATATATGTATATATATATAGGAGGCATAATAAGGTGTATTTATGGGGCAATGGTAAATAGACAGTTTGTTTCTATTAAATTACTGCATTTGATAAGGGGCGTACAATGGAACCTCTCTATCATGACCACTAAAAAGAAGGCTAATTATCTGTATACATTGTAAATGACAGATGACAGCTTAAAGCAATGTGAAAGTGAAACAGAAAGCTCCTATAGGAGCTTTCTGTTTCACTGCCACATTGCTTTAATCAGGCACCTGTCTTAAAGGGACTCGCAACCGGATGGTCTACTTGTCAAAATAAAATAAAATACTCAAATAAAAGCAAATTTGTGGCATTATTTGGCTTCTGACATTAAAAAAATATGATCAGTCCAAAAAAAGTTTCAAGAATCGTCACCGAATCTTAGATTTTTAGATATTTCCCATCGTTTTTCTATACCGACTAGTAGACGGTATAGTTGTTGTTGTTGCTTCTCTACACGGGCTCAGACATAAACCCGAGCCGAATCACGAAGTTGTATGCACTTTCGATGCTACACATTGAAATACGTTAAATCGATCCGAGATAAACGGATAGTTCCGTGGTCCATTGGTCTAAGCGGTTTCCCCTATTTTGCCTTCTGTCCGCCAATGCCGGGCCCCGGGTTCGAATCCCACCAGAGACCAGTATTTTTTTTTATTGAAATACATTTTTTTAAACAGAATTTCTTATCCTAAACTAATTCTTTACCATTTATATAAGCGTTTGACACATATTTACAAATTACTATTTTTAATGCACCATCTGGTTGCGAGTCGCTTTAAACGGCTAATATTTGACACAAGTTAGTGGTCGTAATAGAGAGGTTCTACTGTATTTCCAAAATCTAAAATCCTGAAGTCTGCACCAAACCCTATGGTGTGACTACTCATGAGAATGATTTCAAACAGATGATACATGAAAAACCGTTCTATAGGGTTTAATCCAGATGAAATAGAAACGGTGGAAACATTTAATTTCTCCCTGTATCTGGAACCCTGTAGTATAGACTTTTTAATAATCGACAAGATTAGTCGTGAGTTTTCGATACTCGGTGCGAAGTCTCCGATGACGAATTTATGATTCAAAGGTTTTCTGTTCTCTCTGTCTGGATATAGAATTACAATAAAATCTGTCTCAATCTTCACAAAGTATTGTATGACATCAGTGGTTGGATGTGTGAGTAACAGTAAAAAATAGACTTCTTGGGTCTTTGTGTTTCTCCATCGGCAACCTTCCACACAGCGTGTAGTCCTCTCTAAACCTGGCATGGTACAACTACCCAACCAGATGTAGTCCCCTCCCCCTCCCTGGCCGTCTCCACGATTTGGTATCGATTAACTCTATCGTACCCGTCACCCTCTTACCCCATAACAAAAACACTTGGAAAACCCCTGTCAAAACAACAATTACCCAAAACATTAATCTTTCATCGTAGCCAAAACAAAGAAACATTATTTCAAAAAGATTACATGGTTTTATAACATTATAACCCCCCCCCCCCCCCCCCCCCCCCCCCCCCCCCCCCCCCCCCCCCCCCCGACTACTGTACCTCTTTGAACTCACAATAATAGTGTAATTTGCAATAGTTGTTGTCTGCTACTGTTATAACAACAGAACGTTAAAAAAAGAAAACTCAATATAGGGTCAGAATATGAAAGAGTTTGGATCCTGATGAGGCATGTATTGTGGGGTCTGGATCCAAACTGTTTGCAAAAGTGATGAGGGTTTCGCCATTAGCCCATTACCCCATAGCCTGTTTCTAGTTTTGAAGATAAGTGAACACTTAAAGCAGGTTGAATGTAAAGCAGAATGTGCATTAAGGCATATTCTGCTTTACTTTCAGCCTGCTTTTTTTTATAACTGTTGATATTTAACTTTTTTTCTTCAGAGAAGGAATAAAATTAGAGATGTAAAAGGGCGTATATAATATGGGGTAATTGGCTAGTGTGCTGTTTGATAGGTTCGACTTTGACTTTAAACCTTTCAATACTGAATATCATCTGTTATAAAATAACAACATATCAACAATGTAAATTGTATTTGATCTGCAGATGACAATTTTAATGCCAATAAAATAAAGCATTATAATTGTTAATGGTCCATGAATCCTGGGCTACTAAAACATCAGCTGTAGTTATGAGAGGAAATACCACTATATATTGGTTATCATAACCTATGAGGGGGGACTACTATAGGGCACACCCATTGCAAACAGCATAGACCATGATAGACTGCCACAGCGGTTTTCTATTATCCAATTTTTCTGACTTGTCCAAGTTATTCTAAGAACAGAATAGTTAATAATGGTAAATAGGTAAGTAAGGTAACATTGAATATATAATTGTACACTTTCCTACTTGAGATAAGTATGAGACCGCTGCACTAACCTTTTGGCTGATATCTTATTCATTTCTCCAATAAACGCATTTATATACTAAAACTATTCTATCCATTGCAAACAGGTTGGGGCCAGACCAGACGCCAGGTTACCTGGCGTCTGATCTGGCTCCAGCCTGTTTGCTACTCAGATAAAAAATAATGTTAACATTTCTAAAAGTAAATTTCAAGTTTAGTGCATCGCGTTTGAGTTTAAATGGGAAAGAATAATGGCTCCTCTACTGTACAGCACGCACAAAAATTACAGCTATCCGTATCTCCAACTGGCTGTAGAGTACGATACTCGTCCCTTTTAAAGTTTTAGAATGTTCCAATCTAAAGATAACTCGGACAAGTCAGAAGAAACACTAATACCACTGTATCTATTATGAGGGGATTCTAGGGCACACACATTACAAGCAGTATAGACCATGATAGACTGCCACAGGGGTTTTCTACATGCTGGTACTGTTTTGTAAAGTCTGAGAGGGATCAGCCATGCTTTGTTGCACATTTTTCAGGGCTCCAGATAAGAGGGAGTAATCTAAACAAATCCAACATTTTCTTACGCATTTCAGCACCAAATCCTATGGTGTTACTACTCATTAGAATCGTCTCAAAGAGACGATTCTAATGAGTAGTAACACCATAGGGTTTTATGCAGAAATAAAAATTTTAGATTTTGAAATACTCTCCTTATCTGGAGCCCTGATTTTTAGCTTGTCTGCTTCTCAGAAACAATGTGCTATTGTCATCACTCCGGTGTCTGGTGTTGTTGTCTGCATTGTAGTTGTCGTCATCCCAAATCTTAATGTTGGCCATAACTGTGGAACTTAATGTGATGCAGACTTTATATTTTGGTATGTGTACTCATCTCAAGAAGTTCTTGAGCTCAGTACAAGTTTGGTCGTGTCAGACAAAGATCAAGGTCATTTAGAGCCCTACAGTAGACAGACCAACAAAATAGTCAAGACAGACAAAAGCAATAAGAGTATTTCACTCTTATCCCTGAATTCATTTAATTTATACAATTTTAACCCATTACTTCAGAAATATACCTTTTGATGTCACTTATTCATTCCTCCACTGAAGGAAATAATTTCAGTTTATACAGTTACGAACATGCACTAATAAGAAATATTTTCTATATTCTAGCAAATGACAGCTTCAAGCAGTCTGAAAGCGGAGTAAATCAGAATAGTGCTTAAAACTCATTCTGCCTTTCAATCTGCTTTAAGTGATCAACTAGAAACAGGCTATATGGGTCAATGGGTAAAAAGGTAAAAGCTTTGTATAGAAGATCAAGATTATAGATAGAGATTGAACATGATGGTATAAACCCAAGAGATACTTTATCCATTGATATGGCTAAACATAATAAAATTCATAATATAACTATCAGCAGAAAAATGATAGTAATTGTAAATAACATGTTTTAATGTCCATGTTGATAAAGATCACATAATGATGTTTTTGGAGAGTGACTGTTGGCATAATAGATAATAATATGAATACATTTAGTAGGTTAGGCTTACCAAACACATTGGCAATCTGTGTCCCTAAAATTGTTTTATTAAAATGTCAGCAAATACTTGAGACTTGTATAAGTAATCTTTGTCCTTTAGTGTCTGAAAGAGCAACACTCTAAGTACAGACTTGATCATAGTATGTGCAATCTAACCCATTACCCCATAGCCTGTTTCCAGTATTGGAGTGATTTGACCACTTTAACCAGGTTGAAATTAAAGCAGAATGTGCATTAAGGCACATTCTGCTTTACTTTCAGCCTGCTTTAAGCTACCATCTGCTGGGATATAGAAAATATTTTTTATAGGGCATATTAATGACAGTATAAACAGGAACTATTTTCTTCAATGCAAGAATAAATTAAAGGCATAAAAAAGGGGTAATGGGTTAAGCAAAGAGCACCTTTGTCCTGCATTGAGCTGGACTATATACTAAATATAATAATAACTACTTTCTAGTTACTGTTTAACCCTTTGAACCCTAGTCCCGCAAATTGGCGTCCTTTTCAAACAGTGTACATGTGAATAGTTCACTAGTCGTGTGCAAACAGTGAAGACCCAGATCAGAGGGCTCCGAAAGGAGCCCTCTGATCTGGGTATTCACTGTTTGTCATAATACCAAACATTGAGAACAACAACCCTTTAAAGTCAGAAATGGGCTAGACTAAAATGGAAACTGGAATTGTCTATTTAAAGTTTCAGGGAGGAAAGAATTAACACAAGCTTGACTCTAGTATACGTACCAGTACTCCAGTAGTGTATGTTATATTACACTCAGTACAAAAAGAAACGAGACTTACAAGTATACACATTTATTTCACTTTTCTGTAGTATATTGTAATAAAATATATTGTAAATATACAGTACAATATGTTGTCAGTAACTTCCAAAAATATCATAACAATGCAATGAATACGAACAACGTTTTGTTAATTTAACGAGCGTCACCCTTGTTCTCAAAATTCACAGTTTAGGATCTGGTACAACTGTCCGTTAGGGTGTTCAAAGCTTGGAACCTCTGGTGCCTCGAGTTCACTAGCCGTGCAAAAGTGCCTCGAGTTCACTAGCCGTGCAAAAAAATGCTGAGGAACTTGTATGGCAGGTATGCACAGTTCCTGAACCATGTGCGGTGCCGGAACTTGAGAATAAACCCACATTTTCAACTCATCCCAGAGCTACACAACCGTGAGTTCTTAGCTGTGAGCGATATTAACTTGCTGGAATGGCCCTTTATGTCACCAGATATGACCCCAATTTGTGAATTTTGAAAACAAGGGTGAAGCTCGTTAAATGGCGAAAACGTCATTCGTATTCATTGTATTGTTATGATTTTTGCGGAAGTTATTGTTCGACAATATTGACCTGACGTTGAACTTTATGCATGAATAAATTATAAAAAAATGACGCAGTATAAATCAATATTCGATAGGCTACGTACAATTTCGGGTTGTTTCGGCTGATTACGTAAATCTTGTTACAGTTGTGATCCTCACTGGATCAACACTCCACACTGAGCAAGTTCAAAAGATTATTGTTGATAAACTATTATTCCCGAGTCTCCTAGTATAATCGCATCTACTAAAACGCATCATGTTGCGCTTTCGAGTGGGCTTATCGTCGATTTTCTCACCTGCGATTCTTGCCAATATATACCTAATTTACAACCCCCAGATGTAACTAATCTGCAATAGGTGTGTCGTTAGAGCAAGGGATTTGTAACATCGAGGTTTCAGGTTCGAATCCCGATAGAGGGGAACATATTTTTATTTTATAAAATGTTATTTTATAGACCAAACAGACGCTATGACATAATGTTTTTAAAAATAACCAAAGAAAACGTGTTCCAATCGAAGTAGATGTTGTATGATTACTTAAAAGAAACAGCATAAATTTAAAAAAAAAAAAAGGGAAAAAATGTACGAGTATTGCATGGGATTCGAACCACTGACTGTACGGAAAAATAATCTATAGTCATCTTCCTTACCACTTGCGCTAAATACCTGTCGATATTTTTTGCAACCGGGCAATGCTATATTTTCTCGGTGCCGATGTTGTTACAATGTGCGTTCTCGTATAAATGATAACGAAGTGTTCCGAAGCTATATTTAGAAATGCAACAAAGTGTGTAATTATGCTAATAGAGGTCACCAACGTCAGGTCAATATTGTCGAACAATACTCACAATGAATTATACTTTATATTTACAATGTGCTTTGTTACAATGTACTACAGAAAAATGAAATAAAATGCATCTAATGTAGGTCTCGTTTCTTTTTGTACTGAGTGTATATACCCCTTTACTACATAAATATGCCTTTTTACGCATTTGATTTCTTCACTGAAGAAATCTGTGCCATACAAAATATTTCTGTAATCTGGCAGATACAAGCTTAAAGCAGGCGGAAATTTATGCAGAATGCACCTAAGGCGCAGTCTGATGTACTTTCAAGCTAATCAGTAATACCACCATAGGATTTGGTACTGAAATGAGTGAGACAATGTTGGATGTGATCGTTTACTTGCTATTATCTAGAGCCCTGGTAAAGAATCATGGAAAAATTGTATCTAGCTAGGCCTGTACTTTATGTTACAGACTTTGCACCCTACGTTCATGCAGACAAATCAACATAATGTCTGGCTATATCAGCAGTATATCGTTTTCCCCATATCACATGCAGTTCCTTGTGGAATTGAAAATTGGGCAGTTTGTATAAACCACTCATGCCTATCACATGGTAAACGCCATGGAGTTTGACGATTTCACTGCCCTAGAGAGTCTGACAACTGATGTCTGTTCCTTGTTGCAGTCTATGTGTATGACTAAACCACAGAAATTTACATACCCTCAGCACATTGATAGTTCAGTAACACCCCCTCAAACCACTTGAAAAAAAGGTCACTTTCCCTGAATATTTGATTCTTTTAAATAGACATACAGAGTAAAGACTAGTATGACCAGTTAGAAGAAGATTCATTGACGTTGTTGTGACAGATGTCAGCTGTAATAGGTGAAATTTAACCTGTAAAACAAAAATCTTCTTTGTTTTACTTTTGCTTGGCATCTAATGATCTTGCGCGCTGCCATCTATATTAAAGGCTAGAAATGGGCTATATGGAGTTTCAATTCTTCTTGTGTTGTGCTTTTCATAGCGTGTGCCATTTCTACACCAATGAATGATAAGTTTATTATGAACTTGTTGTATTTCCAATCAATGACTATAACACTTGATGAATACAGTCAAACTTTTGATAAATAGCCATTCAAAACAATATCAAAACTTCAAACTAAAAACAACGTATGGGGTAATGGGTTAAATGCACAACACAAGTTATGCAGATTATTTAAGCTCCTTCAGGAATATTTATAAATATTTGTTGAATGAATGGCCATTTTGCCATTAAATCTTCTGTAATCATTATCAATTTATGATCCTTATCATTCTGTCAACATTGATACCGTAACAGTCTGGCGGTAAAATGACCAGCCAATAATTAATGCAGTATAAAAGAAGAGGAGATCCAAGTGATTAGACTGGTTGACAGTTTTCTACAGGTACACAAATTGTGACAATAGACTGGTTATTGGTTATTACACTGACTGATGTAATCTGAAGGACACTTTCACTGTTGTCTATTTAGCACAAGTCCCCTGATGATATATGATTGTTGTTGACATTTACCTGCATAATAATCTGTAATGATTTTCCATCCAATGTTGTGAGACCCACCTTGTTGTTGGCTAGGGAAAAGACCTGGTCAAGCCTGGTCTTTGTAACACGTGTGGTCTGTCACACGTGATAAAATCTGACAAGATCAGTGCTAATATTGAATCAAAAGATAGTCTTACAAATATTGGAACAGATTTTAAACCTTTGCAGAGCTAAACTGTTCAAATAGACCATTCTGAATTGGGGAGTGGACAGCTTAATGTTGGGTTTTAATTATAGGGACAATATTGAAAATGTATACGACTGTGCAGAGCTAAAATAGTCCTCATGATGAGAGTCAACACTGTTTTCAAAAGATTGATTCTCACACAGGGTCATGCAGTCTTTCTGCTAAACACAGAGACATGTAAAACATTAAATTTGAGTCAATATCTCACATGAGACAAGTTTATATGTGTTTTGAGATTCCATGAATTCTCTATCTCACAAACTGACCAACAACTCTCCGATGGTGGGAGATTTTGAATTAAGCTGCCTGTTTAGGCACCTTAATTTAAATGCTAAATTTTTAAGTGGAAGTTAATATCCATTTAGTGATAACTTCAATCTGAATCACTAAAAGGATGAGTATGTTGGTTTCAGCATTTAGAGTGTTAAGAGTGTGAAAGGTCACATATTTCTGAGGGCTATGAGGGCAAAGCAATCTGCCTGTTAATCCAATAACCTTCCAGACAAATGGTTATGTTATGGCCAAGTCTCTTGTAGTGGCCAATTAGCCTGCTTGTACAACATTAAACCATTAATAGAGGATATTGTATGAGTGTTCATTATTTATCATTTTTAATAAACGAGTTGACTAAATTAATATGACGCGAGCCTTGGCGAGCGTCATATTCATTTTAGTCAACGAGTTTATTAAAAATGATAAATAATGAACACGAATTTGATATTCTATTTATCACATTACAAGTCTAAGCACCTATTAAATTGATTTGAAGCCGTAGTTTGTAGACCCTACGCTATATAGATTTTCCGCCAAACGTTACGTTGTTTACGTTAACGTCATAGTAAATGACGTCATTTGGCACCCCGCTACATGCAGCGCTTATGGACGAACAAGTTAGGCCGGAGCCCAAAAAACGATATTCCACTAGTGGATTACGATATTTATATAATCGCTTTATGCAACTCCCAGACCGCAAATTATGTGATAAATTGACCTATGCCAAGTATGCCTAAATAAGGGCATAATGGCAAACAATGAAGACCCTGAGAAAAGATGCTTATTCCATTGCATCTCATCAGGGTCTACTCTGTTTTCTGTTTCACTGGACACTTTTGAATGGATCATGATTGGTCTAGGGGAGTATTTCAAAAATTAAAATCCTTACTTTACAATCTCCTATCTTGTGACCGACCACTCGCTAGAATCTATGACATCTCTTGGAGATGATTTTTAGCTCACCTGAGCTAGCTCAGGGTGAGCTTTTGCAATCCTTGAATGTCCGTCGTCCGTCGTTAGTCGTTCGTCGTCAACAATTTTAGTGTTTACACTCTAGAGGCCACAATATTTATCCAATCTTTCTCAAACTTGCTCAGATTGTATATTACCATAAGAGTTCGGATGAGTTTGATTATGGTTGAAATCTGAATAAAAAGTCAGGAGTTACCTACCTTTGAATTGCTGAAAATGCCATATTTAACAGTGTTTACACTCTAGAGGCCACAATATTTATTCAATCTTTCTCAGACTTGCTCAGATTGTATATGACTATGAGAGTTCGGATGAGTTCGATTATGGTTGAAATCGGACTAATAGGTCAGGAGTTATCTACCTTTGAATTGCTGAAAATGCCATATTTAACAGTGTTTACACTCTAGAGGCCACAATATTTATCCAATCTTTCTTAAACTTACCCAAATTGTATATTACCATAAGAGCTGGAATGAGTTTAATTATAGTTGAAATCCGATTCATAGATCAAGAGTTATCTACCTTTGAATTGCTGAAAATGCCATATTTATCAGTGTTTAGCCTCTAGATGCCACAATTTTAAGCCAGTCATTTTGTATGACCATAAGAGTTCAGATGAGTTTGATTATGGTTGAAATCAGACTAATAGGTCAAGAGTTATCTACCTTTGAATTGCTAGAAAAGACATCATTTCAGTATTGTTTAGGCTCAAGTTACCAGCCCTTGATGTATTCTACTATACTAGAATTATGAGATTGTATTCCAAAATTGTTTACATGCTATAATACAAATTTGAATGGATTTAGATTAAAATGGGTGAAACAGAAAGGTAAAACTATCAGGCTTGAGTACAAGAGGTGAGCGATATCAGGGCCTTCAGGCCCTCTTGTATTAACTAGTCACTAATATAGATTAAAAATTATTTATAAATTATAAAGGCATGTGATGTCATTTTATTTAATTTTCCGATATAAATAATTATATAAAGTTTGGGCAACGTACAAGGCAAAAAATGTTGCTAAACCTTGAATATTACAAATTGCTTTGCAGTGTTGGTATTATAGGTCAAAGAGCACCTGCAGAAAATTAAATTTTCAATTTAAAGTTCGCAGCAACTAAAAGAGATCTACTTTATACAGTCATGAGTTAAAGCCAGAATGTCGCCCAAATTTATGTTTAAATCGCGCAATTTCTTATATAAGAACATTTTCTATGTATTAAAACTAAGCGAAATCCGTTGTCAGGTGCCTGAAACATGCCCCCCTTTCTTTAAGAACCATACATAAATGTGCCGATTTCTTATCAAGATGGTTGGAAAAAAAAGCTTTTTGTTTACATAACAAATCTTCGTGTTGGCTTCCGAGAGTTTCCGCAAGGTCAAATAAGAGTCACGAGCAGAATAGTTCATAACCATTAGGTAACGGTGGAGAAAACGTTATTCTTTCCCGTTTAAACGCAAACGAAACGCAAACACATCACAATAATACGCATAAATGGACAACCTTTAGACAATTCTGACCATTCATGTTAGTCTGAGTTGCAAACAGTTTTGTGCGTGATCAGACACCGGGTTGCCTGGCTTCTGATCTGCTCCAAACTGTTTGCAATTGAAATCATGGTTTTAGCGTTAACGCGTTTATTGGGAAAAAATAAAATTGTCTCCACTGTAAGCAAGGTAACATCGACTACATCGTCGTACACTTTCCTACTTGAGATAAGTATGGTTCCCGTGCAGCACGAGACCGCTGCGCTAACTTTACTGATATTTTATTCTCTCCCAATAAACGCATTTGTATACAAAACTATTATTTCCATTGCAAACAGATTGGAGCCAGGTCAGACGCCGGGTAACCCGGCGTTTGATCAGGCTCCAACCTATTTGCTTCTCGTATTAAAAAATAATAGTTAAAACTTCTAAAAGTAAATTTCCACAGTTACGTGCATTGCGTTTGCGTTTAAACGGGAAAGAAAATGTATTCTCTACTGTATACTGAGCACAATAAACACAGCTATCAATGTTTCTTGCTGGATGTAGGGAATACTCATGCATCCCTTTTAAAGTTTTAGAATGTTCCAATCTAAAAATAACTCCGACAGGTCATAAGAAAACATCTTTACCAGGCGCAAGCCTAACGAACTCGGAAAATCTCCGTTGTTGATCGGATGTCAACAAACCGATTTAAAAGTCGACCTTTCTCCATCAAATTCATGTGTTTGTCAGATTTATTGCCTCCATCATCATCGCGGATAATCGGGATTACTTCTTTTTATATGTTTAGATTACGTATCTGCCTGAATATTCAGGTTTAAAAAATGCGCTAGTCTGGCTTACATACTGCCTTTAAGTGCCATAAGAAATATCTTCTATATCCTAGCAGATGGGTTATACTACTAAGTTTAACCCATGTCCCAATAAATATGCCTTTTTACGCCTCTAGTTTATTCTTTCATGTGAGGAAAACATTTCTAATTTACACAATTATGAATATGTACAATAAAAACTATTTTCTATATTCTAGCAGATTTTCGCTTAAAGCTGGCTGAAAGTAAAGCAGAATACTCCCTAAGGCACATTCTGCTTTACTTTCAACCTGCTTTAAGTAGTAACTTGCTCTCAAAAGTAGAAGCAATCTATGGTTTAATAGGTTAATGACTGTTGTACTAAAATACAAAGCGGTTATTACAATGAAAGTGGTTCATCACATGATGGTATGTTAGTGGGACTGGGCGACCTTTTGACTGTCCTGTGTCAAATAACGGATATTTGTTTAGCTGTACCGCTTACTTTGATGTCTACGGACAGTCCATTAATCCTGGTGTATTAGTTTTACATGTCCTACTACCTTGACCTTTTCCCTCCCCCTTTATACTAAAGTAAAATTTCTCTATAAAAACTACTCAAACTGAGTCTAAAAGATGGTATTTAAGAAAGATGACAGCTTGAAGCAAGAAGAGCTTTCTGTTTTACTTTTATCTTGTTTTAAGCAACCACCAGCCTAAAAGGTCAAACTATTAAACTCAGTTATAGTGGTAGAAATGGAGATATTTTACTGTATATGGTTTATAATGATACAGTGCTCCCTCTCTACAACAATACCCAATGGGAGACACACATTGTGTGTGTGTTGTTTTGGAGGGAGTCGTTATAGGGTGGGAAAATTAAGACTTGCCTTACATTTGCAAACTGCTTGAATGCAGATCAGACGCTGCATAACACATCGTCACTTGTTAATCTGGATCCAAGCTGTTTGTCACTTGTTGATATATTTATTCTATCAAAATCTCCACTTGTATGTTACATTGAGAAAAATCAGCAGAGGTGGTTTTAAGGAAGGAGGAAGTTGTTGTTAGGAGGGCAGCTGTAGAGAGGAAGCACTGTATTGCCGTACAGTTAATACTTTAATTCTCCTGTTATATCTTGCTGTTACAAAAAAAATAATTTTAGTAGACTCTATGTCAAGTCTGATTATATGATCATTAAGAGTACAGTATTTGCAAATAGTTTGTGTCGGGGTTAGGCAACAGGCTACTTTTCATCTGATCTGGATTCAAACTATTTGCAAATTTGTTCATCTGATTAAAGCTCAGTGGGAGAAGGGTGAGAAGTTTGTACTGAGTGGTTGTTTTCAAAGGTTTCTGATTCGAATTTGTCTAATAAATTAGAGGTGTTTTAGATAAACTTGTCAGTAAGGTGACTAGAATTTGGCAAACTTGTCAGTAAGGTGACTAGAATTTGGCAAGGTCTTTCCAGAGGCTAGGTCAAGTAAGCAGTTTACACCCACATCAAATACAGTTCAGGGCTCCAGATAAGAGGGGGTAAACTCAACCAATCTGACAGTTTCTCACTTATCTTAACATCAAATCCTATGGTGTTACTACTCATTAGAATCGTCTATGAGTAGTGACACTATAGGGTTTTAAGCAGAAATAAAGATTTTAGTTTTTGAAATACCCCCCTTATCTGGAGCCCTGAATACTGATTATGTTTTGTCCTCCTTGTATTTGAGATTTGGCAGTTACGCAGGACTGAGTGATTCTACAGGAACAATGTTTTAAGAAGGTATACATGTGTTGCAGTGGGTACAATGTTGTTTGTAACCCATTACTCCAAACATAAATGCCCTCTTGCCCATTAATTTATTCCTCCACTAAAGAACATATTCTATGTATTAAAACTAAGCGAAATCCGTTGTCAGGTGCCTGAAACATGCCCCCCTTTCTTTAAAGCGACTCGCAACCAGATGGTGCATTAAAAATAGTAATTTGTAAATATTTGTCAAACGCTTATATAAATGGTAAATAATTAGTTTAGGATAAGAAATTCTGTTTAAAAAAAATGTATTTCAATAAAAAAAATTATTGGTCTCTGGTGGGATTCGAACCCGGGGCCCGGCATTGGCGGACAGAAGGCAAAATAGGGGAAACCGCTTAGACCAATGGACCACAGAATTATCCGTTTATCTCGGATCGATTTAACGTATTTCAATGTGTAGCGATCGAAAGTGCATACAACGTCGTAATTCGGCTCGTGTTTATGTCTGAGCCCGTGTAGAGAAGCAACAACAACAACTATACCGTCTACTAGTCGGTATAGAAAAACGATGGAAAATATCTAAAAATCTAAGATTCGGTGACGATTCTTGAGACTTTTTTTGGACTGATCATATTTTTTTAATGTCAGAAGCCAAATAATGCCACAAATTTGCTTTTATTTGAGTATTTTATTTTATTTTGACAAGTACACCATCCGGTTGCGAGTCCCTTTAAGAACCATACATAAATGTGCCGATTTCTTATCAAGATGGTTGGAAAAAAAAGCTTCCGTGTTGGCTTCCGAGAGTTTCCGCAAGGTCAAATAAGAGTCATGAGCAGAATAGTTCATAACCATTAAGGTAACGGTGGAGAAAACGTTATTCTTTCCCTTTAAACGCAAACGAAACGCAAACACATCACAATAATACGCATAAATGGACAACCTTTAGACAATTCTGACCATTCATGTTAGTCTGAGTGGCAAACAGTTTGGTGCGTGATCAGACGCCGGGTTACCCGGCGTCTGATCTGCTCCAAACTGTTTGCAATTGAAATCATGGTTTTAGCGTTAACGCGTTTATTGGGAAAAAATAAAATTGTCTCCACTGTAAGCAAGGTAACATCGACTACATCGTCGTACACTTTCCTACTTGAGATAAGTATGGTTCCCGTACAGCACGAGACCGCTGCGCTAACTTTACTGATATTTTATTCTCTCCCAATAACGGCATTTGTATACAAAACTATTATTTCCATTGCAAACAGATTGGAGCCAGGTCAGACGCCGGGTAACCCGGCGTTTGATCAGGCTCCAACCTATTTGCTTCTCGTATTAAAAAATAATAGTTAAAACTTCTAAAAGTAAATTTCCACAGTTACGTGCATTGCGTTTGCGTTTAAACGGGAAAGAAAATGTATTCTCTACTGTATACTGAGCACAATAAACACAGCTATCAATGTTTCTTGCTGGATGTAGGGAATACTCATGCATCCCTTTTAAAGTTTTAGAATGTTCCAATCTAAAAATAACTCCGACAGGTCATAAGAAAACATCTTTACCGGGCGCAGTGGGTACAATGTTGTTTGTAACCCATTACTCCAAACATAAAGTGTTTGTCAGCTTTCATTAAAATGGGCACAGAGTATATAGACGAGGGTCTGAGGCTAGCTGTTTTCTCTATATGCACCATTGACATGCATAAAAAATCACACAACTACAGTCACTTGGGTCCCCGGCTATCATTCAATAGAACATGCAACGACATGGGTCTAAAGGCAAGTGGCCACTTGATGCAGGAAAAAAAGGAAATCAGACAGCTCCTATAGCTTTCTGCAATTTTTCAATTTTGTCTTGCATTAAACAACCACCTGTTTTTAGGGATATGATGCATGCGTCCTGATTGAATGGTTGTTGGACACAAGGGTTGATGGTAGGGTTCATAAGTATGTAACTACTGTGTGGTTTCAACTGAAGTTTTAATTTAATTGGAGGAGGCAGTTTGAGTGATGTAGACACATTGGAATCAATAGCTGTGATCATGTGAGCCTATCAACACCTCTCATCTATCTGTAAACAGTGAGCCATCTATTTCCTGAATAAACTAAAAATTCATATCATTGACTGTATTATCACCACTAAAAACAAGGCTAATTAACTGTAACTAGGAAAGACAGGTGACAGCTGAAAGCAAGGTCAATATAAAACACGCTAACTTTGCTTTAAGCAGTCCGCTGCTTTAAACACCTAACATTGTCATAATAGAGGGGTTTTACTGTATTCAGGGTGAAACAGTGGGACAAGTATGGTCACATCAATCATTAAACGCTTGTTTTCAGCATTCAAAAAGGCAGGTTGCAACTTAATCCTTAAATTTGCTTCCATTAAGCCATCAGTGAAAACCACTCTTTTCATTTATTATAGAACTTCTATATTAAAAGACATTTCCTCAGTCCTTTAATTGACCCCTTTTGATATTGTAAACATTGCATATCCTTTCCACGCCCATAACGTATTAAAACGTTTTGACGTTTATGGCACATTTTGGCTTCCGTAGAATGAAAAGTTATGATTCGCACATCACGTTGGAAGACTTTTTCTGAAAGGCCAGGTTCGGCTCTTCCTATTTCTAGAATATCAATGGTCTCCTGCAAAATGTGACACTTTCAGGCAGCATCGAAAATGGATCCAGACACAAATTTGCAAGATTGGAAAAATGCAAATGCCAGAGGGGCCGAAACGGTCCATCTTTCTACTTTCGGTTTAAAATGTACGCGACCTTTTTGTCAAAACCCGTTATAAAAGCACTCATGCTGGAATTCAGTAACACTGACATGTCAACACAAAGCTCACAAAGCTCAAACTGAGCTCAAGATCCTATTTTTTTTCTTTTTTTTTTGGTTTGGGTATTGCGTGAATGCGATTTAAATATAGCGCTTCTAAAATTAGATTGTCACTTTCGGTTTCGTGTTGACACGTCAGAGTAGTTTTGAGATGTCAGAGTGTAGTGTTTATTCAAAAAATAAGTTCAAAACTAGTCCAGTAGTGTCTGTGTTAAGTGTACAAAATCTTTCAGGCTTGCTAAGGATATTTGTGAAATCAGCTTTGGTATAGATCGATTTTATTGACCTGTCAGGGCAGAGTTTCGATGCAGACCATTGCATTTCAACTTTGGAGGAGACAGCACGCCCTTTTATTATCGGAATTTACCTTTTACGTGTGCATTTGTTCTCAACATTACTAATTAGTGGACATTTTGACAAAAGGAATATAATGAAGAATAATAAACAGCGTTACGCAAAGTCTGATCTGGATTCAAGATGTTTGCAAATATAAGTCAAGTCTCAATTTTCCCTCCCAGTAACAACTCCCTCCGAACAATGCACACAAATTTTGTCTTCCATAAGGTGTTGTTGTAGAGAAGGAGCACTGTATATAAAAAGCTCCTGAAAGCTGTTAGCTGTCCCATTTCTTTAATTAAGACCATTCTTAAGCTGGAGTTTCTTTAATTACGGAACTTTTCTTTAGTGCCATAAAGTACACACAAACTTATGTCCGGCTAAGATGGCTTTTTTATAGAAGTTATTCGTAATGCCCATTAATTCTTGTATCAATGATCTAGCTTGAAAAAGACCTATAACGTAGATATAGATGCCTCTAAAAATAGAGTTGCATGTATTGAAATGTTGATAATCAAGAAGGTTTGGGATAATGGCAGGACCCGCCTATATGTCTGAAGTGATATGTGGTATTTGTCAAGATTCATTGAGTCTTTTAGAAGAACATGTAAATGGGTTTTACTTAATTGTCTGATATAATATCTCGGGCCTGTTAGGCATCAGAGAACTGGGCTAACTTGCAGAAGTCTTGTGCCAGAGACAGTGGTTTTACAGTAGCCGTAACCCTTTCCCCCATAGAAGCACCTTTTAGTGCATTCAGTTATTAATCTGCTGAAGAAAATTACTATTATAAACTTCCTATTCATACAGTCATGAATATGTACCAAAAAGAATAGTTTCTTTATTCTAGGAGGTGTTAGCACTTTATTTAACCATTTACCCCATAGCCTGTTTCTAGTTTTGAAGATAGGTCCTCACTTAAATCAGGTTAAAAGTAAAGCATTCTGCTTTACTTTTAGCCTGCTCTTTAATCTACAATCTGCTAGAATATAGAAAATATTTCTTATAATATCTATTCATAACAGTATAAATTGGGACTATTTTCTTCAGTGGAGGATTAAATGAAAGGTGTAAAAAGGCATTTTTAATTGGTAATGGGTATAAATTATTTAAAGATTACATGTTCATATGCCATAAGAGAATGCCTTGTCTAGGCAACACAGTATAACCCTTTACCCCATAGCCAGTTTATAGTTTTGAAATTAAGTGACTACTTAAAGCAGGAAGAAAGTAAAGCAGAATGCGCCTTAGGGCGCATTCTGCTTTACTTTCAGCCTGCTTTAAGCTATCATCTGTTTGAATATAGAAAATATTTCTTATGCTGCATATTCCTGACTGGATAAATTGAAACTTATTTTCTTCAGTGGAGGAATAAATTAAAGTCGTAAAAAGGCGTATTTATGGGGTAATGGGAAATATTGCCCCCTCTTTACAGTATGGATATTTGGAAGTAGGGCATGTCAGGCTTGAATACCAGTAAACAGGGCTCCAGATAAGGGGAGTATTTCAAATATTTTTTTGATATTTCTGCTTAAAACCCTATGGTGTCACTACTCGTTAGAATCGTCTCGAAGAGAGGATTCTAATGAGTAGTAACGCAATAGGCTTTGGTGCTGACATGAATGAGAAAATGGGGGATTTGTTGAGTTTATCCTCTCTTATCTGGAGCCCTGGGTAAATACATGTTTATGAAGACATCCGGAGATATGGTCAAATCAGGATCAAATAATAATAATAATAATAATAATAATTCTTTATTCAATCAGTAACTTGAATTAACAAATTCCTCGTTACTCACAACATATTTACAGATGGCCAAAGTGGCCAAACAAACATGCATAATTATAATAATAACAATAATAATAAAAAAAAAAGTATTTCAAATGATAGTAGATCTATTTTCGAAAATTTAGAATTTGAGGTTGAACTGCTATTTTCATGAGAAAAAAAAAGAAAGATATTAAATGATCATTTTTTGGGTAAATGATTAGATAATAAAACACTGACTCGTATACAAATCAATCAAGGTAGTTCAGTGCAGCTTTCCTCATATCAAACGCTTCATAGACATACCTTGATAGATTTAGTAAGGTTTTGGAACTATTTGATTTCATCAACTCTACATACTTATAAGCACTTGGGTTTTGGTAAAAATAACGTTTTAGATATTTTTTTCTTAAGTCAGTATACAGAGTACATACTAAAACAAAATGAAACTCATCTTCTATGTCATGCTTGTAACAAAACACACAATACCTTTCCTCTCTTTCAGTTCTGCCTTCACCGTAACGCCCGGATTCAATTCTTAAATTATGGGATGATAATCTAAACGTAGCTAAAATATACATGTACTTTTTTGGTAAAACAGTAAGATAATGTTCGTGTTCAAAAGTTTCTTTGAAAAATTTGTATGTATATAAAACGTTAGACTCTTGGATAGAAGCACACCAAGACTGTTTAAATACGTCCACTACTCTGGCTTTAAAAACAACATGAAACTTACTTAAATCCACCGTATGTTGATTTAGCCAAACATAGGAAAAACCATAATCATCTAAAAGTTTTTTAACATCACTTAACCAGTTGGTTTTACCCTTGTTAAGATCATCACCCATTTCACTCAACAATGTTTGAAGAATAATATTTTCACTTAGAACAAGTTTGCACCAGTACTTAATAACTCTACTATACCTATTGATATACAATGGAAACCTACGATCAAAGCAGGTCATACACCAGTTTCCTTTTCATGTAAGTTTATTTGCATATGATGAATTTTAATGCATAGGCAATTAGAAGATGATTTGAAGATAATAAAGCCAGAATGAGTTGACAGGGTTCACTGTCAGAAACTAATGTATTAACTGAGTGTAATGTAGATTCAGGGTGATAATCTCATTAAACATACTCAATTATTCAATGGAAGTCTGTGGAAATGCCTTTAATATTTCATACTCGGACATCTTACTAGCTGGAGACTAAGGGACTACTTTTAAGCGTAGGAATCATTACAGGCATAAAAAGCCATAAGTGTTTAGTAATGGGTTAATCTCTTTTCTATAGCTCATATACATTCATGTAGAATTGAAGTCTGCTGCCAATATATAATGACTAAACACCGGGACGGAGTAGGTGTTTATTTCAAGGTATATATCACAACATGTAAATAATATCATTAATCATTATGCAGATTACAGGTTAGAATGAATATTGAAATGCAGAAAATAATGTTAACAACATGTAAATAATATCATTATGATTAATCCCCACATAAAGGGTAAAATAAATATTGAAATGCAGTAAATTATAAATTTGGTGATACAATATGTGTCCTCATTTAATCAATTCATATGTGATTATTACTACCAGTCCTGGTATAACTATAAATCTTTGAACGATTCATTGGAGATTATATTAATTTTAGGGTTCATGGGTAACCTTGAATTTATCATTTAATACTTATCGCTTTAAGTTAAGTAACCTGTCTTCAAAACTAAAAACAGCTAGCTAGACTATGGGACAATGGGTTAACATAGTATCTAAGGTCTTGTCACGTTATAGCTTTCATTAAATTAAAGGGAACAGAGCTGAGATCTTGGCATTTGGGGCTGTATGGATCAAGTCTGTATTTGGCGATCAGTTACTGAAACATCATCTTTATTGGTAAGGATGGTTGACTATATGATATTTGCTTAGTGCGGGGTAAAAGTAATGCCGAAAGCCCCAGAGACCTGTCTACCTTGTTGTGGTTCTGGGGCTTAATTGTCATTTTGGTTTAAACCGGGTCAATGGTTTTGATCCCATGTGCTGCTTCACAGCGAATGAAATTAGTAGGACTGTAACATTACACTGGAATAATCGAATATATTCAAATATTGACTTTAGTGAAAATGTATCATATTCGCATGTTCAAGAACTGAATATTCGCCAGTACAAAAAAGAAAACCACATGTACCGGTACAAAACAACTAAAAGGGGTGAAAACTGCATCTTACCAACAATCCCCAGTACCATAATATTATAAGTCCTGAAACATTTGCTATGATGATGGGGTTTATCTTGACTTAAACCACTAACACAGAAATTAAAGGAAAAAAAACTTGTGCTTCAAAATACTTCAATTCTAGAAGATAAAAATTAAAATGAAAGCAATATGAACAGGAATCAGTAGTAATGAAACATAAGAAGAGGTTTTACATAAAGATCTACAAAGAAACTATTGCATTGATATTCGTGAATAATTATTCGTATTCGTCACCCTATGTATCGTGATGTGTATTCTTATTCGCTACATGGTGTATTCGTTACTGCCTTAGAGATTAGCCGAACTCATCTTCCTGAAATCATTGTCATTCATCGGTGCTGTATGACCTATTTTGTGTTGCCGTGCAGTAAAACCCAACTGGTCCATCGATCAATCCCCATGAGAGCAATACTTTCATCCTGTATTAGGCTGGCATAATTTGTGTGTTTAAAGGTTTCGCACTGTTTGAGTGGTGGTTTAATACAGATAGGACTGTACATGATGATGTGCTTTGATGAAGGGTTCAACATGAAACATGATTATCATGACAATAACTGCTTTAGTAAGCTGACACTCACTGTATAGCTTGTCCATTGAACAGTTTGTTTGGCCAGGTCAGTGGTTCTCTCTCATGTCCAACAATGGGACCAGGGGCTCGTTTCATAAAACTTCCTATGAAACGTTGTATGTCTATTCATTTAATTTCTGATTTCTCTATCTAATCCTGTCTTGTGACATCTCTTTGTAATCGTCTTTTCAAGACAATTCCAAAGAGATGTTACAATAGACAGGATTAGATGGAGAAATAAATAATAGTTGAGACTTTTATAATCTGACTTACAACAACATTTGTTGTACAAAGTTTTATGGAACGGACCCAAGCAGGATCTTTAAAGTCATACACCTTGATAGAGCCAATTCTCTCACCTGTAACTCTGACTTTGACTTTAAAACTGATGAATTTTAAAATTGGAAACAGATCATATATACGAGGGGTGTTCAAAAAATACGCGGACAGATGCTGCCATTCTCTCAGATTTTTACTGAATGGAGCGAAACTTGCACATAATGATGCCCAAAGAATTCTGTACCTAAAGTGTAACTTTGCCGACAAAATCTGTACGCATGATAAATGTATGGTTGTTATGGTAACGTCACCTCGTAACACCCGGCCCAAAATGTAACAAAATGCAAACTTGTGTCGCTCCGAAAATGACGTGTATCACTTTCGTCTGATCCAATATCGTCACCAAATTTTAACACAGTATGGCGCCAACTCTTGACACGACGTCCGTGACGTCACATCAACGTCTGACGTAATTTGAGCGTTAGCGGCCATTTTGTTTGTAGAAGGTGCATCAAAATGAGTGTCGAACAGAGAACGGCGGTTAAATTTTGTGTTCTCAATGGAAAAACCAGAAAAGAGACTATGGAAATGTTAGTCAAGGCATAGGGCGATGCTGCAATGAAGAGGACGGCATTACATAAATGGTACTCGCGATATGAAGACGGACACGAAAGTGTGATGGATGAACATCGTAGCGGGCGGCCGACGTCAATAACGTCGCAGAAAGTTAAGGAAATCCAAGAACTCCTGGATAAGGACAGACGCATCACGATAAGAGAAGTTAGCCAGCGGGTAGACTGTAGTGTTGGGGCAGTTCATAATATAATTCATGACAGTTTACATATGAGGAGATTATGTGCGAGATGGATCCCTAAAATGCTGTCGGAGTGTCAGAAAGCTGAAAGGGTGGAGTCGTGTCGGCGTTTTGTTCAGCGATTCGAACGAGAAGGAGAAGATTTTCTCAGTAGGATTGTGACCGCAGACGAGACGTGGATCAGTCTATATGAACCGGAATCAAAAGAACAATCTACTATGTGGAAAACTCCCGGGTCTCCATCACCCAAGAAATTTAAAGTCAGTCGTTCAACGAAGAAACAGATGTTTATCATGTTCTTTGACATCCACGGCGTCATCCTTAGCCATGCCGTTCCGCAAGGACAGACGGTCACAGCAAATTACTACTCAAAGGTGAGTTTGAAATTAAACAACATTTTACATTTATAGAAAATAGTTTATTATAATATGGAAACAATCGATAACATGTTTAATAGATTGTTTGTTATGGTTTACATTTCTTACCAACAGGTACTGAACAGAGACCTTCTTCGAGCCATGCGGAAGAAACGAGCGCCCCAGTTGTCGACCATGCTGTTTCATCATGACAATGCACCTAGTCACCGGGCTTCTACGACTCAGGAAACGATCGACAGACGGTCAATTGAAGTGATTGGTCATCCCCCGTACAGCCCCGATTTGGCTCCCTGTGATTTCTTCTTGTTCCCCACACTGAAGAAGATTCTGCGAGGTCGACAATTTGACGATGTTGCCGATTTGCAAAGGGCGGTACAGTCCGCGATCGCTTCCCTTGAACCATGCGCATACAATAACTGTTTCTATTCATGGGTTAAAAGGTGCAGAAAGTGTATTTCATTCAAAGGGGAGTACTTTGAAAAGGACGAATGCCTTTAGACAGATATTACGGAAAGGTATGTGAAACAACAGTCAATAATCACTCTAGGATAACTCGACGTCAATGTGACGTTGAATGACGTTGGGCCGGGTTTGACGACACCACGTTACCATAACAACAGACGTTTGATAATATTTGAAGTCAATTGTATGAAATTTTCACTGCAAATACAGAATTTCCTGGGCATCATGATATGCAAGTTTTGCGCCGTTCAGTAAAAATCTGAGAGAATGGCAGCATCTGTCCGCGTATTTTTTGAACACCCCTCGTATAGTGACTTCTTGTCAATTGATCAGAATCTAAACTGTTTGTCAATCTTTTTTTGCTCACCTGAGCACAAAGTGCTCAAGGTGAGCTTTTGTGGTCACATCTTTGTTTCAAGAACCTCCATTCATGAAGAGTGATAGAACAGTAGATTTTTGCAATAATCTATGAGCAGCAGGATACAGTTTAGATTATTGTTTGGTAATTTTGTAGAGGATAGATTTTTAGTAGCTATATTTTACATGAAAGTTTCTGTAATTGAATGTGAAATGTTAGTGCAAAATTATAGGCACAATCTGCAATTGCTATGACTGTACAGCATGTTTCTATTTTTAGATAGGACATCTTTGTTTTAAGAAGCTCCATTCATGAATGAAGAGTGATAGAACAGTAGATTTATGCAAGAATCTATGAGCAGTAGGAAAGGTTTAAATTATTGTTGTTGATAATTCTGTAGAGGATAGATATTTAGTAGCTATATATTGCATGTTTGAAAGTTACTGTAATTGAATGTTTTGCTTTTCAATGCAAGGTATTACAATTCTTTGACACCCTCAATTTTATACATTTTTCCCACCCATTATGTTCATAACTGTATAAATTGGAACTATTTTCTTCAGTAGAGGAATAAATTAGAAGCGTAAAAAATGGGTATTTATGTGTAAACAGGTGAAAAGGCGTAAAAAGGTGTTTTTATGGAGTAATTGGCTGCTTGATTCCTTGATGATTGACTGCTGAACAAAGGAAGGATTGTCTGTATTATAATCATCCATCATTTTGCTTATACCTTGGTAAATAAAAGTTTGGAGACAGAAGAGAAAACAAACTCTGAGTAAACAAGACTTTCGCTGATGTTTTGCTTGAGATGGAATTACGTGAGATGAGCAGTGACAAGATTAACGAGAAGGTAATCAGGATCTTACGGCTATAATGTCACCATCAGTCTGTCTGGGGCTATAATGTCAGTATCTGTCTGTCTCAGCTCACTGGCTCCCCTAGCCCATTGTATGCTGGGTAATATTTGGCAACCATTTTAAAATGTTGTCTGCAGTCGGTATAAGATTTTAGCAGTTTCTGATAGAATATTGACTTAGCAGCAAACAGTTTTGATCTCAGATCAGGCCCCACAATGTGGGGCCTGATCTGAGATCAAAACTGTGGTTGCCAAGAGGTACACCTAAAAGTGTATCCCGCATAAAATGGGTTAAATTGTATTTGTTGTTGTTTCTGAAATGACTAGCTGCCCTCAGGCCAAAGGCAAAGTACATACATTTAATGACTTTAGGTTTTGTTGAGGTTAAAAATGTATTGCTTTCTTGACACTCAATGAAATTTAACACATTTTGACTCATTACTCCATAAGAATATGCCTTTACATGCCTTAAATTTAATAACTTCACTAAAGAAAATAGTAAAGTATACACTCTATACACTTATGAATTTTGCACCATAGCCATTAAGGATATAATTAATTTATTATGTCCTATATCCTAGCAAGCTGAAAGTAAAGTAGTGCCCCACAAGTAAGCTCTAAGAAACAAGCTATGGGGTAATGGGTTAATGACTTGGGGTTTTGTTGAGGTTAACAGCATATTTTTTTTCTTGACCAATAAATACGCTCATTGAAATTTAAAAGCAATTCAATATTTATGGTTATTTCAGAAAACTTAAACTCTTTGCCTCCTGGTAACTTTTAATTTTTCTACAACAATTTTCATCTGGTACCGTTCTTAAAACAGAATTTTCAAAGTTTCTTTTAAAAACTGGGTCAATGTGTCAAACGATTTGGATCCTGATGAGACGCTGCGTTATGTGGGGTCTCATCAGAATCCAAACAGTTTGCACAGATAATCACTATTCGGCTGTTGGCATGAAAAGAGTTATAAGCATAGCGCACAGTGTGTGCCTTAAGTTGTCAATACAGATTTTGTAAGCCACCTATTAATGATACAATCATGGCCAGGTAATAAACCACAACCAGAAATTGAATGCCTTCCATTGAAATTTAATCTTGAATGGGGAAAAACGAAAAATTAGTCATATACCTCGTCTTTCCTTATCAGCAATTTAGTTATCTTTTGATTGGTTGAAAATAGTACCTGTCTATACGTTGGGTATTCAAAATTACAACACAGGATTAAGCATTATTTACATGTGGTTTTCGATAATGTAGTGATCAAAGTAGTAGAATGTTTTGGTTAGTTGGGAAATTTGTCCAAACCACAAGTCAAAGAAGTCTATAGTTAAAGTTTGTTAAACACTAACACTGGCTCCAGATAAGGGGAGTACATTTAGCTCAAAACTTAAACCTTTTTATGCCCCCACACCACCGGTGATGGGGGCTATATAGGAATCACATTGTTCCTCGGTCCGTACATCGGTCTGTCACGTTTTTCCGGGACATTTAGCTCACCTGAGCCAAAGGCTCAAGGTGAGCTTTTGGGATGGCCCTTCGTCCGTCGTGCGCGTCGTGCGTTGTCCGTCGTCAGTCGTCCGTCGTCGTTACCAATTGCTTCAAATGACATCTCCTCCTATATCGCTTGACAGATTTCAACCAAACTTTACAGGAGTGTTCCTTGGGTCATGCTCTTTCAAATTTGTTCAAAGAATTAAAAACAATGCAGAACTCTGGTTGCCATGGCAACCAAAGTGAAAAATTAAGGAAATCTTAAAAAATCTTCTTGTCAAAAACTGCAAGGGCCAGAGCTTAGATATTTGGCACATAGCATCATCTATAGTTTCTCTATCAAGTTTGTTCAAATTATGCCCCTGAGTTATTTAGTGAAATTTTCAAACATCTTCTTCTCTGAAACTAATAAGGCCAGAGCTTTGATATTTGGCATGGTGACACTTCTAGATGTCCTATACCAAAATTGTTCCAATGGGGGGCCTCCGTGGCCTAGTGGTATAGTCACTGTGACTTACATCACTAAGCTCCTCACCGCTGTGAGTTCGAATCCCAGTAGGGTCGTTCGTGTTTTTCATGTGGGGAAGCCTTCCAGCTGGCTTGCGGAAGGTCGGTGGTTCTACCCAGTTGCCGATTTATGCCTGAAACAGTGCATAAAATACTTCTGGGGTCTTCCTCCACCTGTTAATAGCTGGACGTCGCGATATGACTGAAATACTGTTGAAAGCGACGTAAAATCAAAACAAATCAAATCAATCTGAAACTAATATGGCCAGAGCTTTGATATTTGGCATGGTGACACTTCTAGATGTCCTATACCAAAATTGTTCCAATGGATCTGGTCGGTTGCATAACTAGGTCACAGGAGCTAAAAATAGATTTTTTTCAATGAAAACTTTAAAAAATCTTCTTGTCTGAAACAACAAGGGCCAGAGCTTAGATATTTGGCTCATAGCATTGTCTACAGGTCCTCTATCAAGTTTGTTCAAATTATGCCCTTTGGGTCAAAATTGGCCCCGCCCCTGGGGTCACAGTTTTACATAGAGTTATATAGAGAAAATTTCAAACGTCTTCTTCTCTGACACTAATAAGGCCAGAGCTTTTATATTTGGTATGGTGACCTTAAATATCCTTTACATATTTTTTTCAAATGGTTCCGGTCTGTTGCATAATTATCTAGGTCACTCCTGGACATAAATCATTATCTCCATTTTTTCAGCTATTCTCAGGTGAGCGAAATATGCCCCATCGTGGCTCTTGTTCTTGAAGACTGTTTATGATACCATCTTCAAACTTGGTATACATTATCAATGTTGTATTGTGAGACTTTTCTTTAAGTATGACAACTCTTGCATAAAATTTGACAGAATTATTCCCCTTTTCCTATTCATGATATTGTCTTCAAAAAGTGGTACACATTATATGTGTTGTATTATGTGAGACTTTTCTTTAAGTATGACAACTCTTGCATAAAATTTGACAGAATTATGCCCCTTTTCAACTTGAAATTTAGTTCCTTAATATGCATGTATTATTCTTTCTACATGTCATTGTGGTGTTTGTGACAGGTCAGTTGGGATCCGTAAGTGGGGGTATTTATCACCTTTAGTGATAGCAGTTCTAGTTTTTCTGTGTTAAACCCTATGGTGTCATTTCTTATTAGAATCACCTCTTCGAGACAATTCAAATGAGTGGTAAAACCATAGGTTTTGCTGTTTAAATGAGTGAGACGTAAAATGTTGGTTTTTGTTCAGATAGTGGAGCCCTGTTGTAATAGTAATATAGTCATTGAAAGGATGATATGGTTTAACCCATTACTCCATAAATACAGTTTTTATGCCTTTGATTAATTCATCTAATTAAGAAAACAGTTCCAATTCATACTGTCACAAATAAAAATCATAAGAAATATTTTCTATATTCTAGCAGATAATAGCATAAAGCAGGTTGACAGTAAAGCAGAATGCGCCTTAAGGCACATTCTGCATTACTTTCAACCTGCTTTAAGTGGTCACCTTCCTTCAAAATTAGAAACAGGCTATGGGATTAAGGTGTGTTGAGCAACATTTAGAGTTATAGCTGTGTTGTAACACCGGTACTTGCTTAATGCAGGGTAGAAGTAATGCAGAAAGCCCCCTTTGGAAGCTTTCTTCATTACTGTTGTCCTGCATTAAGCTAACCACCAGTCTGATGGACTACCCTTGCAACATTCTGTTTACCCCTACCTACTATTTTCATCAAAAAGGAATATCTATTGATTGTTTTCAACACAGGTAGTCAAGTAAAGCAAGATAAGTGTAAAGCAGAACTTCTTTTATTTCACCTTGCTTTTTGCAATCGCCTGCATTAAGCACTGTTGGATATACATGTAGAAGATAAACACTGACAATTCAGGGGTAAAAAATTCCACTCGCCCGCTTGTCCTGTATGCTTTTCCCTTCATTGTCTTTTATGCAGGACATGTGGCAAATTTCAGAATTTTTGACCCGTGTGTTGTGTATGTTGTTCATATATTGGAGGAAAGTGGGTATATTTTAGATGGCTATAGTTATGTCTCCCCCCTTATGGGGAGGGAGACATATTGGTGTTGTGCTTTCTGTCTGTCTGTCCGTCTGTCATCTGTCCATCTGTCTGTTAAAATTCTTGTGCAGCTAACTCCTCCTACACTTTATGAGGGATTTACTTTAAACTTTGACAAATGAACCAGCTATATGTGGATGGTCATGTGGTTTGGAATTTTGGCTGCAACAATTTTAACAGAAGTTATGGCCCTTTGTAGTTTTTCCTTATATAGAGTATATAGCGAAACATTCTTGTGCAGCTAACTCCTCCTACACTATTTGACGGATTTACTTCAAACATTTACGCATGTACCAGCTATATGTGAGGATGGTCATGTGGTTTGGAATTTTGACTCCAACAATTTTGACAGAAGTTATGGCCCTTTGGAGTTTTTCCTTATATAGATTATATAGCGAAAAAGTCTTGTGCAGCTAACTCCTCCTATACTATGTAAGAGTTTTCATTCAAACTTTTACATATGAACCAGCTATATGTGAGGATGGTCATGTAGATAGGCATATGGGTTGCAACAATTATGACAGAAGTTTGGAATTTTTTCAACATGTCTACATATTTTACAGATAACCAATCTATATGTGACGCACAACCAATCTATATGTATCTATAAGTGACACACAACCAATCTATATCTAGTTGTTAAAACGCAACTATTGAGTTTTCTGGTTATGTTTTCCGTGTTATTTTTAAATCGCAACTATTTAGTATAAACATCACTATGACTATTAGTATCAGTTTGTTACAATTTTTAACAAATGTATGAAGATGTAAAGGTTGACACTAGGGTGAACTTTTTTTAAGTGACAACACAACAGTAAAGATACTAACAAGGACATGTGATATTTGACTTTACTCCTACTCCTTCCTTAAAAATGCCAAAAACTCGAGAATATGCATGTCACACAGTAAGTATACACACAATTTTAATCTGAAAATAAATTGCTTACAATTTACAATGTCAGTATTTTGACATATGAATTTATTCCTCTCATAGGTGCCAGGGTGGAGGTTGCCAGGGGGTGAATTTATTCCTCTTATGGGTGTTGGGGCGGGGTACAGGGGGAGACATGTGTTTTTCTCAAAAAACAAGCTCTAGTTTGTTAACCATCTTTACAAGTGGTTAACATTCAGGACAAGATTGTTGAAATTAAATGATAGTTTAGCTTGAGAAAGTATGGGTTTTTTGCTCAGATAGTAAACAAATTGGTGGATTATGCAAGGATAAATTTGGGGATTTTAAGTTTAAGGCCTCAAGCCCCACACAAGCAGTGGCCAAATTTATCACGTTGTCAGATTAGAGGTGATAGAAATTTACCCATTAATGCTCTATAAATGTGCCTTTTTATGCCTTTTTATCTATTCCTCCACAGAAGGAAATAGTTCCAAGTTATTAATTGTGTACTATTAGAAACAATGTCTTTATCCTAGCAGGTGATAGCTTAATGCAGGCTGAAAGTAAAGCAGAATGCACCTTAAGCTTACTTGATAGCCTGTTTCTTTGTTTTGAAGACAGGTGACCACCTAAAGCAGGTTTCAAGTAAAGCAGAATAAAACTTCTGTCAGATTCTGCTTTACATTAAGCCTGCCTTTAAGCTTTTATCTTCTAGGATATAGGAACTATCTTTAATGTTGCACAATCAATAATTACTTAATAGAATGGAATTTCTTTCTTCAGTGAAGGAACTGATTTAATCCTGTAAAAAGATGTATGTATCTATGGAGTAATGGGTAAAGGTAAAATAGAGGTATCTTTGTGACTCAGGGGTGGCACAATAAAGTCTGACAGGGGGTAGGGTACTTGAAAGTCTCTTATAACACTCTAAATGAATTGTTAATATACCCAAATATTGAAAACTCAGGAACTCATTAGTTGAATAGAACACAACTCCTGCTGGAATATAATCTTTTCTGTATACAAATGTACTATAAATCATTAGCTTTGATTTATTGAAATACTCCAATAGATTGAAAACATTATACAAACATTTAAGAGTATTTATAAGGAAGACAGTAATGAGTGTATTATAAAATGTTATAAACAAAATATTGTTCTCGTATTCATGTTCCTCCTTCAATCCTTAGTCAAATTGTTGTTGGTTGCAAATAAATGTGTCATATTATCTTGCTTGTTTAGGAGCTTCCTGCATTAAGCTGCCACCTGTCTGTATTACTATTAATGATTCTTCTTTCAAAGGTTTTCAAAGTTTGATCTATGAAAGGGACATACAAGTATTTAGCACATCATTTTTGTTGTCTGACAAGTTGTGCACAGCTTGTAGAGCAGCAACCATTATAGTATGTTACAGTGCACTGCCTTTAATGACAGGCCTTCAGTTACTGTCAGGGACCGTCTGGGTACCCAGTGGGTAAAATTGGTTATAATACAGTACTCCCCCAAGACGTCAGTTCATGTAATAATATGTAATCCCAGTCAGTCAGTGACAAAAAATTATGGCGCAATTTGTCAAAAAAAAAACCAACCTTTTTCAAATGAAAGTGAGAGTGAGAAACAATGATTTTAGATCCTGATTAGACTCTTGAGTTACTTGGCATCTTATCAGGATCCAAACTGTTTGCAAAGGAAATCAGGCTTTCTGCCATTTAATAATGCAAAGATTGATTTGGATGAAATTTGAGCAGATAAAAATCCGGTTATGACAATAAGTGGTGATTAGTAGGTGCCATGTTGGGGGATTAGTGATAATCCTTGGATTATATGGTTAGGTTAAACTGTCAGATCTGATTATGTCTAGCACTGGTCAGTGAGGTCACTGTGACTTGCAACAGACAATGGTCCAAGTCTTGACCAAGTAATAGTTTTGATATAGTCCAGAGAAATTAAGGAGTCAATGGTAAAACTGGCAAGACTTTAGGGCAGTTCAACCCAGTACCCCATATAGCCTGTTTCTTATTAGTTTTGACCACTTAAAGCAGGTTAAAAGTAAAGCAGAATGTGCCTTAAGGCTTATTCTGCTTTACTTTCATCCTGCTTTAAGCTATCATCTGCTTGGAAAAGGAATTTTTATGCCCCCAGAATCTATGATTCGGGGGCATATAGTTTTTGTCATGTCTGTTGGTTTGTCCGTCCGTTCGGCTGTCCGTCTGTCCGTCTGTCTGTCTGTGCCAAAAACCTTAACCTTGGCTATAACTCTTGCATTTTTGTACCTGGACCTTTTATACTTGGCATGTGTCTTCCCTGTATCAAGACCTTTCCATCCATACAAACATTTTTGACCTTGTGACCTTGACCTTGACATTTGACCTACTTTTGTAAAAATCTTTAAATGGCTATAACATTTGCACCAGTAGGCCCAGGGCTTTCATATTTTGTATGTATATTTCTTTTGTCAAGACCTTTCCAAGCATACCAACATCTTTGACCATGTGACCTTGACCTTGACCTTTGACCTATTTAATCAAACTTTAACCAAAAACCTTAACCTTGGCTATAACTTTTGCATTTTTAAACCTGGGCCTTTTATACTTGGCATGTGTATTCCTCATGGCAAGACCTTTCCAACCATATAAAACTTTTTGACCTTGTGACCTTGACCTTGAAATTTGACCTACTTTTGTAAAAATCTTTAAATGGCTATAACATTTGCACCAGTAGGCCCAGGGCTTGTATGTATATTTCTTTTGTCAAGACCTTTCCAACCATACCAACATCTTTGACCATGTGACCTTGACCTTTACCTTTGACCTATTTAATCAAACTTTAACCAAAAACCTTAACCTTGGCTATAACTTTTGCATTTTTAAACCTGGGCCTTTTATACTTGGCATGTGTATTCCTCATGGCAAGACCTTTCCAACCATATAAAACTTTTTGACCTTGTGACCTTGACCTTGAAATTTGACCTACTTTTGTAAAAATCTTTAAATGGCTATAACATTTGCACCAGTAGGCCCAGGGCTTTCATATTTTGTATGTATATTTCTTTTGTCAAGACCTTTCCAACCATACCAACATCTTTGAACATGCGACCTTGACCTTGACCTTTGACCTATTTAATCAAACTTTAACCAAAAACCTTAACCTTGGCTATAACTTTTGCATTTTTGCACCTGGGCATTTTATACTTGGCATGTGTATTCCTCATGGCAAGACCTTTCCAACCATACAAAACTTTTTGACCTTGACCTTGACATTTGACCTTCTTTTGTAAAAATCTTTAAATTGCTATAACATTTGCACCAGTTGACCCAGGGCTTTAATATTTTGTATGTATATTTCTTGTGTCAAGACCTTTCCAACCATACCAACATCTTTGACCATGTGACCTTGACCTCGATCTTTGACCTATTTAATCAAACTTTAACCAAAAACCTTAACCTTGGATATAACTTTTGCATTTTTGCACCTTGGCCTTTTATACTTGACATGTGTTTTCCCTTTCTAACCATACAAAACTTTTTGACCTTGTGACCTTGACATTTGACCTACTTTTGTTGAAATCTTTAAATGGCTATAACATTTGCACCAGTAGGCCTACAGCTTTCATATTTTGTTTATATATTTCTTGTGTCAAGACCTTTCCAACCATACCTACGTTTTTGCCCTTGTGACCTTGACCTTTGACCTTTATTTGTATAAATCTTTATACGCCTATAACATTTGAACCAGTAGGCCTAGAGCTTCCATACTTTATATGTTTCTTGTGTTAAGACTTCTCCAACCATGCCAATGTTTCATTTACCCTACGACCATGACTTTTGACCTACTTTTGCAAATAAGCATTACATTACAGAACATGATTCTGGCTGGGGGCATTTGTGTTTCACAAACACATTGCTTTTCATCTGATCATCACCAAACTTTCTGAAAATGTTTGTTGACATAAAATGGAGACCAATTTGGATAACCAGCGGCACCAATTTATGCTAGGCCCTTTGGAGTAATGGCCCTTGAAGTCCTCAAAATGGCGCTCCACTTCAGCTCTCTAACTTTTACGTTTGATAGTCTGGATTCCCCTCCCTGTATCATCGGGGGCATTCGTGTAACTGGGACACGCTCTTGTCTCTCTAATAGTACACAATCATAAGTTGATAAACTATTTTCTTCTGTGGAGGAAAATAAATAAGAGGGGTAAAAAGACATTTATGGGGTAATGTGTCAAGTTAACCCGTACAGAGTATCTGTTGTATGGAGCTGAATCCTGGAACACCATGGGAACAAGTTGCATGCCTTTATGATGTGGCAGCTTTGATCCATCTTGAGGATATCTTGGAAGGACAAGGTAACAAACAAGGAAATACTAGATAGAACACGACTGCCATCCATGGAAGACGAATCTTCTATGGACTGGACATCTTATGATGATGTCAGAAGACAGACTTCCAAAACAGAGCCTGTTCTCAGTGCTGCCAGTTGGTCATAGGATGAGAGGTATACCTCATCCGCCATGGAAATGAATTGATGACCTGCTTTAAAGGGACTCGCAACCGGATGGTGTACTTGTCAAAATAAAATAAAATACTCAAATAAAAGCAAATTTGTGGCATTATTTGGCTTCTGACATTAAAAAAATATGATCAGTCCAAAAAAAGTTTCAAGAATCGTTACCGAATCCTAGATTTTTAGATATTTTCCATCGTTGTTCTATACCGACTAGTAGACGGTATAGTTGTTGTTGTTGCTTCTCTACACGGGCTCAGACATAAACTCGAGCCGAATTACGAAGTTGTATGCACTTTCGATGCTACACATTGAAATACGTTAAATAGATCCGAGATAAACGGATAGTTCCGTGGTCCATTGGTCTAAGCGGTTTCCCCCTATTTTGCATTCTGTCCGCCAATGCCGGGCCCCGGGTTCGAATCCCACCAGAGACCAGGATTTTTTTTTATTGAAATACATTTTTTTAAACAGAATTTCTTATCCTAAACTAATTCTTTACTATTTATATAAGCGTTTGACACATATTTACAAATTACTATTTTTAATGCACCATCTGGTTGCGAGTCGCTTTAAGTGGTCACTTGTTTTCAAATTATTAGAAACAGGTTTTGGGTAATGGGTTAATAGAATTAGGAGGGTATTATTATATTATGTGTTTTGGGTGAAAATTGGACATATTGATTCAAATTTCATTGAATTATATATAGTTTCTGTTACAGTCAGAATTAATTATAGGAGACACAATTCGATACTGGAGACTACTAGTACCATACAGATAATATCTGGGTTGAGTTGAAACTCGAAACAATTGTCTAAATAAATAGATAATAAAATGGTAATGCTTAATGCAGGATAATCACAATGCTGAATATTATGTTTATTCTGCATTAAGCTGCCAACCCTCATGGTTAACACTTAAAAGAGTAAGAATTTTTTTTTTTAGTTTACTCGGAGATGGCTTGCTTATCTTGTGCCTTGTAATACTGTAATTCAATGTAATTTTAGAACTTAGAGCCTGAGTCAAACTACATAATAAAACCACAATATTTGTCCAAAAAATAAGACAATCATATATAAAAAACTAGTATAGAAAAGCAACGGTTTGGAAAAGTATGATTTTTTATGCATATAGGCAACGTTGACTTGATCCTGGCAAAGGTTTCAAATTATCGTTTGTAAAGCCGTGTGTCGCCAGGAAGTCACTGCTCAATGGCTGGTACCCGTCCCCCACACTTCACCTTTATTGTAACTGGCGTGTTTCGCAACCCACGGCGCCTTGATGAGACTTAGACATGCAATTTAATAGTAACATATATCAGGTATAGTTTTATAGATTGGAGTGTGACCAATTCAAATATAAACCAAGCCTGTTCAAAATCAACTACTGTTAGACCTGTGTATAACGGCCCCTCTAAAGATGATGAAATTCCAGTCTAATAAAAGACAGATTACATTTGTCCTGTTTAAGCAGTATTCTTTTATTAAAAGATAACACTCATCATGATTGTAAGTTGACTGGCTGCATGATATGAGGTTGAGGCGAGGTAATGATTTCGATAGGTTGTGGAGGTATTTGCTACAGACTTGACACCTGTTGAAATGGTGCACTCAGCTGTTTCTGGAGCTCTAGGACTTACACAGGTGATAGTCAGCTGGAGTAATATCACTTCAGCTGCTGAACTATCTTGGATTTGATCCAGATCTAGGTGTTTTCATGTTTTAGGGCCATGTTTTCATTGTTTTCAGCAGCTGTCAGGCAAAAGTTATACAGATAAACATGTGTGAAAATCGAGTTTTATCTGGAACCATGTGTAACTTGAAACACTTACTTGGACTTTTCATTTATTTCATTTCATTTCATTTCATTCAAGCAAGAGGTCATTCCAATGATTCAAGTAAGATGATCAAGGAAAAAACAACAACAGGTGGTGGTTGATTTATGCAGGACAGAGGTAATACAGAGAGCTTTCAGAAAGCTCCTTCAGGAAATGTCTGCATTACCTGTCACATGTCTTAACCCATTACCTCTTTCTAGCTTTGAAAACAGGTGACCACTTAAAGCAGGTTGAAAGTAAAGCAGAATGTGCCTTAAGGCACATTCTGCTTTACTTTCAGCCTGCTTTATGCTACTATCTGCTAGGATATAGAAAATATGTCTTCTGATACATGTTCTTGGCTGTACAAATTGAAACTTTTTTCTCCAGTGGAGGAATAAATAGGAGGTGTAAAAAGGAGTTTTCAAGGGGTAAAGGGTATATATTTCTATGGAAATGGTTGTTAAACCCATTACCCCATAGATTGTTTCTAGTATTGAAGATAGGTGACCACTTAAAGCAGGTTGAAAGCAAAGCAGAATGCGCCTTAAGGCCCATTCTGCTTTACTATCACCCCTGCTTTAAGTTTCAATCTGTTAGAATATCAAAGATATCTCTGTGATACTTATCCATGACCATATAAAATTGAGGAAATAGTAAGGCGTAAAAAGGAACATTTATGGGGTAATGGGTTAATACATGTTTGACTGTATTAACAGGTTACCCGTGTTGGGGTATATGATATCAAAGCAGATAAGTTTGGAGCACAAAGGCTCCACTGGTCTGGTGATTCCTAGGTTCAGTCATAATCAGTCAATTAAGTGCATTAATCATAGTGCAGGAAAGAGACAATGTAATACTATGTACAGTCAAACTTACCTTAAGCGGCCACACTTTGTTGAAGCATCTGACTCTTTTAAAGTAAAGGTAATGCTTGTTTCAGGGCTCCAGATAAGGGGAGTATTTCTAAAACTAAAATCCTTATCTCTGCATTAAACCCGACTCATTAGAACTGTCTCTTCGAGACGATTCTAATGAGTAGTAACACAGTAGGCTTTGGTGCTGACAGAGTGAGAAAATGTTGGATTTGTTCAGTTAACTCCCTCTTATCTGCATGGAGATCTATTTTTGGTCTCAATCTAGGACAAAAGTAAAGCAGAAAGCTCCTGTAAGAGGGATGCTTTAATTACTATTGTCCTGCATTAGGCTACAGTTTTTCATATAAGAGCATTAGGTTTTCTTTTCATATTACTTTATTGTCCCTCTTGAGCAACCAGGCAACACTAGCGTAGTGGAATAGGTGGCGGTTCACTGTTGTACAAAAGTAATACACAGGGCTCCTGTAGGAACTTCCTGCAGTTGCTTTTGTTTCCCAGTGGGAAGTCATGTGATTCTGAGATTATATACCATCTGAAATTGACGGTCGCTGTTGAGGGGTAATACTGTACAAACTTTTGATTGTATGTGGTTCGGATACGTCCAACCTCAGGTAATAAAAAGAATTCCGAGTTATATTGGTATTTTATATCCAGATATGGATAAGATGGACAACAGAGTCTATACAAGGAAATTGTCATGTATATTAATATATTAACAATCCATTGTATCATGTAACAAGAAACATGTTAATGTTTACGTTACTTAATAAAATGTTTGAATCTTGAATCTTGAAACCTGTGTGTAAAATACTGATAAATCAGCTTTTTTGAGTGGCCTCTTAATACAGGTTTGTCCGTATGCTACATGTATGCTATATAATGATATAGGGGTGCATAAATGTATTATTTCAGGGTTGAATTTACAGACAGCTTGAATACAATTATTGAGACACACAGTCACTCCATGTGTCAGAACGATTCAAAAGTGTCTGACACTCATCTTTAACCCATTACCCCATAGCCAGTTTATAGTTTTTAAAACATGTGACCACTTCAGTAGGTTGAAAGTAAAGCAGAATGTGCCTCAAGGCACATTCTGCTTTACTTTCAGCCAGCTTTAAGCTACAATCTGCTAGAATATAGAAAATAATTATAATAATACATATTCGTAACTGTATGTATTTGAACTATTTCCTCATTGGGAAATAAATAAAAGGCGTAAAAGAGCATATCTATGGGGTAATGGGTTAAATAAAATAGTCATATTATACAAGAAATTTTAGATAGGAGAAAAAGATGGAGAACTCCTGGGTTGAACAACTATTAGCCTTTCTCTTCAGCGTCATAAATATAAGTTATTTATGAATAATTGTCTATTTTCATTTGCTTCAATATACACAAATAGGCATACAAGTGAACCATGATAACTCGACCTTGCTTATTCAGTTGAACTGTGCTTGTATATCTTTGGGGTTGAATTTGATAACTCAAACTTGCTATAATATTAGTCATCCTAACCGGTATTAAAAAGTGAAAACTTTGACCAACATGTGTGTAAGTACAACTTTAGCAAGTTTTAGTTTGAGATTAGACTTTATATAGTTTATAGCTGCTTCCCTATTTGGTAATGGCTTTATGGCAAACTTTTAAAAGTTAATAGCTTTCAATTTAAAACATGTTGATTTGAAAAAAAAAGCTATAGGATTACGTAGCATTCAGTCATTTTCAACACATACTGAATGAAGGTCACTTATAATAGTCTAACAGAAGTCATATAATGTTATTAGTGACAACATAGGGTTTGATGAAGACATCAACAAATAAATGATAGAAATTTTATGTTCAGTTTTGCTTATCTGCAGACCAGCGGAGTAAAACCAATATAGGTTAGATTCGAGTAATCGTCACTATAGCTGAGTTCAGTTGCCCTTTAACCCGTTCCCCTATAAATACGCCTTTTTACGCCTATAATGTATCCCTCCACTGAAGAAAATATTTCCAATTTATACAGTTGTGAATATGTACCATAATAAATATTTTCTATATTCTAGCAGATTTTTGCTTAAAGCAGGCTGAAAGTAAAGCAGAATGCGCCCTAAGGCACATTCTGCTTTACTTTCAGCCTGCTTTAAATAGTACCTTGTTTTCAAAACTAGAAACAGGCTATGGGGTAATGGGTTAAATTAACCATAAAAAACACCAATTTAAAATTGCCTTCCTTTAATTACTATGGTCTTTACAAAGTTCTGGCAGGGTAAGGGTCAGTTGATTGTGTTATTGTGGGCTCCAATAATTTAATATTGAAGTTGCCATGGTTTTCCATTACAGGAAATATTAGAGGTAATTATGAGAACTTAATGAGACTTTGACAGCCTTTCGCTGACAGGGAACCCCTGTTTTCATTGACTCCTCATCAGGTGTTATAGGGAGCAGTTTTTCAAAAGTTCAGAAATAATTTGATTTTGAAAGTTAGTGTCAAACTTGTGTTCAGCAACTGTGTACTACAGGGCTCTAGATAGGTGGGAGTAAATTGAGCAAATCCAACATTTTCTCTCATTTCAGCACCAAATCCTATGGTGTAACTGCTCATTAGAATCATCTTTTTGATTCTAATGAGTAGAGACACCATAGGGTTTAATGCAGATATAAAGATTTTATATTTTGAAATACTCCCCTTATCTGGAGCCCTGTTATTGCATGGTTTCATTGAGATTCCTAATTGCAGATGACAGCTTAATGCAGGACAGAAGTATCCTTTAGGAGCTTTCTGTTTTACTTTTGTCCTGCATTAAGCAATCACCTGTATTACATTTTACAGTCTACAGACTGACATATGGGGACTGTTTCTGAATAGTCGGTTTGTCACAAGCTTGACTTATTTATAATGACTTATAATGAAGAAATGTCATTTTCAACAAGTGATGTTTAATTGTACAAGACCATCTGCTTGCTTTAACCCAATACTCCATAAATGCCTTAAGTTTAGCAGAGAGGGGGGTGAGGACAATAATTTGAGAATTAAAGCTGAGGATAGTTTCTGATGGAGATCTTAAAACTGGTTCCCCGCGTTACAGAGGTAAAACTCAAGTCAACAGAGGCATTCAGCCCAAACACACTGTTTGCCAGCGATCATGTTTTCTTTTGCCTCTGAGCTAAAGAAATTTATTTATTCAGTAATTTGTGCCCATATGGAGAAATTAATTTGGTGTTTGTTTGTAAATATTGAAAGGCAGAGGGGTTCTGTCCCTCATTCAAAGTCAAATCTTTACGTAGGAGAAGTTTGAATTGAAGTTTGATCTCGTGACAATTAAATTGCATAGTGAGGAAGACGTTATCTTTTCTGTTTAACCTTAAATATAAGGTTTGTAGTACAGTAGAAACTTGATACTTCAAACTGGCTTAAATAGATCATACCAGTATTTCATAAGTTGAATTTTGATAAGTCGATCTGACTTAAGTTTTAAAGTTAAAGCGTGGCTAGCAATGCTTTAACTTTGAAATATGGGTATGCTCAAGCTAACAGGATTTCAAAGTATCGAGTTTGGACTGTATTTCTGTGTTCATTGGGAACTTTTCAACTGTAGCAGTACACTAAGATTTTGCCAATCTTATGGCATGGCTCCGGATAAGAATGAGTTAACTGATCAAATCCAACATTTTCTCTCTGATTTCAGCACCAAGTCCTATGGTGTAGCTATTCATTGGAATCTTCTCGAGAAGTGACACTATATGGTTTAATGAAGGCATAAAGCTTTAGTTTTTAGCTCACCTGAGCTAGCTCAGGGTGAGCTTTTGCAATCCTTGAGTGTCCGGCGTCCGTCGTGCGTCGTCCGTTGTGAACAATTTTAGTGTTTACACTCTAGAGGCCACAATATTTATCCAATCTTTCTCAAACTTGCTCAGATGGTATATTGCCATAAGAGTTCGGATGAGTTCGATTATGGTTGAAATCGGACAAATAGGTCATGAGTTATCTACCTTTGAACTGCTGAAAATGCCATATTTAACAGTGTTTACACTCTAGAGGCCACAGTATTTATCCAATCTTTCTAAAACTTGCCCAGATTGTATATGATCATAAGAGTTCAGATGAGTTCGAATTTGGTTGAAATCAGACTAATAGGTCATATGTTATCTACCTTTGAATTGCTGAAAATGCCATATTTAACGGTGTTTACACTCTAGAGGCCACAGTATTTATCCAATCTTTCTAAAACTTGCCCAGATTGTATATGACCATAAGAGTTCGGATGAGTTAGATTTTGGTTGAAATCGGACAAATAGATCAAGAGTTATTCACCTTTAAATTGCTGAAAATGCCATACTTATCAGTGTTTACACTCTAGAGGCCACAATTTTTATCCAATCTATCTCAAGCCTGCTCAGATTGTAAATGACTATAAGAGTTCAGATGAGTTTGATTATGGTTGAAATCAGACTTATAGGACGAGAGTTATCTACATTTGAATTGCTGAAAATGCCATATTTAACAATGTTTACACTCTAGAGGTCTCAAATTTTATCCAATCTTTCTCAAACTTACTCAGCTTGTATATTACCATAAGACTTCGGATGAGTTCAATTATGGTTGTAATTATGGGATAAATAGGTCAAAAGTTATCTACCTTTGAATTGCTGAAAATGATATATTTAACAGTGTTTATGTTGTAGAGGCCACAATATTTATCCAAGCTCTCTCAAACTTGCCCAGATTGTATATGACCATAAGAGTTCGAAAACAGGTGATTATGGTTGGAATGGGACAAATAGATCAAGAGATATCTACCTTTGAATTGCTGAAAATGCCATATTTTACAGCGTTTACACTCTTGCAACTACAGTTTTCAATGGATTTTGGTTATACTTGTACACAAAGGATGTAGCTATATGCAATTATTGTTGAAATGTAATCATTGTGGCAATAGTTACCTGCCCTTGATATACTTTGAAATGCTAGAAAAAGGCTTCATTTCAGTATTGTTTAGGCTATAGTTATCTGCCTTTGATGTACTCTACTATACTACAGTAGGTCGACAAACTTGAATGGATTTAGAATAAAACGAGTGAAATTCAAAGGTAAAGCTATCAGGCTTCGTTACAAATGGTGAGCGATATCAGGGCCTTCACTGGCCCTCTTGTTGAAATTATAACCTTCCTTACCCGGGGCTCTGCTTATTGCCAGTTTTTGTGCATCTAAAACAATTGGGAGAAAAAAGATGATCCTAAGAACTTAACACATTTTTCATGTCGAGACATTTGTGAAACTTTTTACGGCATGTCAGACTGCATTGAAGAATGTCACAGCATGACGTTGCAGTTCACTGTGACATTGATAAATGAAATTACAATTTTGAACTGTTTTGTTAGAGCTTATTTAGATAACCTGATAAGTTTATGTTATGACATGGGCACATTGAACTCTTACCATGCACAAATATCATCTCCTTCAAATTGTTGCCTGCAAATCAAATCAACATAAAGTTACTTTTATTTCTTTTGCTTAAGAGACATGAAAATAAGAGGTAAACAGTTTGGATCCAGACCAGATGCAAGTTTCATGACTTCTGATCTGGATCCAAGCTGTTTGCAAAATGTCTGAAGTTTCCTAAGTGAGCAAGTTAAGGGCTAAAAGGTGGCCCAGGGTAATGTTGTTGCTCAATTGGGGGTAGACGGTAGCCTATAAATTGAAAAAAGGAGAGCAGGTAAATGGAAAGTATTTTAGACACGCTTTGTTGGCTGAAATTGTGTCACAAATTTCTGCGTATGAAACAAAAATACATTTTAGTCATAAGCCTTTCTTTTATTGTTAAGCTTGTTGACTAGCAATTTTGAAGAAATAACAATATTTAACCCTTTACCCCATAGTCTGTTTCCAGTTTTGAAGACATGTGACCAATTACAACAGCTTGAAGGTTAGCAGAATGCACCTGAAGGTGCATTCTGCTTAATTTTCAGCTTGTTTTAAGCTTCTATCTTGCTAGGATAAAGAAAATATTTCTTATGGAGTTAACTCTTTCCTCCCTGAAACTTCAAATGGACAATCCCAGTTTCCATTTTAATCTAGTCCATATCTGACTTTTAAGGGTTGATTTTGTCAATGTTTTGCATTTTGACAAACAGTGAAGACCCAGATCAGAGGGCTCCTTAAGGAGCCCTCTGATCTGGGTCTTCACTGTTTGCATAGGACAAGTGCACTTTTAACATATATACTGTTTGAAAAGGACGCCTATATGCGGGACTAGGGTTCAAAAGGTTAAGGTGCATCACTCATGGCTTATAAAGTGGAACTATTTTCTGTGGAAAAATATGTGAAAGGCATCTGAAAAGGTGTATCTATGGATGAATTGGTGAGGCAAGACTAAAGTAAAGCAAAAGGCTCCAGCAGAAGCTTTCTGCTTTACTTTAGTCTTGCTTTAAGCTGCCATCAGATGCTTTAATCCTACATTATTTTGAGTGATCATAATGGAATGGTTGTTGGAGGATGTAAACTGGGAAAAGATGATCTTATTTGTTGATTTCAGTATTGCCTAAGTTAATCCCAGTGTCTGACAAACAGGAAGTCAAAACTAATATCAGTTGGCAGACTGATCCCTTTAAACTTTATTGTGCTAATGCCAATATAACTGAGACACAGTCTGAGTCCAACAGGAAGTCAAAACTAATGCTGGTTGGCAGACTGATACCTTAAAACTTTATTTTGTTAATGCCAACATGACTACAAGAGACAGTCTGAGTCAAGACTAAGATTCCTTTGACAAATGTCTTAATCAGTACTCGATAGATATGCATTTTTCAGTGGAGCTGTATAATATCTATTCAGACCAACATTTTCAACCAATGATATTTGATCAGAAATATAGGTTTAAGAGCACCTGCTGAAAACTAAGCTGTCTGATTGGACAGGGGCCAGGCTGGTCTATGTACTTAAACCATTTTTTACTGAATTTGAAGAGTGTGCAAAATAGGAGACACAGTCACAGACTATTTTACATCGAGTGAGTTTAGTGACCTGAACTACTATGATAAGCTTTTAAAAACCTCTATTTCATACAATCTTCAGCATAACATCCACTACCCACACCGCTGAACATCGTTTTAGCTCACTTGGCACAAAGTGCCAAGGTGAGCTTGTAGGAACGCTGGATGTCCGCTGTCCGTCCGTCCATTTCCCTCTTTATTGTATCTCTTTTATGTGGTTAAAATGTGTGTCCGTTCGTCTGTCTGTTCGTTCACAATTGGTTTGTTAACACTCTAGCGGCTTCAAATTTCAATTGATCTTTATGAAACTTCATGACAATGTTTGTCTTGATTAAATCTAGGTCATTTTGGAATGTAGGTCATGTCAGGTCAAAAACTAGGTCACTAGGAACCTTGTTAACACTGTAGAGGCTACAAATCTCATTTGATCTTAATGCAATGAAACTTGGTCAAAATGATTGCCTCATTGATAACTAGGTCGAGGTTGAATGTATGTCATGTCCTGTCAAAAACTAGGTCACTAGGTCAAAACATAGAAAAACTTTGTTAACACTCTAATGGCTACAAATCTCATTGGATTTAATGCAACTTAATTACAATGTTTGCCTGATTTATATCTAGTTCAAGTTTGGATATGGGTCATGTTGGGTCAAAAACTAGGTCACTAGGTCAAATCATAGAAAAACCTTGTTAACACTCTTGAGACTACAAATCTCAGGAAAACCTTGTTAACACTGTATAGGCTACAAATCTCACCCAATCTTCATGAAACTTTGTAAAAATGTTTGCCTTATTTATATCTAGGTCAAGTTTGGATATGGGTCATGTCTGGTCAAAAACTAGGTCACTAGGTCAAATCATAGAGAAACCTTGTTAACACTCTTGAGACTACAAATCTCATTTGATTTTAATGTAACGTACGTGAACAGAATGTTTGCCTAATTGATATCTAGGTCAAGTTCGAATATGAAACATGGCAGGTCAAAAACTAGGTCACTAGGTCAAATAAAAAAAAAAAACAGTGTTAAACCTCTAGAGGCTACAAATCTCTTAGATCTGAATGAAATATTGTCAGAATGTTTACCTGCATCTATTCTAGTTCAAAATTAAATGTGGATTGTGTCTGGTAAAAAACTAGGTCACTAGGTCAAATCATAGAAAAATCTTGTTAACACTACAGGCTGTTTGTTGGTCATGTCCAGTCTTAATATAGGTCACTATAGGTCAAGTTTTATATGGTGTACCAGGTGAGCGATTAAGGGCCATGGGGTCCTTGTTTAAAGATATTCTTGTTACACTTACAATTTATTTTTCCTCTAAAGAAAGTAATTCCACTTTGTAAGCCAATGGATATGATCTGTAAGAAATAGTTACTTTATTTTACGCAGATGGCAACTAAAAGCAGGCTGAAAGTATTTAGCAGAAGGCACATTCTGTTTTACTTTCAACCTGTTTTAAGTGGTCAGCTGTCTTCCAAACTATAAAAGGCTATTGGGTAATTTTAGGATTTAACCCCTACAGTAACAATGCTCAATTTTCAAATGGGTTGGGAAAACTGATAAGGTAACATCAACTTTCTTGCATTATTATAAATTGTCCTCCAATTGTTGCAGACCCTGACCCTGAAGGAACTTTCTGCTTTACTTTCAACCTGCTTTAAGTGGTCGCCTACCTTCAATATTAGAAACAGGCTACGGAGTAATGGGTTAAAGAAGCTTGACTGTCAATGTAACAAGAGTGGAGGGGAAATTCGATGTGGAATCCCATTGTGACATATTGGGACAGATAAATGGTACTAACACGGCCTGCAGCCAAACACAGTGTCTTCTCAAACACAACGCTTGATAAATAGCCTCCCTCTTTCCTAAATTGTTTTCCTTATGATATACTGAATTAAATGTAGTCTCAGAAATGGTTAATTGGTTATTCGTTCAAGTTAGATAGATATTGCCAAATATAGGTGACTCCTTAACCCATTACCCCATAGCCTATTTCTAGTTTTGAAGACAGGTGATCACTTAAAGCAGGTTGAAAGTAAAGCAGAATGTGCCTTAAGGCACATTCTGCTTTACTTTCAGCCTGCTTTAAACTGTTATCTGCTAGAATATAATAAATATTTCTTATGATTTTAATTTGTAACAGTATAACTTGGAACTATTTTCTTCCGTAGAGGAATAAATCAAAGGCGTAAAAAGGCGTATTTATGGGGTAATGGGTTAATGTAGGACAAAAGTAAGGCAAACTGCAGAGAGGAGTGTTTGCATTACAGTTTTACTGCATTTAACCCTTTCCCCTTTAGCCTGTTTCAAGTTTTGAAAGCAGGTGACAACTTAAAGCCGCTGTTTGAAATTAACGCAGAATTAAGACACATTCTGCTTTACTTTCAGCTACCATCTACTAGGATAAAGACATTTTTTTACGATACATATTCATAACTATTTTCTTCATTGGACAAATAAAATAAAGGCATAAAAAAGTGTACTTATGGAGTAATGGGTTAATTGTTGCCTGTGTTTCTATGTTACCTTTGCTTTGCATTAAGATACAGAGTGTTTAGATAAAGACGCTCAATTCATCAACATTTGAATTGCAGCATAATACAAGTTTGTCAAATAAACTGTTTTTGTCCTGAAACTTAAGTTTTAAATAATTCATTAGAGAAGCAAGATGTGTGAGGGAGATCTTTAAGGCTAGGATTGAAACAATGATTTAATGGCATCTAATTGTTTGCCTGGAACAAAATTAATTATGTCGTCATCAAGCACTGTATAGAGAATAGAGAATATCACCTTAAATTATTAACCTGTTAACACCGTAAAACTAGGTGATGTCATCATGCCAGATGCAACATTGCAGACAGTGTAGACTCTGAAATGAGTGATTGCTTACAAGCGGGAGTAAACTGAACAAGTCCAACCTTTTCTCGCTCATTTCATCACCAACCCTATGGTGTTACTACCATAGGGTTTCATGCAGAAATGAGGATTTTAGTTTTTAGCTCACCTGGCACGAAGTGCCAAGGTGAGCTTTTAGGATCGCTGGATGTCCGTCGTCCGTCGTCTGTCCGTCCACAATTGGTTGTGAACACTCTAGCGGCTACAAATTTCATCCGATCTTCATGAAACTTGATGTCGATGTTTGTCTTGATGAAATCTAGGCCAAGTTCAAATGTGGGTCATGTCGGGTCAAAAACTAGGTCACTAGGTCAAATCATAGAAAAACTTTGTGAACACTCTAGAGGCTACAAATCTCATTGGTTCTTAATGAAACTTGGTCAGAATGTTTGCCTCATTAATATCTAGGTCAAGTTCAAATTAGGGTCATGTCCGGTCAAAAACTAGGTCACTAGGTCAAATCATAGAAAAACCTTGTGAACACTCTAGAGGCTACAAATCTCATTGGATCTTGATCAGAATGTTTGTCTCATTGATATCTAGGTCAAGTTTGAATATGGGTCATGTCTGGTCAAAAACTAGGTCACTAGGTCAAATCATAGAAATACCTTGTGAACACTCTTGAGGCTACAAATCTCATTGGATCTTGATGAAACTTGGTCAGAATGTTTGTCTCATTGATATCTAGGTCAAGTTCGAATGTGGGTCATGTCCGGTTTAAAACTAGGTCACTAGGTCAAATCATAGAAAAACCTTGTTAACACTCTAGAGGCTACACATCTCATTGGATCTTGGTGAAATTTGGTCAGAATGTTTGTCCCATTGATATCTAGGTCAATTTTGAATATGGGTCATGTCTGGTCAAAAACTAGGTCAAATCATTGGAAAATCTTGTTTACACTCTAGAGGTTGATTGTGGGTATACATGTCCAGTCATAATCTAGGTCACTTTAGGTCAAGTTTGCCATGGTGTACCAGGTGAGCGAGTTAGGGCCATAGTGGCCCTTGTTGAAATACTCCCCTTATCTGGAGCCCTGTTACAGGACAAAAATGATGCAGAAAGCTTCTACAGAAATGACATTGCAAACATTGTATACCCTTAAAAGAAGTGATCAGCTTTACAATTTAAACTAAATGTCCCGATCAAACAGTATATATAGTCGGAAATTGACTTTTGGTAGTAGATGTAGATGGTTAATACTATTGATTATTACTGCATTATGCAGTAAACTGTCTTTATGCTTTACATTCATTTTCCATTCATTAAATAAATAGTGCTTGTTATTGTGCATTTAGACAGCCTGGGTCCAAGGTTATAAACTTTTTGAGTTGAGTCTGAAGTCATTCTCAAGCATTTGATAGGTCAAATTAGTTGAGTCTGAGTTTGTTATCAAGCATTTGATTGGTCAGATTTGAGTCTAAGCTCAAATTTGACCTATCAAATGCTTGAGAATGACTTCAGACTCAACTCAAAAGCTTACTGTTGAAAGATTATAACGGTTTTTCATGTACCAAGTTAACATAACCTTTACTGTCTATAAATTAGTAGGCATTCTCTATCAAAGGATAGTGAATCTTTCTATAACATGCAATAAAGAATCCATTCAGCAATAAATTGCTCCAATTAATTGTGTAATTGCCATTTTTGCTCATTAGCAAAGGCAGACTAGAAGTCATTCTTTCTCGGCTCTTAGTTCTTGCTACAGTAGAGAAGATGTTAATTCTTTCCATTTTAAATCTTGACCCCATAGCCTGACTCTAGAACTGAAGATAGGTAACCACTTAAAGCAGGTTGAGTAAAGGTTTAAATTCACATTATGCTTTGTTTTCAACCTGCTTTAAAGATACTGGAAATTAATGTTCTCTGTGTTTTATGTTTAGAACTTCCTTGATTTGGATTACTTTACTTAGTTTAGAAATAATTAGAAGGCATATATATTATATATATGGGAAAGTGGGTTAAATGAAACCATAAAATGCAGTGCACTAAAATGTAGATATTGATCGTGGAGCCTGATGGTACACTGGGTTACCTGGCATCTTATCAGGGGCCCGTTTCCATAAAACTTCATAGGACAAATGTTGTTGTAAGTCAGATTATATAAAAGTCTCAATTGTTATATATTTCTCCATCTACTCCTGTCTTGTGACATCTCTTCGGAAATGTCTTGAACAGATGTCACAAGACAGGATTAGATAGAGAAATCAGAAATAAAATGTATTTTAAAGTTTAGACTTATGACTGTTATTGCCGTACAATGTTTTATGAAACGGGCCCCAGGTTCCTAACAGTTTGCAATGACTCTTACTATTTTTCGTGTACATGCAAAGAATTAAGCTTCTCCGCTGTACGTATGGTGAAAACTAAGCAATGAAGTTCAAAAGCCATATTATGGCAAGAAAAATCCCACTTCAGGGAATTCTAAACTAACCAGTCAGTAAAATTCTTGCCACCTATCCAATACAGTTTTACCTGGATATAGCATTGTTCAATGAAGAAAAATAAACATATTTAACAACAGCTGGCTGCTTATATGAAGGACTAAAGTAATGCAAAAAGCTCCTTCAGGAGTTTTTTGCATGATTTTGTCCTACATTCAGGCCTACCTATCTTTACAGACTGCCATTTTATCATGTGTAGAGTGTTTTCACTGTATTTAGTGTTGGAAAGAGATTTCCGACCATCTGCCAGGGTTAATATGGGTTGATAAATATTTACCTAGTATTAGAGACTGTTTTATAGACTTATTGAGTATGTGTATACATAATAAAAAGCCATCGAGCCTCTTGGGAGTGCTCTCCAGGGTCTGCGCTGACACCCAATGCAGGTGTGAAGTTATTGTTATATCATTATAGTCATAAGAGGCTTGCTGATCCAACCTTCGGAATGATAAAGTTTTCGTAAAGAATAATCTCTATAGCATTAAATAAGCAGCTTTGAGTATTAGATCAAGAGAAATTTGTGTCATAAACTATAATAGATATTGGCAGTAACTAGAGGTTACTGTTTTCAGAATAGGGTCACTATAAGACCGGTTCACAAGACTTAGTGCTAAGACTGTTTGTCAAACTTAGTGGACTGGTTCACAGTTTGTAAGGGTTTGTAATTTGTAGAAAGTGGCAGATTTATAGCAGAACTTATGATTTAATTGTGGAAGAGTTTATTTTATACACAAGTGAAGTGTTTTATTGTGTTTTCTTGAGTCAGTTATGACAGCTATTGCAGTTGTTCATAGTTGTGCCATTATCTCTTCAGTCTACATATACTACAGTACAAAACATGGCTTATCCTTTTTCACAGAGTTCCAGTTAAGAAGTACACATCAAACACTAAACGTTTGAATGTCTCCCTCAAACATATGATGTGACTACTAATTATCCCATTAACTCATAAGCGATTAACAATTATCAGTGCTTATCTCAATACATGCTAGTTGAATAAAGTGAGTCAAAATGAGTTAGTATGAGGCTATTGCGCAATATGTCAAAATGAGTCAGTATGGCTTAATGGGTTATAGAATCATCGTAAAGCCATGACTGCTGTGAGTAATTAATCACCCATTACTTCACAAATATGCCTTTTTATGCCTTTGATTTATCCTCCACTGAAGAAAAAAGTTCGATGATGCATGTATCTTGTAGCAGACTGGTGTATATGCAGCATAAACAAGAAATATCTTTCAAAAAGATATTCAGCGGAATAGGTGTTGGAAGTCATGCTGTAGATGGGTGTGCAAAATTGTATGAAATTGGGGGTTTTCAAAGAATTGTACAATCTTAGATTGAAAAGTAAAAAATTCAAGTATAAGGTGGAAACAGTAACTTTTATTTAAAATATAGCATAATTCTTCTGACAGTTTCGACATCTACTGATGTCTTTCTCATACAAATGGATTTGACCTAATACTATAAATGAACACATTCAAGCATAAGTCTGACTACCAAACTATTATGTAAAGAATTGCAAAACAATAATTTAGCCCATATCCTAGCTACTGATAATAGGAGATCCTCAGATAAAACTATTGTTCTATATATCAAACTTCATTCATGGAGTTTCTTGAAACAAGCTTTAAATAAACTGCATGCTCATACAGATACTGTAGTATATATCAGCAGTCTGTTGTTCAAGTTCTACCACCTCACTCTTGTAAATAAATGATGAAACAACACAATTGTGTTTAACTCACTTTTTGAGGTCATTTATTATATTGCTATCAAAGTATGGTAATTTTGTACAAATAGTTAACAATTAAAATAGATTGGTATAGTAAACGATAGCAAAACACCCTAGCTACCACTGTCTATCTATAAAAAGACATCAGATGTCTTATCTTAAAATAGAAGCATGATGTCATCAGCTCAGTAGTAAACAGTCTGCAATATTCAGTCTGTGTCTCTAAATATTACACTCACAATTCATATCTGGTAAAACTGTAATAGTGCATAGACCAGCCTACAGAGCTCCAGATAAGAGGGAGTAAACTGAACAAATTACATTTTTTCACTCATTTCAGCACCAAACCCTATGGTGTTACTACTTATTTGGATCGTGTTGAAGAGACGATTCAAATGAGTCATAGGGTTTAATGCAGAAATAAAGATTTTAAGTTTTGAAATACACCCCTTATCTCGAGCCCTGGCTACTATCCAATCAGACAATTAAGTTTTCAACAGGTGCTCTTGATTCTAAATTTCTGATCAAATATGATTGGTTGAAAATTTTGGTCTAAATAGATACCATGCAACTCGCTGGAAAATAGTGTCTATATTGTAGCAGATGTCTTCTACTCATAGCTCCTGTCAATCTCTCCAGGGCTCCAGATAACAGGGAGCAAATTGAATAAATCCAACATGTTTCCACTCATATCAGCATCAAATTATATGGTGTGACTACTCATTAGAATTGTCTCAAAGTGCAGAAACAAAGATTTCTGATCTCACACCCTTGTCTGTGATTCTGCATGCATATGGGCATTCATCACTGAAGAACCTGCAATATTTATGAAGACTGATTTATGCCATTCATTAATCAAGCTCATTTTGCAGTCATGCATGTTGGAACAAACATTACAGATAGCTGGGCATGGGACAATTTGCATGTGACAGATTGCTTTAACCTGTTTGTTTGTTTTTTTGTTAACATCCCTTTATGCCACTATATGGGCTAATTGGACGCCGCAGAGAGGGAAATGGATACAGAGAACCTGGGCATGATGCCCTACTCTTATAATCTAAAGGTTTTCTGGTTCTTTTAGATGCCAAGTGTAAAGCACTCGTACATCGGACCTTGGTTTAAAAAGTCTCATCTGAAGGACTTGGCCTGTAAATTGATTGTGTCTCCAAATAAACTTTCTCGAAACAAAGTCTTAACCCATTACCCCTAGTTTCTTTCAAGTATTAAAGATATGTGACCACTTAAAGCAGGTTGAAAGTAAAGCAGAATGCGCCTAAAGCGTATTTGCTTTACTTCCAGCCTGATTTAAGGTAAAATCTGCTAGGATTTAGAAAACATTTCTTATGGATGATTCATATTACTGCATAAAGTTGAACTATTTTCTTCAGTAGAGGAATAAATGAAAGGTGTAAAAAGGCGTATGCGTATTTCTAGGGTTAGGGTGAACTCCAGTGAAGTCTTTATATTTCCCTCTTAAGTCTATGTTGTAACTGCGCATTGGTTAGAATCCTCTTTAAACCCATTACTTCATAATGTGCCTTAATTTTTACATCTTTTAGTTTTATATCCACTGAAGAAAACAGCTTCACTTTTAGACAGTCATGGTTATATACCATAAGAAATATTTTCTATATCCTACTAGATGGAAACTTAAAGCAGGCTGAAAGTAAAGAAGAATGCACATTAAGGAGCATTTTGCTCTACTTTCAACCTGCATTAAGTGGTCACCTGTCTTCAAAACTAGGAAAAGGCTATGGAGTAAAAGGCTAATATTTAGTCAAATTACAAGTCTGTTATGTATTACATCTTCAAAGAGATTTTTCTGGGGCTAATTGAGATTGGAGGCATGAAAATGCAATCTTTCATTCCTGCTTTGATTATAAATACAGTAGCATATAGAATCTATCAGAAACATGCATCTGAAGATGACTGATGGATGGTGTTCTGTCTCATTGGATGTAATAGTTATGACTGGAACAACATGTCCTAGGTAGTTTGAAATGAATTTACTGACGGAAGCAACTCTGTATCCAACATTAAAATCTACTGTAGTCCAGGGAATGTTTAAAGCTTCCTGCTGTAGACATGCAATAATGTTTTGTTGATTGGAGTCTGCAGGTTCACAGAGAGAGGGCAAACTTATGACTACCTAGGCTGAAATGGAATCTAAATGGGATATGATTGTTTTAAATCAGATAGAGAAGAAAAAGCTTTTTCAGTAAGATGCCAGCCAGCTAATAAAATTCAATTAAATTTCTTTTATGATGAAATAAATTTAGAACAAAATTGAGATTGAAATCTTCGGTAAGAAATCTAAAATCACCAGATTCTGGTTGAAAGGCTAACAAGATAGGAATGGATTAATTGGTATTTTTAGTTCGCCTATTCGGAGAATAGGGGGGCTTATGGAATCACCCCGGCGTTGGTGTTGGTTTTTCATGGTTAAAGTTTTGGGGTAAGTGTTGTAATGCACTAATACATCATGAAATATTTGTATTAGCAAGCTGATATTTGGAATGGAGGTGCCCTGTGGGTTGAACATTGATGTTGTGTAGTTAAAATTTAAAAAAAAGTTAAAATTTAGTCAAAATTTTACCTTTTGTGGACTTAGGTTTTTCGGCTGATTTCTCATGGTTAAAGTTTTGGGGTAAGAGTTGTAATGCACTTATACTACATGACATATTTGCATTAGGAAGTTGATATTTTGAATGGAGGTTCCCTGTGGCTTGAATATCAATGTACTGATACACTTTTCTTTTGATAGTTACCTATTTAAGAAAGGTTTAATTAGGCGAGCTTTGCTGTTCTCCGAAAGCTCTTGTTTGTATTTACAGTACTCCCTCTCTACAACGACAACCAATAGGAAACATTCTGTGCGTCGTATGGAGGGGTCGTTATAGGGAGGGAAATTGGCTTACATTTGCAACAGCTTGAATCCAGATCAGACGCCACGTAATGCGGCGTCTGATCTGGATTCAAGCTGTATTTTACACATCATTTTATTTATTTCTATCAAAATGTCCACTTATATGTAACTTTGAGAAAAACAGCAGACAACAAATATAAGCAGATGGTATTGCAGCCATGAAAAGGTTGGACATAATTGCCTTGTTTGGGGAACACACTGTGGAAAGCGTCATTGTAAGGAGGGAGTAGTTGTTGGGAGGGCCGTGCTGTATATGAAAACAGTTATTTAGTTTGTGTCTAGATTAGGGCACTATAAGCAACATGGACCTATACCAAAATATGTTAAACATTTAAATTGTAACACTCCCACACGCCCTATATAAACAATGAATTATGGACGCAACTGTGTTTGAATTCACAATAAAACATGCATGCTCTGTAACGGCTAAAGTATGACGTTTCTGACGTAATATGGCTTCGAAAATGTGTAAGCAAAGAAATGTAGCACTGTTGTGTCAGTGTGGATTGCAATTAAATTGAATTTTTAGAATCAAAATAATAAATTAATACCAGTGTTTATCCTGCAATAGAACACTGGTAGTCATTGATATGCTGATAATTAAATCACTCGGCCTACGGCTGACTCCTACCCGTGTTCTTTTGCACGATAAAGCACTGGTATGAATTTATCCCTTCTTAATTTATTCAGTCTAGTCTAGTTCAGCAGTAAATTGATAAATTGTCAGCATTCTTAGAAATCAAATTGGATGATTGATAAGGTCAGGGTAAACTATGACTAACCATTCCTCCTTTAACCCACTACTCCATGAAAACACCTTTTTTGCACACATTTAATATACATGTATTCCCTTCATTAAAGAATATTATAAGTTCGACATTGTACAGTCATCAATATGAACCATACAAAGCCTTTTCAATTGTCCTAGCAGATTGTAGCTTAAAGCAGGTTGAAAGTAAAGCAGAATGAGCCTTTAAAGATGCATTCTGTTCTCTTTCAACCTGCTTTAAGTGGTCAACTAGCTTCAATACTAGAAACACACTATGGCGTGAAGAAATTACATGTATTTAAGTGGGGACATAAATCCTAATTGTTTTTCTAATTATTAGTTTAATGTCTTTTTAGGTACAATAACAACAAGCCAGGTCCTAGACCGGGAAACAGCCACCCACTACTGGCTTACTGTCTATGCTCAAGATCATGGCCTGGTTCCCCTCCACACAAGATTGGAGGTATACATAGAGGTGAAGGACACTAATGATCACATACCCGTGACCTATGACCCTGTGTACTATGGTTCTGTACCAGAGAATACAGACGAGAGAGGCTTGTTCATAACCCAGGTTCGAGCCTTTGACCTCGATAACAATCCAGCCCAGAAGCTCACCTACAAGATCTCCCGTTTCAATACCGACGGCTACTTCAACATTGATGAAGACTCTGGTAAGCTTACATATTTGATTTCCTTATAACATTGCTGATAGTTTCTTTCCCCATAGAAGCGCCTTATAGCACATTTAATTCATTCCTCCGCTGATAATAAAAGTTCCAATTTAAACAGTCATAATCATGTACCAAAATATTAATTTTCTATACCCTAGCAGATGATAGCTTAAAGCAGGTTGACAGTAAAGCAGAATGTGCCCTAAGCGCCTTATAGCACATTTAATTTATTCCTCCGCTGGTAATAAAAGTTCCAATTTAAACAGTCATAATCATGTACCAAAATATTAATTTTCTATACCCTAGCAGATGATAGCTTAAAGCAGGTTGACAATAAAGCAGAATGTGCCCTATGGCACATTCTGCTTTACTGTCAACCTGCTTTCAGAGGTCAATTGTCTTCAATACAAGAAACAGACTGGGGTAATGGGTTAATTCTATTCTACTCTGTACCTTTCCTATATTTCCAACTGAGTTTTAAAAAAGTGACTGCTTAAAGCAGGATAACAATAAATCCGAAAGCTCCTTTACTGTCATCTTGTCGCCTGTATTCAACAAAGTCAATGAATTTATTGTGGTGTATGTGTATGGAAGTAGTGGTGATGTAAGGTAATAATGATGTAAGGTAATGACGATGTAAGGTAATAATGATGTAAGGTAGTGATGATGTAAGGTAGTGATGATGGAAGGTAGTGATGATGTAAGGAAGTGATGATGTAAGGTAGTGATGATGTAAGGTAGTGACGATGTAAGGTAATAATGATGTAAGGTAGTGATGATGTAAGGTAGTGACGATGGAAGGTAGTGATGATGGAAGGTAGTGATGATGGAAGGTAGTGACGATGTAAGGTAATAATGATGTAAGGTAGTGATGATGTAAGGTAGTGACGATGGAAGGTAGTGATGATGGAAGGTAGTGATGATGTAAGGTAGTGATGATGTAAGGTAGTGATGATGTAAGGTAGTGATGATGGAAGGTAGTGATGATGTAAGGTAGTGATGATGGAAGGTAGTGATGATGGAAGGTAGTGATGATGTAAAGTAGTGATGATGTAAGGTAGTGATGATGGAAGGTAGTGATGATGTAAGGTAGTGACGATGGAAGGTAGTGACAATGTAAGGTAGTGACGATGGAAGGTAGTGACGATGGAAGGTAGTGACAATGGAAGGTTGTGACGATGGAAGGTAGTGACGATGTAAGGTAGTGACGATGTAAGGTAGTGATGATGGAAGGTAGTGACGATGTAAGGTAGTGACGATGGAAGGTTGTGACGATGGAAGGTAGTGACAGGTAGTGACGATGGAAGGTAGTGACGATGGAAGGTAGTGACGATGGAAGGTTGTGACGATGGAAGGTAGTGACGATGTAAGGTAGTGATGATGTAAGGTAGTGATGATGGAAGGTAGTGACGATGTAAGGTAGTGACGATGGAAGGTTGTGACGATGGAAGGTAGTGATGATGTAAGGTAGTGACGATGGAAGGTAGTGACGATGGAAGGTAGTGACGATGGAAAGTAGTGACGATGGAAGGTAGTGATGATGGAAGGTAGTGATGATGTAAGGTAGTGATGATGGAAGGTAGTGATGATGTAAGGTAGTGATGATGTAAGTAAGGTAGTGATGATGTAAGGTAGTGACGATGGAAGGTAGTGACGATGGAAGGTAGTGATGATGGAAGGTAGTGATGATGTAAGGTAGTGACGATGGAAGGTAGTGACGATGTAAGGTAGTGATGATGGAAGGTAGTGATGATGGAAGGCAGTGATGATGTAAGGTAGTGATGATGGAAGGTAGTGATGATGTAAGGTAGTGATGATGGAAGGTAGTGACGATGGAAGGTAGTGATGATGTAAGGTAGTGACGATGTAAGGTAGTGACGATGGAAGGTAGTGATGATGGAAGGTAGTGATGATGTAAGGTAGTGACGATGGAAGGTAGTGACGATGTAAGGTAGTGATGATGGAAGGTAGTGACGATGTAAGGTAGTGATGATGGAAGGTAGTGATGATGGAAGGTAGTGATGATGTAAGGTAGTGATGATGGAAGGTAGTGATGATGGAATTTAGTGATGATGTAAGGTAATAACACTGTAAGGTAGTGACAATGGAAGGTAATAAAGATGTAAGGTTGTGACGATCGAAGGTGATAACGATCGATGTAAGGTAGTGATGATGTAAGGTAGTGATGATGGAAGGTAGTGATGATGGAAGGTAGTGATGATGTAAGGTAGTGATGATGGAAGGTAGTGATGATGTAAGGTAGTGATGATGTAAGGTAGTGATGATGGAAGGTAGTGACGATGTAAGGTAGTGACAATGGAAGGTAGTGATGATGTAAGGTAGTGATGATGTAAGGTAGTGATGATGGAAGGTAGTGATGATGGAAGGTAGTGATGATGGAAGGTAGTGACGATGGAAGGTAGTGATGATGGAAGGTAGTGACGATGTAAGGTAGTGACGATGGAAGGTAGTGATGATGGAAGGTAGTGATGATGGAAGGTAGTGATGATGTAAGGTAGTGATGATGGAAGGTAGTGATGATGTAAGGTAGTGACGATGTAAGGTAGTGATGATGGAAGGTAGTGATGATGTAAGGTAGTGACGATGTAAGGAAGTGACGATGGAAGGTAGTGATGATGGAAGGTAGTAAGGTAATAACACTGTAAGGTAGTGACAATTGAAGGTAATAAAGATGTAAGGTTGTGACGATGGAAGGTGATAACGATCGATGTAAGGTAGTGATGATGTAAGGTAGTGATGATGGAAGGTAGTGATGATGGAAGGTAGTGATGATGTAAGGTAATAACACTGTAAGGTAGTGACAATGGAAGGTAATAACGATGTGAGGTTGTGACGATGGAAGGTAATAACGATCGATGTAAGGTAGTGATGATGGAAGGTAGTGACGATGCAAGGTAATAACACTGTAAGGTAGTGATGATGGAAGGTGCTCCTGTCCAATTAGAAAGAGATTATCTGAAAATAGAAGTGAAATTTTGGCTTTTCTTTCTTGAACTAAAATACCAAATGTGGAAAAACATATACTTTGAAAAATAAGACTCATTTTATCAAGTTTTTGTCTAACATTGTCATTATTAGTGGTACATCTGGCTTTTAACTCAAGAATAAGTCATCTGTCCACTCATCTTTGGATGTTTTGACTCACCAATTTTTGGGTGATATTTAGTGTGTTACCTTGCATGTGACTAAATCCAGTCATGGTCAGTGTAGCATTATAGGGAACCTGTCCATAGAGGAGCCGTCAACAGGCTTTCATACGTAACCCTCACCCAACATACCTTCTATGGCAGAATGTGTTAATCCATTACCCCTTTACCATTTTTAGCTCACCTGAGCTAGCTCTTAGCTCACCTGAGCTAGCTCAGGGTGAGCTTTTGCAATCCTTGAATGTCCGTCGTGCGGTGTGCGTCATCCGTCGTCAACAATTTTAGTGTTTACACTCTAGAGGCCACAATATTTATCCAATCTTTCTCAGTTTTGCCCAGATTGTATATTACCATAAGAGTGCAGATGTGTTCAATTATGGTTGAAATCTGATCAATAGATCAAGAGTTATCCACCTTTGAATTGCTGAAAACGTCATATTTAAGGGTGTTTACACACTAGAGGCCACAATTTTTATTCAATCTTTCTCAAACTTGCTCAGATTGTATATGACTATAAGAGTTCAGATGAGTTTGATTATTGTTGAAATCAGACCAATAGGGCGAGAGTTACCTACCTTTGAATTGCTGAAAATGCCATATTTAACAGTGTTTACACTCTAGAGGCCACAATTTTTATCCAATCTTCCTCAAACTTGCTCCGATTGTATATGACCATAAGAGTTCGAATAAGTGCGATTATGGTTGAAATAGGACCAATAGGTCAAGAGTTATCTGCCCTTGAATTTCTGAAAATGCCATATCTAACAGCGACTACAGTTTGCAATGGATTTTGTTTATACTTGCATACAAAGTATACAGCTGTAAACAGCGGAAGAGTAAGTAGAACGAACGATCCCTTCAGATTTTTATGCCCCCGGCATCGACAGATGCGGGAGCATATAGTAATCGTCCTGTCCGTCCGTCCTTCCGTCCGTCCTTCCGTCCGTCCGTCCGTAACCAGGTTAAGTAGATTTTACCGTTTCGTCTACCAACAACACTACTTATTCAAATGCTTGGATACTTATACAGTTGTTGCCTTGGACCATTCCCTATCCACCAATATCACCCAGCCTTGATTTTGACCTTGACCTTGACCTAATTTGGACTTAGAAAAAATTCAAAATATACTGTCAAGGTTGCCACCGGGGGCATAAGCGTTTATTGAACGCGCAGTCTTGTTTAAACTTTAATTTTCATACCTAACGTTTTCAACTATTCAATAGTCTTCTTCAGGGTTTACAGTATACAGCTATAAGTTCTTGAAGGGGTGCAATTATTGTTGAAATCTAATCATTGTGGTCATAGTTATCTGCCCTTGATATACTTTGAAATGCTAGAAAAGGCTTCAGTTCAATATTGTTTAGGCTCTAGTGATCTGCCCATGATGTACCCTACTATACTAGAAGTATGAGATTGTTTTCCAAATTTTTTACTTGCTAAACTACAAATTTGAATGGATTTAGATTAAAACGGGTGAAACAGAAAGTAAAGCTATCAGGCTTCAGTACAACAGGTGAGCGATATCAGGGCCTTCAGGCCCTCTTGTTCTATTTTTGAAGACATTGTGGTCACTTAAAGTAGGTTGAAAGTAAAGCAGAATGCAGCCTGCTTTAAGTCATCATCGGCTAGAATATAAATCTTTTTTTTAAACATATTCATGATTGTAAAATTTGGATATATTTTCTTGGTGGAGGAATAACAGAAAGGCGTAAAAAGGCGTATTTATGGGGTAATGGGTTAAGACAGGATTGACTGTACACAGCTCGGCACTCTTCTCCTCTTCTGCTTGACCTGTGACAGTAAATGACCTGGGGATAAAGATGTCTCCTGGTGGTCAAAGGCAGAGTAGCGGTCACAGCTGGCATTGTAATGTTATCAGTGACTGTCAGCCTATGATTCTTAATAAGTCCAGATAGAGAAAGTCAGCATGCCATCCTCATGTATATTACTCAACATATTACTACTGCTAATATAAAACTATTAGTGCTTAACCATTAACTCCTTAAATACACCTTTTTACACCTTTAATTTATCCCTCCACTGGAGAAATTTGTTTCACTGTTTATAATAGTCATGAATATAATGCGCCATAGGAAATGTTTCCTTTATCCTAGCAGATGGTAGCTGAAAGCAGGATAAAAGTAAAACAGACTGTACCACAAGACACAGTCTGCTTTACTTTTTAGCTCACCTGAGCTAGCTCAGGGTGAGCTTTTGCAATACTTGAATGTCCGGCGTGCGTCGTCCGTCGTCCGTCGTGCGGCGTCAACAATTTTAGTGTTTACACTCTAGAGGTCACAATATTTTTCCAATCTTTCTCAAACTTGCTCAGATTGAATATTACCATAAGAGTTCGGATGAGACCGATTATGATTGAAATTGGACAAATAGGTCAAGAGTTATCTACCTTTGAATTGCTGAAAATGCCATATTTAACAGTGTTTACACTCTAGAGGCTACAATATTTATCCAAGCTTTCTCAAACTTGGTCAGATTGTATATGACTAAAAGAGTTCGAATGAGTTCGATTTTGGTTGAAATCAGATTAATAGATCAAGAGTTATGAACCTTTGAACTGCTGAAAATACCATATTTTACTGTGTTTACACTCTAGAGGCCACAATTTTTATCCAATCTATCTCAAACGTGCTCAGATTGTATCTGACTAAAAGAGTTCAGATGAGGTTGAGTATGATTGAAATCAGACTAACAGGTCCAGAGTTATCTACCTTTGAATTGCTGAAAATGCCATATTTAAGGGTGTTTACACTCTAGAGGCCACAATATTTATCCAATCTATCTCAAACTTGCTCAGATTGTATCTGACCTTAAGAGTTTGGATGAGTTCAATTATGGTTGAAATCAGACAAATAGGTCAAGAGTTATAAACCTTTGAATTGCTGAAAATGATATAATTAACGGTGTTCACACTCTAGAGGCCACAATATTTATCCAAGCTTTCTCAACATGGCTTGATTGCATAAAACCTTCAAAGCTCAAAAAAGTGTGATTATGGTTGAAATAGGATCAATAGATCAAGAGTTATCTACCTTTGAAAATGATATAATTAACGGTGTTCACACTCTAGAGGCCACAATATTTATCCAAGCTTTCTCAACATGGCTTGATTGCATAAAACCTTCAAAGCTCAAAAAAGTGTGATTATGGTTGAAATAGGATCAATAGATCAAGAGTTATCTACCTTTGAATTGCTGAAAATGCGATATTTTACAGCGTTTACACTCTTGCAACTACAGTTTTGAATGGATTTTGATTATACTTGCACACAAAGTATATACATGTACCTATATGTTCTCGAAGGAGTGCAATTATTGTTGAAATCTAATCATTGTGGCAATAGTTATCTGCCTTTGATATACTTTGAAATGCTAGAAAAGGCTTTATTTCAGTATTGTTTAGGCTCTAGTTATTTGCCCTTGATGTACTCTACTATACTAGAATAATGAAGTTGTATTCCATAATTGTTTACATGCTATACTACAAATTTGAATGGATTTAGAATAAAACAGGTGAAACAGAAAGGTTAAGCTATCAGGCTTCAGTACAACAGGTGAGCGATGTCAGGGCCTTCAGGCCCTCTTGTTTAAAAACCGGCGTTTAGTGGTCACCTGTCTTCAGAACTAGAAACAGTTCATGGGTTTATAAAGGGTAAAGAGTATTTGCAAAATTTTAAAAGTGCAAGGAATTTGTATTCAAATTTTAACAAGAAATTATAATCCATAACGAAAGTTTCGCATTGGCAAACTGAAGACCCAAATGATTGAGGAAATGCAGCATGATATCAGGTGTGCACTGTTTGTAATGGAAACAAGAATTGTTCAAGGATAAGCAATACAGTGCTCCCTCTCTAGGACACCCAATGGAAGACAAAAAATGTCTGTCTTGTTTGGAGGGAGTCCTAATAGGGACGGAAATTGGTTAAAATTTTGCAAAAACAGCTTGAATCCATATCAGACACTGTGTAACGCGGCGTCTGATCTGGATTCCAGTTGTTTGGAGGGAGTCATTAATCGTTTTTCTGTCAAAATAGCTATAATGTTACTTAGAGAAAAATAGCAGACAACATTTTTTAAGCAGACAACATAGCAGACGTGAAAAGGTTGGACATACTTGTTTTGTTTGAGAAACAATGGCAAATCTTGGTGTAAGGAGGGACGCATTGTTGGGATGGGCGTTGTAGGGAGGGGGCACTGTATCTGTACAAATGTACACCCCTTCAAGTTGATAATGAACTTTTCCTTAAGTACAAAGGAGCTATTTTTTCATGGGTTAAATTAAGCAGGCCTAGTCACAGTGTGAAGCTGTGACCAATTGTTATTAGTAAGTGTAACCATGGAAATGTGTTGGCATCTTAAGGAATGGCATGCTGTGACTAATTTCTGATAAATATTCAAATTTGTCTTGGCTCCTAATAATATCTTGCTTCTTGCTCTCAAGTGACACTGGTTCCATGTTCATTGCATGCAGATATGTGCAAATGGCTATAATCTGAGATTGAATCCCATAAATTGGTGTTTTTGATGTGTGCCCAGGAGTCTAATTAACCTTTCATGTCTGTTGCAGACAGTGCTGCCCTCTAGACTGGTACAAATGTGGCCATTTTTATAGACTGGTTAGCTCCTTCTGCTTCTGACTTTTGAACCAGTCTATATAACATGGATTCTTGTGGTTATTTTTGTTTGAATGTGTCAGTTTCAGTATGGAGTGACCAGGTCTCCAAGCTCTTGATAATTGTCAAGGGAACAATAAAGCTCTCGGAGAGTTGTGATATGCTGGGAGTGTGACTCTAGTGCTTTTGTTGTTGTTCTCTCCCCATCAAGGGTCAGAGACATTGCATGTCTAACTAATGCCATTCAACATGAAATAATCTTGAACATAATGATTCCATATTTTTAATTATAATTGTGAAATCCTACATAAATAATCATTAATAGTATAACTTTACACTGTAACCATAAAGACCCCCCCCCCATACACACATACCTACCCCCTCCCTTGTGACACACTCGCACACCTTCCCTCCATATATCTGCAAGGATAATCAAGAAACACTGATTTATCCCATAGCTTGTTCCTAGTTTTGAAAACAAGGGACCACTTAAAGCAGCCTGCTTTAAGTTTAAGCCACCACCTGCTAGAATAAAGAAACCATTTTTGATGGTAATATTTAATATTCATGAATGTATAAATTGGAACTACATTTGTATTTTCTTCAGTGGAAGAATTCATTACATGTGCTAAAAGGCGCTTCTATGGGGGAAAGGGTTAAAAACTGGTTAACTGAAACACACTGACCATTTGGGCATTTAAATCAGGTTATTGTTGTTGTTGTTTTTTAAAGTTTTAATATTACGGGAGTGAGCATTATGCCGTATCAAAACAAAAGCGTCATTCAAACAGATATTGGTCAAAATTTCTTAGAAATTCATTCAAGTGAAGTAGTATTTTAGACTATAAATAGTTTTTTCTTACCATGGAGATATTCTAGCTTGATGGGATGTTTTCAAGCAGTGTTTTCTCCAGCTTTTGCACACAGGGGGCCCTTGAGGGCCCATGGGCAACAGTTAAGGGGCCCTTTTCCAAACTAGAGGGCCTTTTTAAAAAATTGTTCAAACTTTGTAATAATAATTCTTTACTTATTTAATATACTGTTTTGAAGTGAACTAAACGGTCTCCATGCTTTTCAATTATCATAAAATGTTTTGATTTGTTTAATCATTGTGTATATTTCATGTATGAATCGGTCAGAGCAAATCGTACCACTGTTAATTTAGGCAAATGCAGAGTCAGTGTGCTTTCATTGAAGTTGCATGTTACTGACATCAGACTGGGTTTTGTCTAATTCTTCACAAACTGAACAAAACACTGTTTTCGTGTCGGTGTTGTACACTCCAGTATTGGATTCCTGTCCTTTATACGGAAGAAGAAGAAGAAGAAGAAGAATTAAGCCAGCGATTATTTTTTCCGTCCGTATTTAAAGCATGCCAACATGGTAAAGCTACTTTCACTTTCAATGAAACATTTTTTAGCGAGTCCGAGTTGGAAAATCTCATTGCGACATTTTGTTTAGACTTTTCAATAAGGTTTGGGATACTTTTATTTTCAGATTAAACTACATCTACTGACCGTGCGTCTGTTTTGTTTCATGTTTACAAAACTCAATATTTTCAACTCGCTGCACCGTCTGCCATACATAATTCCGGGACAATCGTTTGCCGGACCATTGTACGGCTCCCTATTCGGATTTTCGGTAGTTTTTCGAATATTTCAAATAACAAATATTTATCTCGCGCTCTTTAGGCACTCGGATCTTATTGTTCATACCATGAAAAACAATAGTTTTTAAATCATCTTGGGACGATACATTGTCGAATTTGATAGATACGGATTCAGTTTTATGCGATACCGATATTTTTTTAACTGGTCCCGCATTCTACCTGCATAATATGCTCATTCTAGAAGCTTGGAAATGCAGTGCAATTTAATTGAATAAAGCGCGTAGACGATCATGTTGCGGAAATGGAGAACAGTCTCGGTTTCATCTTTGTGTTTATTATTAAACTTTATACAGCTATATATAGCAATCTTGAGGAATTCCAAAATAGAGTTCGAACCGCCATAAATTTGGGATTACCCATTGAAAACAGCAATGGTCATTTATTACCGCGAGTACGCCCATAAGGGCCCCGGGTAAGTATGCAAGTGCGTTCTTCGAGATTTTAGTGTGCTAAAAAACGCAAGGGCGCGGGCTGGAGAAAACACCGTTCAAGTGATCTTAACTGCATCATCAATCAAGCAGCTATCATTTTAAAAGGGTATTATTTAGGCGGAATTTATTCTCATAATAAAAAAAGTTTTTTTCTGACTATCTAGATATGTAATCAGAGATGATGTCTTTTACCCATTACCCCATAGCCTGTTTCCAGTTTTAAAAACAGGCAGTGTTACTGCAGGACTGAAATTTTAGGGGGTCATTCTTGACCCCCTTGATGAAAATGTGGGGGTCATTTGGAAATTTTGGGGGTTACAGGATAGTTTGAACATTTTTGACGTTTATAGATAGATATTGAATAAAATACTTATTTGTGTTGTTCAGTGTCTTATATCACACTTAATTAATGTAATTGAGAGACAACTGATCTAACTATAGAAGAACTTCTATTTCTATAACACCTCATCAGTGAAGTATGCCTACGGTCAGTGCATTACACTATGACTTCAGACAAGCAAACAGTTTTCATTTTTTCAGGCCAAGTTCTTTATGCAGGCAACCGTTTGTGAGAAAAAATGGTCAACTTTGTTAAATATAGAAGACTTCGATACCCTAAGTGTCATTTATTTATATCACGAATGAAGAACGAAATTTATCGTATATAAAATGAAACTGACAGACTGTGAGACTTGTAGATCTGGCCAGACAGACGAAGGTAATTTGATCCCGTAAAGTAGATGACATAACACATGTGCATTTTATTCTCTTTGTTTGGGCGCTGAAGAGATAAGTAATTAAGTAAAATAGTCTGCGATTTTAGCAGACGATGCTTGAGCCTTTACGTTCATTACCCCAATCAAAACACTTTTAGCAAAGTGAGTTCAATTAACAAACAACAATGGCGACCGGTTCTGGCGATTAGCGGTACTACGGAAGTTTAAATCATTTTCAAAGGAAGCCATTTAAAAGCATATTCAAACACAATTAGTCTAGATCTAAGGATCTAATTAAATACCAAACACGGAATATGTGCAGTTTTAATATATTTCGCCCTTTTCAACTGTAGATTTTTAATTACTCGTGACTTTATATGCCAATCGAACTGAACTCTTATACCCACAATGCATCCGTCAAAACAACGAAAATGGCCATTATCGGACTCTGTCAATTTCGTAACCGACATGCATACAACACAGAATACATAATGCTGTATTTACTCCGGCGTCGGCGGCATGCTTTCAATGAATATGCCGATTTAAACATTTTTAGTTTCAGTTAGTCGGCAGAATTGACTTGCGTCACATAAAACGCACTTGCTGAATTTAGTTGCGCCAAAAGTGATTTTGTTGTGTCAAAAACGCAATGAAACGCGCTCTCGCGGTAACACTGAACAGGTGAACATTTAAAGACTTTACGTAGATTGAAAATAAAGCAGAATGTTTTACTTGCAGCCTTTTTTAAGCTTCTATGAAAATATATTTCTTATGGTGAATTTCATGACTGTATAATGTGAAACTATTTACTTCAGTCGGGAATAAATTAAAGGTTTAAAAAGATGCATTAATGAAGAAAGGTAACAAAACCTAGAATTAGCTCCAGCTAAGTGATCTGCCGGCCCGTTTCAATGACTTCATGCCATAAATATTGCCGTAAGTCAGATTATATAAAGTCTCAATTATTATTTATTTTTCCATCTAATCCTGTCTTGTGACATCTCTTTGGAATCGTCACAAGTCAGGATTAGATAGAGAAATCAGAAATTAAATGTATTTTAATGTTTTGACTTACAACCGTTTTTATCATACAAAGTTTTATGAAACGGGGCCCCAGCTGGTTGGGGGAGAAGTGATTTTCCACATGCATATCCAGACTTGTTAACTGGTAATCAGAGCTGTATGATGTACAGATACTGTCAGGCATTAGTTCACTAACTGATCCCCTAGATAAACCCATCATACTGATGAAGATGTTGAAAGTCTCCAAAATATTCAAAATATACATACAGTAAATACTACATGTGTGCACCACCATTTGAACAATTAAACTGAAGAAATTTGAACATCTTAAAACACATGTCACTGCTTAGATGCAGGACAAAAGTGATGCAGAAAACTCTCTGCATTACTTTTGTCCTGCATTAAGCTGCAACATTTTGTAAGGCCAGCTCCAATGCATATTCTTGCAAGTGGAAGATGAACATAAGTATGACAGTGCTTAGTTAACATGGGATGTTTATTTGTATTTTAAACAAGCTGGTTAACTTAACCTTGGAAAATGGATACCCCAAAGAGAGAATTCCAGATACATGGAGCCTTATCTTGGTTTATTCTGGGTTCTTTGCCACACCTGATGTAAAGCACAGCTATAATTTATTCCTCCACTGAAGAAAATTGTTCCAATTTAAACAGTCATGAATGTGTAAACAAGAAATATCTTTAAAAAAGATATTCGGCGGAATGAGTGGTTGAACTAAGGCTATATAGATGGGTGTGCAAAATTGAATTAAATTGAGGTTTTCAAAGAATATATATCTTGGATTGAAAAGCAAAAAATACAAGTATTCAATTGAAACAGTAACTTTTATTTAAAATGCAAAACTATCATGTACAGAAATGCAAAACAAAACAATAATTTAACTCATATCCTAGCTACTGGTAGGAGATCCTCACATTAATCTATTGTTCCATTCATAGAGTTTCTTGAAACAAACTATAGCATACACAAATGTACAGATACAACAATCTACTGTACTTCACTCTTGTAAATAATGATGAAACAACACAATTGTGTTTAACTCACTTGAGGCTATTCATATATAAAATATTGCTTTTAATGTATGGCAAATGTGTACAAATAGTTAACAATTAAAACAAATTGGTTGTAAACAATTATGAAACACCTAGCTTCCTCTGTATATCTATAAATAGATTTCAGATCATAGCATAATTTTGTCAATTCTGTGGCCTAGTGTAGCAAACAGACAGCCTGTATCTCTAAATTTTACACCACAGTCCACATCATGTAAAACTGTAATGGGACATAAACCAGCCTACAGGGCTCCAGATAAGAGTGAGTAAACTAAACAAATCACATTTTTTCACCTCTTTTAGCACCAAACCCTATGGTATTACCACTCATTTTGATTGTTTTGAAGAGACAATTCATATGTATAGTGACACCACAGGGTTTAATGCACAAATAAAGATTTTAAGTTTTGAAACAATTCCCTTATCTGGAGCCCTGGCTACTATCCAATCAGACTATTCAGTTTCAACAGGTGCTCTTAATTCTAAATTTCTGATCAAATATTATTGGTTGAAATGTGTGGCCAAATATTAAAGTGTGTCTAAATAGAAAACAGTCAGCTCCGCCGAAAAAAGTATTTATATCCCAGCAAATGGTAGCTTAATGCAGGCTGAAAGTAAAGAAGAATGTGCCTTACGGCACATTCTGCTTTACTTACAACTAGCTTTAAGTGGTCTACTAGCTGTTTTCAAAACTAGAAAAGGGCTATAGGGTAATGGGTTAAGGAAAAATCTATCTATTACAACCTTTCAGAAGATTTTTTATGCTTTAGGAAGAACATTGCCTAACCCTTCTCCAGCTGCTTTACCAGCATATACTGATGAATGCTGTTTGAAACAAGTGTAGACCCTGAGGTCTGAGACAGCTCCTGATCACTCAGTCTCCACTAGCTGTTTTATTATAGAATCTGTATGACTCACCATATATTTCCACTTCTTTATTTTGAGAACGACTAAATAATTCCAATGGTAGAGTTCATAGTGGATGAAGTTTTATATATGAATCAGGGCTCCAGATAAGGGGAGTATTTCAAAATCTAAAATCTTTATTTCTGCTTTAAACCCTATGGTGTCACTACTCATAGGATTTGGTGCTGTATAAGTGAGTAAATGTTGGATTTGTTCAGATTACTCCCCCTTATCTGGGGCCCTGTGAATATTCAGCAGGAGAAGGGTTAAACATTATCAGTCATTGAATTTTGCCTTCAGCGTTGGTGATATTATTACTGTAGGTAATGCAAATCCAATGTTCCACAGTGCTAAAGAGATAATAGCCATTTCTATGAATGAAAAAACTGGTTTTCACCGCCGTTACACTTCTGACTCTAGTGTCCTTGAGGAAAGTGAATGTTTGTGTTGTCATGGACAGAGGACTCTAGCATCGGTTACCATCCGGCCCAAATTCTTTCACTTGAAATGGGTATCCATGTAGAATTAACTCCTTCCCTGCCAACAAATCATCTGATTTGAAACTGGAGTCTGCTTTTAGATTTCACATTATAAGAGCTCCAGATAAAGGGAGTATTTAAAAAACTAAAATCTTTATTTCTGCATTAAACCCTATGGTGTCATACTCATTAGAATTGTCTCTTTTCGAGATTCTAATGAGTATGACACCATAGGATTTACTTTTGAAACAAGTGAGAAAATGTTGAATTCGTTTCATTTACTCCCTCTTATCTGGAGCCTTGAAATTTTACATTTTACGTAAAATGACTGACAAAATAACAATTTCAGTGTCAAACAGTTTGGATACTGCTCAGATGCAGCGTAACTCGTGCTCTAACCAGGATTTAAACTGTTTACCCAGATCAAGAAAACTGGGTTTCTACACTCTCAGGGTTAAGTTGGTGAATAACAAAATGTCATTGATTCCTTCATTTTAAATTGGACCAATTTATAATGACGCCAAATTAAGATGGCAAGTAAATTGAGATGGTGTCAATTATTTTGTAAATTGACATGATTTATATTAAGGAGAGGTCTAATGATGAATTTAAGTTTATACCCACCATTGTCATGACATGATTTTACATGATAATGTAAAGTAATAAATGATAATTTTAATCCCAAGTTTTGATATCTAAAATTGAGCTCAGTTATATAGTACTTGTCTTCACATTAACCCATTACTCCTCAGAATTAATACACCTTTTTACACTTTCAATTACTTACATCACTGAAGAAAAAAGTTCCCTTTTCAAGAGTTATAAATGGTCAACATATGAAATATTTGCTATCATAGCTGATCGCAGCTTTAAGCAAGTTGAAAGTAAACATTATAATGCACCTTAAAACTAGACACAGGCTATAGGGTAACGGGTTAAAGCAGGTTGAATCTAAAGCAGACAGCGTCCTAAGGGGCATTCTGCTTTACATTCAATCTACTTCAAGTGGTCACCTGTCTTCAAAACTGAAAACAGGCAATGGGATAAAGGGTCAAGTTAAAAGTTATTGTGATGGATACCTAGCTTGCTAGGTTTGTTATCGAGAGGGGAAGTAGGGTGACTGGGTTCTAGATGCTCATGTTTATTAAACCTCCACAAACAAAAGTTGAGGGGGTATACTGGAATCAGTCTGTTGGTCAGTCGTTCACACTAGGTCTTTTTGACCTTGACCTCTGGCCTTGAAATTTGTGGTAGGTGTGTCTGCAAAATATTGTATGGTAGCTTATCCTTCAGTTTGAGTCTGATTCGCTAGATACTTGGCATATTGTTAATCAGGAGAAGTAAAGGAGCAAAACACAAATTTTTGATCTCTTTGACCTAAATTGACCTTTACCTCTGGCCTCGAAATTGCTGATGTCTGCAAAATTCTGTAAAGTGAACTCCTCCTTCTTTCAGTCGGATTCACCTGATACCTGGCATAAATGTTAATCAGGAGAATTAGATGTGTAAGACATAAATTTCAGATCTCTTTGAAATTGATCTTGACCTTTGGCCTTGTAATTGCTGGTCGGTCTACAAAATTTAACTCCCTACCTACAATGGCCATCCAAACAACGACTCACTCCTTATAATGACCCTTGCAGCTGTTCGACCTAACATTTATAACTAACGATTTCATTGCTGAAATATCGTAAGTGTATATTTTGATAGAATGAATATGATGACCAGTGACAGCTTGAATCCAGATCAGACGCAGAGTTTTATCTGGATTCAAGCTGTTTGCAAATGTAAGCCAGGTCTTAACTTTCCCTCCCTATAACGACTCCCTTTGCAAATGTAAGCCAGGTCTTAACTTTCCCTCCCTATAATGACTCCCTCCAAACAACACACACAATGAGTGTCCCCTGTTGGGTGTCATTGTAGAAAAGGAGCACTATATTTTAGAATTACCCTCTATTTTGGAGCTATGCTGGCCTAAACCCCTTCACTCCTGTGATGTAATCAGCACTTTGTACAAATAGTATCTTATCTGCTTTTATTTCTCAAAGTTAAATTTTAGGTTAATTGATTAAAGTTCATCTTAATGATATCTTAATTAATATCTCAAACAGCTTGGATCCCGAATAGGTTCTTAGTTACCGAGCATCTAATCAGGATCCAAACTGTTTGTAATTTTACTCGGGGTAAGGCAGTGAAGGGGTTACAAAAACTTAAAAACAATTGCAGCTCCCTGGCATAGAAGCCTTTATTGTTTGGTAACAGCATTTCAGTGAGTGTATTTATAACGACAAATCAGCTGTGAGAGGCAGTGGATTTTTAATATAAGGTTAAAATATGACCATGACCTTAAAAAAGCTCCAACTAATACCGTTGGCTTGTTAGCTGTATAAAAATCTAGCCCTCTGCTCGCTCCCCTGGGGATGTCACTTGATGATTCTAAGTATCTGCAGACACAGAAATCTATTCTAATTTCATTTTCTCGCCCTAACAAGATGAGGGAAATGGAACAGAACAGAATTAGCACAGGCCTGAGTAGAGCCATGGCTTACAGTTTGGTTTTTTCCAAAATTGAAATACAGTCGAACTTCGTTATCTCGAACTCGGTTAAGTCAATCATACCTGTATTTCAAAGTTAAAACCTGGCTAAGCCAGGTTTTAATTTTGAAATATGGGTATGACTAAACTGAGCATAAGATAATGCTGCTCTTGTATCGAAATATCGGATACATGTAGTTTGATTTAAGCGAGATCGAGATATCTAAGTTTGACTGTAATTCTCTCCAATTGTTTACCATGGACAACAAAAGAATGTAATGTTCTCTAACTAGTAAAGTAAGTATGACTGAAATACTGAAAGTTTGACGATAAACCCAACTTATTCACTGACATTGAATCCAGCTCTATTATGACAGTTTTGATCCAAACAGTGATAGACATAATATAACAATCATTATTGTACTGTAAGTGATCTGTGAGTGAAATTACATTCTGGAGTCCTCTTCAGATAAGTGACTTATGTTAATACAGGATTGAAATAATGCTATTGGATCTTTTCTGCAGTATTTTCATCTTATATTAACCCTTTACCCCTTAGCCTGTTTCTAATTTTGAAAACAGGTGACTACTTAAAACAAGTTGAAAGTACTAAGCAGAATGTGCCTTAAGGCACATTCTGCTTTACTTTCAACCTGCTGCTGCTATCTGCTAGGACGTAGAAAGTATTTCCTATGGTACATATTTATGCCTGTATAAATTGGAACTATATTTTTCAGTGTAGGAATAAATTAATAGCGTAAAAAGGTGTATAATTATGAGGGGAAAGGGTAAAGTATCTGCATGCATGAGGTACTGCACAATATTATTCTATTGAGCGGTAGTTTAATTCAAGATTGACTGTAATACTCTGTAGATTCAGGGCGCTAGTGGGTAAACTCTACTAAAAACAGTGAGAATTCCTTGTAAAATTAATTACAGAGGGGACACTTGTTTTTTCTTGGAAAAAAATGGATTACGAGCTGTTTAAGTTTCTCCCTGAGAGGTTAATAATTTTTTTGGAATTTATGTAAAATGAAGTAGATTAAAAGACAGTTAATTGTGTTTTATGACTGAACTGTTGTCGATTGTTACAATGAAGAAGAAACCAGAACTTACCTCACTTGTATTTCCATACTGCTATATTGTTTATTAATACACCAGCAGGTAGATCTTTTTCTTTTATCAGAAATGGAATACCAAGCAATATGGGTAGTTTTAACCCATTACCCCATAGCCTGTTTCTAGTATTGAATATAGGTAACTACTTAAACAGGTTGAAAGTAAATCAGAGTGTGCTGTAATTTAAGACACATTCTGCTTTACTTTCAGCCTTTTTTAAGCTACAATCTGCTAGAAAAAAAACAAAAATCTTATGACACATATTGATGATTGTTTAAAGTGTAATTGTTTTCTTCCGTCTAGGAATAAACTAAGAAAGTAAAAAGGTGTATTTATGGGGTATTGGGTATATATGATTTTTTTTTTTAAGCTGATTAAATGTTGTATTATTAACCTTGTACTCAATTATAACCAGAAGCATATTAACAAGGAAATGGCAGAGGGAAAAATAAAATAAATGATTTAAACCATAAAGCAGGATTGAGTTGATTTAAATACCATAACCTAGCAGACATTTGCTATGTAGGATCCTAGTGTGAGTGGAATTTACTGTCATATATGCTTCAACTGGTTTTATTCTCCTTTTATTGGTGTCCGACTAGAAGTGAAAGATTAAGTCAGGCTAGCTTAATTTATATGAAATATAATCATAATTAACATGAGTTCTTTTACAATTTTGAAAAGCAAAAGAATTCTGTGTGAATGCAGGGCTGCCATTTCTCCGGATTTTCCTAAATCTTCGGATTTTTTTCTGGTATATGGTAGCTTAAAGCAGACTGAAAGTAAAGCAGATTGCGCCTTAAAGCGCATTCTGCTTTACTTCAAGCCTGCTTTAAGAAGTCGTGTGTCAACAAAATCAGAAACAGACGACTTGGTAAAGGTATGATTCGTAATGTCAAACTTGAAAAATGCAAATTTGGAAATCTTAGGATTTTTCATGTCATCTTATGGCAGCCCTGTGAATGATGGCAGAATTTTGCACTTAAAACTACAAAGAAAGGTTACAGAGTGTAAAGACTGCAATAATTGGCCTGATCTTGATTCACTCAGTTTTCACTCATTAACCCATTTGCCTATAAATATATACGCCTTTAGTTTATTCCTCTACCGAAGAAAATAGTTACCAATTTATACAAATATTAATATGTATTGATCATAAGCAGGTGATCATGAAAGCTTAAAGCAGGCTGAAAGTTAAGCAGAGTGCACCTTAAGGGACATTTTGCTTTACTTTAGTCCTGCTTTAAGAGGTCACTTATCTTCAATACTAGAATCAGGCTATATGGGGTAGATGGTTACAAGCAGACATGCAGCTATAGAAGATTTATGAATGACTTTTGTCTTGCATTTAGCTGCCACAATTAAGGTCTGTCTGATGAGAATTGTAATCCTCAAGCAAATGAATATTTAATACAAGATGAAAGTAATGCAGAAAACTCCTACAGCAATAAATTTGTCTTTAAGACCAACAATGACTTTCATGAGTTTCTCTTAACCCATTACTCCATAAATACGCCTTCTTTATGCCTTTAATTTATTCCTCCACTGAGGAAAATAGTTTAAATTCATTCTGTTATGAATATGTATGTATGATATGAACTATTTTCTATATCCCCCCCCCCCCCCCCACCTAATTTTTTAGAGAGTGAACAGATCAACACATGAACACTGTTGAGTGCTATATATATATGCCCCGAGAGTTTCCATATAGGTCATGTCGAGTATAATAAAGCTGCAAAGATCTATCGACCTTAACCCCATAAATACTGTTACCCTGTAGTTCAACATGTCTTAATTACCGTCATGATTGTCATTTATTCAATAAATTGATGGATCGGTCACTAACTTCAATCGTTTTACGCTCTTTGTGAAACCGCTAGCATGAGATAACAAATCAATTTTCACATCTATCAAATTATTTATTTGTGAAATGTATACTTAATTTGTTAACCTTTGTTTTGACATGGTCTATTCATTAACACTGTCAGATTAATTTAGTTCTTCTGGGTGGTTTACTCGACCTTGGAGTCCATGAAATAAGACCCTATAATTTGCATAGCTGTAATTAATAGGAGTTTTTAACCACATAGCCTGTTTCTGGTTTTGAAGACAGGTGGCCACTTAAAGCAGGTTGAAAGTAAACCAGAATATTTTGTGCAATTCATGACAATAGAAAGTGGAACCATTTTCTTCAATGCAGAAATAAAAAAAAGGCTTATTTATTGAGTAGTGGGTTAAAGTTTAAGCATGTGGAAACTCAAAAGAAGGACCCTTTGGTTATCCCATTAACCCATAAATATGCCTTTTTACGCCTCTAATTTTGTTCCTTTACTGAAGAAAGTAGTTCCATTTTATACAGTCAATGAACATAATATATTTCAGGAAATATTTTCTATTTTCTAGCAGATGGTAGCTTATATTATTATTAAAAGCTGGCTGAAAGTAAATCAAAAGCAGAATGCACCTTAAGGTGCATTCTGCTTTACTTTCAACCTGCTTTCAGTGGTCACCTGTTTCAATACTAGAAACATGTGGACTTTGGGGTAATGGGTTATGTGTAAATATTGGTTGTGTGTCATTGGCCCATGTCTTCAATCATATGATACACATTTGTATTATACAATCTGGGGATTGAAATGTTAGACAAGGCAATATAGATGTAAAATTAAAGCATTAAATATGTAATATCTGTTCAGACATAGTAAACCTCAAATATTTGTACGCTCTCTTAGATGTTTTTCATCTCGTTACAATTGTCGTCTGCTACTCTTCTAAAAATGGAATTTTCAAAATTTCTTTTTCAAAACAGGGATCAGGGTGTCATGCAAACAGCTTGGATCTTGATGAGAAACAGCAAAATAGCAGCATCTCATCTTGTCACAAGCTGTTTGCAAAGGTAATCCATTTTACCGCTAGCATGCAAAGAATTGAAAAACAGGACTTCAGTTGAATTTGTTGTACCCTGACCAATGGCAGAAGCAACAGAATCTCTGTCAAGACTCAGGTGACTGCTTAATGCAGGATATAAATAATGTAGAAATGTCCTATTGGAGCTTTCTACATTATTTTTTTCCAGCATTTAGCATCTATTCTTGTGTTAAAAGGCTACCCATGGGTCTGCTATTGTTTGGTCAATTAACCCATTTTACCCCATAGATACGCCTTTTTACGCCTCAAATTATCTGCACTGAAGAAAATAGTTCCAATTTATACAGTCATGGATATCTATTGTAAGAAATATTTTTTATATTCTTTCAGATGGTAGCTTAAAGGTAGCTGAAAATAAAGCTTGAGGCGCATTCTGCTTTACTTTCAATCTGCTTTAAGTGGTCATCTGTCTTCAAAACTAGAAACATCGGTTTATTAAAGTGTGGCTGTTGTGAATTGAGAATAGCGAGAATTATTCTCAAGACCTTTGTTCAGCAAATTTTTCAATGTAGCTCGACATAAGTATGCTGGACATTAGTAATGCAAAAAGCAGCTAAAGGAGCTTTCTGCCTTACATAATTTTTATGCCCTGCATTCAGTAGCCACAAGTCTTCAAGATTGTTTGTTTGTGTTGTTTATCAATGATAATGCAAGGATTGATTTTATGTAAAACATATAGAATGGAAGCCCACAAAGAAATTACATTGGTAATTTATTGATGTCTAGTGGTGTACAACAATTCCTAAGGTATGCAAATTGCCGTAACTCATTTGGCCAAAGAAAATATCCTCTGCCCAAAACACTTGGTAGAGGTAACCTTGTGTCTTCTGCAACAAACTTTAAAAGCAATGAAAAAAACAGTCTCAGAACTTGTAGCAGATGCCAAGTGACTTTGACTTACTTGACTGAAGCCTTTTTAGCTCACCTGAGCCAAAGGCTCAAGGTGAGCTATTCGGATGGCCCTGTGTCCGGCGTCGTGCGTCGTCCGGCGTTCATCATCCGTCGTCGTTAACAATTGCTTCAAATGACATCTCCTCCTATACCGCTGAACAGATTTCAACCAAACTTTACAGAAATGTTTCTTGGGTCAAGCTCTTTCAAATTTGTTCAAAGAATTAAAAACAATGCAGAACTCTGGTTGCCATGGCAACCAAAGTGAAAAAATAATGAAATCTTAAAAAATCTTCTTGTCAAAAACTACAAGGGCCAGAGCTTAGATATTTGGCACATAGCATCACCCACAGGTCCTCTGTCAAGTTTGTTCAAATTATGCCCCTGGGGTCAAAATTGGCCCCGTCCCAGGGGTCACAGTTTTACATAGAGTTATATAGTGAAATTTTCAAACGTCTGCTCCTCTGAAACTAATATGTCCAGAGCTTTGATATTTGGCATGGTGACACTTCTAGATGACCTTTACCAATATTGTTCAAATGGTTATGGTTGGTTGCATATCTAGGTCACAGGAGCTAAAAATAGATTTTTTTGATGAAAACTTAAAAAATCTTCTAGTCTGAAACTACAAGGGCCATATAGCTTAGATATTTGACACATAGCATCACCTACAGGTCATCTATCAACTTTGTTCAAATTATGCCCCTGGGGTCAAAATTGGCCCTGCCCCGGGGGGGGGGGGGGGGGTCACAGTTTAACAAAGAGTTATATAGTGAAAATTTCAAACGTCTTCTGCTCCAAAACTGATATGGCCAGAGCTTTGATATTTGGCATGATGACACTTCTAGATGTCCTTTACCATTTTTTGTACAAATGGTTGCAGTCTGTTGCATATGTAGGTCACAGGAGCTAAAAATAGATTTTTTTGATGGGAACTTAAAAAATCTTTTTGTCTAAAACCCTAGTACCCTGATCTTAGATATTTGGCAAATAGCATCATCTACAGGTGCTCTATCAAGATTGTTCAAATTATGCCCCTCGGGTAAAAAATGACCCCCGTCAAGGACATAAATCATCTCCATTTTTCAGTTATTCTCAGGTGAGCGAAATATGCCCCATGGGGCTCTTGTTAACTATGACATGCTGTTGCCCACTCGTTACCGCTGTGGGTTTGAATCTGGGCACTTCGGAACTTTCATGAGGGGAAGCCTTCCAACTGGCATGGGGGAAGGATGATGGTGCCACCCAGTCGCCGATATGTGCCTGAAACTGCATAAAGGACTTCTTGGGTCTTCTTAACCAATAGTGATCATCACAGGTGTGTAGATGTTATGAGCCATAGAAAAAATGTCAGACTTTGGGAAAATGGGGATGATGCACTATCTAGAATTTTTCTGCCAGTCCCCAGGGTGTTTGAACTACCAAGATTTGACTTAATACTCTTGCTGGGCTGCAGTTGCTGGTAAAAATCCTAAGATTTTCAAATTTTCAAGCGCTAAAAAGAAATCTTACCTTTGAAACACTTTTGCTGCCAGACTTTATAGGCCTCGCACTAACATGATTGTGCAAACAGTTTGGATCCAGTTCAGACGCTGCATTACGCCACATCTGATCTGGATCTAAACCGTTTGACATCCATATCAATGTTTCCTAAAATAAAAATTCATAAAATTACAAATTTTAAAAGTAATTAAGAGCAGAAATCCAAAGATTTCGGAAAATTCTGTAGTTCCGGAGAAGTTCAAAGATTTCGAAAAAAAATCAGGAGAAATTGCAGCCCTGCTCTTGATATAGAGAGCCTTGAAGAATGTACAGAGATGTTGCATATGACTTGATATATAAGTGTCTGCTCTTTATGATTGCTCATCCTGATTTGGGCAAGGAAATTGAAACAAGTTATCACAAAAATGATATATAACAATTGCAATTGGTTATGTAATGTTGCTATGGGTTGGTAAACTAGGTAACAACTTCCTGCAGACATTTATCACCTTTAACTCTTTGTATGCTGGGTTATGTTTTTGTCTGCATTCTGCAACTATTATCTTCTGCTGTAACTGTTCTAAAAATTGAATGTTCAAAATTTCTTTTTAAAATGAGGACAGAGTGTCAAACAGTTGGATCCTGATGAAACTGCATTATGCAGATTCTCTTCTGGATCCAAATTGGTTGCAAAGATTATCATGGTTTCTCGGCTATAAATTTCCATTCATTAACTTCACCTCCCAGTCTCTGACCTTTACATAGTCATCTGACTTTTCCCGAAACCCTGGGAATATGGGAACAAAAAACTTGTGGAATTGACCATTGCAAAATGTTTTGATCCAGATCAAAAGTGGAGTTTGTTTGCTTCTAATTACAATCTATATTTTTTGCCTTTTGATTCTTTATAATGTATATGCCAACTTACTGTATACCCCTTGTTTAATCCCTTTCCCTCCACCTCATAAATGTCCTCCCCTCAATAACAGCAAAACAGTAATAACACCCCCCCTCCTCCAACTCCAAAAAAACAAACAAAAAACAACAACCCTGCATTTTTTTTTAAAAAATCAAGTCAAAAGCTCTTGAACTTTAAACACTGTAAAAGTTATCTCAGCAGATGCCATGTATGCAGAATTCAATAAGGGGTTAAAGAAAATCCAAGTTTTGTTTAGGTCATTCTGCTGTATCTTCAACTTGCTTAGAATGGTCACCTGTCTTCCAAACTAGAGACAGGCTATGGGATAATTGTTTTCAAGGCATTGTCAATATTTGGAAAACATTTCATTAATGAAGTGAGATGGAAAGTAACATAATGGCATGAAGGTTCAACTTGCTTTTAGTGAGCATGGAGTTACAGTGATAAAGGTTGTGTTTGTTTTATATGTAGCCATTCAATTTATGGGCAAATGGTACTTAGAGACAATTCAGGCCAGTTATATAATATTTAACCCTTTCAACTGCACTGCGTAAGCATGCTTGCATTTGGAGAGAGTTTGGATCCTGATCACATGCAGAGTTACTAGGTGTCTTGTCAGGATCCAAAATGTTGGACACTTGCATAGATATTGGTTTAGTCAGAATGTCTAGAAAAATGTTAATTTTGAAAAGGAATTTAAGAAGAGTATGTTGAAGCAGATGAATTTCATGGCAGTAAAAGGGTAAGGGCTTATTGATCAATTTGCCTATGAAATTCTCACACCCTTTTGTGTGAGAAAATTATTGTACAGCCAAGCTGAGCTCTATCCATATAACTATTTGAAAGCTAAGCAATTTTATCATTTGCAACCAGGGCTGTCAGTTTTTAGCTCACCTGGCACGAAGTGCCAAGGTGAGCTATTAGGATCGCTGGATGTCCGTCGTCCGTTCACAATTGTTCGTTAACACTCTAGTGGCTACAAATTTCATTGGATCTTCATGAAACTTGATGACAATGTTTGTCTTGATGAAATCTAGGTCAAGTTTGAATGTGGGTCATGTCCGGTCAAAAACTAGGTCACTAGGTCAAATCATAGAAAAACCTTGTTAACACTCTAGAGACTACAAATTTCATTAGAGATCTTCACGAAAATTGGTCAAAATGATTGTCATGATGAAATCTAGGTCAAAGTTGAATGTGGGTCAAGTCCGGTCAAAAACTAGGTCACTAGGTCAAATCATAGAAAACCCTTGTTAACACTCTAGAGGCTACAAATCTCATTTGATTTTCATGAAACCTGGTCAAAATGTTTGCCTCATTGATATCTAGGTCAAGTTCGAATTTGGGTCAAGTCTGGTCAAAAACTAGGTCACTAGGTCAAATCATAGAAAAACCTTGTTAACACTGTAGAGACTACAAATCTCATTAAATCTGCATGAAAATTAATTCAAATATTCGTCATGATGAAATCGAGGTCAAATTTGAATGTTGATATCTAGGTCAAGTACGAATGTGGGTCATGTCTGGTCAAAAACTAGGTCACTAGGTCAAATCATAGAAAAACCTTGTTAACACTCTAGAGGCTACAAATCACATTTAATTTAGATCTTCATGAAACTTGATCACATTGTTTGACTTATTGATATCTAGGTCAAGTATGAATGTGGGTAATGTCTGGTCAAAAACTAGGTCACTAGGTCAAATCATGAAAGTACATTGTTTACACTCTAGAAGCTACATTTCTCATTTGATCTTGATGAAACTTGGTCAAAATGTTTGCCTTAGTGAAATCTAGGCCAAGGTTGAATATTGGTCATGTTGGATCAAAATCTAGGTCACTATAGGTAAAGTTTTACATGGTGTACCACAGTACCAGGTGAGCGATTGATGAATAGGGGGCACTTCACAACCACATTACGTAATCAGAGACATACTGAATTACACAGAAAATAGGGTTAAACCTGTGTAAATGGTGTGACGTAATGAGTCATTTTACACACAAAACAAGTATTATTTTGTGTAATACACAAAAAGTAGGTCTATTTCTGTGTAATACACAAGAAAAAGGGGTAATGTTGTGTAAGTACACAAGAAAAGGAGCAAAACTTGTGTAACACAAAAAACTGAGTAAAGTCTGTGTCATTACACAAGAATCTGTAAACAAACTGTGTATTTCAGTTTTGGTATATACTAGTAAGCTAACATCTCTGTCATGCGGTGAAATCATTCCGATCGACAGTTTCAGATATATCAGATAAAAACAGAGAGCCACCCATTCACCACATTAAGGTAAGTTTGAGTTTATTTTTCAACAATAGGAGTGTGGTCACTCAATCTTGTCATTACCCTGAACCATTACAAATATATACAACTCTTAATATAATAGTGCCTTTCATATTGCCGCCTGGTGGGACTGTTCGTGTGCTGATTAGATTAATTGGCTAGTCAAGCGGACATGGTAGCTCGACAAGGCAGTAATTTATTTTCAAACAGGCAAGTTGTTAACTTGTGACCCGTTAAAACTGACCAGACTGATAAGATGATGTCTGCTGTAGTAAGACTGTATAAAATTTACTTTGATATATTTACAAGTATCAGAGATAACTTGTACCAATAATAATGAATAATGCTGAAAAGGTAACGCGATCCTTTTCATCCTAGGTGTAACATGACTAGCCTTTTGCAAATAGATTGCATCCAGATCAAACCTAGTATAAAGCAGTATCTGGTCTGATTCCAAACTGTTTAGCTCTTATATTCTTCTTGTTTTAGGTTTAAAAAAACCCATAAAAACTGCTTGGTTTGTTTTTGTTTGTTGGGCAGACTATATTTGAAGCAGACTGCAATTTAGCATGGTAAGGTCAAACATTGTTGTTTGACTCATTAGTAACAAACAGTGCAGACAATGAGCAAATTGCTTTATAAGTTATCTGAACAGAGTCAGCACTGTTTTTCTATACCCCAAATGCTTTTATTCAAAGGTACTTTTTAAAAAAAATTGAGATGTAACCATTTCTCTTGTAGTGGTTATCAAAATTTGTGATAATTGTTTAATTTTGTTACAGACAGAAGGTATCTGAAGATGTATGTGTAATTGTGTCTATCAAAGGCGTCACTAAGTTGAGCTAAGGTTAAAACGTCTTGACATTCAAGATCTTAACCCTTTCACTGACATAACCTAGTTCAATGGTGATTTTCAAACAGACTGGGTTCTGATCAGAATTCGAGTAACACTGCGTCTGCATCCAAACTGTTTGACACTCATTGCCATATAACTTGTGTCAATTGTAACTAAATTTGATTTTTAAGAGATAAAAGCAGATGACAATTTTTAAAGGATATAACTTCATGAAAGTAAAGAGGTAATGATTGAGTGCGAATGAATTGAATTGAGTAATGAATGACTAAGTGTGTTGCCTCCCAAGCTTTGCTAGTTAATAAAGTGATGTCTGCTCAATTTATCAGCATCTGATTTTAAGAAATTTCAGTTTTGATTTAAGTGAATGTCAGTTTAAAAAAATCAAATGTTGGTGTACCCCCTAAGATTTAATAACTTTTTTAAATAACATTTATTAATTTTGATTGATCAAAACACTATATGACATCATGAGGAAGATTCAATGTATTGCTGATAGTAATATCTAGGTACCAAAAATGTTCATTATAGAGATATTGTAATGAAAGGTTGACCATATGGTGTGCGTATATTTCATCTCTGTCGACATTTAATTACATCTACGTTTGGCTAATTGACAGGGGTGAAAATAAACACAACATATAATTTAACAAAGCAATTACTGTACTATCTAGAGATGACAGCCTGAACAAGAGATAACATACCTTTAGCTAGCAGTGTTTGCTCCTGCATACTCATCGTGTAAAACAGTATTTTAACATCGCATACATTTGATTTCATAATATAAATATACACTGCCTACGAATACGTTCATTTAACCTCAGAAATGTGAAATTCAACCTCCAGTTCTTTTTCTACATATTTCGGCACTGATCAGGAGCATACCCTTTAGACGACCACATAGTTAAGCTATTACCCTATATCAGTCTCCTGTCCAATACATTGTAAGCCCCATCATCACAACTGTAATTACGTGTGTCCTGTTTCAAACAGCATTAAATATTGCCATTAGATACACGTCAAAGTGATAGAAGTGATAACTGATTAGAACCAATTAGAGTGCCACCTGGTCTGCTTTGATATATTGTTTTGTGGGTAAATATCTGAACATGTGAACCAATTCTTACAGCTGTGTGAAAACACTAGTCTCTTGATTTCATCACTTTTTGTAAAAATCTATTAAACGGTTTCCGCTTCTTTTTACCTTTTGCTGTAATCAATCTTTATTAAGAATATATAGCAAACTCGTTTAACTATATGCAAACATATTTACACTGAAACTTCTCTATATGGATAAGACAAAATTGGATAAGACGGATTAATGTTCAAGGTCCCTAGGATTTCGTTTTAAATGAGCTTTACTGTATATTTTCCATTTAACCCTTATTACACCAAACATGATGTCTGCTCCTCATGTTTCGTGTACTTAATTTCTTTCATCAACTATGGTTGAGACATCGATGTGTCAAAAATGATTAACATGCTTTACCATTCAGTGAAATATAATATCAGACATTGCTTTTTCGATAGCTATTTGTATACATTAATCACCAAAGTACTCGCAGTACTGTTGTGATGATACGGTATATTTAGTAACTTGGCTACTCAGCGTTAGGAACGTGTTCACTAGCAATAATGATGGAAACAGTATTTACAGATACAGTAAGAAAATCCTAATAAGGTTGTAGATTCTCTCCAGAGTTTATAGCACACATCATTTAACATATTTGCATTTCAAAGATGCAAGTCGGTTAAATTTACTATTTGGAATTAATAGCATAAGATCGAATGCATTTTACACCATAGCAAGCATAATCATATCATATAGTAAATATATACTGTGCTTCCTCTCTACAACAACATCCATTGGGAGACAATTATTGTGTGTGTTGTTCGGAGGGAGTTTATAGAGAGGGGGGAAGTAATACCCTAAGAGATCTGCGTTAGACTTAGCTTACATTTGCAAACTGTTTGTCACTCGTCTGTATGTTTTTTCTGTTAAAAATAACCAATACCTAATTTGGAGAAAAACAGCAGACGATAATTTCAAGCAGACGATATTGCAGTCGAGATAGCGTTAGATACAATTGCCTTGTTTGGGGAACACCCGCAAGTAGTGTTGTAAGGAGGGACTCGTTGTTCGGAGAATGTTGTAAGGAGGGAGTACTGTATGCGTTTACCTTGGTTTCTGTGTTGATATTAAAATGTAATGAATCAAGTTTTCATAATACCATGTATACCGAGTTTTAAATAGATGGTCAATGTAAATAGGAATAAATACGAAAAAGACTCAAGCAGGAAACGTAACACAAACAATACACCCACCTCTCAAGCAGAACACACACACACATAGTCATACCATAACACACACACACACACACAAACACACACACACACACACACACGCACGCACGCACGCACTCACTCAATACCATTGACTTATTCCAAGTCATATAGTCTCAACCTTTTCAACTTATTTAACATTTTAATTTGAGTGGCAAACAGTTTGCCCGGTGTCTGATCTGGTTCCATACTGTTTGTAGTGAACATAAAGACTGTAATAGCATAAAGCCATTTTTTTTAGAAAGAATAACTTCCTTTTAATGTGTCAGATTTACTCTATAAAATAGAGAATACGATATTATTTCCTATTTAAATGCAGCCGAAACGCAAACGCTAAAAATAACATGTAGAAAATTGCATTTTTGTTTAGAAATTCTTATCAATTTCCATGCTGGCCAACACTCCAGCTGTTCAAGGTAGAGACCCGGACCTGCCCCGCATGTGCCGGTAAAGCTTCGGCATTCCACGGCAATGCCCCGGATAAGCCGGTTCTGGTTATCTGTCCCGGTGACTCCCGGTTGTATTAAACATTGTAAAGCACCCAGGACTGTTTGCCGGTGCGAATCAGATAAAAAAAAGGTTCATCCCGGATCCTCCCGGTCGCCTCCCGGTGCCGCAACGGTTGGACTCCCGGTCGCCTCCCGGTGCCGCAACGGTTGGACTCCCGGTCGCCTCCCGGTGCCACAACGGTTGGACTCCCGGTGACTGCCGGTCCGCTCAACCACGGTGCCGCAAAGGTTGGACTCCCGGTGATTGCCGGTCCGCTCAACCACGGTGTCGCAACGGTTGGACTCCCAAATAATTTGTTTTCATTAGTTGTTTTTTTCGTACAGTTCAAGAATAAATAATTTAAAACAAACTGTTAATCCAAAAACATGATTGGTGTATTGTTTTATGTATAATTTATATCAAACGTTTTACAAACAAATAATTTGTTTTCATTAGTGTTTTTTTTTTTCGTACAGTTCAAGAATAAATAATTTAAACAAACTGTTAATTCAAAAACATGATTGGAGTATTGTTTTATGTATAATTTATATCAAACGTTTTACAAACAAACAAGTTGTTTTCAGTAGTGTTTTTTTTTAGTACAGTTCAAGAATAAATAATTTAAACAAACTGTTAATCCAAAAATATGATTGGAGTATTGTTTTATGTATAATTTATATCAAACGTTTTACAAACAAATGATTTGTTTTCAGTAGTATTTTTTTTTTCGAACAGTTCAAGAATAAATAATTTAAACAAACTGTTAATCCAAAAACATGATAGGTGTATTGTTTTATGTATAATTTATATCAAACGTTTTACAAACAAATAATTTGTTTTCATTAGTGGTTTTTGTTTCGTACAGTTCAAGAATAAATAATTTAAACAAACTGTTAATTCAAAAATATGATTGGAGTATTGTTTTATGTATAATTTATATCAAACGTTTTACAAACAAATGTTTTGTTTTCAGTAGTGTTTTTTTTTTTCGTACAGTTCAAGAATAAATAATTTAAACAAACTGTTAATCCAAAAAAAACATGATTGGTGTATTGTTTTATGTATAATTTATATCAAACGTTTTACAAACAAATAATTTGTTTTCATTAGTGGTTTTTTCCCGTACAGTTTAAGAATAAATAGTTTAAACAAACTATTAATTCAAAAATATGATTGGAGTATTGTTTTATGTATAATTTATATCAAACATTTTACAAACAAATAAATGACTTGTATGTATTCATGCAGTAAAGGATTATACAATATCTAATTTATTTTCAGCTTTTGGAGAAAGTTTGGACAACGGGCGAATTTGTGCCAAACAAAGTACATTCATCAATCAGAGGCAGATGAGTTCTTCAAACTTTTGACAGACACTACAAAACAAGTCAAGAATTTCCAAATCATAACAGATGATATCATGCACTTGGAATGGGAACATAACACAGGGTTTGTTCCAGATGATTCAAAAACTAACATTTTTCTAGCATCCTTTACTACTACTTATGCCAGATTACGTCTTTATGATATGCTAGAAAAAATTGGCGACAGAGTGCTTTACATGGATACAGATAGTTGTATATATGTGTCAAAACCCAGGTGTTATGAGCCAGAGTTAGGTGATTATTTAGGACAACTAACAAATGAATTGAAACAAGGTGAATATATAACTCAATTTGTGACAGCAGGTGCCAAGAACTACGCTTATTTGACCAATACAGACAGACATCTGTGTAAAGTACGCGGCTTTACTTTAAACTATGCTAACAGCCAACTGATTAACTTTCAAGTGGTCAAAGATCTAGTGACGACCAATCACAACCACAGTGTGATGACTAGAAATAATTCTAAAATATGCAGGGACAAACGGAAAAGAAAACTATACAACAGAACTGAACACAAAACCTACAGAATGGTGTTCACTAAAAGAGTGATACAACATGATTTGACAACACTCCCGTATGGTTATTAACCTTGCAAAGGCCTTACAAACCTTAGTTGCATATTTTTTTAAATCTATGTAGATGTCTAAAATATACCCTCAGTTTGTAAAATATCATTGTATGTTATCAAACAGTATAAGGGTGTATATATACAAATGTAATAGTTGCTACAAGGATCATGTCAGGTCTTTACAGGGTTAATCAGGTGTTAAATGTCAGATGTGTATCACAGTCTTCATATCCTGGTCTGGTAATAGATGTCTTTTTTTAATAACATCCTTTTGTCAAACACAAGTTAACCTTTTACTCCATAGATACTCATTATTTTACTTCATTTAATTTATTCCATCACTGAAGAAAATAGTTTATACAGGCATATAACCAAGAGAATGTTTTGGATAGGGTAGTAGATTGTGACTTAAAGCAAATTGAGTATAAAGCAGCTTTACTTTCAACTTGCTTATAGTGCTCAGTATCCTCCAAAACTAAACGATAAACACAGTCTATGGAGTAAATGGTAAAACCAATATAGATAAGAGTTTACATAGTGCTGTACAATACTATTCTTATGCAATTCAAATTAACTCTTTCACTACCAAATTTAAAGAGTGTATTTTTGCTCTATAACTGTCACCTTGTTTTCAATGTCAAACGTTCAGGCATTGTGATTGAGTATATGTATTCATAGGAGTGATATAAAGTTTGGATCCTGGTGGAAGTTGGCTTAAGGTTGAGTCTCATCTGGATCGAAACCTTTTGCTCAACAGATTTATTTGTGTTAAGGAGTGAAAAGGGTTAATATGAGACATAGTTAATTCTTAAGCGTTTGTATGCTGAACATTAATAATGAATAAAAACAAAGTGAAAAGAGATATTTACAATGTTTTATTTTACAATATGTACAAAAACAACAATAACAGAAAAACAATAAAAAAAGAAAATTAATATTTGAGCCATTGTATTTTGTGTTTTGTTTTTTTCTCCTTCTCTCCTGGAAGCCCCTGCGATGCTATTCCTCTGATGAACATATGTTGCCCGCCAGTCAAATATTTAGGGGTTGATTTAAGGTTAGGGTTCCCAGGTAATGTCTGGATTTGCTCTGCTGGTGATCGTCTATTTGCTATTAAACTGGATGGTATGTGTATCTCTCTCGTAGCATCATAAAACTGTCGGTAGCCTTCCGGTGCAAATTTGCTCAAAGGTGATACGGCGTGTTTAATTAAGTCAATAATGTGAGAATTTGGGAGAAGTGTTCCTTTATAGATAAGATTACCCTTGTCATTCCATGAGATAATGGGTTTATGCCCAGTTAAGAGTTTATATAATCCAACTGCTCTTTTGTAGTTTTGTTTAGGCACACTATATTCAAGCATGGATAGCATCAGGTCGACATTGTCTGCTGCATGGGATGTCTGTTGAGGCAGATCATAGTCAAGTGGTTGTTGTTGTTGTTCTAATTGGTCTGTCTGTGTTTGTGACTGTCCACTGTCTGCACATTCTTTAGGTAATCCAGTAGAGACCAATTGATCATAACGTCTTTTGGGTATAAGAATTAATTCTCTACTCATATTCAGAAGATTGGAATAATATGTTTTAACAATAAAACCAGGGCTTGTCTGTGTTGCACAAGTTTCAAGCGTTTTTGTTTGATACTGTTACGACGGCTGGACATGAATTGAATGAATGGTTCATGTGGTGCCAAACTCTTTATACTTTGATCAGACAAGGGTAATTTATCATGTAGAAAGTTAAGACACAGTGTGCACAAAATTATAATTTGTCTGTGACTACTGGATTCAATAATAATTTCATACTGTTTTTTATCACAATATACCAAAAACTGTAAATAAGGCAAATTTTCCTTTAACACTTTATCCATGATATATGTACCAGTAACAATGAATAAATGACTCATTCATGCATTTGCAAGTCTATTTATTTACTACCAACAGGTAAAAATACTCGCATAGTTTCCCCAGGAAAAATATCAGTTCTTAGCCTATATTGAGAATTTGTATGTGGTGAAATGTCAATGAGTACATACCCGTAGGGGTTAGAAGTGCATTTTTCATACACACTTTTGAAATAATTTACATTTCCAAAAAACACTTGTGATCCAAAGGTAATTATTTGACGCATATCGCGCATATTATTAAATAAAATGTAATAATGTACTTGCAGACTTAAGGTTTTGGAGTATTTTCCTGGAGGATAAAGAGACTGTGCAAGATAAATGATAGATAAAGATCTATGATGTGATAACACAGAAAATAAATGAACTGCTTCTTGTGATTGAGATAAGGGCATCATTAAGTCATCACAAATTAGTAATGTATGGTCGCTGCCTTCTGTCCATTCTTCAATAAGTTCACGAGTGGGCAATCCTTGAAAAAATATAATGCCTGTCACAATTTGCTTAATCTTATCAAATGTTTTCTGGTATTCACTGTAGCAGTATATTATTTTCTTAGGAGGTATAGAAAACATACCAGCTGCATTTTCTAATATTCGTTTAGTGAAGGTAGTTTTGCCAGATTGACTGGGACCACTACAAAGAATCACAGAAGGGCTTGAAAACTTCAACACACTTTCATGTTTCCACCAACATGTGGTATCCTCCATTTTGTATTTTAGTTAAAATAAACTTGCAAAATTAAAGTGAACAGTACAAGAGTTTTAAGACAATTAAACTGTATGTATTTGTACATGTAATTTATAGGTATGAGACTTATTAAGACACAAAGTAGATGTAAACAGATATACACATACATTTATAGATATAACACACATAGGAATTAAACCTAAAAGCAAGAATAACATATTTAGTATCACTTTATTTACAAAATATACAATTTACAATATACAATTGGAAAATTGTTGAATTACAAAACCATACACATGATCATCATTCCATTGTTTATTGGATGTAAAATAGGATTGAATTTCGGACATAGTATACTTGAACAGTTTCATAATTAAAAAATAGATGACATAATATCCACACACTTGGGAATAAGAAGATTGCAATTTGGTTGTATTATATTTTACATCAGCAGCATTGTCATGTATAAACTTGTCAAACTGTGTATTGTACATCTTGGGTGATTTTCCAAAGCTGTCATAAAATTCTGCATAGGAAGCAGTTTCAAAACAAAATAAAACCCAATGTATCCCTTCACCAGTAGCTACATCTGTATTTACAATAAAAGCACTGGGATACTTGGTCACAGTTTTGGGTAAAGTGTCTCTGGTGTAAATTCCTTGCACCATATCTTTCAATATGGGTACCCTATTAATCACACATAACAGCTGTTCAGTGTTCATGGTTGTAAATATCTAACGTCTCGACTTTGGTCAATTTGCAACAAAGCAGGAAATTCAGCAAAAGCCACACAATTTAATGGCTCAGTAGTGGGTGATGAAAATTTGGTTTCTAATCTGAGATGGCCGTGTTTGACAAGGTTTATATAGGATGCGTTCAGATGGTTAGGTGAAATATTAAACACAAAGAAACAATATCCATTTGCAAATTCTGTTCTGTCAATGTTTAAACCAAATATTTCATTCCATCTTTCTGCTCCTTCATACAAATTGACAAAAGCCGACACATACTCTTGTTTAGTAAAGTCTATTTGCAATGGGCGGCCTGGAATACTGACACCATCTACAAACAGCCCTATCTGATTTACTGAGGCATGAATGAAGTTAAATGGATTATGTGTATAACTTCCATTCACAGCCTTTTGTTTTAAAAATCCAATGACAATTTTAGAAGGTAAGGCAGACTGAAACATGTTATCCCAAAGAAATTCACTGGCTTTGACTGGAACAGTGTTCATTTTGAGTTCTGTTCTAGTCATAAAATACTGAGCTGGGGTCAGTTTAAGTTGACTGCTATGTGCCAATATGATTCCAGGATCCACTTTTATCTTACAGGCTTTGAATACAACATTATCTAATTTTAACACATAACTAGGATTAGTTTCACCAGACATTAAAGTAAAAGGTATATTATTTCTATACATTTTAATGTTTATATTTACACCATTTACAATATATTTGTCAATGGAAAATATATCTTCTAGTAAAGACCCCTCCATTTCAAATGAGGCGCTTTTAGATGTGTAACTAGCCCTTCGTATAAGTCCACCATTGGAACCGTTGACACAGTTGGTATCGTCCAGATTGGGATCATCCTTGTAGAAGAGCTGACTTTCCAGCTGTTTGTTTTCATGCATGGATGACAACATCAACTTGATGTAGGCTTTCCATGGAAAATTATTGGTATTCATAGATACTAGTTTTCCATTCATGTATACTTCTATTTGTGACCACATGGCCTGAAGTGGTATGTTAATAATAGAGGTCTGTTCTGTTGCAGTCATAGCAGTTCCATCAGATTTCAAAATTCTTGCTTTAACATAAAGTTTACTCCTCTTTAGACTAAGGTATTCTAATCCTGATCCTGGAATATAAAACTCAACAGGTGCTTCGTCAGTGGTAAGAGTAGATATAGGTCGACATTCTATGAAACGTATATTCTCAATGGCCACCTGATTTGGAGGAGTAGAGAATATATCCAATTGTTCTGGGTAGACCAAATCTTTATTATTGATATCTAAAAATGCCATTGTCACTGTGTCTGGACTTTATGAAACACGTTGTGTACTTTAATTCTGTTACACCTTTGCTTAGATTTCCTCTTGTTAGCTGTAGATTTCCTGGCTTTCTGATATTTGGTTTGATTTGTTTTAGATTTTGTTGTCTTTGAACCCTTTGTCTTATGGCCTTTTGTTTTAGGTGTCTTTCCCTTCTGTGGATTGGTCTTGGGTTTCTTATTAATCTTTTGTTTTCCAACTTTTTTGGGTTTTTTATTTGGATGTTTTTTTGTCTTTTTATGTCCACTGTGTTTGGTTTTCTTATTAGTTTTATGTTGTTTACCAGCAAGTGTATTAGATCCTTTCTTGGAGGTAGTCTTTGCAGCACTGACAGTTTTTGTTTTTCCACCACCTTTTATACTTTTAACAGGAACTCTTGGTAAACCCATTCTGGTTTCGTGGATATATTCAGACTTTGCTCTTTGTGTGTCAGCTACTACAGGATTTAATTGCTGAATTGTACCTGTTGCTTTGACATGATTGTAGGGCCTGTGTTGGACTTGATAGCCTTGATTGTAAAATGGCATATTATGTCCATAGCTGGGTTTCACATTGCCAGAGTTTCTTTTCACAATATCTTCCCAAAGGTTTGTATCGGAGATATACATATCTACTGACATGATTTACAACTGAAAATAATTCAGTTTCTTTAAGTGAAGTGTTACTGACAAGTCTCCAGTCAAATATGATGCTAATTTGCCTGTGTCGTCTTTTATATAGATGTGAATGTCATGTATGTATTTGGAATTGACAGGGGTGTAACTTGGTGTGTCATACACCATTCCAAATGCGGCTGTAAAATATACCTTTCTTAAAAGAGGAAGCAATGTAGGACCAACAAAACTTTCTTTACAAATATTTGAATACACATAAAAATTTTGTTTCCTAAAAGTAGTTTTTAACTTTTCAATTGTTATTTCGGTCATAGCTACCACCCAAGATCCATCTAAGCATAAAGGGGTATCTAGTTGCACTCTAAAATCAAAAGATGTGTTACGTTTATGAACCTCTTTACTATCAAAGGAACGTAATACCATTCTGTACTCTGTCATGTTAAAGACTGGATATCTGTAGTGTTTACCCAACTATTGTATTTGGAAGGCCAGCCAAGCCACTGAACTAATGCTTCTTTTCCCTGTTTTCTTCGTCTTAAAACTTTTTCAATTAGCCACTTGGTCTGTGCCTGTTTGTTGACTTTAGACAATTCGTTGGAATAAAACACACCCTCTACTGGTGTCCTATCATACTCTACTATTTTATATACTGGTAACCTTTGTCTATAAAATCTTTTGGAAATATAGAATAGTTCTTCTGTCCACCTTTGATTGTATTCTCTTTGAAATGTAGACTTCAAATGAGAGATTCTAACCATGTCACCTACTTTATATTTAAATTGAACAGGTTTTTGCTTTTTATTACTTTTCTTCTTTAGATGAAGTTTTGACATGTACATGGTATATCTCATTTCATCCTCATTAGATTTGTACACATTAGATGGGGGTATATTGCCTAGTGAACTATGAGGTCGATGATTGTAACTATTCACAAGCTGTTGAAGAATGTCTTCATATTTGTATGTTTGTTTACTTCTAAAGTATCTGTACATCATAGACTTAAGAGTTCGAATAGCTACTTCAGCATAATTTGCTTTTGTCTCATTCATAGCAAAATAATGAAATATGCCAGACTTTTCTAGGTACTTTTCTACTTTTTTATTTCTAAATTCACTTCCTCGGTCAGTCCGCAGAGTTTTACACTGACGCCCACTAGAAATAACAGTTTGTATTCCTTTGATCACTTCTTCTCCAGTTTTATCTCTCAGTTTAACTACCCACAAATATCTACTGAAACAATCAATTATTACCAGTAAATACTTCAGATCTGAATTGTACTTGGAAAGAGACTGTACATCGGCCAAGTCAGCATCCCATAGAGAATCAAGGCCTTCCACAACTACAGAATTGCGAATAAATTTTCGTATAGTACGCTTACTTGTACTGTAGCTATCTTGATCATTTAGAAATTGTTTTATTGCTTGTAGTCCAATGTTGTATTTTCCCTCCTTTTTAACAATCTGGTATAGCTTTTTAGGACCAGTAAAAGCAGCTGGATGGTTTGGGTTATACCAGATACTTTGGAGATATTGTTTGTAGGGAGCCATTATTGAAAATGAACAATAATAATATGTGTCAATGCATTTATAGACAAGTAGATAAAATATCTATAATAATTTAACAATAAGGTATTAAAATAAAAAAAAGACAAATCATTTTTAATAGATAAACTTATTTTATTTTTACAATGATCTTATACATACATAATAAAACACAGGAAGAAGTAGAAGTAACATTGCCTTAATATTAGTGATTTGAAAATACATTATACAGTACAAACTCCCAATGATGATCACTAAACTGTGTTAAATATTTCATGGTTAAAACACAAAATATTTTAAAACAATGTTGTGACATTAATAGAGAGATTATACTGTTTACAATTTAAAACTTTACAACTTTTCTATTATGGTCACTAAATTGTATTAAATATTTGATGCTTAAAGCACAGAATATTTAACAAAATGTTGTGACGGTAATAGAGATGTTATAATCCACATATAACTGTGTTAAATAGTTCATGGATAAAACATAAAATATTTTAAAACAATGTTGTGAGAGTAATGGAGAGAATATAATCCACATATTTTTAATCTTTACAACCTTTCTATTATGATCAATACATTTGTTTAAATACTTGATGTTTAAAGCATAAAATATTTAACACAATGCTGTGAAGGCTAGAGAAAGATTATACTATATACATGTTTAATCTTTACTTCAAAGTGTCAGACAAGTACATATTGTTTTTGTACACATATGATATGCAATGTGTCATGTATGTCAATAACCATTTGGTGAGCACTCAGAACACTCTAAAGCGCCTAATAAACTTTGATGATCTAAACCCATGTAACAGGGCTGTACATCTTTAAGCTCTGGAAAACATGTCTCAACTAAGGTAAAAGCAGTTTTAAGTTCACTGTATTGTTTAAATGACAAAGTAATGCCATTCTTGGTAGCACATATACTATCAGCATCAGGAGGCATCCAGAATCTACGAATGTTTACACATGGATACTTGCTGTCTACACTCACATACCAGTTGCCACCCAGATGATAGGTGTATACAGTAGTTTTTCCCTGGCTGACTTGATTAACAGCATCTGCAAGGTCATCCAAACACTTGTAAAGTTCCAACCATCTTTGAGGTGTGAGTGTCACACCATCTTTTGTTGGTTTATTATTTATCCAATAACGAATATGAATGTTGAGTTTATTGTTGTAGTGTCCTGCGGACACATAAATGTTTTTACCGAGAGGTATAGCACACTTTGAGCAGACATTGTTTTCAGTTCGTACAGGTATCTGAAGAGATTCCATCTGCTGTTTGATGTCCTTTAGATTGCTTGCCACAGAAGCTTCAAAGTTATCATTACTTTCTGTAAGAACAGAGTCAGCTGATTTGCTCTTCTTAACTGATGGTTTTCTTCCAACCATGTTGCAAGACCAAATAAGTATGTGAAGATCATACACTGAAAAGAGAACCATTACATATATTGAGTGGGGCAAAATGATTTAAACGCACATACTGTATTTGAAAATAATTATCAGTGTAAGTTATCTTTGAAAATGCTTTCATAGCCTTCCCATTCTCTTATAAAAATAACTTTTAAAAGAACGTATAAATGCTTTTAAAACACTATTCTTATAATTTACTTATATTTTTAAAAGAAAGTATAAAGACTTTTAAGCAATCACTTACCTAGAAGATAATCTGATTTAATATCTTCCTCTGAAAGCACCGATAGTTGTAGCTTGTGAAGTGGTGGGTGTTCCAAATGGAGCTCCTAGGTTAGGTTGCTGGAACTGGAATTTGTTTGACTGTATTGTTGTTGGTAGTGGTGGTGGTGGTGGTGGTGGTGGTGGATGTGAGAAGCCCACTGTAGAGTTAAAATGATCCAAATTACAAGGCTTGTCACTATCTTGATTTTTTACTTTGTTTAGGTCCAGTTCATTATATCCAATCATTTTCAAAAAATCACAGTCACTGGACCATTTGTAATGTTCAGACAAAGGGTCCTCATTGGATTGCCATTCTCTAAGTCTTATGTTACAGGCAAAACACACCACAGTGTCTCCTTGACCAGTATAGTAAAACCCTGCTTTAGCCAATTCAGGGGCTGTGGGAAGAATCTGTTTTGACCAATGAGGTTTGAATGTAGAAAGTCGATCTTCATACATCATGTACACTCTGTGTAGGATATTGGCAGGTATACAATCCATCTCTTCCATATCTGGATCATGAAAAAATAAAAACACTATCAGTTACTGATGTGTTTTTTAGGATTTGAGCTTTTTGTTTTGGTTAGAATATATTTAAAATTAATGCCTTTAAAGTGCGACTATTTTAATAATAGACATAAAGTAATATAAAATAAAATTATTTAGAAATAAAAAGCTTACCTTTTCAATAGAAGATGAGTATGAATTCCAAGTGGTGTACAGCTAAGTAACACAAGCAATGAGAGATATGAAATATTAGGGGTATATATATACAAGAAGATTTAGAGAAAATTATAAATTTAAATACACAGTTTGTTTACAGATTCTTGTGTAATGACACAGACTTTACTCAGTTTTTTGTGTTACACAAGTTTTGCTCCTTTTCTTGTGTACTTACACAACATTACCCCTTTTTCTTGTGTATTACACAGAAATAGACCTACTTTTTGTGTATTACACAAAATAATACTTGTTTTGTGTGTAAAATGACTCATTACGTCACACCATTTACACAGGTTTAACCCTATTTTCTGTGTAATTCAGTATGTCTCTGATTACGTAATGTGGTTGTGAAGTGCCCCCTATTCATCAAGCGATATAGGGCCATAGTGGCCCTTGTTGTTCTACAGTTAGAATTTTACAATAATTCCTTTCAAAATGATATCAGAGTAGGCAGCTTGGATCAAGATTAGATCCTAGCACGCCATTGAAAAGAATATGAATTTCAAGTCTTATGTGGCGGTGACAAACTAATAATGCAGGACAAAAGTTATGCTATCGTGCATCAGGTAGAAATCTTCCTTTACAGAATCATTTACAAAACTCCACATACCCTACAAACATCTATCATCTGAATGGTTACATTGGTTAATAACATAAAGAAATGAACATGAAAGAGTACGGATTAATGTCAGGCAGACTATACAAGAAAACAATGCAGACTCAGATCAGACTGCTCCTTTGGAAGCTATCTGATCTTAGTCTTCACTGTTTTCAAAAGGATCGATATACACTTAACGAATCTTCTAACTGTGCACTTATATATTGTATCATAACTCCGGCGCTAATGACCAGATCGTGTTAAAACTTTGCAGAAATCAAGAAGACATATTTCTGATGGTAATATGTTTACTTTATTCAATTCAAAAACAAACAAGAAATATCTTTAAAAAAGATATTCGGCGGAATGAGTGGTTGAACTAAGGCTATATAGATGGGTGTGCAAAATTGAATGAAATCGAGGTTTTCAAAGAATTGTAATATCTTGGATTGAAAAGCAAAAAATACAAGTATTCAATTGAAACAGTAACTTTTATTTAAAATGCAAAACTATCATGTACAGAAATGCAAAACAAAACAATAATTTAACTCATATCCTTAAGCCTCACATTAATCTATCGTTCTATATGTCATACTTCATTCATAGAGTTTCTTGAAACAAACTATAGCATACACAAATGTACAGATACAACAATCTACTGTACTTCACTCTTGTAAATAATGATGAAACAACACAATTGTGTTTAACTCACTTGATGCCATTCACATATAAAATATTGCTTTTAATGTATGGCAAATGTGTACAAATAGTTAACAATTAAAACAAATTGGTTGTAAACAATTACAAAACACCTAGCTTCCTCTGTATATCTATAAATAGATTTCAGATCATATCTTAAAATAGAAGCATAATTGTAGTAAACAGCCAGCCTGTGTCTCTAAATTTTACACCCACAGTACTGTAATGGGACATAAACCAGCCTACAGGGCTCCAGATAAGAGGGAGTAAACTAAACAAATTACATTTTTTCACCCCTTTCAGCACCAAACCCTATGGTATTACCACTCATTTTGATTGTCTCGAAGAGACAATTCATATGTATAGTGACACCACAGGGTTTAATGCACAAATAAAGATTTTAAGTTTTGAAACAATTCCCTTGTCTGGAGCCCTGGCTACTATCCAATCAGACTATTCAGTTTCAACAGGACGGACCTCTTAATTCTAAATTTCTGATCAAATATTATTGGTTGAAATGTGTGGCCAAATAGAAAGTGTGTCCAAATAGAAACTAGTCAGCTCCGCCGAAAAATTGTATTAATTTGAACAAAAAATATGAGTGACTAAAAAAAGTTGGACGTATACAGAAAAATCAGTAGCGATTCCCTACTCTTATTCGATAGTTATTTCAGATACCCAGTAAAAATAAGTGATCAATACATTGGGCTTTGGTTTTTAGCTCACCTGAGCCGAAGGCTCAGGATGAGCTATTGTGATCCCATTCCATCCGGCGTACGTCGTACGTCGTCCGTCCATATTTTCAAACAACATCTCCTCAGAAACCGCTGACCCGATTTCAACCAAACTTTGTCAGAAGCATCAGTGACAAGGGGGAACGAAATCTTGTTAAAAGATTTTGGCTAGAGTTATTCCCCTTGCTGTGGGACCAGATTTTCTAACATGACCGTATAGACAACTTTTAATGCATAAGAAAATCTTAAAAAATCTTCTTCTCAGAAACCCAAAGGTCCTCAGGTGAGCGAAGTTAGGGCCATGGCCCTCTTGTTCTTAGGAAAACCTTTAAAAATCTTCTTTTCAGAAACTGTATGGCCTAGATCATTAATATTTAACATGTAGCTTTGCCTTATGGTCCTCTACCAAGATTGTTCAAATTATGACCCCTTGGTCAAAATTGGCCCCGCCCCGGGGCTTATCAGTTTTACATAGACTTTTATAGGAAATTTTAAACCTTTAAAAATCTTTTGCTCTGAAACTGTAAGGCCCATATCTTCAATATTTGACATATAGCTTTGCCTTGTGGTCCTCTACCAAGGTTGTTCAAATTATGACCCCTGGGCCAAAAAAGGCCCCGCCCTCAGGCTTATCAGTTTTTCATAGGAAAACCTTTAAAAATCTTCTTCTCTGAAACCGTAAGGTCCAGATCATTTATATTTGACATGTAGCTTTGCCTTATAGTCCTCTACCAAAGTTGTTCAAATTATGACCCCCGGGTCAAAATTGGCCCCGCTCCGGGGCTTATCAGTTTTACATAGACTTATATAGGAAAATCTTTACAAATCTTCTTCTCTGAAACTGTAAGGCCCAGATCTTCAATATTTGACATATAGCTTTGCCTGGTGTTCCTCTACCAAGATTGTTCAAATTTTGACCCCCAGGCCAAAAATGGCCCCGCCCTCAGGCTTATTAGTTTTTCATAGGAAAACCTTTAAAAATCTTCTTCTGAAACCGTAAGGCCCAGATCATTTATATTTGACATGTAGCTTTGCCCTATGGTCCTCTACCAAGATTGTTCAAATTATGACCCCTGGATCAAATTTGGCCCCGCCCCGGGGCTTATCAGTTATATCAGCTATATCAAAATGTTGTCTTGCCCAGTCAGCTTCTATGGTATAATAATGTCTCAGGTGGGGGAAATGTGGCCCTCTGGGCCTCTTGTTATAAAGTCTTATCGGAAGAAATTGGTCAGGCGGGGATCGATCTCACGACCCCTGGTATCGTAGTCGAGCGCTTTACTCCTCGACCACGTCCGACGGTGAGTGTAACAAAAAATCATTAAAACAGTATTTTATTGTCCATTTAGACAAAAAAACGGTGTTAATTCAGTAACGCCTTTGTCCAGCATCGTTTATAACAGCCCGACGTCGACGTCATATCGACGTTACGCTTAGTTGAACGGCTATTCAACGTCGCTCGATCAAGATATTCGTCCAACAACATGTTTTCCGAATGTGCAGCTTGATAGCGAATGTACGAGAAAAGAATCGAAACAATGTCCCTCCAGTTCACGATTTTCTCGTGCAAATTGAGTATTTTGTCGTTTCATGGTTCACTGAGTCTTCAAACATATTTTTTTTAAATTTGATAAGGATATGACATTTCAAGGTCCGTCAATAGCTAACACGTAAAAAAATGTGTAGAAATTCTTATAAATAAAATATATTATAGCGAAAAGAAAAGTGCACATTTAGAAGATTCGTTAAGTGTATGCTAATAAAAAGTTGGAGAACAAGGTGTTATTTACAGAGCTCAAGATAAGGGGAGTATTTCAAAAAACTAAAATCTTTATTTCTAGATTAAACCCTATGGTGTCACTACTCATTGGAATCTTCTCTTTCAGAGGATTCTAATGAGTAGTGACGCAATAGGATTTGGTGTTAAAATGAGTGAGAAATTGTTCAGTTTAATCCCTCTTATCTGGAGCCCTGTGTTAATGAGTGGTCACTATACGCAGGTTTTACTGTACAGGAATTCTGTTGAAATGTCAGCATGCATGCAAGGCAAACTTAATCAGACGTTGCACAGTTCATCACAGACATAGCTATCCTCCGCCACCTTCATGCCACCATGTTACTTTCCACCTCACTGCATTAATGAAACGTTTTCCAAACAATGCCTTGAAAAGCTTATTGATTGGTTCAAACAGTTTTTGGAATTCCAGGGAAATTAGTGGCATGCTACCTATGGCCTCATGTAGTGTTGGCATTGTAAGACTTGAACCTGTCTGGGACATTGAAGTTGACAAGAACAATTCTCTTTAAACCCATTACTGTAACCCCATAGACTGTCACTAGTATTGAAGATAGGAGACCACTTAAAGCAGGTTGAAAGCAAAGCAGAATGTATAAATAACTAATTTCTTCATTGGAGGAATAAATGAAAGCGTGAATGGCGTAATTTTATGAGGTAATGGGTTTACCAGTTATGTCTATTTTTTTACAAGGAAGATTTGAAGGAAGATTTTATTAAAGATAGATGCAAGGGTCTAAATCACACTGCAGCTTTTGTCCATACAGAAGATGATTTCATATGAAAAAGCAAACAGTGTAGACCCTGATGAGATGCTGCAATTTTTTGTGTTTCATCAGGATGTACACACTTTTAGTTGCTTGATTCTACTTCTATATACACTGGATGTTATGGCTTAGTTAACCTTTCCTTCATAGAATCTCCCTTTATTTGTAAACCTGTTTCCCCGTATACAGCAGGACTGCCATTTCTCCGGATTTTTCCTAAGTCCACGGATTTTTATCCTAGCAGATGGTAGCTTAAAACAGGTTGAAAGTAAAGCAGAATGCGCCTTAAGGTGCATTCTGCTTTACTTTCAACCTGTTTTAAGCAGTCATGTGTCTTCAAAACAAGAAACACACTATTGGGTAAAGGTACGATTAGTAAAATTGTGTCTGAAATTTTGAAAATTTGAAATCTTAGGATTTTTATGATCAACTTATGGCAGCCCTGATACAGGCCAGCAGGAACAGGGTGCACACCCCCAATAATTTTGCCAGTAATAGTAACCAAGCAAAAACAATTTTATTTGTTCTAGACAAAACGCATTACAGACATTGTTTTTTCACAAATTTTAGTGTTCGCTGAATGAGAGTGTGCCCTAAAATGGGCATTTCTCACTGTCTGTGTTATATATATTACATGATCGGTGCAAATCTTGTTTTATTCCCAGTAAACCAGAGGTTTATTTTCAATTATGTCAGTTAATTTGGCACTGGTTTTGATTTATTTTGCTTCTTTTATGCAAATTGTAGAGCAGAGAAAAAATTGCAGTGTAAACCAGAGGTTAAACGGTTAGTTTAATAACTCATGAATATTCATGATGATATACTCTTTACCAAGGGGTTGCATTTCACAAGGATGACTTTTATGTTGGATGATTTGCTTTTTTATGCCTTTAATTTATAGTTGTACTTTTTAAAGGATGAATATGTACATGTAAGAAATACTTTTTTATATCCTAGCAGATGAAACATACATTGTAGTTTATTATAAAGCAGACTGAAAGTAAAGCAAAACTTCCTGCTTGAAGGATTCCATGCATCTTCAATTCTCAGAAAACAAGGTAATTGGTCTGAGACAGGGTTAAAATATCATGTTTGAAATAATGGGTGGTAGCTGGATGAGGTCTCCAGATAAGGAAAACTATAACTTTCCAATATGATGTAAAGTATAAATATTTTATGTCTTCATCTCTCCCTTTAACATAATTATGATCGCTCATTACAATTTGTTTGTTTGAGAAGATTCTAATGAACACTCACAACATAGGGTATGGATGAGACATAAGTGTTTTAGTATTTGAAGTACCATGCAGGGCTGCCATTTCTCAGAATTTGTCCTAAATCTTCGGATTTTTTTCTAGAACATGGTAGCTTAAAGCAGGCTGAAAGTAAAGCAGAATGCGCCATAAGATACATTCTGCTTTACTTCCAGCCTGCTTTAGGTAGTCACGTGTCATCAAAACTAGAAACAGGCTTTGGGGTAAAGGTACTATTCGTAAATTCGCACTTGAAAAATGCAAATTTGGAAATCTTAGGATTTTTCATGTCAACTTATGGCAGCCCTGACCATGGTATTCCCCTTATCTGGGACTTGCCAAAGATGGTTGCCCAACTTTCCTAAAAGATTGACAGCTACTTCAGATGTAACATTCCAGGGTGAAGGACACCTCATAAACCTTAATATCTTGTGATTATGTACCTGAGTGACCCATCAAACGCTTGTCCAGCCAGTCATCTGCCTCCCATGCCTGCTTCATACTCAAGAACCCTTGGCCTTTACGACCACCCAGTAATGATTATGGCCCCGATAAAGCTCCCCTGATCCCCTCTGGACTTGGTGCAGGCCCTCATAAACTTTCACCTATTCCTACAAGGGTTATCAGAACAGCCATAGACTTGGAACTGAACAAATATTGTCTTTTCACTTTCCATGGTGTCAAACCCTTTGAAAGTCTGATAGCAGCAGCTGCTAATGATTGCTTAAACATGTTTCCCTTAAAGTTGGCCCCCCTGTACTTGTTGCATATATCATTTGTCAAATAAAGAGACACTCGGTAACAGCCCAACAATTCCAAACCCATTGTAAGGCAGACTTTTGGACATAGGAGGTAAATGCATATTACACCTACAGTCAGGGCACAGAATTATACACTGACGGAATCGAAACCTCGCGCTATATCGTAAATCTCATGCGGCGGATACAAGACTCGCGAGACTTGATAAGAGACTGTCTATCGGTAGTCAATATGATAAATGTGTGTTTTCGAAGCATTGTTCACGGTTTTATATTCCCGTGAATTGATAGGAATGTCCACCAAGTCGTTTAAATCCTATAAAATGTCAATAAAAACACTCGAGTCGGTAAATTTCACGCCAGAAATGGCGGACAACGAGGCAAAAAGTGAAGATGTAGTCACGTGACACATTATCTCGCAAAATAGAACCGCCGCGAGAGCTCAGATACTCGCCTATTCAACTTCGCTTAGTTGCTATTCCGTTTTGTATAATTCCGTGGTCAGGGCTCCAGAATGATAAGAGTGAGTAAACTGAACAAATCCAACAATTTCCCACTCATTTCAACACCAAATCCTTTGGTGTTACTACTCATTAGAATTGTCTGTTTGAGACGATTTTAATGAGTAGTGACACCATAGGGTTAATGCAGAAATAAAGATTTAAGTTTTTGAAATACTCCCCTTATCTTGAGACCTGTACAGTAAGAATGGGCTTTCGAAGTGTCTTGGATGTTGTTGATGTTTGTAAGTTTTCTGCTCAAAGCCATGCTGCAGCTCTCATGTCTTTCATTCTTGTTGACCGCTATTTCCCTAAGCAGACACCTGTCTAAGATACTTGTCGTGCTATTGATTGTTAAGGTTTTTATTTTTTGAAACAATTGTCATCTGTTGCTACTGTTCTAAGATGAAACTTTTCTCAAATGTCTTTTCAAAATAGGGTCAGAGTGTCAAACAGTTTCGATACTGATGCTACGCTGAGTTACTTGGCATCTCATCAGGATCCAAACGGTTTTTGCCAGTACTGTGCAAACAATAGCTGGTTACGGACTTACCAGCCATGAGTTCAGCAAATGAATCGATGGCCGTCGTTAGCCATCAATTGCCAGTTGGCTACTGAAATACAGTGGAGAAAAGTTATTCTTCCTTTCAAACGCAAACCCATTGCAATGAAATATAGAAAATGAAAACTTTTTGACAATTCTGACTACCAGTTTTTATCTGAGTGGCAAACAGTATGGAGCCTGATCAGACACCGGGATACCCGGCGTCTGATCTGGTTACAAACTGTTTGCAATGAAAATAATAGTTTTAGTGTAAGTTTTGCAATGAAAATAATGGTTTAAGTATAAATTTGGAAAGAAAATTGGTTCTCTTCTGTACTCTGCACGCTGTACACAGGGCACCGTGAACAGGTTAACATAAATAGCAAACAGTGGTAGCTGAACACTACAGTAACAAGTTGTATTGATTCCAGGAGACCAGGCAGCAGCAATTAATCAAGGTTGTTACAGGTTGCTCAATAGCCTAACACCTAACAATCACAGGGCTAATAAATGTGAATGGGGGAGTAAGATAGGTAATCAGTAGTCATGATATGCATGGTAGGTGAGCCAATAGCCACCAGGAAACATACAAGTGCCTCAAGAATGAATGGGCTGTCTAGTCAAAACAGTATAACTGCTTTGAGAAACCATGTAAAATAACAACTCTTATCTAGTGTGGATAAAAACATTTGGTTTAACCCATTACCCCATAAATACACCCTTTTACGCCTTTAATTTATTTCTCCATTAAGTAGAAAATATTTCAAATTTACAAAGTTATGAATATGTGTGTTATAAGAAATTTTTCTAAATGCTAGCAGATGGTGGCTTAAAGCAGGCTGAAAGTAAAGCAGAATGCACCTTTAGGAACATTCTGCTTTACTTTCAACCTGCTTTAAGTGCTCACCAGTTATCAAAACTAGAAACAGGCTATGGGGTCATGGGTTAAGACCAGTTTTCAAAATGGTCCAAAATACATTAATGTATAGATCTTTTCTCTTCAGACAGGCAACAGCTAATGTAATGAGGGACAAACGAAATCCAGGAAAAAAGCATTTCTTTTGTCCCATATTAATGCTTTCCCTCATATTTTATGTCAACCCATTACTTCACAAGTACACCTTTTATGCCTTTAACTTATTCCTCCAATGAAGAAATTAGTTCTTGTTTAAACTTTATTATACAGTCATGAATATGCACCATGCATAACAAGAAATAGTGTCTATATACTAGCAGATGCTAGTTGAACCCTTTATACCCCATAGGCTGTTTCTAGTTTTGAAGTGAAGTGACCAAAAGCAGTTTGAAAGTAAAGCAGAATGTGTTTTCAGGCACATTCTGTTTTAACTTTCAGCCTGCTTTGAGTTACTATCCTAGAAAATAGAAACAAATTCTTGTGTTACATATTCTTGTCTGGAACTATTTTCTTCAGTGAAGGAATAAAGGTGTTTAAAGATGTATTTATGGGGTAATGGGTTAAAGTAGGCTGAAAGTTAGGCATAATGAGCTTTTTAAGTGGTCACCCGTCTTCAAAACTAAAACTGGATATTAGGTAAAGGATTATAGGCTGAAATCTGTCTTCATGACTCTCAATGAATGTTTGTTCCAGTTGAAGACAGGGTTTATTTGTATTTCCAATTATGGTCAAGTGTAGTGCAACAGTCAGGCTATGTAGTTGACTGATGACTACTTAAAGAAATGGTCAAAACTTGATTGATTTCCTTGTTATGTAAGAGAGAATTGCTTGACCTTTGTTAGTGTTCCCTGTGCTGTAACAATTGCATCTTTCTGTTTTTTGCAGCATTTCTCATTTTTGTCTTGTGATATATTGGATGTTGGTTTGCAAGACTTGGCGATAGACAATAGAAGTGAAAGACCTGGCGGATTGGCTGGCTGAGACAGCTTTTGTTATAATGTGAAATTGGCGTCGTTGATCGATTCTAAAATTAGAGAAACACTTGTAGACTAAGTATTGACATAAGAAGCCAAGAGTTATAAGCAAGAGCTCTAGTGTTCATATATGTAGGTCGTAAACAGTAAAATGTTTACTGGCAAACTTTGGACAAAAAGTCATACTGTAAGAGATGCATAGGCAGTTTTTAAAGACAGGTGGCTTAATGCAGAATAAAAGTAATGAAGAAAGCTCCTCCTGCATTGAGCAGCCACCTGGAATTTGATATAAATGTCCCTTAACATTCAGTTGTTTTTACCCATGTTGAGTGACACTACAAAAGAAGAATATACTGACAAAGTGTTTTACCTGTTACACCATAAATATGCTTTTAATTTATTACCCCACCGAAGAAGCCTTTCCTCCACAGAACTACAATAGATGCCTTTACTACTCCTCCACATAAGTGCCACAGATGAATTATTCACTGACGGTGTTGAGTACAGTTGGCTGCTTATCACATTCAACCCTAGTGGCGAGTATAGTCGTCATTTACAACAGTGTACCCCTGTGAGGATTATATATACACTTAATTGTCCTATGCAAGCAGTGTAGACCCTGATCAGAGGGCTCCATATAAAGCCCTCTGATCAGGATCTACACTGTTTGTCATTTTAAAATTTATTGTTAAAATCATCCCCAAATAGTTAAAAATAGACTAGACTTATTTTGAAATTAGAATTGTCCATTAAAAGTTTCAGGGGTGAACGAGTTATTGCTATTTGGGAAATGGTTCAGGGTTGAATACTTGCTTTGCAAACATTAATGTTTATAGTGACAAATGATGCAAAATAATATAAAGTTTACTTTATTGATGAATTGATCTCTATGAAAATGTTTTTGTTTGTGGGGATAGGTGGTGGGAGTGAAAACTAGTACGATAGTTCATTACCCCATAACCTGTTGAAGTATTAAAGATAGTTTACCACTTAAAACAGCTTGAAAGTAAAGCAGAATGTGTCTTAATGGACACCATGCTTTACTTTCAACCTGTTTAAAGCTACTTTTTGCTAGAATATACAAAATATTTATGCTGATCATTTTTTATGACTATAAATTGGAACAATTCTCTGCAGTGGAAGACTAAATTAAAGGTGCATTGATGTTATGGTGTAACGGGTTAAAGCTGTACTGAATAGCAGCCTGTAGAAAATTTGATGATAATTTGAAACAATATACCTCATCATAATGAAGCTTCATCATGTTTTATGGCCTAATTAATGATGAACTTTTGTGACTCGATCATGTTTTAGACCTGGCCTTCAAACTGCTGAGGCATTGTGGGAAGGTTTTGGTATTTGACAACTATAGCTTGTTTGCAGTAGAAGAAACAATTAATAAACATAAAAGGTGTACAGTAGTGCAACGATCGGATGGCGTTGTTTACAAAATATTGTGTATGTAAACAAAAAAAATAACGATATATACAACTGCGACATGTTGTATTGGTAAATCTATTGAATTTTTGACCTTTTTCTATAAAAAATTCTTTTTTGTCTGAAGCAAATCTCCTGAACATTACATCATAGGTTGATGAAACTTGACACCTACTAAACATGCTATACCTTGGGGTTTTTCTTTGTGGGGAGCCTCCATTGTTTTGAACGATATTCTTGTTATAACTAAAAACAATTAGCTATGGGGTACTGGGTTATATGGATTAATCTATGTCTGATATCACCATTGTTTCAACATTAACCTCTACAGAGAAGACATTCGTTGAGCTATATTTGACAAGTTTTATGAGTACAGCTGTGATTTCCCTGTGAACTGTATTTTTCTAGGTCATGATGAGCTATAGACAGGATCATCTAGCCTATTTAGGGCACATTCGATCAATAAGTTTTGAGTTAACTCTCTTACACTGCTATAGCTGTGGTTTTACAAATGATTGAAAACAGTTTAGATCCAGATCAGATGCTGTATGAATCTGTTTGTGATCAGGGTCAAGTGTGTTTGTCATTTGGGATATATGTCTGGAACTTGAGAGAGGAACCAGTAGAACTTGTAGCACAAGACTACAATTTTAAAGAAGATAACTATATTATCATACAGTTTCAAAGAGACAATCTGTACTAAACTATATTTGCCACTTCAAAGCTATTTGTGAACAGTCAACCCATTCCCCCATGAATATACCTTTTTATGCCTTTGATTACACTGTTTGCATAGGAAGAGTATACACTTGATAGGTGTATGATATTTTTATGTTGAGTATACTCATGGTTAGGGTTGAATGTGTTAAAGTTGGTATGAGCATGTAAAGGGTTAATAAATATGTGGCTGGAGCAATCATCAGTCATAGTCTTGACATAATTGGAGGAATGGTGTGTTATAATGAAGACTTCATTGAATTGTCTCATGTCAATGCTGACTGGAATCATACCTCTGTGTCTGGGGTTACAACACTCACAACTCAAAACTCATCTCATCTTCCAACATTCTACTGTCTTCCACATTTATAAAATTTATTCATTGTCCCAAAATAATTGCAGAAATAGTATCAAATTGACAAACAGTTTGGATCCTGATCAGGCCCTACAGATGTGGGGTCTGATCTGGATCCAATCTGCTTGCTAAGGTATTAAAACTTGTTTCCCCGGTAACCAAATAGTTGATGTCTGTACTTTTTGTATGTTATTTCACCGGTTTCCATGCTTTTTGACTAGTTGCATTTTTTGGTGTAATAAGAGAATCCTTGGGAGAGTTCTCCTGTTTTGTTTAACTCTACAGAATAAAGTTATTGAACGAAACATGTAAAAAGATACATTTCAACCTACTGTTCTCCGGGTTTTTTTTCTCACATGCAAATACCAAGTCTGTGTTTTTGTTTCTTTGACGTTGAGAAGATTCCTCTAAACAGTCAATTTACAGATTTCAACTTTGATTGCACAATTTTTTGTTTTATAATCCTCTCAACACTGTCGTCATTTGAAAAAAAACGTCATCTGCTAAATTTTCTAAAATTGGTTCAGTAATAATCTTAAAAAACAGTTTTATAGTGACAAACAGATTAGATCTTGGTATAGCTCCACATTTAGGGAGTCTGTTCTTGATCCGAACTGATTTAGCCCATTACCCTATAAATAAACTTTTTTACAGCTTTTTAGCTCACCTGGCACGAAGTGCCAGGGTGAGCTTTTAGGATCGCTGGATGTCCGTCGTCTGTCTGTCCGTCCGAGCGCACGAAAGGTCCTTTGTTGGGTAGGGAGAACAATAGATTCCATTCATTCCGTGATTGCCCTATTGTTATTGTTGGGTATTTTAGTGTACTGTTGGGTACTTTTAAACAAAAAATATACCCAACAAATGTCCAACTGTGAGAACGTCCGTTCACAATTGGATGTGAACACTCTAGCGGCTACAAATTTCATTGGATCTTCATGAAACTTGATGACAATGTTTGTCTTGATGAAAGCTAGGTAAAGTTCGAATGTGGGTCATGTTGGGTCAAAAACTAGGTCACTAGGTCAAATTATAGAAAAACCTTGTGAACACTCTAGAGGCTACAAATCTCACTGGATCTTTATGAAACTTGATCAAAATGTTAACCTAATTAATATCTAGGTCAAGATCAAATATGGGCCATGTCCGGTCAAAAACTAGGTCACTAGGTCAAATCATAGAAAAACCTTGTGAACACTCTAGAGGCTACAAATCTCATTGGATTATTATGCAATTTGGTCAGAATGTTTGCCTAATTGATATCTAAGTCAAGTTCCAATATGGTTCATGTCCAGTGAAAAACTAGGTCACTAGGTCAACTCATAGAAAAACCTTGTTAACACTCTAGAAGCTACAAATCTCATCCGATCTTTGTGACACTTGGCCAAAATGTTTTCCTCATTGATATCTAGATCAAGTGTTAATGTGGGTCATGTACGGTCACAAACTAGGTCACTAGGTGGAATTATAGAAAAACCTTGTGATTACTCTAGAGGCTACAAATTTCATTGGATTTTAAAGTTACTTGGTCTGAATGTTTGCCTAATTGATATCTAGGTCAAGTTTAAATATGGGTCATGTCTGGTCAAACCTGGGTCATTACGTCAAATCAAAGAAAAACAGTGTTAACCCTCTAGAGGCTACAAATCTCATTAGATCTGAATGAAAAATTGTCAGGATGTTTGCCTACATCGAATCTAGGTCAAAATCAAACGTGGATTTTGTCTGGTCAAAATCTAGGTAACTAGGTCAAATCATAGAAAATTCTTGTTTACACTCTAGAGGTTTATTGTGAGCCATGTCCAGTCGTAATCTATATCACTATAGGTCAAGTTTTACATGGTGAACCAGGTGAGCGATTTAGCGCCATGGTGGCCCTTGTTTCTATTCCTTCACATGAGAAATTATAAATTCAAATTTATACAGCCGAGAATATGTACCATATGAAATATTTTCTATGTCCTAGATGATTGTTTTTTAAAGCAGACTGAAAGTAAAGCAGAGTGCGCCTTCAGGCACATTCTGCTTTACTTTCAACCTGCTTTTAGTGGTCACCTACCTTCTATTCTAGAATCAAGCTATGGAGTAATGTGTTAATAGTGTTTTAAAGGGGTTTTCCCTGTTAATTTTCACAATCACAGAAATGTCAGTCTCTGTGTTATCCATACAGAGGTAACCGCCATATTGTTCTTCACTGCCATGATGTCATCTGCTTTTAACAATGGTTGACTGCTCTAATTTCTAAAGTTTGAATTTTAGGTAAATTTACTAAAGTAATTTCAAAAGGTTTAAGTTAGATTTAAATTTTCTTACTAGGGAGTTTTAAATTTCTCTCACACATCAATACCAATACGTTGATAATAATGTTTAATAATACTCACATCACTGTGGAGTTGTTTTCCTTCAAACTTACAGGTTTTGTAAAGAAACTTTTCCTGTCAAACACTGATTTTAAATGACAGTTTACCTCATTGCCTATTTCTAGTATCATGCACTTAAAGCAGGTTGAAAGTAAAGCAGAATGCGCCTGAAGGCACATTCTGCTTTACTTTCAGCCTGCTTTAAGCTATCATCCATTAGGATATAGAAACAAATTATTGTGGTACATATTGAAACATATATAAAGTGTAACTATTTTCTTCAGTGGAGGACTAAATTAAATGTGTAAAAAGACATATTTATGAGGTAAAGGGCTAAAGTTGGCTGAAAGTAAAATGGAAAAATTATTCCTTATGGATACACTCTGCTATACTTTTAACTTGGTTTAAGTTGTCACTTTTCATCTAAACTAGAAACCAGCGTATGTTGGAAAATGGTTGACATTCACTTGTGTAACTAGTGTGCAGGAGGTAGGTAGACAAATCCTAAGGCTGTAATGTAACCAGAGGAAGTGGATAATTCGAGATATTGATAAACTGTTTCAGAATACTAAAGACATTATTGTCATAGATAAATTCGATTTCAAGTGATCAATTAATGGACGCACTGTCACTTCTGGTTAGTTAATACAAAGCTCTTATAGTTGCCATGGCAACTGTCATGGGGATTTTTGTTACTTTGGTTTTCTCAGAATCTTTTCCTTGCTGACAGACGATGTGTGAAAATTTCCAAATAGTTTTGATTTTATTACAGCAATTGGAATATTCCAGTGGAAATTAAAATCAGTTATGAAACATTATCAAAGGAACTGCGTACTGACAAAGTTTTTGAGTAACTTATCCTTTAATTTACTCCTACACTGAAGAAAAAAGTTCCAATTTATACATGCATAAATATTTACCATCAGAAATATTTTCTATAATCTAGTAGATACTACATAGTAGCTTAAAGCAGGCTGGAAGTTAAGCAGAATGCACATTAAGGCACAATCTGCTTTACTTTCAACCTGCTTAAAGTGGTCCTCTATCTTCAATACTAGAATCAGGCTATCATGGGTTGACACTTGAAAAGATTCAAAACATTGTCAACAGGAAAAGCTTTGAACAAATCTGGTTCACTTAAATCTGCCTGTCTAGTTTTGAAGACAGGTAAGCATTTAATGCAGATTGAAAAGGCGTAAAAAGGCGTATTTGTTGGGTGATTGGTTTATTCATCATTCTGAATCAATTTTAAAAGTTATTTAGATACACTTTTCACAATAAAAACTTAATAGTGTAAATCATTTTAAAATTCTGAACAAAAATTGTGACTAAGCATCATTCTGATCTGGATCCAAAAGTCTATAAAATTATGGTTGGAGGTGTAATTAAGTGCTAAGATCAGATGCCAGGTAATCAGGTTTGGCATTAGATTACATAACTGCTATCCACTGTGGAGTTAGGTTAAATAATAGCTACATAACTGTCAGCAACAATCATGCTTATGTCATTTATATATGCACACAAACAGAGGTTACTTTTCACTACAACAGGGCCTCAGATTAGGGGAATATTTCAAAAATTCAAATCTTTACTTCTGGTTTAAATCCTATGGTATCACTACTCTTTTCTAATGAGTAGTAGCACAATAGGATTTGGTACTGAAATAAGTAAGAAAATGTTGATTTTGCTTAGTTTACTCCCCCTTATCTGGAGCCATGTTAACAACACATATTTGTATACCATCAAACCATACATTAATTTCTGAACTTTAAAAACCCTGTAGCTGTACCTGTTTATGCCTTCAATTCCATTTTATACAGTCATGAATGAACTCGTTAAACAAACATATTTTGAATAATAGCAGATGGTAGCTTAAAGTAGCCTGTAAGTAAAGAAGAATGCACCTTAATGCACATTCTATATTAATTCCTCTGCAAAAGAAAATAAATCCAATTTATACAGTCATAATTATATATCATAAGAATTTTTTTTCTATATCCTAGCAGAATGAATGGTAGCCTAAAGCAGGCTGAAAGTAAAGCTTTACTTTCAACCTGCTTTAAGTCGCACTTGTTTTCAAAAATCTAACAAGAAATATCTTTAAAAAAGATATTCAGCGGAATGGGTGGTGGAATTCATGCTGTAGATGTTGTATGAAATTGGGGTTTTTCAAAGAATTGTAATACCTTGGATTGAAAAGCAAAAAATACACATTCAAGGATATAGTATAACTCCGACTAAAACACTATACTGTACAGAAATACAAAACAATAATTTAACCCATATCCTAGCAACTGGTAGGAGATCTCCTCAGATTAAACTATTGTTCTATATATCAAACTTCATTCATGGGGAGTTTCTTGAAACAAACTATAACTAAATAAACTGTGCATGTCCATCATAACAGAACAGCAGTCTGTACAAGTTCTATAACACCTCACTCTTGTACATAACTGATGAAACAACACAATTGTGTTTAACTCACTTGAGGCCATTTATTATATTGCCATCAATGTATGGTAAATTTGTACAAATAGTTAAAAATTAAAATAAATTGGTAGTAAACCATTATTAAACAAAACACCTAGCTACCACTGTCTATCTATAAAAAGACATCTGCTATCATATCTTAAAATAGAAGCATGATGTCATCTCGTAAACTGAACAAATCTAATTTTCTCACTCATTTCAGCACCAAACCCTATGGTGTTACCACTCATTTTTATCGCCTCAAAGAGACAATTCAAATGAGTAGTGACACCATAGGGTTTAATGCACAAATTTAATAAAGATTTTAAGTTTTGAAATAATTCCCTTATCTGGAGCCCTGGCTACTATCCAATCAGACTATTCAGTTTCAACAGGTGCTCTTAATTCTAAATTTCTGATCAAATATAATTGGTTGAAATGTGTGGCCAAATAGAAAGTGTGGCTAAATAGAAACCAGACAGCTCCGCTGAAAAACAAGTCATGGGGTAATGAGTTGAGCAAGAGAAATTATACAGTCTGACAATTCTTGCTGTAACTACCACTCAAATAAAAGGTTGCCATCAAAGTGTTGCATGATACAGAAGAAAGAAAGTAAGAGAGAAAGCATCTTTACTCTCAGCCTGCCTAGCTGTCACCTGTCTTCAATAATCTTGAACCATTCTTTGTTCAAGTGGTTGTTATATTATAAGACTGAACTATAAAACCTAGTGTAGGTAAAGAACATAGTCACAGCATGCTAGTTTCTATAAGAATTCTGCTAGATGATGCCAGGCTCCAGACAATCATGGTCGGGATGAATGTATCATAATTTGAGAGCCTTTATTAACGCTACCTATCAGATGTTAATGGTTTGTTCAGACTATAACGTATGATTAACATTTAACCTCGCTCTACCGGCAAACAATCTTAGTAATCCAGTCAACCAGTCTAGATGAGATGCTGAGTAACTCGGCATCATATCTAGACGTATACTGATTGGTATTAGGTAAAGAGATGTAGCTATTTAAAAAAATAAAAGATGCCAAAAATCTAGAAAAGTTACAGACAAGGATTTGAGGAGAAGAGAAAGTGTTTGGAATGGTAAGGGTTAGGAAACATATAATGGTGTAGTTAATAGAAGAATTGCATGATATTGGCGATATAAGTCAGACATACTTCACAGTCAGGTGGATAAGGTGGTCTGCCTCACTTCACTTGACGTCTGCTGAAATGTTCAAATGTGATAAATATCCCTTTAATTTATTCAACCACTGAAGAAAATAGTTCCAATTTATACTGTAATATTTTCTATATTCTAGCAGACAACAGCTTAAAGCAGGCTGAAAGTCAAGCAGAATGTGCCTTAAGGCACAATTAAAACATTTATAAAGAATCGTATTTGAAAATCAGAACTAAGATTAAGAGTCTATATTGTAATTTTGGTGACCCTTTATGAAGCAATTATGAATAAGCAAGAAAATGAAGGATTACATCGACAGTATCCTTAGCATTATGCTTGTCAGTAGCTTAAAGCAGGCTTGCTATATTATATAGCTACAATCTCTTGATATAGAATATAAATTCTGATGATACATAGTGTGTTACGAAATAGAATGAAAGCTTAAAAGGTGTATTTATGGAGGAATGGGTTAATGCTAGGGATGGGTATTGCCAGAAATTTCGTATTGCAATATATTGCGATACTCGATCACCGTATTGCAATACGTATTGCAATATATTGCATGTTAATAAAGTGAACTTAATAAGTGTATATGGGTGTTGAAATCTGGATGTTATCTTGGAGATGCAACAATTAACAATGATCTATTACATCCATGTAACTTTTAATCTCCAACAGCTTGACTAGAAACAGTATCCAAACATTTGTGGAATAGTAGAACTGCTATGCTAGCTACTGTGGTTGGTTTAGTGAAACTTTTTATTCAAAATGAGTTAAATCCCTAAAAAGGGTTTGTAAAATCCGAGAAAACGCTTTCAAAAGAGCCTAAGAAACGTATGTTTATATGGTGAATGCCATATTTGGCCTCGAAACTACATGACATCCATGAACTACATGAACTTGAATCCAATCCGTTTTTGTGACAATGAGCGCTCTGAAAACAAGAGAGACACTCACTGCCCCCCGCCGCTGAACTGCCAGTTGCACCAGAAGTCAAGCTTATATTCGGGAAATGACGGCGAATATGCGAAGTCAAATTTGTCGTACCGCCTAGATTTCTCAACTGCATTGCATTTCAGACAAATGGCACTATTTTCGATTATTTCGTTCGTTGATGTGTTCTTTTGAATACCGACATCGGCCCACACTGCCGATTTTCCCTTCGTTTTTTTCAACGTTATGAAATTGTCCGCCATGATGGTTTCCAATGATAACAGACAGGGTATGGTATAAAACGGAGCCAGTTGACAGTATCAGATAAATTTCTTATAACATTTTGAAAATATAGAAAACGTTTCTAAAATAACCAACACTGGTCAGTATTTGATAAATATCTAGATTCTATCGGAAACTAAAAGTTTTAAATTCAGAAATATTGTTTTTCTTCTGATTTTTATAAAGATGTTAAATCTGGGATATACGCTGATTCGTCAGCGATTTATACCATACCATGTGCTGAAAACAACAACGGATACTTCCTGTTCTCTGTAAGCGGCTTATAAAGCTACAAGAAAACAAGATTATGAACATTTTCAGGCGCGAGACAAAGCAAATTGAATCAATTCATCATATAGGAAAAAAAACGGTTTATTGCGGCAACGAACCGGTTTTTATTGTTTTCAGAACGAATTGCAATAAACCGGTAAATCGGTTTTATTGCGCATCCCTAGTTAATGCAGAACAAAAGTTTTTCAGAAACCTCCAATAGTAGCTTTACCCAGAAGTATTTCTTTTGTTCTACATTAACCCAAACTATATGCTGACTCGCACATTTTCTGTATAGGATGACTCTTGGGTGGTTTAGTGATTCCAAAATATTAAAAATTATGGCAAACAGCAGAGACCTAGATCAAATTTAGGTCTACTATACTGTTTGCAAAGAATGACTTAGGATGTACATACTTATTTTCCTGTTCAATACAAGGGTTTAATAAGCACCATTAGTTAGCTTATTGATTTTTATTACGCTTGATCCAAAATGTTACAATGCTCTTGTTAATTCAGCTACTGGTTTCATTCCTTAAAACATTGAATTATTTTATAGAAATCAGCTGAGAGTGGTGCCTAGAAAGCAATATAAAAGTTGAACCTGCTATGTATGCTCTTTCTTCTCATTTCTTCCACTTGGAGTAGGAGATGTACTTTTGGGCGACAGTGATGTTGATAAGGATCTTGTTCCTGGAGTTTGATGAGGTCAGAGTTCAAACTTGTGCCAGAATTCTACCTGTTAGAGTATCCTGCCAAACTTAGTTATTTTTTGAAGAATTTTGCCATTTGCTGAAATTAGAGAAAATAGACTAAAGCATGTATTGTTCTGTCAATTTTCAGTGAGGAAACTTTGAGGTGATTCAAAAGAAAGGGAACCCAATACCCTGTAGACATACATTTTTACTACTTCACTGTGGAAAATAAGTTACACCGAATAACACAGTCATGAAAATGAATCATAAAAAATATTTCCTATATCCTAGCAAATGATAGCATAAACGTATGCAACAGAAGCTTTAATTGGAGCTTACTGGATCTCTTAACCCTTTACACCCACAGGGACCCGGCACGATTTATTTTTGAGAGAAAAAATTGTCAAAAGGTATATATAGAGACAAGGGGTACAACTGATTGTAGGTATATTCTCACCCTATCTCGACAAAAGAGGTCATATCACGAATAATATTTGATGAAACGACACCCTTTTTGCATTTCTGTCTAGCTAATATAATACCCTTCCATAAAAACATAACATAAAACTAACTGTAAGGATGCACTTTCAACAGTAATTGCATTTACTCACAGAAATCAACGACTTTTGGAAAACGGGACAGGTGTTCGTTCACAGCTAAAACAGCATTGACCACTACTGTACGCTTGTTTAGGCGGTATTCGAGTGTTACAGTCATTGCCAACTACTGTACGCTTGTTTAGGCGGAATATCGAGCATGACAGTCATACAGTCCATAAATATACATCTTTGACACCGATCAAAGCTGATTTCTTCTCAAATCATTGCCGTACCAAAAAAAACTATATGTACAAGAATAGCTTTACAGCCGATGAAAACATGCGAATTTGTTGTTGGTACATGTATTGCAATGGTTTGAGTATAAATCAGCTTTGATCGGTGTAAAACATGGATATCCATGGAACTATATGACAGTCATGTTCGATATTACCGCCTCAACAAGCACACAGTAGTGGTCAATGAAGTGTCAGCTGTGAACGAACACCTGTCCCGTTTTCCAAAAGTCCTTGATTTCTGTGAGTAAATGCAATTACTTTTGAAAGTGCATGCTTACAGTTGGTTTTATGTTATGTTTTTATGGAAGGGTATTATATTAGCTAGACAGAAGTGCAAAAAGGGTGTCGTTTCTTCAATTATTATTTATGATATGCCCGGTTTTGTCGAGATAGGGTGAGAATGTACTAACAATCAGTTGTACCCCTTGTCTCTATATATACCTTCTGACGATTTTTTTCTCTCAAAACGCAATCGTGTCGGGGCCCTGTGTTTACACCATAGCCTGATTCTAGTTTTGAAAATAGTTGACCACTTAAAGACATCTCCTGACGACCTTTTGGTCATAACGCCTTGCCAGATTATTTACTGTCAATTTCCTTGCAAAAAGCATGGGTCCTGTGCATATTGAACCATTGAATCGTCTTATGTGAGACTCTACCTTTATATTTGATAGTTTGGTTAGAAATAACCATTGAAAATCACTAGAGCATGAGTATAATCTGACCCTCACCAGATAAACTGAGATTGTGATGCATGTGATTTGACAGTTACATCGACACCTCCAGAACAATGAGGGGGGCTTAGGAAAAGTCTTTAAAAGCAGGTTGAAAGTAAAGCAGAATGCATGTAAAAGCGCATTCTGTTTTAATTTCCGCCTGCTTTAAGCTATTATCTGCTAGGATATAGAAAATATTTCTTATAATACATATTCACGACTGCTTAAAATTGAAAACTATTTTCCAGTAATGAAATAAATTAAAGGTGTAAAAAGGCATACTTATGGGGTAATTGGTTAATTTACTTCATTCTATAAATTTGACCACCATCTTTTTATCAACAAATTCATTTTATTTTGAGTGGCAGAATTATGACAGATTTCATAGACATTTCAAAGACATGATCATAGGGGACCATTATATAATCCACATCGGAATTGTAGTTACCCAGTATGTTCAATATTGTCATGTTCGAAATGTTTAATAATTAAATTTGTCTTTTACAATTCAGAAGAGCGAATTTTAAAATGTTTTAACCCTGGCAAGGTAATTGAATTGAAACTTTTAATTGTGATCTGTTGTGATGGTTAACTCTGAGTCTGCACACTTTAGTCAACGTTTTGATAACTATTGCAAACAGTTTGCATCTAGATGAGAAACTGTTTGTCAATCTGATGGTACTTTCTTTAACAATTTAAATGCATCACCAATCCAAATTGTTGCAGCTGACAATTATAATGTAGCTTGCAGAAGGTTAACACATTCAACCCTAGCAATACTTAGTATATTCATCGTTAACAAAGCATGCAATACTATTGTAAAGAGTACACCCGGCTTATGCAAACAGTGTAGGAGCCCTCTGATCAGAGTCTGCACTATTTGTTATTTTCCAAAATATTGTTTAACCCATAAATACGCCTATGATTTATGCCTTCACTGTAGAAAATAGTGCAACTTTATACAGTCATGAATATGTTTCATAAGAAATATTTGCTATATCCTAGCAGATGATAGCTTAAAGTAGGTTGAAAGAAAAGCAGAGTTTGCCTTAAGGCACATTCTGCTTTGCCTTCAACCTACTTTAAGTGGTCACCTATGTTTAAATCTAGAAACTGGCTGTTGGGTAATTGGTTAAATCAACCCATAACTCTACTAAACTTAGATGGCAATAGGAGTTTCTGTGTGATTCAGAGTTCAATTTCTTGTAAATATAATGCAAGAAATTATTGTTTATCTTTTAGATATTGTTCCATTGGTGACTGATCTGGGTACACATATGGTAGATAAAGTTGTCAGTGTGTGATCCAGACTAGTGCCAAGGATATAAGCATGAAATTGTTGGTATTGAGGCGTAAATCCCATGCTCGATCACCTGGCTGATAAATTGGCTCAGCTGTGGCATGGCTTTGGTCTGTTGGACTTTGGATGGCCTAGTCACTTTCTATACCATTGTCCATGTGTTTCCTTTATCGTAATTCTGTAAAAGCAGCTTTTAGTGAGGGGTTGAACCATGAAAAGACATCTCTCTACTAGGTTAGTGTATGAACATGTTTTACAATGAAGGAAGACATTTTAAGCCCTCAGCCTCCACAAATGCACCTTTTTGTGCCTCTAGTTGTTTGAACACTTAATGAAAGTAACCCTCATCTAAAAAGTCTTTACTATAACTTTAAACACAGGGGACTTCCAGCAATTCCAGAGCATAAAGTAGTTTGAAAGTAAAACAGAATGTGCTTTAAGGTGCATTCTGATAAACTTTCAACCTGCTTGAAGTGGTTACCTGTCTTTAAAACTAGAAACAGGCTATTGGGTTACGGGTTAAATCAGCTGTCATTATCATGTGTAACACAAATTACAAGTCGTGATAAGCTATCGCTGCACATGTGGTTTTATTTGTTATAGATGCTTTACTTAATTGAGCTGCAGTATTATGTAAGTTTATTTAAAGCCATCAGTCATGTTTGAAGGAAACTCCTTTGAGTGCAGAATATTTTAAGCAAATTTGAAAAGGCTTATAATTCTTCTAAAATTTAAAGGTACCAAAAATCCATGTTAAGTCCAGGGGGCATTCAAGAGATGAAGCATGAAGATGAAAATGAAGAGTCTTTATAAGTTGTAAGACTGTCTGCAACTCTATACAGAAAAACAATAATGCAGTCAAGAGGTGGATGCCCTATAGTGATCGCCCTGTCCGTCAGTCTATCCGCATGTCCGCTCTCTAACTGGAAAAGTTTTTATCCAATCTTCACCAAACTTTTTGAAAATGTGTATTGGTATTAAATCTAAGCCAAGTTTGATAACTACCCAAATCGCGAAAGGCATTTTGGAGTTATTGCCCTTGAATTATTAAAAAGTGACTGTTTCAGCCTTGTCCACTCTCTAACTCGAGTAGCTTTTATCCAATATTCACCAAACTTAATGAAAATATGTATTGGTATAAGATCTAGGCCAAGTTCGATAATTACCCAAATCGCATAAGGCATATTGGAGTAATTGCCCTTGAATTATTAAAAAATGGCTGTTTCAGCTTTGTCCACTCTCAAACACACACAATTTTCATAGGATTTTCACCAAACTTGCTTAAAATGTTTATTGGTATAAAATCTAGGTCAAGTTTGATATATACCTAAATTACATGAGGCATATTGGAGTTATTGCCCTTGAATTATTAAAAAGTGGCTGTTTCAGCCTTGTCCGCTCTCTAACACAAATACTTTGTATCGGATATTCATCATACTTACTGAAAATGTTTATTGGTATATAATGTAGGTCAAGTTGGATAAATACTCAAATCGCCTATGGCACATCAGAGATATTGCCCTTCAATTATTAAAAGATAGCTGTTTAAGCCTTGTCCGCTCCCTTACTCAAACAGTTTTTATCTGATCTTCACTAAACTTGCTGAAAAAGTTTATTGGTATAAAATCTAAGCCAAGTTTGATAACTACTTAAATCACATAACGCAGTTCAGAGTAATGGCCCTTGAATTATAAAAAAAATGACTGTTTCAGTCTTGTCCACTCTCTAACACAAACACTTTTTATGCCCCCGGCATCGACAGATGCAGAGGCATATAGTAATCGTCCTGTCCGTCAGTCCGTTCGTCTGTCCGTGCTCACAAAATGATAGATACGTGGCTAAAATTGGCTTCCATAACGAGACACATAATTGAAAAACATTAACCTGGCAGTTTCTTGTAACATTTAACCTGGCCATTTTTTGTGACATTAACCTGGCCAGTTGTGGGACATAGGGTTAGGGGTAGGGTTAGCCTCCAGATCATTCTATAACAAAGTTAGACTTCATTTATGTGGCTAACCATACATATTTAACCACATAAATGAGATACAATAAAGAAGGAAGTGGCCACTTAAATGGAGATTGTGGGTACGTGTGTCCGTAACAAGGTTAAGTAGAATTTACCGTTTCCTCTAGCATCGACACCGCTTACCTAAATGCTTGGATACTTATACAGTTGTTGCCTTGGACCATTCCCTATCCACCAATATCACCAAACTTTGATTTTGACCTTGACCTTGACCTAATTTTAACTTAGAATATTTTAAATGGGCTCTTTCTTGGTTAACTAGATTTTACCGTTTCATCTAGCATCAACACTGTTTACTACAATGCTTCGATACTTATACAGTTATTGCCTTGGACCATTACCAACTCACCAATAAAACCCAAGCTCAGTTTGACCTTGACCCTGACCTAGTTTGGACTTTTGAAAAAATTCAGAATATATTGTCAAGGATGCCACTGGGGGCATAAGCGTTTATTGAATGCGTAGTCTTGTTTTACTATATGCTGAACTTTGCAGTTTTTTCTTGTACCTTCCTCCTCCAGACTCTTTTTGTGGTGACCTTTCTGACTGAAAATATTTTACCACTTTAAGCAGGTTGAAAGTAAAGCAGAATGCGCCTTAAGGTGCATTCTGCTTTGCTTTCAGTCTACTTTAAGCTACCATTTGATAGAATATAGAATATTTCTTATCATACATATTCATGACTGTATAAATTGAAGCTGTTTGCTTCAGTAAAGGAAATAATTTGAGGCCCATTCTGCTTTACTTTCAGTCTGCTTTAAGCTATCATTTGCTAGGAAATAGACAATATTTCTTATGATACATTTTCATGACTTAATAAAGTGGAACTATTTTTTTTAGTGGAGGTGCAAAAAGGTGTATTTATGAGGTAATATGGGTTAAGCAAGCACTGTATGTACAGAATTATCATTGCTTCTCCGTTGATTGGTTTATAAACACAAGTTAATTGTCACAGTACATGTATGTTAATTACAAAATACTCAATTAAGTTGTGGAAGTCTTGGCAACCAAATATAGAAAAAATAAACTAAGACTCAATTGGACAATTAAATTAACATAATTATATAGTTCAATTTTGACATCTCATGCTGATACAAGTACAACCCCTATCACCAGAAATAAATGCATGGAGTGTAGAGTTATCAAATATTTATAACTTTTGAATTACCTGTAGGCATTCCAAAGTAAACATAATCATAATAGTTTTCATCCTTGCAATGCATATAATTGTGCCATGAAGTTAATCAGAAAGGTTTAAAACAATGGAATAATTAGCTACAGTTGTCAGAACACAATTGAAATGGTATACCAGGTTATTTTTGTTTGTTTGCTTTAATAAAACCTGTAAGTTTAACCCATTTCTCCACAGTTACACATTTTAACACCTTTAATTGATTGCTTCACTGCAGAAAATAGTTCCATTTTATACAGTCATGAATATGAATCATAAGATATATTTTCTATTTTCCAGCAGATAGTAGCTTAAAGCAGACTGAAAGTAAAGCAAAATGCGCATTAAGGCGCATTCTGCTTTACTTTTAACCTAATTTAAGTGATGACCTATCTTCAAAACTAGAAACAGGCTATATATATATGCTTTAAGTGCACTGGTCACTGAACCCAATGTGGGCTGTGATCGTGGACTACTCCAGTGGCAATCGTCGACACACCTATGAACGGGACAATAAACGAGGTCCTTACTGACAAGGCCTGAAAAAAAATATTTCTGAAGTTCTAATTTTGAAGTTTTATATAAGATTGAAGACAACTAATGGTGGTAAATGATTCTTTGTCTGCCTAATAGTTCAAAGAGATGCCAATGAAATGGTTAATCCTGATTCCCTCAAATACACATTTTTACACCTTTAATTTATTCCTCCACTGAAGAAAATAGTTCCATCTTATTGTAATGAATATTTATCATAAGAAATATTGTTTTTACTCTTGCAGGTGGTAGCTTAAAGCTGGCTGAGAGTAAAGCCGAATGCGCCCTAAGGCACATTCTGTTTTACTTTGAACTTGGTTTAAGTGGTCACCTGTTTTCAAAACTAGAAATAGGCTATGGGGTATAAAGGGTTAACTCTTTGCATGCTAAGTTATCATTGTGCAACTTTATCAGCTTCAGGGTCTAAGAAAAGTGTCTGAAACAGTTTGAATCTAGATCACACAAACTGTATGCAAAAAGTTGTCAACCATTGTAAAAACTCACTTCATAAGCGCTCAGTGTTCTTAGAAGCAATGCTTTGGCCTCATTATAGTTTGGGTATGTTTAGGAATTCCACTGAAACCTTATTTGATGTGACAGTCTTAAACTGTTTCTTATGAAATATTCATTTTATTGTAGACATGCTTATTATTTCTTCATACCGTGGCTATGTGCTTGGATTATCCTCTACCTTGCTGCGGGCTAAACTCTCGCGGGAAATAATTTTGCTGAGTCTTAGATCAAAATCCTCACCTAAAACATAGATTATACCGAGTATTTGGTACTAATTTCAACTGGGATTATGATTTTCACGAAAATCAAGAAAAGTATTTGATTTAGTGTTTTGATAAGTCTGAAGTTGGAAGGAACTATAAAAGATGAATGATGAATAAAATCTGATGGAAGGATAGGACGAAAAACACACTCTAGAAGCATAAAAGTACAACATCTGCCATGTTGCTTGTATTTGTAACTTTGAACATAGTAAACAATTATCCATGACCTTTAAGGGTCTGATCTGGATCCAAAATGTGTGCTTGTTTCTCATGGGCAATATATATCTGTTTGCCCTTTACCCCTTTAGTTTGTTATCAATATTAAAGACAGATTATTGCTTTAAGCAGGCTGGAAGTAAAGCTGAATGTGTCTTGAAACCCATTACCCCATAGCTTGTTTCTAGTTCTGAAAATAGGTTACCACTTAAAGCAGGTTAAAAGTAAAGCAGAATGCACATGTGCCTTATGACAGATTCTGCTTTACTTTCAGCCTGCTTTAAGCTACATACCATTTGCTAGAGTATTGAAAATATTTCTCATGATATAATTTATTACTATATGAATTGGAACTATTTTCTTCAGTGGAGAAATAAATCAGAGGTGTAAAAGGGCATTTATATGGGGGAAGGGGTAAAGGTACATTCTAGTTTAGCTTATTAGCTAATATACCATTATAACTATAGGATATATAAAGTATTTCTTATATGATACATATTCATGACTGTATAAAGTGGAGCGACTTGGAATAAATTTATGGCAAAAAAGGCTTAAGTATTTATGGAGTATTATGGAGGTATATTTAACCCCTTCAATGCCGTGACGTCGTGAAATTTAAACGACTGTCGTCTGCCTTTATTTTTCAGAGTTAATTTTTAGGTATTTTGACTTAAGAAATATTGAAAAAAGTGTCAAACAGTTTGGATTCTGATCAGACGCTTTACGCTTTTCAGCTCCCAACTGTTTGTAAATAACCACTGTGCTCGGGGTAAGGCAGTGAAGGGGTTAAATTCCAATGACAATTTAGTAATTTAGTGAGCCGTCAGAATGTTTTATATGATATGTTAATCAATAAATATCAGAGTTTTTCAAAAACCAAAAGCTTCATATCTTCACCAAACCATATGCTGTGACTACTCATTAGAATTGCCTGAAAGATAATTCTAATGAGTTAATTAAAGTCACAGTATACATGGTTTGATTGAGCCATAAAGGAGAAAATGTTGAAAATGTTCAGATAACGTCCCCTCCTATCTATAGAGCCAGGAAAGATAGTCATAATAATAGTCAAATATAGCCCACATGTAGCCCACTTAATTCCATTTTACACCTCCTCTTGGTGTTAATTGAATTCACAGATATACGTGTACTCCAGCTTTTATGGTTAATATTTTTTCAGACTAATGCACAAGGGAGAAATAATGTGTAAATCAGAATTTTTTAACAAAGTACAAGGGAGGAATTATTGTGATTTATATTCAGAGTTGGTATGCAAAGCAAAAATACTTTAGTGTCCAGGTTTCATGAATTAAGGTAGATTTTTTTTCTAGATTGCTTTGAACTGCTTAAATGTTATAATCATATATATCTTTACTTTTTAGCAATTAGCCTGTGCTTTCTAGTTTTGAACACCGGTGACCAGTCAGAACAAGTCAAAAGTAAAACATATTATGCTCCTAAAGGAGGTTGAAAGTAGAGCAGATTATGCTCCAAAAGGAGGTTGAAAGTAAAGCAGGTTATACTCCTAAAGGAGCATAATCTGTTTTACTTTCAACCTGCTTTATATAACCATCAGATTCTGAAAAGATACTGCAATTGCCTTCTGTGTTTTATGTTGATGGCTTCCTAGCTGATACTTTCCATAGGGTAAAAATAGAGGCAGAAAAAGTTATATTTATAGTGCATCGGGTTAACCCATTACCCCATAGCTTGATTCTAGTTTTGAAAATAGGTGACCACTTAAAGCAGGTTGAAAGTAAAACAGAATGCGCATTCTGCTTTACTTTCAGCCTGCTTTAAGCTACCATCTTCTAGGGTATAGAATTTTTTTCTTATGGAACAAATTAATGATTACGTAAAATGGATCTGTTTTCCTCAAAGGATGAATTAATTGAAGGCCTAAATAGGTGTATTTACGGGGTGATGGGTTAAGCAACCACTTGTACTTTGTAGAACATAAACAATGCTAAGGAAGGTAGGAAAGGTTAGAGAATGTTTATTGTTAGTTCACAATAAGACAATTTTAAACTGAATACTGAATGAGTTTCATTGGCTGAATATACAGTCAACTGCAGGTCTGAAATTGAGCCATTTAAGGTACTTCGCATATGCGCGTAGTTTCCATACGATTGTTTTGAAAATTGTCATGAAGAATGATAATAGCCTAAGAAACAATGTGTGTAAATATAGGCAAAATTTATCGTGTGGTTTGTCTTTAAGGTCTTTTTTCTGACAAAAACCTAGAATTTTGATGATTTTATTTTTCTTCAAAATGAATAAAGCTAATGACTATAATTCTCGCCCAATAAGTAGTCCACAACATTCATTACAAGAAAAGCTAAAAACATTTTGAATAAAGGTGTTCAGAAAGATGTTATCAGCTATTTAAATTTTGCAAAATGCTAAAAATTTGAATTACAAAAAACTGACTCATTCAAGGTATATTTGTTTTCATTTTATTCAAATATATGGTTGATGAACTAGTCAGTCTGAAAAAATTAGAAAATATTACAGTCAGGATTTGTTGTAATAACATATTTTCTTATTAAAATGTGGGATATTTGTTGTTTAGATACAGTTACCCACCTTAGAATTAAAACTTTGTCATTAAAATGCATTATTATTTATTCATGGACTTGCATACAAGGTTTCTTATATTGTTTGAACATAATTATAATGGGCAATATCGATCTTGAAAAGGTTAGCGTATTGATAAGCTTCAAGGTGTGGCTTTATAGTTCGATTCGAATCGTTTACATGTATACCGATTTAATTGACTTGTTAGTCATTAAACTAAAACGTACATGTAAGTGGACATATACTTGGACCGTAAACATCACTAGTACTAATCAACAAAGACTAAACATAACATGTCTCTTGATTACTGCACAGGGGGCCAACTAGGTATTACGTAGGAGCGTTTGTCTACGACAACATGTATTGGACTAGCTACGACAGTAAACATATTTTACATGTTCTGTCAAATGTCAACAGTGTTAAATATCATAAATCGTCCTTTTGTTCGTAAATTATAAGAAGTGACACACTGTTTATAGAATCAAGCCCAATCATATGCAGTTTGTGGTTCCAATTGTCACTTTGTGATTGATTATATCTGATCTTACCATTTTATTAACCCGTTCAGTAATCAGCATAATATGTGTATGTATTGCTACGAAGATGTATCTGTGTGTATACGTTTCTAACAGAGGGTGTATTGGTATGCTCACGAATTTTTCTTTTACTACATAACCAGCTGAAATGGAATATTTGGACATTTACGTTATTGACAGGCCCGTAGGAAACGTGTATGTGTGTGTGTGTTGGGGGGGGGGGGGGGGGGGGGGGGGGTTCGTGCCCCAGCCCCCAATAATTTTGCAATTAATGTTTACCAGGCAAATTCCTTTTTATTTGGTCTATAGATAAACGCCACGACTTATATAGGAAAACCCTTAAAAATCTTTTTATAGCTATATATATCACAATATTGTCTTGCCCAGTCAGCTTAGATACAATGTTCTCAGGTGAGCGATTGTGGGCCATGGTCCTCTTGTCCTTCTTACGTTCCTGATTGAAGAGGAGTTTGTGACAGAGGGGTCATCTAATCTGGTACTTTTGTTATCAACGGATGCAACTTTTACATTTTTATCTGTAGAACAGAGTTCACAATTGAACATCGTTGTTGGAAAACCATCATATTTAAAATCTGTATATAGCCTAATGGGATAATACATGCATAGTACACACCGATTGGCACAAACGTACAGTATGTGGAATGTAACTTAATGATTAACGTTAATATTGCCGAGTGTTGACCATTGGAAACAATAATGTACAGTTGTTGCTCCAAATAACACAGCTTCATTGTTGGCGTCTGCCTGTTTGCATGCCCCACATGTAGTACATGTACATACATGTACTTTGTCTAGCTAACTTCTCCTACACTTTTCAAGCTACAACCTTATAACTTGGCAGAGTGATTGCACATATACAGTAGATGTGCATGTGGACTTAAAGTCAAATTGGGGGAGGGAGGCATCATATTTGTCTTACAGAAAAGATGCCTATCATCTTATTATACAGTAAAAACTCTCTAATACAACCATTAAAACAAAGGCTAATTGATTGTAAAAAGACAGTTGACAATTAACCTAGAGCAAGGTAGTACTAAAACAAAAAACTCTTTTAGGAGCTTTCTGTTTTACCGTCACCTTGCTATATATATAAGAAATCACCTATCGTAGACATCTAACAATGCACACAATATTGTTGACGTAATAGAGATACTTTACTGTACTCTAGGCCAAGGTAACAGTTTAGTTTCAATTTAGGGGTCTGTGTTTGTTACCAGCAGGCGTTATCAGTATGTGAGCCTTTTACCATTTGTCAAAAAGTGTAGACATTGATTGACCTCAAATGTTAAAAACTGGCAGCTGATCTGAAATGTTATTATTCTCAGATTCATGAGTCCCAGTTTCTTTTTGCATGGTTCAAATTGAAAAAAATTAGTTAGCCCCCTGTGTACTGCGTTATGGATTGACAAGTCAATAAATCGGACACTAAAAAAAATTATTTGGATCGGATGGGTCATCAACCTATGACCTTTGGATTGCTAGTCAACCACTATAGTCAACCACTATACTAACTGCGCTATGAAGGATTATACTAATTTATATCAACATTTCCTTTATATAAATTTTCTAGTATAAACAACGTACGAAAAAAGTCTGTGTCGTCCAGACGCATATCCGCTCGCCCGCAAGACCGACTTCCGGTAGCGAAAGGCCTTAATTCTTCACTCACATTTTCTGAAATGAGATCAATTTGGTTGGGTATTGTATGGTAGATTACTTGTTTACCAACACTGAAAGACCACCTTTCATTGGTGGGGGAGAAATATGATCAGTTATGAAAATATTGTTTCAGATTAAGAGGTGTATTTGTTTACTGTATACACAGGCTTTACTGTTTAGGGCCAACAGTTTTCACAACACAAAAGATGAAAACTGCTGAGCAATCTGACCACAGACCTAAAGGGTCACGTCAGTGCATGTAGTTTAACTCTTTGCATGATTAGTAAGTTTTTCATCCACAAAAATTGTTGTCTGCAACTGTTCAATAAATAGATTTTTATAAATTTCTTTTCAAAACTAGAGTAAGAGTGTCACGTCTCATCAGGATCCAAACAGTTTGCAAACGTTATCACTGTGGCAGTAATATCCGCCGCTAGCATTGTAAGAGTTAAAACCCAGAACATGCAAAAAAAAGTAGATTCTGAGATATCAATGGATACAAAGTGTTTCCTTTATCCCATTACCCCACAGATACAGCTTTTTACGCATTTCATAATTTCCAATTTAGTCCAGTCCAGTTTTGACTATTTAGGGTTGACATTTTTCAATGTTTTTCTATTTCATATAACAAGTGTACTTATTGCAGGTACAAGATTGCAAAGCATGTCTATATGCATGTCAGAACTTTCAGTATACTACATGCTTGTGAATGTCCTGGCATAGCAATCAGTTTGGATAGAGATCAAATGCTGAGTTACTGTAGGACTAATCTGGATCCAAACTCTTTGTGATTCAGATGATATTTTCTGGTATTTCTATTGAGCTCTAAAATGATTCGGTCTGTGCTTTTATGTTTTCTTCAGAATGAGATTAATAGAATCAAGCACGGCTTTTGGTAAAGACGGGGGATTCTATACCCGAGGTTGGTCTGTTCCTAGTCGGAAACGAGCTTTAACTTGTCCAACTTTAGATTACAACTCAGAAATAAAAACGTTTTTAGCTTACCTGGCACAAAGTGCCAAGGTGAGCTTTTAGGATCGCTGGATGTCCGTCGTCTGTCCGTCCACAATTGGTTGTGAGCACTCTAGCGGCTACAAATTTCATCCAATCTTCATGAAACTTCATGACAATGTTTGTCTTGATAAAATCTAGGTCAAGTTCGAATGTGGGTCATGTCAGGTCAAAAACTAGGTCACTAGGTCAAATTATAGAAAAACCTTGTGAACACTCTAGAGGCTACAAATTTCATCCGATCTTCATCAAACTGTTCTTGATCCGAACTGATTTAGCCCATTACCCCATAAATACACTTTTTTACAGCTTTTTAGCTCACCTGGCACGAAGTGCCAGGGTGAGCTTTTAGGATCGCTGGATGTCCGTTGTCTGTCTGTCCGTCCGTTCACAATTGGATGTGAACACTCTAGCGGCTACAAATTTCATTGGATCTTCATGAAACTTGATGAAAATGTTTGTCTTGATAAAATCCAGGTCAAGTTCGAATGTGGGTCATGTCCGGTCAAAAACTAGGTCACTAGGTCAAATTATAGAAAAACCTTGTGAACACTCTAGAGGCTACAAATTTCATCCGATCTTCATCAAACTTCATGAAAATATTTTTCATGATGAAATCTAGGTCAAGTTTGAATATGGGTCATGTCCTGTCAAAAACTAGGTCACTAGGTCAAATCATAGAAAATCCTTGTGAACACTCTAGAGGCTACAAATCTCATTGGATTTTAATGCAACTTGGTCAGAATGTTTGCCTAATTGATATCTAGGTCAAGTTTGAATATGAGTCATGTCGGGTCAAAAACTAGGTCACTAGGTCAAATCATAGGAAAATCTTGTTACCACTCTAGAGGCTACACATCTCATCCATCTTCATGACACCTGGTCAAAATGTTTGCCTCCTTGATATCTAGGTCAAGTTTGAATGTGGGTTATGTCCGGTCAAAAACTAGGTCAAATTATAGAAAAAACCATGTAAATACTCTTGAGGCTACAAATCTTATTAGATCTGAATGAAATATTGTCAGAATGTTTGCCTACATCAAATCTAGGTCAAAATCAAATGTGTATTGTGTCGGGTCAAAAGCTAGGTCTCTAGGTCTAATCATAGAAAAATCTTGTTAACACTCTAGATGTTGATTGTGGGTCATGTCCAGTCTTAATCTAGGTCACTATAGGTCAAGTTTTACGTGGTGTACCAGGTGAGCGATTTAGGGCCATGGTGGCCCTTGTTTATTGAATCAAACCGATTTTGAATAGTAAAAGTTATCAAAACGACAATTTCTTCCTTTATATACGTTCTACTTCCAAGCCATAGCAACAGCCGACGTCAATGACGTCGCGTAAGAACGTGAACTTACGCGTATACTAGATCATGTGAAACAATCAACATCAACAACATTAATCACTGTTTAAACATCGGATCATTGAATTGTCGAAAGCTACAGCCAAGTGTAGAGTCTACTGTAAAGTTTTCGATAATATTTCTCTCTGTGAACGTAGCTTGTGGTTCATTTAAAGTTTTAGGGTATTTCTGTAAGAGTCACCCATTTCCCTTCTTTTTAACCCAATCGGGCTGAAGGATACCGTACCAGACAAGGTTTACCGTACAGCTATTTATAGTAACAAAATGTTGTCAAGCACCACTGAATAGCGAGAAGATATGCTCAGTGCTCAACTGGTGTTATATTGTATATTAGCATGTTTAGGTAAAATCATTGTGTTTTCTTAAAAAAAAATTTAAGTTAAAATATCCCCATGTAGTTTATATTGAATGCTATAAAATGTATCATAAAAAGTTTATGATGTCGAAATATTATTTTCAAAGTGACACAGCGGAAAATTTGATGAATATGATTTTCCATACATAACACATACTGGAGATGGGGCTGATATGAATTATACTTGAACATAACAAATATAATGTTAGAAATTTAAATACAATTCATTAACATACCGATTTTGTTCTCCTTCCTGGATATTCTATATTTTTCTTCTTGTTGTTGTTTTCTTCCTTTGTTTATTTTCCTTTCAATAACGTTCTGACGTCATATATAATAACGTAATCCGACGCGACGTGACGTTACCCGCTAATAATAGACAGGTTAACGTACAGTCGCCAGATTCAAATTGACAGAAAAAACAATAATGGCCGAAACAAACATCGGCCGTCACACTTATTATGTATCATAGGAATATTTTCTATAGCTTAGATGATGATAGCTTAAAGCAAGTTGAAAGTAAAGCAGAATATGCCTTAACTCTTTCCTCACTGAGACTTCAAAAGGACAATCCCAGTTTCCATTTAAGTCTAGTCCATTTCTGACTTTTAAGGGTTCGAATGTGGGTCATGTCCGGTCAAAAACTAGGTCACTAGGTCAAATTATAGAAAAACCTTGTGAACACTCTAGATGTTGATTGTGGGTCATGTCCAGTCTTAATCTAGGTCACTATAGGTCAAGTTTTACGTGGTGTACCAGGTGAGCGATTTAGGGCCATGGTGGCCCTTGTTTATTGAATCAAACCGATTTTGAATAGTAAAAGTTATCAAAACGACAATTTCTTCCTTTATATACGTTCTACTTCCAAGCCATAGCAACAGCCGACGTCAATGACGTCGCGTAAGAACGTGAACTTACGCGTATACTAGAACATGTGAAACAATCAACATCAACAACATTAATCACTGTTTAAACATCGGATCATTGAATTGTCGAAAGCTACAGCCAAGTGTAGAGTCTACTGTAAAGTTTTCGATAATATTTCTCTCTGTGAACGTAGCTTGTGGTTCATTTAAAGTTTTAGGGTATTTCTGTAAGAGTCACCCATTTCCCTTCTTTTTAACCCAATCGGGCTGAAGGATACCGTACCAGACAAGGTTTACCGTACAGCTATTTATAGTAACAAAATGTTGTCAAGCACCACTGAATAGCGAGAAGATATGCTCAGTGCTCAACTGGTGTTATATTGTATATTAGCATGTTTAGGTAAAATCATTGTGTTTTCTTAAAAAAAAATTTAAGTTAAAATATCCCCATGTAGTTTATATTGAATGCTATAAAATGTATCATAAAAAGTTTATGATGTCGAAATATTATTTTCAAAGTGACACAGCGGAAAATTTGATGAATATGATTTTCCATACATAACACATACTGGAGATGGGGCTGATATGAATTATACTTGTACCATAAAATCTCAGCTTACAGTAATTGAAAATTTATGGATGTTTCTTACTTGAAGACGCTATAGTGCCTGCTTAATGCAAGACACAAGTAATTAAGGAAGTTACTTTCTGCAGTACTTTTCTCCTGCATTAAGCTGTAACACGTCCTGAAAACTGCCTTACTTCATTGGACTTAACCCATTTCTCCATAAATATTTGCCTTTTTATGCCTTTAACAAGGCAACAGATAGATTTAAGGAGTAAACAGAACAAATGCAACATTTTCTACTTCATGTCAGCACCAAATCCTATGGTGTATAACTACTCATTAGAATTGTTGCGTATATACCATTCTTATAGGATTTAATGCAGATATATAAGCATTTTAGATTTTTTCCACTTTACACAGTCATGAATATGCACCAGAAGAAATATTGGCTTACTTTTGTACATATTAGCTTAACGCTGGATGAAAGTAAAGCATAATTTACCTTAACGTGCATATTCTGCTTTCCTTTCAACCTGTTTTAAGTGGTCACCATCTTCAAAACTAGAAACAGGCTATGGAGAAAAGGGCTTAACCCTTTACCTTATAGAAGCACCTTTCAGCGCATTCTGTTAAATCCTCCGCGGAAGAAAATAATTCCAATCTATACAGTCATGAATATGTATCAGAAGGAATATTTTCTTAATTCTAGTAGGTGGTAACTTAAAGCAGGCTGAAAGTAAAGCAGAATGTGCCTTAGGGTGCATTCTGCTTTACTTTCAACCTGCTTTAACTAGAATCAGATTATGGGATAATGGGTTAAACCTGAACAATGCCAACTTTTCAAATTAAATTATTCAATTATTGGGAAAAAGGACCAGTTTATATATGACTTAATGGGTCCATGTGGAACCAAATATCGGTATAATTTTTATACATAAAAAATCAGACAGTGCAGGTTCCTGACAGAGCCATCTGATCGAGGTCAACACTGTTTGTAAATGGTATATACAGTAAAACTCCTCTATTACGACCACTAAAACAAATGCCAATTGATTGTATAAAAGACAGGTGTCAGCTTGAAGCAAGATGACAGTGAAACAGAAAGCTCCTAAAGTAGCTTTCTGTTTCACTGTCACTTTGCTTTAAGTAGTCACCTGCCAGACAGAGCCATCTGATCAAGGTCAACACTGTTTGTAAATGGTATATACAGTAAAACTCCTCTATTACGACCACTAAAACTAATGCTAATTGATTGTATAAAAGACAGGCGTCAGCTTAAAGCAAGATAACAGTGAAACAGAAAGCTCCTAAAGTAGCTTTCTGTTTCACTGTCACTTTGCTTTAAGTAGTCACCTGCCAGACAGAGCCATCTGATCAAGGTCAACACTGTTTGTAAATGGTATATACAGTAAAACTCCTCTATTACGACCACTAAAACTAATGCTAATTGATTGTATAAAAGACAGGCGTCAGCTTAAAGCAAGATAACAGTGAAACAGAAAGCTCCTAAAGTAGCTTTCTGTTTCACTGTCACTTTACTTTAAGTAGTCACCTGCCAGACAGAGCCATCTGATCAAGGTCAACACTGTTTGTAAATGGTATATACAGTAAAACTCCTCTATTACGACCACTAAAACTAATGCTAATTGATTGTATAAAAGACAGGCGTCAGCTTAAAGCAAGATAACAGTGAAACAGAAAGCTCCTAAAGTAGCTTTCTGTTTCACTGTCACTTTACTTTAAGTAGTCACCTGCCAGACAGAGCCATCTGATCAAGGTCAACACTGTTTGTAAATGGTATATACAGTAAAACTCCTCTATTACGACCACTAAAACAAATGCCAATTGATTGTATAAAAGACAGGTGTCAGCTTGAAGCAAGATGACAGTGAAACAGAAAGCTCCTAAAGTAGCTTTCTGTTTCACTGTCACTTTACCCAAAGTAGTCACCTGCCAGACAGAGCCATCTGATCAAGGTCAACACTGTTTGTAAATGGTATATACAGTAAAACTCCTCTATTACGACCACTAAAACTAATGCTAATTGATTGTATAAAAGACAGGCGTCAGCTTAAAGCAAGATAACAGTGAAACAGAAAGCTCCTAAAGTAGCTTTCTGTTTAACTGTCACTTTACTTTAAGTAGTCACCTGCCAGACAGAGCCATCTGATCAAGGTCAACACTGTTTGTAAATGGTATATACAGTAAAACTCCTCTATTACGACCACTAAAACTAATGCTAATTGATTGTATAAAAGACAGGCGTCAGCTTAAAGCAAGATAACAGTGAAACAGAAAGCTCCTAAAGTAGCTTTCTGTTTCACTGTCACTTTACTTTAAGTAGTCACCTGCCAGACAGAGCCATCTGATCAAGGTCAACACTGTTTGTAAATGGTATATACAGTAAAACTCCTCTATTACGACCACTAAAACTAATGCTAATTGATTGTATAAAAGCCAGGCGTCAGCTTAAAGCAAGATGACAGTGAAACAGAAAGCTCCTAAAGCAGCTTTCTGTTTCACTGTCACTTTGCTTTAAGTAGTCACCTGCCTTTAACTGCCAAAAATTAAGATCTTGAGTAGCCTAATAGAGGGGTTTAACTGTACTCAGTTCCCTACACAGTAATGGTAAGATAAATACAGACATTTTACAGGACCCTATAAGTAGTTTTCAGAGAATTAAGAATACATTGTAAGAGTAATGAAATTGATTTATATACTAAATCATAGCTTTAGTGAGCCATATCTTGTTCCTTTATCACCAGGCGGATATATTGCAAAGATAATTTGTAAACTGCCAAATTTTACCCTGACCATTAGCTGGCGTTCATGAGAAAACGTCATTAAAAACCTGAGGTTCAGGGGTTCTGTTGTCCTGATCTCATGTAATGAGTCCTTTAGACCTTTGCACAGGGCAGGCTTCAATACCTAGATAGGTAAATTTCACCTTCGGAATATCGATAAGAAACTGTGAACTTGTATTCAGCAGCCTTTGATAATTTGAAGCACATAAGCTTGTTAAAACAGGTTATTGCTTAATGCAGGATAAAGATAATGCAAAAAGCTAATTAATTTTGTCTTAACAGATCTCTTTATTTCTTCATTGAAAGACGGCTTAACTTATCCCATTAACCCATAAATACCCCTTATATGCCTTTTATTCTTTCATTGAAAAAAATAGTTCCAATTTATACAGTCATGAAAATGCATCATAAGAAAAAAAATCTATATTTTCAGAGATTGTAACTTAAAGGAGGTTGAAAGTAAAGCAGAATTCAAATCTAAAAACCTGCTATTGGGTAAAGGGTTAAGTTACAAGATTGACTGGACAGTAGCATGCTTGAGTTCATTACATGAAATATGATTTTCATGAATGAGTTTTAATTGTTAGTTCAGCGAAATTCCTGCACAAGGACATGTTCTATTGTCGTGTCGCTTGCATGATGCAGGTGTCACACTCTTGCTTATATTTAATGTCTCCCTTACAATGTTGATTTTTGGACATTACAGCTTATATCATGAACAAAATATTAATATTTCACCAAAGGTTAAGCAGCAGTGTGTGCTTAGCTGACCCTGTTACTATGATTTTTGTTGACAGTTGACACTGACATGTACAAAAAGCTACATGTGTTTTGTTTTGTAAGGCACGTGTTTGGCAATGAGCCTCGTGCCTGTACAAGGTCAGGCGGGGTTGTCTCCTGTCTACTCATACAAGTAAAGGCTTTTAAAAAAATCTTAAATATTGTCAGACTTAAAACAAGCAACCAGGGATTGAAAGAAATATTTAGATCATTAAAGACATGTTAACTGTTTAATGCAGAAAGCTCCTGCTGTAGCTTTCTGCATTATTTTCGTCCTGCATTAAACAATTACCTGTATTAAATACTGTCCACTGGTCTTATATTGAATGGTCAGTTTATAGTCAGATTGTCTGTACATGTACATTGCTAAGTCGTTCATTATCCGGGCAGGAGTGGGAGTGTAATTGTTTGTTTTTCGTATGAATGAATTCATAAACCCCACCCCTAAAAAATGTTTATTACCCCATAAATACACCCTTTTGCACCTTTAATTTATTCCTCTACTGAAGGAAACAATTTCACTTAATAAAGTCAAAAATACGAAATACCTTCTATATCCTAGCAGATATTAACTTAAAGCAGGCTGAAATAAAGCAGAATGTGCCCTAAGGGCACATTCTGCTTTACTTTCAATCTGCTTTAAGAAACCACCTGTCTTCAAAATTAGAAACATGTTATGGGATAATGGGTTAAGCGTCAGGGGCCCTATATACTGAAGTTGTCATATATACTTTTACACTTTGAAAAATAAACTATTTATGGTGGCATTGTCTGATATTTCACACTGGAGAAAATAGCTAATTTTCTGATATTTCACACTGGAGAAATTGGCTAATTTTCTGATATTTACAGTCTTGAGAAAATGACCATATTGCTGATGACAGAGAAGAAAATAACAGCATTTCTGATATCTTACACTGAAGAAAAATACATAATTTATGATATTCTTGACTTTATAAAAATTTTCGGACATTTTTTTTTTTTTTAGACATTTGAAAATTAAAAAAAAAAAGATTAAAAATTGATATTTTTTTAAGTTGAAAAGTAGAAAAAACCCTAAGATAAACTTGTCTGCCAGAGCATTGTTTCCTTAAGGCACAAACTAACAGGTAATGTGTTATACTTATCTCTGTATGATAAGCATTTTTTATCTGCAACAATTGGCAATCTATTTTTCAAAATATTGTTTTCAAAGTTAGATGAGAATGTCAAACAACTTTGATACAGACGAAACACTGCATAATTGTGCCGTCTCATCTGAGTAAAAACTGTCTGCAAAGGTAGTCTCGATTTCATACAATTTTGAGTGAAAGAAAAATATGTATATAGCTACAGCTAAGGTACTTAGAAGATTGGTGAGCCCATTTGTATTTAGTTGTCTAGATGTTGATAAATATATCATACTTTGTATCTGTCTCAATATAAGCCTTGATTAATATTGTGTCACATGGGATCTACTGTCTGTTTTCCTAATACCACTGATGGCCAACCATAAGGTTATAATCCTTAGCATGACAGGTGTAGTAAAAGGCAAAGTTTAACCCATTGCCCCATAGCCAGTTTCTAGATTTGAAGACATCTGACCACTTAAAGCAGGTTGAAAGTAAAACAGAATGCGCCTAAAGGCGCATTCTGTTTTACTTTCAATCAGCTTTAAGCTACTATCTGCCAGAATATACCAAATATTTCTTATGGTGCATATGTTTGAGAGTAATATGAATTTGAACTATTTCCTTCAATGGAGGAAAGATTTAGAGGTGTAAAAAGGCTTATTTATGGGGTAATGGGTTAAATTTGCTGGCTAAAGAAGAGTAGGTTTTATAGCAAGTTTTCCCCTTGCACTTAAAGGGACCCTGGTGCAAATGCCAGTCAGAGCTGGAATATTTCCTACCTGTTACATCAGAGTGTTAAATTAAACTGGAACCTGATACATATGTTTAACATACTTTTCAATATTTTGTGGTCATCACATGCCCCTTTAAAGTGGCTACAAACTTGTCAAATATCACCAGATGGAAGAGTCCATTTGATTAGTCAGCACTGTATATTTCAGGGTTAAAATGAAAGCTGATCTGACATTATCATGGCAGAAGACAAACTAAGTACAGAGTCTGTGATTGATCTGTAACCCAGACCGGGTCTTAGCCCTACATCTAAATATAATATTCTCCAAAAACAGAGCTCCTAGCTGGCATAAATTATAAGGGGGGAGTATTTAAAAAACTAAAATCTTTATCTCGGCATTAAATCCTATAGTGGCAGTACTTTTTAGAATTGTTTCTTCAAGATGATTCTAATGAGTAGTAACCATAGGATTTGGTGGTGAAATGAGTAAGAAAAATGGTGGATTTGTTCAGTTTACCCCCTCTTATCTATAGAGCCCTGTTAAAATACCTTTGATTTATAAGATTTACATTCAAACATGTGTTGTGCATTTTGTTCAAACTTTGGAGATTGCAGACATATGGTAGTTATAATTTATATAGAAAGATATACTAAAGGAGCTTACTTCATGACTTTTTATCATGCAATAAGGTGTCTCCTGTCCTAAAGATTGCCAGCTAGTATACATCTTTTAACTAGTCAATTAATGCCATCATAACTACAGTAAAACCTCTCAATTAATACCAAATAACAAGGCCTAGCTAGTTGATCAAATAAAAGACAGGTGACAGCTTAAAGCAAGGTGACAGTAAAACACATAACTCCTACCTTGCTTTAAGCAGTCACCTGTCGTAAATGAACACATATTAATCAACACACTGTAGTGGTCATAATAGAGGTTTCACTGTATTAAGCTATTTTTTGCAGTAATTTAAGGATAAGAATATAGCTGAACCTTGTTTTGGATCTTTATGTCTGAATTATGGCTAAACTATGGATAAATAAATTATGACCATGATGGCCTAAATAAGGCTTAACTATAATTGACTATATGACTTTTAACCTTATCTTCAATTAACCCATTACCCCATGAATACGCCTTGTTATGCCTATATTTTATTTCTTCACTGACGAAAATGGTTACGCTTTATACTGTTATGAATACCGGTATGTATCTTAAGAGAAAAATTCTATATCTGCTAGCAGATGGTATCTTTAAGGCAGGTTGAAAGTAAAGCAGAATGTGCCTTAGGTTGCATTCTGCTTTACTTCAACCTGCTTTAAGTGTTTACCCATTTTAGATATTAGGAACAGACTAATTGGAGTAATGGGCTAACAATGTAAATCGTTTTCTTGAAAAGAAGGTGGGGTGTATTAATATCAAAGGGCGAAAATTGAAATGGGAGTATTCGGTGTATTGATGAGTTATAATGATCTCGGATATAAACACTAATACATTATAGTATATAACAACAGTGTTAGAAGGCATTATGGGAAGTTTTGATTTAGTAAGCACCTCGACAATTCATGGCGCTTCATAAATGCTAATGAGTCTACAGGAACGGCTAAATTATCTGCCTTAAAAGCCTCCAAGATAATATACTAATACATTGTCTGGCTTTCAAGTCACTATGTGAATAATTACATACAATTTATGAGCATTTATTGTAAAATTTGCAAGTATGTATTAGAATAATAATGTCCATATATTTTAAGTCAACATGGCTCCAGATGAGGAGAGTATTTCAAAAACTAAAAACTTTATGTCTCCACTAAACCCAATGTCTTGTCTATATTAATTCTGAGACCCAGAGCTTCATATAAGGTGAGTATTTCAAATACTAATTTCCTTATTTCTTCATTAAATCTTATGTTGTCACCACTCGAGACGATTCTAACAAGTGGTAACAATATAGGGTTTGGTGGATACAAATGTTGGAAAACCTGAGTTTAAATCCTCTTATCTGGAGATGATTCTAATGAATATAGTCAAAACATAAAGGTTTAGTGGAGGCATAAAGAAGAACATTGATGGAAAACTTTAGTTATAGGATTTTCCATCTGCTGTGGATAATCTATTGAGTAACAAGATTTCTCACATAACATCATCGGGGTTCCAAAAAATGCATATTGCTTTAATAAATACTTAAATCGTTGGTAATGTGAAGAAAAGAATCTGTCATGCGTCAATGTTTAAGACAAGTTGATCTCAAACTCGTCTAGAATAGAAAAGTTATTAAGCTCGCCTAGGCTTGCTTAATAATATTTCAATTCTAGACTCGTTTGAGATCAGCTTATCTTAAACATTTACTCATGACAGATCCTATATATTTTATCAGAATCTAAACTGTTTTTCAAATTTTGTCAGGTTACTCATTTTTGTTGCCCAATAATAAACTGAATTGTGGATAAAAATGTATCTAGATTGGCAAGTACATACTAGTAAAGCAAAAGAATTCCGAAAACCAAATAAATAGTTGCTATAAGCAATATGATAAAATAGAGAAAAAATACTTCATTGGTAAATGGTTTAAATGAAAAGGATTTTTAGCTCACCGGACTGCGTCCAAGAGTTTATGTTGACACCCAGTCGTTGGCGTTGCCTTTGCCATTTTTGTTCCCGTTTCCATTCCCATTAGCAGTTTCAAGAAAATGGGCAAGACCTTTCATGCATTTAAAGGGTTTAACCCCAGTGACCTTGACCTTGAACCTAGGGCCCATGTTTAGGTTTTGAAAAATGCTTATAATTCCTATGTCCCTTGCGGTATTACTTTCATATTTGGTTTGCATATGTATTATGGACAAGACCTTTCCATGCACACACAAAAATTAACCTGTTACCTTGACCTCCAAGTCTGCTTTTAAGTTTCTAAATGTGCCAAAGGCGAGCTTTGTTTTCTCTCTCTCCTTATAGCTGCATTAAGAAAGATGAAACATAGAAATTACAAACAATTAAAGCAATTCATTGTGAACATTTGATCAATTATTGTGTTTTAAGAGAAAGTGTACTTAAAACGAAATCAATTAGCTACAATTATATGGGGTATATGTTCATAAGAGTTCAATGTGAATATTTCATTTAGAATTATTGTTTATAATCTTTAAAATCCAAAATAAATAACAAGATGGGGGTACTATCTACATAAATACCCTTTTTAGCTCACCTGGCACGAAGTGCCAAGGTGAGCTTTTAGGATCGCTGGATGTCTGTCGTCCGTCGTCTGTCCGTCCGTCCGTCTGTCTGTCTGTCTGTTTACAATTAGTTCGTTAACACTCTAGCAGCTACAAATTTCATCCAATCTTCATGAAACTTGATGTCAATGTTTGTCTTGAAGAAATCTAGGTCAAGTTCGAATGTGGGTAATGTCGGGTCAAAAACTAGGTCACTAGGTCAAATAAAAAACAAACTTGTTAACTGTTTATGGATTTTTAGCTCACCTGAGCTAGCTCAGGGTGAGCTTTTGCAATCCTTGAATGTCCGTCGTCTGGCGTCAACAATTTTAGTGTTTACACTCTAGAGGCCACAAAATTTATCCAATCTTTCTCAAACTTGCTCACATAGTATATTACCATAAGAGTTCGGATGAGTTCGATTATGGTTGAAATCGGACCAACAGGTCAAGAGTTATCTACCTTTGAATTGCTGAAAATGCTATATTTAACAGTGTTTACACTCTAGAGGCAACAGTATTTATCCAATCTTTCTAAAACTTGTCCAGATTGTATATTACCATAAGAATTCGGAAGAGTTTGATTGTGGTTGAAATCAGATAAATAGATCAAGAGTTGTCTACCTTTGAATTGCTGAAAATGCCATTTTTAACGGTGTTTACACTCTAGAGGCCACAGTATGTATCCAATATTTTTAAAACTTGCCCAGAATGTATATGACCATAAGAGTTTAGATGAGTTCGATTTTGATTGAATTATCTACCTTTGAATTGCCGATAATGCCATATTTAACAGTGTTTACATTCTAGAGTTTACAATTTTTATCCAATCTATTTCAAACTTGCTCAGATTGTATATGACTATAAGAGTTCAGATGAGTTAGATTATGGTTGAAATCAGACTCATAAGTCGAGAGTTATCTACCTTTGAATTGCTGAAAATGCCATATTTAACGATGTTTACACTCTAGAGGCCACAAATTTTATCCAATCTTTCTCAAACTTACTCAGATTGTATATTACCATAAGACTTCAGATGAGTTCAATTATGGTTGTAATCTGATCAATAGGTCAAGAGTTATCTACCTTTGAATTGCTGAAAATGATAAATTTAACAGTGTTTACGCTCTAGAGGCCACAATATTTATCCAAGCTCTCTCAAACTTACCCAGATTGTATAATTATGACCATAAGAGTTCGAAAAAAGGTTATTATGGTTGGAATCTTGACAAATAGATCAATATATATCTACCTTTGAATTGCTGAAAATGCCATATTTTACAGCGTTTACACTCTTGCAACTACAGTTTTCAATGGATTTTGATTATACTTGTACACAAAGGATGTAGCTATACGTTCTCGAAGGAGTGCAATTATTGTTGAAATGTTATCATTGTGGCAATAATTACCTGCCCTTGATATACTTTGAAATGCTAGAAAAAAGCTTCATTTCAGTATTGTTTAGGCCCATTGTTATTTGCCTTTGATGTACTCTACTATACTACAGTAGGTCGACAAACTTGAATGGATTTAGAATAAAACAGGTGAAAAAATAAAAATAGGTAAATAAAATAGGTGAATAATAGGTGAATAAAATAGGTGATAATATTTTTAGAATAAAAATAGGTGAAATTCAAAGGTAAAGCTATCAGGCTTCATTACAAATGGTGAGCGATATCAGGGCCTTCAGGCCCTCATGTAATGAAACTTGGTCAGATTGTTTGCCTCATTGATATCTAGGTCAAGTTCGAATGTGGGTCATGTCCGGTCAAAAACTAGGTCACAAGGTCAAATCTTAGAAAAACCTTGTTAACACTCTAGAGGCTACAAATCTCAATGGATCTTAATGAAACTTGGTTGAAATGTTTGCCTCATTGATATCTAGGTCAAGTTTGAATGTGGGTCATGTCAGGTCAAAAACTTGGTCACTAGGTCAAATCATAGAAAAAACCTTGTTAACACTGTAGAGGCTACAAATCTCAATGAATCTTTATGAAACTTGGTCAAAATTCTTTCCTCATTGATATCTAGGTCAAGATCGAATATAGGTCATGCCTGGTCAAAAACTAGGTCGCTAGGTCAAATCATAGAAAATCCTTGTTAACACTCTGGTGGCTACAAATATTATTGAATTGTAATTAAACTTTGTCAAAATGTTTGTCTTATTAAAAAATAGGTCAAGTTTGAATGTGGGTCATGTCAGGTCAAAAACTAGGTCACTAGGTTAAATCATAAAAAACCTGGTTAAAGCTCTAGAGACTTCATATCTGATTAGATCGTAATGATACTTTATCAAAATGTTTGCCTCATTGAAATCTAGGTTATTTTCAAATGTGGTTCATGTTCGGTCAAAAACTAGGTCACTAGGTCAAATCAAAGAAAAAAAGTGTTAACCCTCTAGAGGCTACAAATCTCTTTAGATCTGAATGAAATACTTTCAGAATGTTTGCCTACATCAAATCTATGTCAAAATCAAATGTGGATTGTGTCTGGTCATAAACTAGGTCACTAGGTCAAATTATAGAAAAATCTGTTAACACTCTAAAAGGTTGATTGTGGGTCATGTCCAGTCATAATCTGTGTCACTATAGGTTAAGTTTACATGGTGTTCCAGGTGAGCGATTTAGGGCCATGGTGGCCCTTGTTTACTCCTTTTATTCATTCTTCCACTTAACCTTTACTACATAAATATGCTTTTTACGCCTTGTAACTTATTCCTCCACTGAAGAAAATAGATCTACTTTAAACAGGCATTGATGTGAACCATAAGAAATATTTTCCAAATTCTAATGGGTGGTAGCTTAAAGCAGACTGAAAGTAAAGCCGAATGCACCTTAAGCGGTCACATATCTCCAAAACTAGAAACAGGCTACTGAAAGTTAAGAAAAATATTTCTTTTTATGCATACCCCTAAAAGGAAATATTTCCTTTACTCTTGAAGAGGGTACACGTAGCTTTAAAGGAGGCTGGAAGTAAAACAGAATAGGCCTTCATTCAGGCCGGGCATTCTACTATTGTCTGCTTTAAACTATAATAAAGACTAAGGCATCTATCTTTAAGACTAAACAAGCTACAGTGGAAAGGGTTAACTACTTACAAGGCATTCTAATTCAAGCTGTAATATTTGCCCATTCCAGACGAGCATTTGCCTTTAATGTCTACTACTACAGCTAAAAGATCAAACAATAAAACTCCTAGAGCAATCATTTGTCATCTTCCCATTTTGAATTCTGAGTAAATACTGTCTTATCAGGTCTGAAAATGTCATCTTCCATTTTCAAGGAATCAAAAATAAAACCTTTAGTGACAAACAGTTTGAATCATGATCAGGCCCCACATTTGTTTGACCTGATCTGGATCCACACTGATTGTAATGGTCTCAAACATTGCTCAGGAAATGAAAAGATTATCAAGCAATACTTATATAAATGCAGACTATGATTATATCTATATATTGCCTTGTTACAATTCAAAGTTGACAGTCTATCTTGTTTTAACCCTTTACCCCATAGCCTGTTAAAAGCAGGTTGAAAGTAAAGCAGAATGCGCCCTGAGGCGCATTCTGTCAGGGAGCATTCTGCTTTACTTTCAGCCTGCTTTAAGCTTCCATCTGCTAGAATATAGGAAATATTTCTTATAATGCACATTTATGATTGTATACATTTCAACTGTTTTCTTCAATGGAGGAATAAATCAGAGGGGTAAAAAGGCGTATTTATGGGGTAATGGGTTAAGCGACCAATCAGTGAAGAAGCATGGGAAATATTTAAAGACAAATGATGGCTTAATGCATTATATAAATAATTCAGAAAGCTCCTGTATTGGAGATTTCTGCATTATTTTTATCCTGCATTTAAAGGGACTCGCAACCGGATGGTGTACTTGTCAAAATAAAATAAAATACTCAAATAAAAGCAAATTTGTGGCATTATTTGGCTTCTGACATTAAAAAAATATGATCAGTCAAAAACAAGTCTCAAGAATCGTCACCGAATCTTAGTTTTTTTTAGATATTTACCATCGTTGTTCTATAGTGTCAGCTGACGGTATAGTTGTTGTTGTTGCTTCTCTACACGGGCTCAGACATAAACCCGAGCCGAATATGTATAAATCAATCGCTACCAGTGAAGTACGTTAATTCGCTACCATATAGATAGTGAGTCCCAGTAGCCGCGTGGTTAAGGCGTTTGCCTTTGTTTTCATGTTTGTCTCCGCATGGAGGGTCACGGGTTCGAATCCCACCAGAGCTTCTTCCTCCTTTTTTTTTTTGAAATGCATTTTTTCACAGAATTTATTATCCAAAACTAAATCTTACCCATTTATATAAGCATTTGACATATATTTACAAATTACTATTTTTAATGCTAAATCCGGTTGCGAGCCTCTTTAAAGCAATCACCTGAATCATTTATGAATGTCAACCAGTTTTCTTTGAATAGTGGTTAGATTTTACCATGCTAGCAATGAGCATTCGCAAACTGGTTGGATAGTGATGAGACGCCCTCTGATATGCAGCATCTCATCAAAATCATAACTGTTTAACACTCTGACCCTATTTTGAAAAATAGTTTTTGAAATGGTAGCAAATGACAATTGTTGGAGACAAAAATAATAGCCAGCATGCTAGATTTTTTTGAAGATTGACTGTATAAATGTAAAGTGCACACCCCTATAAAAGGTACCATAGATCACACAGCTGTTACCTCCTGCTCTTTGAGAGACAGGGATATTAAATTGCATCAAATATTTCCCTGTCCTCAAGGTCAACTTCAAGGTCAAACTCGCCAATGGTGTATGTACATGTTTACACCATGACAATGAGCGATTTCACATGGAACTAAATTTCGAACCTCTAGTCAGACAAAATTGCGGCCGGCGTATGGGCATAATGGTTGGCAAAAGAACACCATTTGTCAAACCAATGAAAACTGAGAATAATGCTCGTCTACAGGTCGAATCAACTGGTGTTCAGTTGGATCTATGATCACTATAGACGCGACTATAGTTCCATGTCAACTAACTACATGTTCTCGAGGTCATTTTAAAGGTCACAAGCAGGCGTGTAAATTTATATCTTTTGTTTTCCATTTTCTTGATGCCATCAGTCAAGACATGTACTTGGAGATCTCAGTGTTTCTTTCATTGAAAGATCCCTAAGAACATAATGGATGGGTGTAGAACATTAAAACCCCACCAGACAAAACCCCATCACTCAGTTTTGCACATTGGACCGAAACTCCAGTGCTTGTTTTTCGCAGTGGACACATTTAACCTCACTGTATGTTTTGTGCAGTGGATAGAAACCCCAAAACAAGAAGAGTTCTTAGGCAGTGTGCAAAAAATGTCTACTGTGAAACAACAGGCAGGATTGTGTCCATCATTATTTAAAATAGCTAGCGTAGGTTATTTGTCCACTGTGCAAAACAGGGAGCAGATGGACTACAATGTCGATATCAGTTTGTACTCAGTGATTGGAAAGTTCTGATTTCACAATTAAACATAAACCCTTACTGTGAGGGAACACAATATAAACATCATTTCCAAACAGTGTAGACCCTGAGGAGCAACTCCTGAAGGATCGATCAGGGTGGTACTTCTGTTGGTCATGAATATTGCAGAGGTACAGCACTGAACTCAATGAAAATTGGCCATTAAAAAAAAAAATCAATTTAATAATTGATCATTGTAAGGGTTGAAATAGGTTAACCCAGTGATATTAGCCCTCTGCGTGTGGTATGATGTGGACACACAGAGAGACGATTACGCTTATTGCATACAAAACAAGATTACAAGTTGACAAAGTACTATTAAACCATCCTCTAACAAACCGGGCAACTTTAATAATGTTCACAGCTTACAGCAGATGCTTACTGAAAGCAAGATGAAAGTAAAGTAGAAAGCTCCTTTAGGAGCTTTCTGCTTTACTTTTATCTTGCTTTAAGCTGTAAGACCAAGACAAAATCAGCTAGCCTGAATTTGCTTAGTGTAGTAACTGCTATTGTATTTAAGAGGTTTATATTATATGTACAGAGACTGTCGACTCCAGTGCAAACATTCCTTTGTTCTCATTTACATTGTAAGTTTGTGAGTTCATTCACAACTTGTGAAGTCAAGTAAAAACTAGGCCTGATCTTGCATACAAATCTTTGCCAATAAGCAAGGATACCTAGTCCATCCAAATATTTCCCTCAAATCATTGAACTCTCAGTATGATAATGCCTAGATTACATTGTTATGTTTGCTGGGAATGTTATAGTAAGTTATAATTATGTAAGTTTATGAATCATTGTAATGTCATGAAGCCATCATTTTACATCAGAATTTCATTTTTCAGAATTTTGATTTTTTATTAGCTCACTATTATGTGTCCAGGAGAGTTTTTGTTGTCATATCACCCAGTTGTTGGCGTCGGCATTGCTGTTCACATTATTAGTTTCAACAAAGTGTTCATAACTTCTATGCCCTTCCACCTACAACTTTCATACTTATAATGCACCACACATACCTTGGAGCAAGACCTTTCCAACCATGTGACATTTTTGTACCCTTGTGACCTTGACCTTGACCTTCAGCCACTGCGTTCAAGTTTTGAAATGTGTATTTTACAATGGAAAAAGCTTATAACTGCTATGATCCATGATGTATTCCTTTCATATTTGGTATGTTTGTGTATATGGACAAGTCCTTTCCATGCATGAAAAAAGTTTGTCCAATGCAGTGACCTTGACCTTGAACTTACGGCCTGTGTTCAAGTTTTGAAATCTGTGTTCAGATTTTGAAAAATGCTTATAACTCCTATGTCCCTTGAGGTATTGTTTTCATATTTGATATTTGCTTGTGTATATGGAAGAACTTTCTTTGCTGGCAAAAATTGAACTCTGTCGACCTTGACCTTGAAGTAAGGGTCCTTGTTCAGGTTTCAAAATCTGTGTTTAGATAACTCTTATGTCCAATGAGGTATTGCTTTCATAATTATTTAGTATGGACAAGACCTTTCCATGCACACAAAAAGTTTGACCCTTTTGACCTTGACCTCAGACAAAAAGTGTGCCGCTGGTGAGCTTTAATTGCTGTCTCTCTGTGAACTTTATGTATAAAATTTATTCCTCCTCTGAAGAAAATAGTTTCTTTTCATACTATCATGTACATTCTGCTTTACTTTCAACCTGCTTTAAGTCATCACCTGTACTCAAACTAGAAACAGGCTATGGGGTAATGGGTTAAAGCAGAATGCACTTTACGGCAAGTGCTCACTTATCTTTGATATTAGAAACAGTCTATGGTGTATAGGGTTAAGTGATTGCTGAACATAAGTTTGACAAGTTTTATAAATTTGAAAGTTCTTCCACGGCAGCAGGTGTGTATAAGCTTAGAGATTTTACAAATTGCTTGCAAGACTTAATCATTGTCAGATAAAATCAATTAATTGCTACTTTTTGCCACATTTATCACCAAATTGTTTTGTCATTGTTTGTGAATCTTTTGATCAATGTGATATTCCTCTCATCAGTCAACTCTTTGCTAAGCAGCAAAGTAGTGATTATACTATTTGCAAACAGTTTGGATCCTGATGAGATGTTGTGTAGCACATAAGCTTTGATTGAAACATCAGGAAAGTAATAAATGGAGTGAGACTGCCCTGGTGTTTGACCGTATTGGGTTTGTTTTTTTCTGTTCGTTCGCTCAGTCCAAAGTTGCAGATACAACTCATTTGCTCCGCCCAAAAGTTGTAAGTACAGTGAAAATGCAGGTGAACTTCTGCTTAACCCATTACCTCATAAATACGCCTTCAATTAATTTATTTACTGTCACAAATAAAAATCATAAGAACTATTTTCTATATTCTAGCAGATAATAGCTTAAAGCAGGCTGAAAGTAAAGCAGAAAGCACCTTAAGACGCATTCTACTTTACTTTCAACCTGCTTTAAGTGGTAACATGATTTCGAAACAGCCTATATAGGGTAATGGGTAAAAGCAAGGTTAAAACTTTCCCTTTTACATTCCCCTTGCTTTGAGCTGTTATTATAGTTGTTGTAATACAAGGGTTTTATAAAACAGTGTCCAAAATGTTTTCCATAGGAAGGTGTCACCTAAAAGATTAAGATATTGAACTGACAGGGATACAGGAAAATTAATGAGTGTAAATAGGTGACACCTGAATGGCCCGTGTGTTTGTTCAGTGGTATTTAGGGCAGCCCGTATTGTACGTATTGTCAAAAGGGCCGCTGGAACATGGATGATAAGGGGTCACGATTGTTTAGCACACTAAAATGTTACATCAGAAAATTTTGACAGGTCCTGATAAATTGTATCGTCTTACTTATGATTAATTGAGCTTGACAGGAAAATACATAAGCTTTTTGTATAAAGTATGCAGTCTCTTGAAGCAGAGTAAAGTATTGTAGAATAGCTCTCTGCATTACATTTGAATGGACTTTGGGCTAAACTGTTGCAGTTTCTAGTATTGAAGTCAGATGATGTGTTCTCTCTTGATTTTTAGTGGCGATTTGTGCCACAGTGAATACCTTTGCAAATAGTTAGGATTCTGATGAGACGTACGCCGCGTAACTAGACATCAGGATCCAAACTGTTTGACACTCTGACCCTGTTTTGAAAAGAAATTTGAAAACACATTTTTTAGAACAATAGCAGATGACAATTGTTGCAGACATAAAAATTACCCAGCAAGCAAAGAGTTAATCTAATGGCATTCACAGGTTTACCAGCTCCTTTGCTACATTTGAGCAATCTGTGAGGAGTGCACCAAGTTAACATCTCATAAACTTTACTTTTATCATTATACATTTGTTTCATAGGTACTGAGGGAACAGTCAAATCATTGACCCGAGGTAGCAGGGAAGACCTTGAGAACTGTTGTTCTCGGGCAACAGTTCTCAAGGTCTTCCCTGCTACCGAGGGACAATGATTTGAATTTTCCCGAAGTAAATATGAAACAAGTGATTTATTACCGGACTCTCTATTTAAGACAGATCTAGTTCCTGAATTGTACATGGCTGAATGAAAAGCTAGATCTACATGATTTGAACAACTGTATAAATTCTAGATAGATCTATTATTTATTTATCATATCTTTATATATATCTTTATTTAATTCAATTCAACAACTGAACGCACAACCACTGTATTTAGAAAAGGTTTCTCTAAAATATTCAATTTTTCAAATACGATTTGAAATGTAAACATTTTCTTATTGACTAAAATTGATTGACATTTAGTTTCAATTACGTCATAAATTCATGATGACATGACGTCATTTAGAATGTAACGTCATAATTTGTTTAAAAAAGGGAAGATGCTAGATCTGAAAGCTGTTTAACATTCTTTATTTGGAGTCATTCTTAATACTAGATTATCTATATATGTAGCCTTTTTAGGGTATTGTTCAAGAGAGAAATATGGCCCGAAAAAAACCCCGTAAAATGCTAGATCTATGTACTAGACGGTTCCGATGCAGAAAATGTTTGCGCACCATTTTCGCACAGGCAACAGTGCCGTGCAACAGTCAACTGTTGACCGGTTAACAGTCACCTAGCATAAGTCTGGGAATTCTTTACCAAAAAACAGTCAAACATGCTTAATAAACAATTAAATAGAGAGTCAGGTAATAACTTTTAATGTTCCATTGTCTTTTTTACAGCATTTGTCAATGATTCGTAGCTATCTTTAATTTCTACAGGTTTGTGAGGCAGTTATGCTAAATATTATGTATTTAAGGCAGGTGACTGCTTAAAGCAAGGTAACAGTGAAACAGAAAGCTCCTTCGTTTTAGCAGTTGAAATAGAGAGGTTCTACTGTACAATACTGCCTATTTAACAATGGCGAAACCTTTTAAATTAATAAAATTGAAATTGAGGTTGTATTTCATAATCTGTTGATCTGTGGTTTTCAATTGGTTTTCAATTGTCAGCAAAGTTTTTTAGCAAATAAACCATAACCAGTTAATATCAGACACTGCTTGCGGCCATTTGTATGCTAAATGTTTCAATTTTGCTTTTGTTTCTTTTTTCCCTGTAAAGAAGGAATCACAGCTAATGTTCGAGACAAAATGCAATCTGTGAGTGCTTGAAAGCAGAATGCGCTTAAAGGCATATACTTTCAACCTGCTTTAAGCTACCATTTGTTAAAGTTTTGAAAATATTTTATAAGATATAATACTTTGTACGAGTATACAGGTTGACTGGCAATGTGCACTAAAAGGTTTATTCCTCAAGTCCTAGACCAGACTAGACAGTACCAATGTTGATTCAGCCCCCATCAAAGGTTTTCAAGTACTCTCACACCTGTTATAATAACATGGCAAAAAACAAGTAGGCAGATAACTATACTCACATCAACCATTTAAGCTTCAAATTATGTTTAACCCATGAAACACTTGGGCAAAACAATGATATATATATATAATTCCTGTGCAAGCGGTAACACAGCATCTTATCAGGATCGAACCTGTTTGACTTTCTTGGTCCTATTTTGATAAGTTCTCTAAATGACTTTTTGTATCGATAAAAACCCCATTCAGTCATTGTAGAAATTTATGTTTTTATGCCCCCACATGACTATAAGTCAGGGCATAATGCAGAGTGTGTATATACCCTGATCAGATTGCTTCTATTTGAACCCTCAGATCAGGTTCTACACTGCCTGTTATTTTGCACAAACAATCTTGAGAGTATAGTCAACAAAGGATTAGACTATATAGAGGCAACAGTTACTGGAATATTTGAAGTTTAAGTTTGGAATGAGTTACTACAGCGCTCCCTCTCTACACCGACACCCAATGGGAGACACAGACTGTGTGTGTTGTTCGGAGGGAGCTGTTATAGGGAGGGAAAATTAAGATTTGGCTTATATTTGCAAACAGCTTGAATCCAGATCAGACGCTGCATAATGCGGCGTCTGATCTGGACTTAAGCTGTTTGTCATTCCTCATTATTATTCTATCTAAATCTCCTATTGTAATGTAACTTTGAGTAAAACAGCAGACAACAATTTACAGCAGACGATATTGCAGTATTAAAAGGGTCCTGTTTAGGGAACTGTGTCAAGGATGGTTCTAGGGAGTGTGTTGTTATTGGGAGGGCTGTTGTAGGAAGGGAACACTGTACAGTATTACTGTCTCACAGGCATGAACATGGATGTCTCTATTCCCTCTTGCAATGGCTCAGAGAAAGATTTACAAAATAATCTAAAAAACATGCACATGTCATTTGTTTTGCACATACTGCCAATTACTCCCAAATTTAATCATCCTGACACTAGGGGCTATAAATCGTGCTACCTTGGTATTTAGTCCCCCTATAACTGCAGCACAACATGACAGTGACAAAACTGCTCTAACTTTAACTCCTTCAACAACAAGTAACACTATTGTCACAAATACTTGTATCTTGCTTCGGTTCATATTAAACTTCAAAAAATAATATTTCCAAAAATTAAAGTTACAGTATCAAACATTTGGATCCTGATGAGATGGCGAGTTACTCAGCATCTTATCAGGACCCAAACTGTTTGCAAATGTAATCATGGTTTAGTTGTTAGTGGGTAGAGAGTTTACACTGCTTGTAATAGCCGCACAATTTTGCACTATTTTTTTTGCAACCCATCACTTTTTGCCATAGATAGAATAATTACATTTATCGTGCTAACATTTAGAGAGACATACAGTTTATCATAGGAAGTGCTGTACAAGCCTATCTAATGCAGCTAATAGCATTAAATTACTCTATATTCTCATACCTTTTCCAAGATTGCAAAAAGATAACAATACAAAAGAAAAAAACAACTCTACTCCATCACATAGTTTGGGCAAAGGGCATTATTGTAAACCATGAGATATTCTCAAGTTGCATAACCAACAGCCTAATATTTCACTAAATAAAGGGATTTCACAAAATAAGCTTAACCCTTTACACATGAAATAAATAAGCAGAATTTAAAATATAGTTTGTGACCTAGCTGTACCCAGGGATCTAGATAATGGGAGTATTTCAAAAACTAAAATCTTTGTTTCTGCATTAAACCCTATGGTGTCGCTAGTAACACCATAGAATTTGGTGCAGTATTAGTGAGAAACTGTTGGATTGATCCCCTGATCTGAAACTCTGCCTACCATCAATAACAGCAGTTTACCACAAGCTTTAACCCTTTACTTGGTTTAGACACATTTTTACCCATTTAAATTATTCCTCAACTGAAGATAATCAATTGAATTCATACAGTCAGGAATATGTATCATAAGAAATCTTTTCTATATGTTAGCAGATGGTAGCTTAAAAAACCCAGGCTGAAGGTAAAGCAGGAATGCACCTTAAGGCACATTATGCTTTAAATTCAACCTCCTTTAAAGTCACAAGGTCACCTATCTTCAATACTAGAAACAGGCTTTTGAGTAAATGTTTAAACTTTTTAGAGTACACTATAGTAGCTGGTGTAATCTCGAATAGTTTGGTTTTTGCTTCCATAATCTCTAACCCATGCGTTTGGCACCCAGCTTCTCAGTTTTCTGCCATTCTGGTAGAAGCTGCCAGGTGCCAAACCTAAGTGTTAGAGATTATTCTTCAGTTTCAAATCTGTGAATGTGCTATTGAAATTCAAACTTTCAAAGAGAAAAATAAGATTGTAAATGGCCCCTGACCAAACAATGGGCGCTACTGTGGCTACTACAAACATTAATTTACTCAATAAGAGTTAAAAGACTGTTATTGTTCAATGACTACTCTATAATATTGTTATACTTTCATTTACCACAAAATTCTCAACTTCTATATTAATTATTACTATAGAATCAATCTTATAATTTCATTGTCCATTTAGGACAGAGCAGTTGATATTTATATTCATTAGTACCACTGTAACTTTGCTAGTCTGTATAATACTGACAATGCAATGGTGCATAAAATCATCAATTTGAATTGTTTCGCTAAAGAATCATGGGACAAGCTTCAATCCCACTCCAAGAGAGGCTTGACTGAATATCTGATGAATGTGATTGAAGGCCGAAAACCAATTTCTCACCATCAGATTGAGCAGGCCTGTATTTGGATGGTCATTTCATGTCCAATTCAGAGCTATAATCGTGATGAAATATTGGATTTTCATGGAACATGACCCTTCAACTCCAAACCCTGTGACTATTGACCATCAGGCTGTTGAGGCAATGGCTTTTAACAGTTCCCTCGCTCTATCTACCCATTACAAAACAAATCTTGGTGGTGATGTTTAGCCATGTGATAGCTTATAGCAAGATGAAAGTAAAGCACAAAGCTCCTAAAGGAGCTTTGTGCTTTACTTCCCTCTTGCTTTAAGCATGCATCTGCCTTAAACACCAAACCAATATGCTAGCTAGTAAGATTGATAGTATAAATATTGAGGTTTTGCTGTATAGGATACTTCTAGTAATTTGAGTCACAAAGAATCATTGGACATTTCTTAGCTATATTGGAACTTAACAATTGTCTATAAGTGGCTTTCGAAGAAGATGCATGGTAGCCATTTAGGAAATAATAATGCAAAAAGCCCCTGTTTGAAGCAGCCACCTGCTTTAAACACAAAGTTACCATTAAATGTCACAATGGTTTATCAGCTGGATATGGTAACAGATTGATCTAGCAGTCGCCATGCAGTTGGCAGGTTTGTAGTAGATTCAACAACCATTGCTATCCCTGTGTCTATTAAACTGCAGGCTGCCATTTGTCCAGATTTTACCGAAAACTTCGGATTTTTAACCTAGCTGATGGGGGCTGAAAGTAAAGCAGATTATGCGCCTTAAGGCACATTCTGCTTTACTTTCAACCTACTTGAAGTAATTCCGCCTGACAATATGCAGAGTTGTAGATAAGCTTTGTCTTGGAATTGGGTATTACTCCATGGATTTTAAATGAATTGGGTTTTTGAAAAAAACATTGGGTATTGCATTGACCACAACCCCATGGTTTCTAATTCGATTGGGTATCCACAGTCCAGAACCCCATGATTTGTAATACAATTCGGTAGGCCTAGTACTACTGTAGGAAAATTAACTTGGAGGAATTCCTACCGTATTTACTCGAACAGTTCGGACACAAATAACAATTATACTGTATTTTTTGCTGTCTGAATACATAATAAATTATTTTAGAGGGTGTCCGAATTCATAGAAAAAGTAACAAATATATCCTTAATGAAGTATTGTTTCCCCTCGTTTTAATATCACCGAACATCAAAACGAATCACCGGCATCTTTAAACCACGGAAGTATACATGCATGTATGTATATATGCTTTCATATGCTGCTGAAATGTTGAACAAAACGAAGTTACAATCAAAATATACATGATAATCACCTTGAATTCCAGCGCATTCCGCATATTTTGATGTAAGCACATTAGTGCGCAAGCAAACATAAGTCAGCGTTAGTTAAAGAATGCATGTTTTTGTTCATTTCGTAACACACACCAGGGGGTTGATTGACATATTGAGTGTAGTTAGATAGTGAAAGTAGCGCTAAAAATAGTTTCCAGACACACGACCCGATTTTTAATGCTCTACTCCGATATACGAAACTATCGACAGCTTCCCTATTCCAATGTCAAATAAACAGAAAGAGTGGAACGAATTGAGTGACTCTGTTGTGAATGCGGACTCAGTATCTAGCTTCCGCAGGAAGCTCAGAAATTTGGAATAATTAAGCCATGCGCACTCTCCCCGTCGTGTGAAAGCCATTTTGGTGTCTACGACGTATACATTCAGATTCAGAAACTTGTGCATAAATTCTCACAGAAATGAAAATTACGTCAAAATCATAAATCTAAATACTCATATAGAACGATTCCTGAGAAATGTGCTTCATGATTGCCAATTAAAGATTTTCGGAAATCCGTTCTAAAGATATATCTAGTAGGTATTCCCTAAAATTTGTGGGACGGAAAATAATTTATGCGATGAACTAATACCGCGCAGTGGTAATTCGTTAGTGTTCGGTACAGCTCGTAAAAGGCGGGAAAATAATTCCTTTGTCTTAATTCATCAACCAATGAAACGCGGAATCTCGGACACACCCTCAAGATTAAGTCACATGAAATATACGTCACTATCACAGGTGATTTGTGGGTGATATCTTTCTAGGTCAATCATGGCTGTTAACGCTTTATTGAACAGAAAAGCAAAACCATAAAAACAGTAGCTAGAGAAAGCCAAATATAAGTATACGAAGGCACTCCTAATGTGGCAGTTCTCTGACTGTTTATTACAACGGGAAAATAGCGTTGGATGTGGACATTGTTTATTTAAGATTACGTAATTGCTTATCTCCCAGCACTGGTAAATTGACAATCTTGATAATAACACGCACGGGCGAGCACACTGTTTTGAACCGTTTCGATGGTGCGTTGATAACTTGTTTTCATGGCAACTCATTCGGACTCCCTCTATGATTTCCGTTAAATTGAGAATCGAGATGCTGTAACAGGTGCACTTTACGTCATCCGGTTTCGAATATGTTCGGCGTTTATCGAACACAGTTCTATATGCAAGTTTTGTTTACACACGCTCAACTAAAGTGAAAGTTAAGTTGATACCGTACCCGATGAAATTGAAAAACAATTGAGTATTAGTTTGTTTGTTACGCACTCTCTTTTAAATAATTGGGTTTTCTTTTGTTTTTGTTGCATACTGTCACCCGTTAGTTTTGAAATAATTGCGTATTTCACCAATTCTAATTGCGTAAATATGCAGATATGCGCCTTATCTACACCTGAATATGAACTATTTTCTTCAGTAGAGGAATAAATTATAGGCCTAAAAAGGTGTATTAATGGAGGAATGGGTTCATTATGCTGCTATGTTAGTCTGCTCTTAATGTTGGGTCTGCATGTTTTTCTAAATCAATTTCTTACATAATTATTGTTTTTCTGAAGAAATATTAAGATGATGATTTTAGTCTCAAACAGTTAGAATCCTGATTAGACTTGAAGCAAATTGTTATATCTACTATAGATTCAACTATTTGCATAATACAGGCAAGTATAATCAGCATTACGTGACTGAAATGTCAGAGAAATAATTTTAACAATGCCTACAAATTGATTTCTCTATAAAATGCCATATTCATTTTTGGCATTTATGCACAATACCGTGCAAACAGAATTTATATTTTTATTTCCTGAACTGAAGTTTTAAGTTTTGACCATCAACCCTGAAGCCTGCATGATTCTCATTTTTAAGACAGCTGACCTTAACCCTTAGCCTGCCACTCACGACTAAAGCTCCATATGCAAACAGCTTGTATCCGGATCCAAGCTGTTTGACACTCGGACAACATTTTCAGCAATTTTGAGCAATTTTGAAGCACTTTGAAACTTGAAGCAGACGAGAAATATAGCAGACGACAATTTATTTGGCGGGCTAAGGGTTAATCAAGGTAAAGCATAATGGGCCTTTAATTAGGCATATTTTGCTTTATTTTCAGCCTGCTTTAATTAAGCTATTAAATTATCTGCTAGGATATGGACAATATTTAATTTGGTACATATTCATGACTGTATAACATAGAAGTATTTTCTTCAATGTAGGAAGAAATTAAAGGTGCAAAAAGGTGTATTTATTTATGTGGTAATCAGGTAAATCACTATTTTGAATAGCTAATGGAAACAGCTCTTACTGAATCCTTAATAAGAAGGATTGGGGGAGAATCTGTGAGTTCTCTTCAACCAGGTTCTTAGGAAAATCGCAGTCAGGCAGTAAATTGGCTAACCTAGTTTTCTAGCAGTCCAAGTGTGGACATCGGAGTGTTTGCCTAAAGCAGTCATTTAGCCCCTGAACCTCAAACCATTGATGTGCAAAACATTCTCCATAAACAAAAACTAAATCCACTTAAATAATTTGTTTCATAAAGGACAGATTAATTGGTAACTCTTATTTATATCCCTAATTAAACACACATAAAACCCATGTAATAAATTTCAATATTTGATGCTGGACCTTCATGTTATAGTATTTCAGTATTGACAGGGATATACTAGCTGCTAATTGTAGCATCGGTAGATTCAGCCAGGAAGTAATTGGTCTTGGAAGCCAGAAAGATGAACAGTTACATGGCTTTTACAGGGAAAAACTGAAAGGTTACCAAATAGGTTTTACATAATATGGGAGACTGAATCTAAATGTGTAGATTTAGTACATAATGTTTTTGGTTTGACTCCTTATATAAGGACAAATTATTATTTAGAGCCATTTCTACTATATTGTTCTAATACATTTTCTCATCATGTTGTCTCTTTTGGTAAAATGTCTTTCCTTGTCATTATTTCCGTAAATAAATATTCACTGATGCTTTGGAATACAGGTGATAATTATGATGAAAGTAGAGCAGAATAATGAGTAAGGCGCTAAGAATCTGCTCTACTTTCAGCCAGGTCTAACCTACCATCTGCTAGGATAAAATCTTATGGTACATATTCATGACCCTAATTCCTTGCAGCTGGTAGCTTAAAGTAGGCTTAAATTAAAGCAGAATGTGCCTTAAGGGGCAGTCTGTTTTACTTTCAACCTCCAGTTTTAAATGGTTAGTCGTCTCCAAAGTAAATTAGGCTATGTGGTAAAGTACATATATATGCACATCATATGTATACAATAATGCCAACAATCCATTGTGTTATAACCAATTGTTTTCATATCATCTTCAATCTAAGTATTCTTCCATTCAGAATTAATTCAGTTTTGAATGGAAATAAGATTCTGCTATGAAAACTCAAATTTTGAAAGGATTTAATGAATAAATTATGCATATAATATTTTGTTTGATAATTTTGGGTTAACTAAAATGAAATGTTAATCTTGGGATATTATGGTGATTCAGATGTTTAATCTTCATTATTTTCAAATACCAGAACTATGATATTCTTATACAACATGTTGTTTATTTGCTTTCCATGGTATTAAAAGCATGCCTGTTATTGTCTACAAAAATAGCTTTATATATAAACCATTATCCCATAAATTTGCCTTTTTAGGCCTTTAAATTATGTCTCCACTGAAAATATTTCAAATTATACAGTTATGAATATGTTTTAAAATGTTTTCTATATTCTAGCAGATGGTAGCTTAAAGCAGGCTGAAAGTAAAGCAGAATGTGCCTAAAGGTACAGTCTGCTTTACTTTCAATCTGCTTTAAATCATAACCTATATTCATAATTAGAAATAGGCTATGGGATAATGTGTTTAAAGAGTTTTATTTTCAAATATTGAAATCCTTATGTCTTCACCAACCCTGATGTTTTGACAAATCATTAGAATCTTCTAGAACATGTGATTCAAATGACTAGTCACAACATAGGGTTTCCTTGAGAAATAAAGTAGAAAATGTTTAAATTTCAAGTTTACTTTCTAACCTAAATTGAGCCTCAGCGTATAAGGTATATACTGTTGCTGGGCTGACATATACCAGTACCACCTAAGCTTCAAGATGTTCCGGAAGTATTGGTCCTACAGTGCCTAGGGGCAGAATCGAGTCGGTGATTTTATTTAATTTTAACTGTTTAGTGTTTCTTGTCTGCAGCAGCTGTTGTCATCAGCTTCTGTTTTCTTAATTTCTTTGCAAAAAAGGTCAAGCATGACAAATAGTTTGGAGCCTTATGAGACAGGGCATTATGCGGTGTCTCATTTGGATATAGCTTTATTAGCTGTTTATATATAGGCATGTTAACCCTTTACCTGATAGCCTATTTATAGTACTTAAGATAGGTGACTACTTAAAGCAGGTTGAAAGTAAAGCAGAATGCGCCTTAGGGCGCATTCTGCTTTACTTTCAGCCTGCTTTAAGCTATCATGTGCTATAATATAGGAAATATTCCCTATAATACATTTTCATTACTGATTAAATTGGAACTATTTTCTTCAGCGGATGAATAAATCATATCCGCTAAATGGCGCTTCTATTGGGTAAAGGGTTAAGTGTTAATTGGCAATCACTGGTGAGTTGTACCTGACTGTGCAGGGCATCAACTCCTAGCCTTGAACTCAACAGATATTACAATATTAAACCACTGTCCCATAGATGCTTGGGCAGTTTGAAAGATAAGAAGCATTGCAAGGAGAGCAAAGTTAATTAAAGAACACACTTTTTGGAACATCCTTTTATTTATTTCTTCTAGTTGTTGCTCTTTTGTTCAACGGTTATCAGGGCTCCGGATAAGAGGGAGTAAACCGAATAAATCCAACATATTCTCACTCATTTCAGTGCTTACTGCTCATTCTTATGAGTAGTGACACAATAGGATGTAAAGCAAAAATAAGAGTTTAGTTATTGAAATACTCCCCTTATCTGGAGCCCTGGTTAATTGACACAGGATGGGCTGTAGCTCTGTATTTTTTCATCATTTATATTTTTTATCTGTTTTCCCTTTAATTCTCTTCTCCAGCAGCTTTCCTAGGGTGCTGGGTTAATTCGAGTGAACCTTCTATAGCTTCTTTCATCTTTCTTGTCCGTTTTTAACCCATCTAGTTTTGAAGACATGTGATCACTTAAAGCAGGTTGAAAGTAAAGCAGAATGTGCCTACAGGCACATTCTGCTTTACTTTCAGCCTGCGTTAAGCTAATTAACTCTGTGCTTGGATGTAGTAAACATTATCTTATGGTGTATTATTCGTAAGTAGTGTTCAACACATAACACAGTAAAGTTTCGGAGGGTTTTATTTATAGTAAGAGTGTGGACGATTGTTGTAGGTGTTGACCCGAACTGATGTCTCGAGCAGTTTACCCCATAAACATCTCGTTCTGTCAGCCTCAGTCTTTTTTGCCATGCCCTGTCTAATGGCTGTGCACCGGAGTGAACCAACACTGCCTGTGGTCATATAAGGTCAAATGGTCAACTCAATTTACACTGGTCAATCACTCTAACTGGACACTGTGACAGCCCGGCAATCTGTCCGCAATGCAATTTTCCCTCTCAGCTGATGGCCATCTTAGCAACTGTTTTTCGGCGGAGCTGTCTGGTTTCTATTTAGCCACACTTTCTGTTTGGCCACACATTTCAACCAATTATATTTTATCAGAAATTTAGACTTGAGAGCACCTGTTGAAACTGAATAGTCTGATTGGATAGTAGCCAGGTCTCCAGATAAGGGAATTATTTCAAAACTTAAAATCTTTATTTGTGCATTAAACCCTGTGGTGTCACTAAATATTTGAATATTCTCTTTGAGACAATCAAAATGAGTGGTAACACCATAGGGTTTGGTGCTGAAATGAGTGAATAAATGTGATTTGTTTAGTTTACTCCCTCTTATCTGGAGCCCTGTAGGCTGGTCTATGTCCAATTACAGTTTTCCCAGAAATGGCTGTGAGTGTAAAATTTAGAGACACAGACCAGACTGTTTACTACACTGGGGGCTGATGCAATTTAAGATGACATCTGAAATACAGAGGAAGCTAGGTGTTTTGTAATTTGTTTTAATTGTTAACTATTTGTACACATTTACCATACATTAAAAGCAATATTAAATATAAATGGCCTCAAGTGAGTTAAACACAATTGTGTGGTTTCATCATTATTTACAAGAGTGAAGTAGAGCAGACTGTTGTATCTGTACATTTTGTGTATGCTAGAGTTTGTTTTAAGAAACTCTATGAATGAAGTTTGATACATAGAACAATAGATTAATGTGAGGATCTCCTACCAGTAGATAGGATATGAGTTAAATTATTGTTTTGTTTTGCATTTCTGTACATGATAGTTTTGCATTTTAAATAAAAGTTACTGTTTCAATTGTATACTTTTATTTTTTGCTTTTCAATCTTTGAAAACCTCAATTTCATTCAATTTTGCACACCCATCTATATAGCCTTAGTTCAACCACTCATTCCGCCGAATATCTTTTTTAAAGATATTTCTTGTTCCCAATTTATCTTAAATATATATTTCCCATGACTGACCAACTGCCATAGCTATATGGTATTCTGCTTGAATAGTTGAGTAAGTCCATTATGCTCATTGCCAGGGCAAACTGTCAAAATGATTGCACTTTTATCCTTATTCTTTAACTGATTAAAAGAGAGTGTGTAAATATTTCTAAAAGGCATTACATCACACTTGCTGCATCTCATCTGGGTCTACACTTTTTGTTATGCCATTGGATGTTATGTGGCATCTGTGCCTGTCAGTGTTGTTCTACATCTTAGTGTATTTTCCATCGTTCTTAATTTTTAGCTCGTCTGTTTTTCTGTGCAGACATACCAAAATATTTTTCCAATTGACCTTGACCTTAACCTTTGACCTAATTTAACTATTTTTCTCAGATCTTCAAAAACAGATGAGCATTGGCATCCTCATGTTGTGCTTTTGTTTCATCTAGATCTTCACTGTATGCCAATCCTGCAGTGAGGGAAGGTGTGGGGGTAGGCAACAATTCTAGTTTGGGTCTATTGTTAGGTTCTTACTTGTATACACTTCAGTATACACTGTGTGTCATATTTTGTACACTAATTGTTAATGAGCTATAAACTGCCATTTGCAGAGTTACTGAGCAAAGGCTGTAGATTTCTTCTGATTGCAGCTAATCAGGGACTCTGATCCTCATTTCTAGAATGGGCAGGAAATCTTATTGTTATTTGGGTAGAGCAATTATTGGGGTAACACAGCATACCTATTACAGCGAATAATCAATTGTCAGTGTTTTCTGCATGGTTCATCATTTTAGTGTGCACTTTCTTCAAGGTTAATAACATGTTGCTTGGAAAATGGTGGGAGTATAGAGATCAGAATTGAGTATTTAGCTTTTGTCAAATGACATCTCAATATAAAAACATTAGAAGTCTTTAAAGACATGCAACTTTTTCATTCATGGACTAAGCAATGCAGAAGGCTAATCTACATGGGATTTAATTCTCCATTGCAAGTGGACTTTTGACTTAAATACTGCCAATATTTCTTTGGCTAATATAAGTGTGACAGTAGTCTTAATATTTTGTCATAAATATTTGAAGTTTTTACGTACTAAAAGCATTCTGTAATTCAATTGTTTGCTGAGACACTTTGCTTTATTGTGTGAAAAGCCCTGGCTGGTGTTGTCTTGGTTCCAGAAAACATGTTACAGCTCTCCCTCTCTACAACAACGCTCAATGGGAGACAAAAATTGTGTGCGTTGTTCGGAGGGAGTTTGTATAGGGAGGAAAATTGGTTAACATTTGCAAACAGCTGGAATCCAGATCAGACGCTGCATTACGAAGCGTCTGATCTGGATTCAAGCTGTTTGTCACTTGTCATTAAGTTTTTTTCTGTCAAAATGTTCAATATGTAACATTGAGAAAAACAACGGAGCACAAAATAATCGGATGATATTACAGCAGTATAAGCCTTTGACATAATTGTCTTGGGAGGGCCATTGACATCCCTACAAATTGTAGGCTCTTCCAAAGATATCCACAAGTCCGGCCCCCTACACCAACTGCATCTATACAAATTATAAACGTCACTTTTTAAAGGGATTTGAATGGGGCGATTGTAAAATTTGTAATTACAAGGCTTAGGTATACTTTGTGCTTAAATAACTACCAACTTGAGCAGGAGAAAGGATAAAACTAGAGGGAGGACATTACATCCGAGTGTGTTTGGGCATGGAATAAAAACACAAACAATACACACAACACAATCAATTCCATAGGAAGTAGTATTGTTGTATACATTGTGATATGGTAAAATAATAATGAAATATGACTTTATGATAGGAGATGGTTTGTTTTATTCACTGTAATTATTTCTCCCTTGTTTGTTTTCAGGAGTTATATCCACCAATGGTATAGCACTGGACAGAGAGAAGAAGGCACTTCATCAGTTAGAGGTAAGCTTCATTAACCCATAATATACAATGGACTGTTCTAGTATTGAAAATAATTGACCACTTAAAGCATGTTGAAAGTAAAGCAAAATGCTCCTTCAACATTCTACCTATTTTAAATTCTAGAAACAGGCTACTAAAGAACATGCGTTTTTGTGAAGGACTGTAATTCTTTTTATCCTACCATGTGTGAGTCATTATAATGCTACTATTCCAAGTCTTTAGGTAAATTCTTGGTTTGGACTTTACAGTAAAACCCCTCTATTACAACTACTAAATTGTTTTGATTATTAGATAGTTAAGGCAGTAGGCTTCATCAAGCTCCTATAACCCATCTACCAACACTGATGGAAAACAGAGACGAGTGGAGGAGTTGGGTCATGCGATTCCATGCAAGCAGCGCGTCCCATATAGATTGATAGAGATGGAACCCATTGCCCCATAAGCTGTTTCTAGTAATGAAGATAAGTGACCACTTAAAGCAGGCTGAAAGTAAGGCAGAATGCTCCTCAAGGTGCATTCTACTTTACTTTGAGTCTGATTTAAGCTACCATCTGTAAGGATTTAACAAATATTTCTTTCGGTACATGTTCATGACTGTATAAATACAAACTAATTTCTTCATTAAAGGATTAATACATTAAAGGCTTAAAAAGGTGTATTTTTGGGGTAATGGGGTAAGAGCTTTTTGTTTTATTTACTTCTCACTTGTCGTACAATTAACAATCTATTAGCCTTCTGTTTTGTTGTTGTAATAGAGAGGTTTTACTGTACATGGATTCCACTTTGTTTATAATTGGCATTGTCAAGTCTTTCAGTGAATTATTATGTTTATCTTGCCAAGTTTAGATTCTCTTATAGTTATGGTTGAGCAAGTGTTGTTCAACAATGTAAAGAACTCTCCCATTTCCCTATGGCCTTTTTCTAGTTAGGAAGACAGGTAACTGCTTAGCCCATTACTCAATAAATATGCATTTTCATGCCTTTGATTTATTCCTACACTGAAGAAAACAGTTCCAAATTATGCATTTATAAATATGTATAATCAGAAATATTTTCAATATTCTAGTAGATAATAGCTTAAAGCAGGCTGAAAGTAAAGCAGAATGTGCTTTAAGGTGCATTCTGCTTTACTTTCAACCTGCTTTAAGTGGTCAATTATCTTCAATACTTGAAACAAGCTATAGGGAAATGGGGTAAAGCAAAATGAAAGTAAAACAAAATGTACTGTTAGGTGTACTATGCTTTACTTTCAGTCTGCTTTCAGCTATCATCTGCTTTGATAAAGAGAATTTTTCTTGTGATACATATTTATAAATTTTTAATTTAGAACTATATTCTTCAGTGGAGGAATAAATTAATTGGGTAAAAATGCATATTTATGGAGTAATTGATTTCACATAGGTTGCTGCTTAACCCATTTCCTGACAGTTACTCCTTTTCATGCCTTTAGTTCATTCTGCTTTACATGCTTTACATTCATCCTGCTTTAAGTGTTCATGCAGCTGAGTCTTCAAAACTAGAAACAGGCTATTGGGTACCCTTTCCTCCCTGAAACTTTAAATGGACAATTCTAATTTTCAATTTAGTCTAGTCCATCTTTTACTTTTTAGGGTTGATTTTTTACAATATATGTCTATATGACAAACAGTATAGACCCTGATCAGAGGGCTCTTTCAGGAGCCCTCTAATCAGGGTTTACACTGTTTGCATAGGACATGTGTACTCCACATGTTTGCAAATGACACATATGTGCATGACTAGGGTTAAAAAAGTTAATGTTTAACTATAAACACCTGACTAACAAGTTAAATTTTATTACACTGCTTGGAAGTGTTTTGAGATTCTGCCCATTATGAAGGTTTTTATGAGGGTTTTTATTTTAAAATTGATGTTTCATATCAACTTGAACTGAAATTGGAAGAAGTATGGAGTTGGCTGTATTTCTGACTAATCCACAGGCTGCTTACAATGCCAACTAATTATGTCTGTTCATAGATGAAACTGTTTGCCAGTTAAGTCATTGATCCAAAAGGTGCATTCTACATTACAGTTGTCTTGCATTAATCCTTCTCCCCAAAAGTCTGTTTCTAGTTTTGATGATAGGTGACCACTAAAGAAGACTGAAAGTAAAGCAGAATGCCCCTTAAGTTTCATTCTGCTGTACTTTCAATCTGCGTTAAGATACCATAACTGCTTAAAAAGGATCAAAATTATTTCTTATGATTCATATTCTTGACTGTATATATAGTGGAATTGTTTTCTTCAGTGGAGGAATGATTTAAAGTAAAAAAAAGATGTATTCATGGAATAATAGGTTCAAAAGACGCTTGTCTGTACTTTGTAGGGAAAGGAGGAATCATTGTGCAATTTAATATTCTGTAAGAAATATCCAAATTAATAGTTTATATGTACTTCTATAACAATTTTAATGTACTTTCAGTATGTTTCATTTTATTCATCATGGTTGGTTGACAAACATTTCAGACATCTTGATACATGTGTAACCGGGCGCGTGACATCCTTTCATCTTGTATATAATGGGAGATAATTGAGGACTGGACCATGAGTAGCATTCCCTTCTTAATCATGCACAAAGTCCATTTAACCCATACCCCTTTTTACGCCATTACATTAATCATCCACAAAAGACAATTGAATTCCTTTTCATACAGTTATGAATAAGTACTACATGTATAAGAAATATTTTCTATATCCTATCAGATAGTAGCTTAAAGCAGGCAAAAAGTAAAGCAGAATTCTGCTTTACTTTTAACCTGCTTTAAGTGGTAACCTATCTTCAAAACTAGAAACAGGCTATGGGGTAATCACAGGGCCCCGACACGATTGCGTTTTGAGAGAAAAAATCGTCAGAAGGTATATATAGAGACAAGGGGTACAACTGATTGTTAGTACATTCTCACCCTATCTCGACAAAACTGGGCATATCATGAATAATAATTGATGAAACGACACCCTTTTTGCACTTCTGTCTAGCTAATATAATACCCTTCCATAAAAACATAACATAAAACCAACTGTGAGTATGCACTTTCAAAAGTAATTGCATTTACTCACAGAAATCAACGACTTTTGGAAAACGGGACAGGTGTTCGTTCACAGCTGACACCGCATTGACCACTACTGTGTGCTTGTTTAGGCGGTAATATCGAACATGACAGTCATACAGTTCCATGGATATCCATTTTTTACACCGATCAAGGCTGATTTATACTCAAACCATTGCAATACCAACAACAAATTCGCATGTTTTCATCGGCAGTAAAGCTATTCTTGTACATGTAGACTTTTTTGTACGGCAATGATTTTAGAAGAAATCAGCTTTGATCGGTGTCAAAGATGTATATTTATGGAACTGTATGACTGTCATGCTCGATATTACCGCCTAAACAAGCGTACAGTAGTTGTCAATGACTGTAACACTCGATTACCGCCTAAACAAGCGTACAGTAGTGGTCAATGCTGTCTTAGCTGTGAACGAACACCTGTCCCGTTTTCCAAAAGTCGTTGATTTCTGTGAGTAAATGCAATTACTGTTGAAAGTGCATCCTTATAGTTGGTTTTATGTTATGTTTTTATGGAAGGGTATTATATTAGCTAGACAGAAGTGCAAAAAGGGTGTCGTTTCATCCATTATTATTCGTGATATGACCGCTTTTGTCGAGATAGGGTGAGAATATACTAACAATCAGTTGTACCCCTTGTCTCTATATATACCTTTTGACAATTTTTTCTCTCAAAAATCAATCGTGCCGGGTCCCTGTGGGGGTAATGGGGTTAAGCCTGTGTTTAACAAGCCTATTTAATAAGGGGTACATAGAAGTATGTTAAGACAGGAATTGCTTAACCCTTTACCCCATAAATACACCTTTTTACGCCTTTGATGTATTCCTCCACTGAAGAAAATTGTTCCAATTTATACATTCATGAACATGTATCATAAGAAACATTTTCTGTATTCTAGCAGATAGTGGCTTAAAGCAGGCTGAAAGTAAAGCAGAATGCACCTTAAGGGGCTGTCTTTTGTATGTTTATTCATGTTTATTTTAGATCTAATTGTAGTTATAGTCATTTCTCGGTGGCCTGCATTGGGCGCTCTACTATTGTTTCTATAAGTCGGCAATCATTAGCCGGTCGGTTCATTGCTGATTGATGGGAGTAATGTGATCGCCATTTTTGGGGGCTGTTTTTTGTATGTTTATTCATGTTTATTTTAGATCGAATTGTAGTTACTTTGTCCTTTCTCGTTTGTATGTACATTCATGTAATCTCATGTGAAGCGCTTTTGAACGCACTACCCCTGTATGAAAAGAGCGCTATATAAATCTGGTATAATAATAATAATAATAATAAGGCCCTTTCTTCTTTCCTTTCGACCTGCTTTAAGTGGTAACCTGATTTTCAAACTAGAAACAGGCTATGGGATAATGGGTTAATAAGGGGACATAGAAGTATGTTAAGACAAGGAATTGCTTACTGCAGGGAAAGAGTAATGATAAAAGCTCCCAAATGAGCTTTCTGCAGTGCCTTTGTCCAACAGCATAGTTGCCACCTTTATTTGGGGTTGCCAATTTGTTAACTCTCTTTTTGAAAAAAAGAGAGTTTAAACTGTATTTCTTTTACCATCCATTATGAAACAAGCTACATTAACTTATACAAATCATTCTTGATGGCTCGAATGGTGACGTATTTGATCATTTCTGTCGGAGGAAACCGGAGTGCCTGGAGAAAACCCATGTGTTCGGACGGGCGACCAATGAACCCTTTTCACATACTGTCGTGACCCGGGATCGAACTCGAGACTGCATTGGTGAGAAGCGGGTGCGCTACCACTGGTCTATCCAAACACTCCTAACTCTCTTTAAAGGTCAATAAAACATCTATACTATTAAGAGATGCAATCTAAGCCTTGGTGGCAAACTCTAAGTACATTTCATTGGTAAAGGCAAAATGATAATTATGTTACGGAATCTGGGAAACATATTGCAATTAAGGCATTAAAAATTTATCTCTAGTGTGCTCAAAATAATTTATTTTTGAATTTGATGATCTGCAACAAATCATTTCAATAAAAAAAAATTGCATTTCTTGTAGAAAACATCAGTTTCAACAGTTTAGATCCTTATCAGGTCCTGTTATTATTTAAATTACTCCATACACAAACTCACAAATAGCATGCTAAAAGCTTAATCAGATATTTGTTATAAATTAAGCTGGTGAAATCTAGAAACAAAAAATCTGGAATTTAGACTATTGTGAGAAGAACTTTCTCATGAATTTTTCCTTGTCACACTTCACAGTATCAGAGGAGAATTATCAATCGTGGGCTTTTTTGTACAGGCAAACCCAATTGTCTAACCCTTACTAAGTCTTAAGCTTTGCATGCTAGCGGCGGATATATCTGCCACAGTGATAGCCTTTGCAAACAGTTTGGATCCAGATGAGGTGTCCCGTAATGTGGTGTCGCATCAGGATCCAAACTGTTTGACACTCTGACCATGTTTTGAAAAGAAATTTAGAAAAATTCTTTTTTTTTAGAACAAAAGCAGACCACAAAAATGTTGCAGACGAAAAAAAAAATACCGAGCATGCAAAGAATTCAAGCTTCCAGAAAAAATAGGATTTCGATCTGCAAACAGTTTAGACCCAGATACAAAAATTTAGATGGGGCAATACCAGATGAGATGCTGCAATATGCAGCATCTCATCTAGGTCTGTACTGTTTGGTATTTTTTAGCAAACGCCACTTTGGCCTTAACATCCTTTTCTTATCAAACCTAAGACACTCTGAAGTTCAAGACTGTAGTGTAAAATAAGTCTTCTAATGGACACAAATCCAATTATTTTTCCATCCATCTTTTGGAGAAAAAAAATCAAGTTGTTTTAATGTGATAGATTCTTCTTTTCCTTCCCCGACCACACCATAAGAATATGTGAAATGGCAAAACTCCAGAGACCCAATACATTCAGCGTCAGGGCAGCCTGCTCCAGTATATAATCCTGTTAGCTAAAATAGTGGCCGGCTGGTCAGTTGGTTGATGTTGGAAACAGTGTAGCCTGGCATTAGACACAGGTTGCAGGATGTTTACAGTGTGGGCCAACTGTTTATTAACATAATTAGCAGGGAATTGCCTGCATCAACACTGGCCAATTGCTCCACAGATTGTCCATTAATTGCTGTGAAAATTAAAATGAACCATACTTTAAGCATTGTTCTCCCTGTAATTGATATTCTCCACAATAAATCAAATATAATTATAAAAGAATGTAAGAGATAAAATTCTTCTTTTTACTTTTAGCTCACTAGAGCACAAAGTAATCAAGGTGAGCTTTTGTGATACTGCTCTGTTCGTCATCCATCTGTCTACCCGTCTGTCTGTCCATCCACTTGTCAACAATTGCAAACAACTAATTCTCTTAAATCTAATAGCCCCAGTGTTATCAAACTTGTTCATATAAATACTGTAAAACTGTTCAAAGAAAGTGGGTTGGGGCTAATGTTCCAGTTGCAATTAATATCTACAAAAATCTTCTCCAAAACCACTGGTCCAAAAATGCTCCTCAAATGATAGACTTTTAAAGGTGTTGAAAGAATTTAGATCTGTCAAAAAACTTGGCAGTCGGGTCAGCAGTGTCAATCATGCTATATGGGATAATAGGCTATAATGCAGAACGTCTTGTACAACTTGCAGCAGCTGATTTGGGTCAACTAAGTTTGATATATCAAGGAGCTGCAACACCCTTATAGCTTCCCCCTGAACTGCTGATGGTCACACAATTATTCTTTTACAGTTTCATTCAGTGCTATAAGTTTTTGTGGTAAAGACTTTGGCAGGTTTTTTTGGGTTCACTGTAAAAAGTCCTTGATACTATAATGGTTCAACAGGTGAATCACAAGAAAAAAACGCCAGTTACATTCCACAATAAACAATGGCTGTCGCAGTGTGTCACTAGGGTATACCCTAATAAATTGCAAAAATAAAAATACTATAACACTAGTGTTGTACGACTTTTTAACCTTTCTCCATTTCAGGCTGAAAGTAAAACAGAATGCTTTAACCCATTACCCCAAAGCCTATTTCTAGTTTTGAAGACAGGGAGGTGTCCACTCAAAGCAGTTTGAAAGTAAAGCAGAATGTGCCTTAAGGTACATTCTGCTTTACTTTCAGCCTGCTTTAAGCTCCCACCTGCTACAATATAGAAAATATTTCAAAGCCTTCTTTAAGCTACATTCTGCTAGGATATAAAAAGTATTTCTTATGGATCTTATTCTTGACTGCATGTATGAAGTGAAATTATTTTCTTCAGTGGAGGAATAAATAAGAGGCATATTTATGGGGTAATGAGTTAAGATACCGTCTGCTAAAGGTGCAGGAAATATTTATTATGATGAATTATTCATGACTGTATAGAGTTGAACTATTTTCTTTATTGGAGGAATAAATTAAATGTGTTAAAAGGTGTACCTATGTAGTAATGGGTTACAACCAGTGATATCCAAACTAGTTCTGTAAGGCATTATGAAGGTCCAAAGTGTAGAAAGGTTTCTCCTTAAATAAAACATGTTGAGGAAAGTTTAGCCCATTTCACTATATTTTTCTCCACTGGGACTGACTGTTCTAGGAACACTAATGTCGCAATATTATTCCGGAACACAGCCAGTGACAAACATCCCATTATTGCAACCATGGAAAAACAGTTTTTCATCTAATTATGTCTAAGACAGGTGATTGCTTAAAGCAAGATTAAAGTAAAGTAGAAAGCTCCCACAGGAGCTATCTGCATTACTTTCACTTGCTTTAAGAATTTAGCCATCTTCAGCTCCGCAAACATGCCTGGATTGCAATTTCGTTATAGCAGGGTGATGCTGAATTGCAAAAATATTATCTCGTTACAGAATTGACTAGTTGTTCTGACGTGTTTAAAGTTCTCATGTGGAATAAAAGTACAACAGTGTTTCACAATCATTAAGCCTAACTTGTTCACTGCGATATTTATGAAGTCAATACCTGTCTAATTACAGCGCCCCCTCTCTACAACAACAACCAATGGGAGACAAAAATTGTGTGCATTGTTTGGAGGCAGTTGTTATAGAGAGGGAAATTGGCTTGCATTTTGCAAACAGCTTGACTCCAGATCAGACGCCGCATAGTGGGGCGTCTGATCTGGATTCAAGCTGTTTGTCAGTAAATTGTCACTCGTCATTATATATCTTCTATCAAAATGTCCGCTTATATGTAACTTTGAAGAAAAAAAAGGAGACTACAATTTTAAGTTTGACTATATTGCAGCAGTAAATGTGTTTGACATAATTGCCCTGTTTAGGGAACTGTGGCAAGGGTGGTTGAAAGGAGGGAGTCATTGTTGGGAGGGTGGTTGTAGGGAGGGAAGACTGTATAACACATTCACTATCTTATCATTTCTGCATTACCTGTGTCCAGTGCATTTATAGCAGTCACATGTAGGTACATGTTGCAGCCATGTAACTGTAATTGGTCACAAAATACAAGAATTAGGGTATTTATTTGTCAGGAGTATACAACAATATTATACAGTCAAACTTCAATGTCTAGAACTAGCCAAAGTCAAACATATCCCTATATCAATGTTAAATCTGAAATAAGTATAACTTCCACTTAATCCATTACCCCATAATTATATACACCTTTTAACGCCTATCATTTATAACTCCACTAAAAAAAAATAGTTCTAATTTAAATATTCATGATTATGTATAATAGAAAATATTTTCTATATTCTAGCAGATGGTAACTTAAAGCAGGCGCATTCTGCTTTACTTTCAACCTGCTTTAAGTGATCACCAGTCTTCAAAAGTGGAAACATGCTATGGGGTAATGGGTTAAATGCAATTCGACTACATGTATAAAAATATGTGAATGTTTTAGTTAATCTTTTAATAATTAACCCTTAGCTTATTTCTAGTTTCGAAAATAGCTGATTACTTAAAGCCGGTTAAAAGTAAAACAGAATGTGCCGTAAGGCACATTCTGCTTTACTTTCATCCTGTTTTAAGCTACCATCGGCTAGGAGATAAAAGTTTTTTTTATGGTTCACATTCATAACTGTATAAACTTGAAATATTTTCTTCAGTGGAGAAATTATTGAAAGACTTAAAAAGGTGTATTTATGGGATAATGGGTTAAATGAGTTTGAGATATGGAAGTTTGACTGTATTTGTTTTCTTGTCTTTCTCTATCCTAAGTAACACCGTGGGGGACACAGCAGCTTAGTTCTCAGAAAGTTAGGAAATGCTAAAAAGGCTAATTCATTAGCACAAAGTATTTGTTTGCTTCACATTAATAGCTTTTTGATGAAACAAACTTTGTGAAAATATTCAGAAACTTTGTTGTTGTTTTACACTAGTAATTTTGCAAGGTTTGTTAATCATTGTAGAACTGGAACCTGGGACCTATTTAGCTCACCTTGCACTTTGGTGAGCTTTGGTGATGGCCCTGTGTCCCTCGTCAAAACTTTTCTTTAAAAAACTGCTTGGCAATTTCATCAAAACTTCATATGATTGTTCTTTGTAGGGTACTCAATCAGATTTCTTCAAATAAAGGTAATCCAATTGAAAAATTGGTTGCCAAGGCAACTAATTGAAAAAAAAAGAAGGTTAAAAATCTTGTAAAAAACAACTGGTCCGAATTGAAAATAGTTTTACAAAAATGATCCATGGAAGACCCTCTATCAGATTTCTCTAAATAAATGTCCTAGCTCATAAAATCATGGCCACAAGTGGGTGGGGTAGATTTTCCTTACATGGCTATATATAGTGAAAACTTTTAAGATCTTCTCTGAAACCAGTGGTCTGATTTGAAAGAAATTTCACACAAATGATCCATAGAATTATTCCTTTACAAGATTTTGTAAAGCTTAAAAAACATGGCTGCCAGTGGGAAGGGCAAGTTTTCCGTATATTACAGTAACTAATGCTAATTTATGTCTATTTTTGTCGATGATAGGCATTTAAATGGCTTAACCCATCACTCCATAAATACACCTTTTTATGTATTTAATTTATTCCTGCACTGAAGAAAATATTTCAACTTTATACAGTCATGAATATACACCATAAAAAATAGTTTCTGTATCCTAGAAGATGGTAGTGTAAAGCAGGTTGAAAGGAAAGCAGAATAAACCTTGACCTTCAGGTTCATTCAGCTTTACTTACAACCTGCTTTATGTGGTCACTTGTCTTTTAAAACTATAGAAACAGGATATAGGGTAAAACTATAGAAACAGGATATAGGGTAAAACTATAGAAACAGGATATAGGGTAAAACTATAGAAACAGGATATAGGGTAAAACTATAGAAACAGGATATAGGGTAAAACTATAGAAACAGGATATAGGGTAATGGGTTAAGTTGGTAGTAATTAGGTTATTACATTATGGCTGTATACAGTAAAACCTCTCCATTAGGACCACTAAATTATGTTTACGATAGGTTATCGCTTAAAGCAAGGTGACAGTGAAACAGAAAGCTCCTTTAGGAGCTTTCTATTTCACTGTCACCTTGCTTTAAGCTGACACTTGTTCATTAAACAGTCAATAAGCATTTGTTTTAGTGTTCGTAATAGCGAGGTTTTACTGTACTTCAATTTCTGATAAGAACTGTTTCAGACGTCTGTCACCTCAATGATATAATTCTGTCTGATACCCAGACATTGCAGAATAGAAACCAGGAATCATTTTCACATTTCACAAATAATACCAGCTGATATCTTATAACTTTTGATTCATGTCACTGTTTAGGAACAGTTTAGTAAGGTAATTTATAATCCCTTGCAATTTTCCATCTCTTGCCACTTACACTTGAAAACAAAGCCCTACCCTATCTTAAATTCAGAACAACCCAGTGTTGCTAGTCTGACAGGAAGCCACTTCAAAAGAGTTAATTTCCGTAAATCAATGTTAAAAGTACAAAATATAAGTAAATATTTAAAATTTTGCTGTTGATGACTTTTGAAGTATATTATATTTTCAATACTAGCATGCCAGCTGTGAAACCTTTATAATTAAGCTTTGCAAACAGTTTGGATCCTGATGCTTAATGTGACGGTGTCTCATCAGGATCCCAACTGTTTGACATTCTGTAAAGTAAGTTAGTCTAGTTTGCTATTGATCACTCTTTAACCCTTCACCTCATAGCCTGTTTCTAGTTTTTAAGACAGATGACTGCTTAAAGCATGCTGAAAGTAAGACAGGTACATTCCATGCACAATTTCTGCTTTACTATAACAACCTGCTTTAAGTTCTTTCATTCTGAATTGTACTTTGGTTTATGCTTAGGACTTCCTAGATGGGGACGACTTTCCTTAGTGTACAAATAATTAAGAGGTGTAAAAAGGCATATTTATAGAGTATAATGGGTTAAGTTAAATTTGTACAGTTTTAATTAATGTTTAGCCCTTTCCTCAGTCACTGAGATCAAAGCAGCTACAATTAAAAGAGGACTCGATGCAGAAAAAATGAAATGCAGACATCTTTACTTTATTATGTTACTGATGCATATAAAGACTGTCCTATAATGCACCTTCTCTTTCATGTCCTGGCTCCATGGTTATAAAGCTTTAGAGTTGAGTCTGAGGCCTATATCTAAGGCTCAAATCTGACCAATCAAATGCTCGAGAACACACTCATACTCAACTCAAAGGCTTTATAACCTTGGAGCCTGCAATACACAGTGGACTATATGTTATTATATATAAACAGCCAGGCAGAAACAGGTTAATTATCTTGGTGCAGAGTCTGTAATAACTAGGAAGTGCCATATCAATTACCTAATGAATGCTGAATTGATTTCATTTTAACTCTAATATCATTTATAAGCCTGCTCAATCCACATGTGTTGGCTGTTAACCCTTTACCTGATAGCATTGTTTCTAGTATTGAAGATATGTGACTACTTAAAGCAGGTTGAAAGTAAAGCAGAATGCGCCCTTAAAGGCGCATTCTGCTTTACTTTCAGCCTGCTTTAAGCTATTAACTGCTAGAATAAGGAAAGTATTAAATATGACACATATTCATTACGGTATAATTTGGAACTATTTTCTTCAGCGGATGAATAAAATGAATGTGCTAAAAGTCGCTTCTATAAGGGAAAGGGTTAATAATATAGTCATTATACAGTCAGACTTGTCTTTGTTTATCATCATTGATATTGAAAAATGAGGAAATCTGGTATAATCAAGTCTTATGACTGCATGCTTCAGGTGGAAACAAACACAAAGCAGAAAGTTCTTGTAGATGGTTGTGTATTGAAATTGAGTTATTAAATGTTTCATTATAAGTACGGTATTTTTGTTTTGAGTCAGGGCTACCATAAGTTAAACTTGAAAATTCCTCAAATGTCGAAATTTTCTATTTTTCAAGCGCAATTACTCAAAGCAGGTTGCAAGCAAAGTAGAATGCCCCTTAAGGCACATTCTGCTTTACTTTCAATTTGCTTTTAGCTACCATCTGCTAGGATAAAAATCCAAAGATTTCGGAAAAATCGGGAGAAATGGCAGCCCTGTTGAGTGGCCCCCTAAACACAAGTTTAACTGTACTGCTAGAGCCATGCAGCATTTCTATAGATATATAGCACAAAACATAAAACAGAAGAAACTGTAATGGACTTGGATTGGGGGAAACTTGATAATCACAGGTAATAGTTAATTAAATAACTACTGATGTTGAAACATGATCTATTGGGCTAATTGGTGACTGCCAATTTCTAGGCAGTTATTTGTAATACACTAATTAGTTCCTGTGGTAAGGTGTGCATCATCTAGGAAACTGAGTCCACGTTTGGAAATTAGGAGGTTCAATTGGATTTGGTTAAGAAAACATACACTACAGTTCTACTGGTGTATATTTTAACAACTTAGTAAAGAGCCATAGTAGCCACAGAGCATAATGAAGTGTTTAATGCTGGACATATCTCAAACTCATTTAACCTATTATCCCATAATGCATTCAACCCTAGCAACAATTTTACTGGTCATTTACTAACAGGGTACCTTTGAAAGGTACACTTGTCCTATGAAAAGTATACTTGTCCTTGTACTTCTGCTTTACTTTCAGCCTGCTTTAATCTTTCATCTGCTAGGATATAGAAACTATTTTTTTTCGGCGGAGCTGTCTGGTTTCTATTTAGCCACACTTTCTATTTGGGCCACACATTTCAACCAATTATATTTGATCAGAAATTTAGAGTTGAGAGCACATGTTGAAACTGAATAGTCTGATTGGATAGTAGCCAGGGCTCCAGATAAGGGAATTATTTCAAAACTTAAAATCTTTATTTGTGCATTAAACCCTGTGGTGTCACTATACATTTGAATTGTCTCTTCGAGACAATCAAAATGAGTGGTAACACCATAGGGTTTGGTGCTGAAAGGAGTGAATAAATGTGATTTGTTTAGTTTACTCCCTCTTATCTGGAGCCCTGTAGGCTGGTCTATGTCCAATTACAGTTTTCCCAGATATGGACTGTGAGTGTAAAATTCAGAGACACATGCAGACCAGACTGTTTACTACACTGGGCTGATGCAATTATGATTCTATTTTAAGATGACATCTGAAATCTTTTTATAGATATACAGAGGAAGCTATGTGTTTTGTAATTGTTTACTACCAATTTGTTTTAATTGTTAACTATTTGTACACATTTACCATACATTAAAATCAATATTATATATAAATAGCCTCAAGTGAGTTAAACACAATCGTGTGGTTTCATCATTATTTACAAGAGTGAAGTACAGCAGATTGTTGAATCTGTACATTTGTGTATGCTATAGTTTGTTTCAAGAAACTCTATGAATGAAGTTTGATATATAGAACAATAGATTAATGTGAGGATCTCCTACCAGTGGCTAGGATATGAGTTAAATTATTGTTTTGTTTTGCATTTCTGTACATGATAGTTTTGCATTTTAAATAAAAGTTACTGTTTCAATTGTATACTTTTATTTTTTGCTTTTCAATCCAAGATATTACAATTCTTTGAAAACCTCAATTTCATTCAATTTTGCACACCCATCTATATAGCCTTAGTTCAACCACTCATTCCGCCGAATATCTTTTTTAAAGATATTTCTTGTTGATACATGTTCATGACTGTATTTAATTGGACCATTTTCCTCAGTGGGGGAATAAATTGAATGTGCTAAAACGCGCTTCTATTTGGGGAAGGGGGGCATAGAAGCTCCTTTTAGTGCGTTTAATTAACCGACAGCCCTACAATGATTTATCTCTGAACACAGGCTCCACTACCTGTAGTGGGACACCATACTGCTATCAGTGTATTTCCTTGACAAACTTGTTCACTTTAATTTCAATACATTTCTATGCTGTTTAATGGCTGAGTTGAGCACATATATATGCTAGGAGGGTTGCTTAATTGTATTGTTTTGTAACTGTAACATGTAGAGCTAGCTATAACTGTGAAACCTGAGTTTGGACATGGAATAAAGATACAGTCATTTCTCACACACAAACATGGCTGCTTAATGCATGAGAAAAGAAGTGAATTACTCATTTAAGAAGCTTTCTGCATTATTATTATCCTGCATTTAGCGCCTCTCTGCATTTAAAGACTGCTTGATTATCTACATTTGAACAGTGGTTTTAACACAAGTTAACTATACAGTGCTCCCTCTCTACAACGCCTCGACACCCAATGGGAAACCACAATTATGTGCTGTTGGGAGGGAGTCGTTATAGGGAGGGACATTGGCTTTGATTTGTATACAGCTTGAATCCATATCAGATGCTGCGTAACGCAGCGTCTGATCTGGATTCAAGTTGTTTGTCACTCATCATTAAGTTTTTTTCAGTCAAAATGTTCCGTACGTAACTTTGAGAAAAACAGCAGATGACAATTTTAAACAGACAACATTGCAGCTATGAATAAATTGGACAAAAGTGTTCTGTTTAGGGAACTGCCACAAGGGTCGTTGTAAGGAGGGAATTGTTGTTGTGAGGGCTGTTGTAGGGAGGGAGCACTGTATTTAGTATGGGGAGGTTGACTTTGAAGTATATGAGCCATTTGTCTTTTTGTCTAATGTAGGCTGGGTGATGAATGGTAGTCACACTTAACACTAACACCTGTGGCCTTTAAGGAGTTTCCTGAGAAGACTTTTACACATTATACAGCTAAAACCAGTCTGTCCATCCATTGGCATCTGCCATATTTGCAGACAGTTCATTTAACACTTTACCCCATAGCCTGTTTCTTAAGTTCTAAGAACAGGACTGGTGCTCTTGAAGTGGGTTGAAAGTAAAGCAGAATGTGTCTTGAGGTAAATTCTATTTTACTTTGACAGCCTGCTTTAAGCTACCATCTGCTTGGATGTAAAGGAAATATTTCTTATTGTGCATTCATGACTATATAAAATGGAAATATTTTCTTTAGTGGAGCAATAGAATAATTAGCAAAGGGCAAAAAATGTATTTATACAGTAATGGGTTGATAAGACATATAGTAAAGTCTGTATAAACAAGAGCACCGCAGTGCGGCAAAATACGCCCGTCACGGCCGGCGGGTGTCAAAGTCGTCCAGACTCAGGCCGACTGGAAAAAGTCGCCCGGAGTGTAGGCCCGACTATCGATCTCAAAAAGACTATGCTGTAGTATTGGGATAGCTCAAGTACTATCCCGATAGTATTGCGATAGTCAAGAAAAAAGTTCTGGGTTTTTTAAAAAATGCCCATTTTTGACAATAAAGGGGGCATAACTCTGCTAAAAATAGTCGCCAACGTCTGAAATTTAACAGGAACCAAAATTCACAGGTGCCTTCCCTGTATGATGAGAAAGCTAAATATGAAATTTGGTTACAATAGACAAAATGTAAGTAAAATTATTATCAGGAAACAATATATTGTTAAAAAAATTGTGTGAAGGGGCATAACTCTGAAAATACAGAGTCAAACCAAAAACCCGTAATATATATTAAGTCACTTCATTCATTGTATCACCATATCAAATTTGAAATCAATTGAATCAAAAATAAAAAAGTTCTGTTTTTTTTTTTTAAAAATGCCCATTTTTGACAATAAAGGGGCATAACTCTGCTAAAAATAGTCGCCAACGTCTGAAACGCAAACTCGTCCGAACTATTGTGGTATGGAATATTTGTAGGAAGTTTAATCAAAATCGGTCAATAAATGAAGGTGAGAGAGCGCCAAGAAGAAAAGTTAACGGACGAAGTGTGGCTTATTTTAAATTTTAAGGATGTAAAGGGGCATAACTCATAGAAAAATAATTTAACAGGAACCAAAATTCACAGGTGCCTTCCCTGCATGATGAGAAAGATAAATATGAAATTTGGTTACAATAGACAAAATGTAAGTAAAATTATTATCAGGATACAATATATTGTTAAAAAAATTGTGTAAAGGGGCATAACTCTGAAAATAAGAAGTCAAACCAAAAACCCGTAATATATGTTAAGTAACTTCATTCATTGTATCACCATATCAAATTTGAAATAATTGAATAATTAAAAAAAAAGTTCTGGTTTTTTTAAAAAATGCCCATTTTTGACAATAAAGGGGCATAACTCTGCTAAAAATAGCCGCCAACGTCTGAAACGCGAACTCGTCCGAGCTATTGTGGTATGGAATATTTGTAGGAAGTTTAATCAAAATCGGTAAATAAATGAAGGTGAGAGAGCGCTAACAAGAAAAGTTAACGGACGGACGGACGTACGGACGGACAGCGCTGGGTATACCATAATACGACCGTCGATGACGGGCGTATAAAAAATGGGTTGATAAGACATATAGTAAAGTCTGTATAAAAGTGTTGCTCAAAACAGTGTGAAGTTACAAGCTTGTTTAATGAAGGCAGTTGAATTGAGGACAAAAGTAATGCTGCAGGACTTCAGGAGCCGTTTTGATTAATCCTTCACTGAAGAAGATGGTTCCAATTAATACAGTCATAAACATATACCAAAAGAAATAGTTTCTATATGGTGAGAAATTTGAATCACCCACTATCCCGCATCCTGCATTTAGCATCCACCAACAGTCTTTTAAACTATTGGCCTAGCTAGTTCAACTAAACTTCATCGGAAGCATCAGTAGGCTGGGGGAACGAAAAGCTCCAAAATTTTTGTGGGTGGGCTATAATTTTTGTTGTTGCACAAAATGACACTCAGGTTTGAATTTGTATGGTTTTGACTCTTTAAGGCAATTCTAAGGAGTCAATGCATTTGTCCATATTTGTAGGGTTAAAGGTTGCCCAATGATTGTCTGTCAGGGAGGTCACACTTTTCTGTCAGTCATTTTAACTGCTGTGGCAGGTGACACAAACACTTTTCTTTCAAACAGTCAATTGATAGGAATATTTTTGTACAGTGTTCCCTCCCTACACCTGCCTTCCCAACAACTCCCTTCTTACAATGACCCTTACGGCACTTCTCTAAACAGGACAATTATGTCTAACGCTTTTACTGTTATATCGTCTGCTTAAAGTTGTTGTCTGCTGTTTTCTCAAAGTTACATATTGGACATAGTGACACACAAACCTTAATGACAAGTGACAAACAGCTTGAATCCAGATCAGACACCCCTTTACAGGGTGTCTGATCTGGATTCAAGCTGTTTGCAAATGTTAACCCATTTCCCTCCCTATAATGACTCCCTCCGAACAAAGCACATCATTTTTGTTAGATGTTACAGGAGTATACAACAGGTGCATGGAAAAATATGGAAAATTCATTAACAATCCAACCCGCTGTACAGCCATAATTCATTGAAGGAGTAGAGATATATAACAGCAAAGAAGATGCTTAATGCAGGATAAAAGTAATGTAGAAAGCTTCTCTTTGCCTTACTTTTATCCTGCATTAAGCATTTACCGGTGTCAAAGACTGCTCTACCTGTCTGAAATGCCGCTCTTTTATCTTGTTTTGATTGGTCAAGTTGCACAGGTATAACGGTGAAATTGACAACAGTAAAACACTGGCAGTCCTATTATGACAGGAAATTGACAGTATCATGATGGATCACAGGAAGTGTAATTAATTGAAGATTTGTAAATTACAGTATTCCATTATTGAACCTGAGTTTTTTTTACAAGGTGGCTGTGTGTTTGTATAAATTAAATACTGATGTAAGCTTTTAACTTGTATTATTTTTCTGATCTGTATGACAATCTGGCCCCCACACAAGCAACATCTTTTAACAAACCATGTTTTTGTAGGGCACTATATAGTTTTATAACCCTGCTAATTAACCTATTGCATTTAGGATGATGGTTTAATAGGAGCCTTGTATAATTATTTTTGTTGTACAAATTGCAACAGCTGATATTGAGCAGTGGAAAGTTATACAGCATTGAATGATCCCTCTCTACAACAACACCCAATGGGAGACAAAAAAATGTGTGCATTGTTTTGAGGGAGTCATTATAGAGAGGGAAATTGGCTTACATTTGCAAACAGCTGAAATCCAGATCAGACGCCCCATGGATAAAGCGACATCCTTGTTCCTTAGACCACTACATTCACATATCCACAATCAGAGTCTTTATATCTTACATACAAATGACCACCAAACCCTTTCTGGAGTTACATGATGTTTGCTCAAATAAAGATAAGGGCCTGGTCATAAACTATGAAACACGATTGGCAACAGCTCAAACCGAAAGTAGATCTAAAGTCTTGCATTCTGCAATTCTCTAACTGTATTTCGCATTTTGGTTGCAGTAGGATGCTTTTCAATTGATGGATATGGCATTTAATACTCTATAACTGTGATCTTTTAACGACCTACATTGATTGTTGGTTTCGCTGATATATGCCTATCATTTCAAGAAAATTTCATCTCAGACCGGGCTCCAAACTGTTTTGCCACTCCATTATCATCAAAGACTGGAAATTAACAAAAGTGAGAACTTATTTTGCAAATAATTTAAATGTAATCAATTAAAGGGTTTTAACATTAGCTTTCAACTTTTATAAACATATTGGGAGTATATATGATACAATAATAACGAAGAAAATAAAATAAGATAAAAAGATAATGCTTAGTCTAGGTACATGGCCAAATAGGATACGGACATGGCCGAATTGTTACGACATCGCCCAAAAATATTCCGACGTCTGATATATTTCAAAATGGGGCATTACGGGTAGACTGCCTTAAGCCTGCGGTGGAAATCCTCAACGCACTCTTAATTTGCTGTTATGTCGCAAAATTACGCGCTTGTTGCAATCTTAAACAAAACTTAAGTTTGCGGAAGCATGCAGTGATAATCCTCACCGCACACTTAATTTGCTTGCGCGCTACTGCACACTTATTTATTAGGACTGTGTTCTTATTAAGACTGCAGTAAGTGTGCGCATGCTTGTTGCATGCTTGTCACACTCTTCCCACATGCTAGTATTTTGGTTTGGAAAAGCAGAATGTACCGTAAGGCACATTCTGCTTGACTTTCAGCCTGCTTTAAGCAACAATATGCTAGAATATAGAATATATTTCTTATAATACATATTGATGATCATATGCAATCTACATGTATTTTCTTCAGTGAAGGAAGAATATAAAGGTGTAAAAAGGCGTATTTATGGGGTAATGGGTTAAGTGATCACCTGTCTTCAAACTTAGAAGGGTATAAATAAACTTGATATCTGTCATATTTCACAGCGCCATGCAGCAAATGGTGAGGCTTATAGTTATACGGAGAGTGTAGAGTTTCATTGCGGACTGTTCCATATGACAGGAGCGAGGGCGATCCATTATCCCTGGCTGCTTGTTTCAGTCATCTGAATGTGATAAATTGTCCTTGTTTGGCTGACTTCATTCCCGATATTGAGTCCTGACAATTGCTAATGTGCAGCCAATAAAATGCGAACATTGATGCAAAATGCATGTTGCACATGCATCGCATGTCTGCAATCCAGCAGTTAATTTGAGTTTTGCACAGAAGTTTAGACACAATTTTGCTGCAGGCTATATTCTGTATAATATCTTGTATGTTTTTGCTGTAGTATATAATTATATATATACTCGGCTATTATTTTAAACTATCATTACATAATTATATTGTGCAGTACCTTATATTCAGCCCCGCTTTCACTAGCTGTTACTACTATAGCCAAGTGTTGTTTGTAATAATAATAATAACTGACTTGAAAATAAAGGCCTGCTTGGGCCCATGCTTATAAAGAGTTTGAGTTGAGTCTGAAATCATTCTCAAGCATTTGATTGGTCAGATTTGAGCCTAGGCTCAAATCTGACCAATCAAATGCTTGAGAACTAACTCAGACTCAACTCAAACAGGTTGTAAGGGCTGGGCCTGGTTTTCGTTTGTTGAGTAGATGGAAGCTTACAACAAGAAGAAAGTAAAGCAGGAAGTTCCTAATTACTCAGCTTTCTACTTTACTTTTATCTTGCTTTAAGTTTAAGCGTCACCCTGTTTTAACAGGATTTGAGTGCTGAAGTGTCACAGGACTCCTGAGTAAGAGGGATTAAACTGAACAAATTCAACAATTACTCAATCATTTCAGCACCAAATCCTATGGTGTTACTACTCATCAGAGTCGTCTCTTTGAGACTATTCTAATAAGTAGTGACACCATAGGGTTTAAAGCAGGATAAAGATTTTAGTTTTTGAAATACTCCCCTTATCTGGAGCCATGGTGTCATTCACATGATGGTTTAAGCTCAAGGCATTACATGTACAATATACCAAAACCATCGGGTTTGAAACAGAGAGATATGTGAACATTATGCCTAACTTTATTATGCACATGTTGTTGAAATGTCATTCTTCCAAGCCGAATACATGAAGTTTTTATGTTTGGATACCCTTTACATTTAGTCTTTGTGCTTGTTTGTTTTATACAAGACACTTTTGAAAATTACCCGTAATGTCCCTAAGGTTTTAGTCGCAGCTGCAAATTAGATTGAACTCTCCAGAGATTTTAAGTGAAAATTCTAGTCGTAACGGATTACTTTGAACAAGACATGGCTTCTTATTTTGATATATATTTTTGTCTGTGAAACTTGAAGCCTAGATTTGTCATATATCTGATTACTTCAGAGACAATGTTTCAAGAGTTTAGACAGCAGTGCGGAATAGTTTATACCTTATTTCTGTTAGCAAGTTTGACTTTAATGCAAACTGTCCATTCATCATATGAAACATATTTTTGGAGTGTGATATAAAGTGATATTTCATCTGTCTAAACCCCTTGGCATGCTATATTCTCTTTTGTTAGTCTTCTGGCTTCATTATACCAACAAACCTGTACTATGCCAAAATTGTAGAGAAAGATATACTACCAATATATTATTCAGCAACTATTTAGTAGAAATTCTCTTTAATCAATTACTCCAAAGATAGACATTTTTACGCCTCTAATATATCCCTCCATTGAAGAAAATATTTTCAACTTATACAGTCATGATTATGCATCATATTAAATACATGCAGATGATAGCAGCAGCTTATAAAGCAGACTGAAAGTGTACTTTCAACCTACTTTAATAAGTCACCTGTTTTAGAATCACGTAATAGGGGAAAGGGTTAATACAAGTTAAAAAGTAGACCAATTAAATATTCTGTTTTCTTCACCCACTTTAATGAAATAAGAAATAGTTTATTGATTTTTGTACATTTATGCAAGAATTAGTGAAAGCACTTCATTGCTATTTCAAGAATTAGTTTAATTGCTTTTTGTACAGTTTTGCAAGAATAGAATCTATGCTCAAGATAAAGTGAGTATTTCAATTAAAACCCTATGATTCGACTTAACTCATTAGAATCATCTCCAAGAGACAAATCTAATGAGCAGTCAGAAGAAAAGTGCTTTAAAATATTCAGTTCACAAACTCGTTATTAATCTAGAACCCTGATAAACTATTGTTCAGTCACACTTTGCCCGATACTCCCAATGTTACTGTTTCAAGATCTATTTTCTCTGAAGATGGGTAGCTCGGAACTTGCAAGCAGATTATGATTTTTATATGTAACTGAAATTTATGGTCACAAGAACATGGTCGCAGATGGCGCAAGCGTTGATTGCCGTGTTCTAGTGTTGTAGTGAATGATAGATGGCAGACAGTATAAGATCCCCAATACATTGCCTGTATAGGAAACAAGTATTATATATCCGCTTTAACCCATTATTCCATAGCCTGTTTTTAGTAATGAATATTTGTGGCTTCTTAAAGCAGGCTGAAAGTAAAGCAGAATGTGCTTTAAGGCATATTCTGTTTTATTTTCAGCCTGCTTTAAGCTACCATCTGCTAGAATGTAGAAAATATTTCTCATAGTGAAATATTCTTGACTGTATCAAGTGTATATACTTTTGTCGTTGGAGGAAAAAATTAAAGGCATAATTATAAAAATGTGTTATTTATGGGTAAATGGGTTAAGCACTACAAAAAGGGTTAATTATGTCAAACAATGAAAGTTTTCAATTTTCCTTTTAGTTCATGATTTTTGAAATTAAATATTTTGTCTTATTTTGTTGTCTAAAATATTTCTTTAATTAAATTTTGTACCAAAGTTTTTTTTGCTTTTTGCATATCAGTTAATACATTTATTTGAAAACTTAATTTGATAAGCAGTGGCAGTGTAGCAATGAAGTATTTCTTTGCAAACAGTGTTATAATACCCTGATCAGAAGCATTCTGAAGATGTGCGTGACCAGGGTCTGTACCAAAAAATGTAAACATTTAGATTTGTTCAGGGTCTCTACTCTAAGTTTATAAAGCTTTTGAGTTGAGTTGGAAGTTGTCTTCAAGCATATGATTGGACAGATTTGAGCCTAGGCTCAAATCTGACCAATCAAATGCTGGAGTACAAACTAAGACTCAACTCAAAAGCTTTATAACCTTGGAACCAGGAAAAAACCCTTGAGAGTTGAGGTAAAATGATTACTAATTGAATTTGAAAATTGAGCACTGCACATGTACATAGGGGTACTACCAGAAAGTCTATTGGTTCCCCCTACTTTAGTCTCATGCAGGTGTAAGCTATATGCTAGAAGTGCCACAATTAAGTCCTACAGGTATAAACTCTCAAAAGATGATTTGTTTTAAGCATTTTAAAGCAAGTCACTGCTTGAAGCAAGATGAAAGTTTAGCAAAAAGCTCCTTGTGTAGCTTTCTGCTTTACCAGCTTTCATCTTGTTTTGTGCTGCAGTATGTGTTTTACACCAGTCCTGAAAACTATATTTATTCAATTTGTCTTATTAAGTGAGCTTTTACTGTATTTTTAGAACCAATCAAATGGAGTCATTTGTTACTGAACACCCATGTGTCTCGTGGAACACCGGGAGTGCATGTCTAAGGTGCATTGCTTCTTTGTGCACTTTTGTTCCAGCCATTAGAACAAACAATATTGTATTCGTAATTGTCTGTCAACATTGCTGGGATGTCTGAGATAAATTTATCATCTTCCTCATTTCATGAACTTTGCACAAAATGTTGGGGCTCAACCAAGCTTTAGGCTTAATTTAATACAGGAAAGTCGTGCTACCATGATTCATTTATGATGACTGCAGCTCTCCAGATAAGAGGTATAGTAAACTCAAATTTTCAATGTATTATTCTTGTTTTGAGTATAGGGTCCTGTTTAGTCATAATGTTAAAGACAGGTGACATTGAAAGCAAGATGAAGGTAAAGTAGAAAACTTAAGCAGGAGGGGCTTCTGCTTAATATTCAGCTTATTTTAACCCATTAATTCATAGTATCCCCCGTGGGAAGGTATTGATTTTTTCTAGAACTATTTCAGAATAATTTCTTGAATATTCATGAACAATTCAATAGAAGTGGCCATTTAATGTTCATGAATATTCTGCAAAAATCTAGAAATTTGATGGTTATAGAACCATTGTTCTAGATTTACAAAGTTCTTGAACTCCTTTTGTAGAATGTGTAAAGTAATTCTTGAAGATCTAGAACAATTCTAGAAGCGGCCATGTAACGTTCATGAATATTCTAAAATTTTGAACACTTTTCACAGGGGGATGTCTGTCTACTCCTATAATTATACCCCCACAAACAGAGATTGAGGGGGGTATACTGGAATCAGCCTTTCGGTCGTCGGCCGTCGGTCGTCGGCCGTCGGTCTGTCAGCAAAATCTTGTACTTTCAACTCCTCCTTCAGTTTCAACCCGATTCATTTGATACTTGGCATAAATGTTACTCAGGTGTAGTAGATGTGCAAGACACAAATTTCAGGTCTCTATGACCTTGACCTTTGGCCTTGAAATTGGTCTTGAAATTGGCAGGCAAAATCTTGTACTCTCAACTACTTCTTCAGTTGCAATCTCATTCATTTGATACTTGGCATAAATGTTATTCAGGAGTAGTAGATGTGCAAGACACAAATTTCAGGTCTCTGTGACCTTGACCTTGACCTTTGGCCTTGAAATTGGCAGGCAAAATCTTGTACTTTGAACTCCTTCTTCAGTTTCAACCTGATTCACTTAATACTTGGCATAAATGTTACTCAGGAGTAGTAGTTGTGCAAGACAAAAACAAATTCAGGTCTCTGTGACCTTGACCTTTGTCCTTGAAATCGGTCTTGAAACTGGCAGCCAAAATCTTGTACTTTGAACTCCTCCTTCACTTTCAACCTGATTCACTTGATACTTGGCATAAATGTTACTCAGGAGTAGTAGATGTGCAAGACACACATTTTAAATCTCTGTGACCTTGACTCCTGGCCTTCAAATTGGTCTTAAAATTGGCAGGCAAAATCTTGTTCGGCAAACTCCTCCTTCACTTTCAACCTGATTTACTTGATACTTGGCATAAATGTTACTCTGGAGTTGCAGAGTGTCATATACCATTTTTAAGTCATTTTGACCTTGGCTTACACCTTTGACCTTATTGTAAAACCTCATTGAAAACGACTGCAGAGTGTGACAGAGTGCTGTATAGTGGGGGTATTTATCACCTTTAGTGATAGCCGTTCTAGTTTATTCAGGTCAGTTCTTAAAGCAGGTTGAAAGTTATGAGTCTGCTTCATTTTCACAAGCTTTACTTTCAACAGCTTAAAAAAGACTGAAAATAGAGCTGAAATCTCCAAATGGGAGATGGCAAGATTTATGTCTACCCCCTTTAGGGGAGGGAGACATATTGGTGTTGTGCTTTCTGTCTGTCTGTCTGTTAAAATTCTTGTGCAGCCAACTCCTCCTACACTTTATGAGGGATTTACTTCAAACTTTGACAAATGAACCAGCTATATGTGAGGATGGTCATGTGGTTTGGAATTTTGGCTGCAACAATTTTAACAGAAGTTATGGCCCTTTGTAGTTTTTCCTTATATAGAGTATATAGCGAAAAATTCTTGTGCAGCTAACTCCTCCTACACTATTTAGGGATTTACTTCAAACTTTTACACATGAACCAGCTATATGTGAGGATGGTCATGTGGTTTGGAATATTTTGGCTGCAACAATTTTAACAGAAGTTATGGCCCTTTGTAGTTTTTCCTTATATAGAGTATATAGCGAAACATTCTTGTGCAGCTAACTCCTCCTACACTATTTGAGGGATTTACTTCAAACTTTTACACATGAACCAGCTATATGTGAGAATGGTCATGTGGTTTGGAATTTTGGCTGCAACAATTTTTAACAGAAGTTATGGCCCTTTGTAGTTTTTCCTTATATAGAGTATATAGCGAAAAAATCTTGTGCAGCTAACTCCTCCTTCACTATTTGAGTGATTTACTTCAAACTTTTACACATGTACCAGCTATATGTGAGGATGGTCATGTGGTTTGGATTTTTGGCTGCAACAATTTTGACAGAAGTTATGGCCCTTTGTAGTTTTTCCCTATAAAGAGTATATAGCGAAAATTCTTGTACAGCTAACTCCTCCTACACTATTTGAGGGATTTACTTCAAACTTTTACACATGTACCAGCTAAATGTGAGGATAGTCATGTGGTTTGGAATTTTAACTCCAACAATTTTGACAGAAGTTATGGCCCTTTGGAGTTTTTCCTTATATATATTATATAGCGAAAAAGTCTTGTGCAGCTAACTCCTCCTATCCTATGTAAGAGTTTTCATTCAAACTTTTACATATTAACCAGCTATATGTGAGGATGGTCATGTAGATAGGCATATGGGCTGCAACAATTATGACAGAAGTCGCACAGTAAGTATACACACAATTTTAATCTGAAAATAAATTGCTTACAATTTACAATGTCAGTATTTTGACATATGAATTTATTCCTAATATAGGTGCCAGGGTGGAGGTTGCCAGGGGGTGAATTTATTCCTCTTATGGGTGCGGGGGCGGGGCACCGGGGGGAGACATGTGTTTTTCTCAAAAACAAGCTCTAGTTCTGATTTACCTTCAGCCTGCTTTAAACAGCCAATCTGTTTTTGATTAAAATTAATTAACAAACTTAAAGATAATTAAAACAGTTAAACCTAGCTATTACAAGAACTAAAAGAAAGCTAATTGATTGTATAAAATGCAGGTATTGTTTGCTTAAAGGAAGGTTAAACAGAAAGCTTCTTAAATGGAGTTTTTTGTGTTACTGTCACCTTGCCTCAAACTGTCACCTGCCTTTTATACACTCAATTAGCTTTCATTTTAGTGCTCGTAATAGAGAGGTTTTACTGTATAGTTATTCAAAATATGTTATCATCAAAATACAAGAGAAAGGGTAGAGATTTAGATAGGCGATTGTTGTCCTTTTTAATAGGGCAGACTTCATTGTTAGACATGTTGGATATGAAAGTCTTAGCTATTCTCAGATAGTAGAAATCTCTAATGAATATATTTCAATTGCTATGAAGCAGCTCTATCACCATTAGTCTCACTCTAGACTGGTACTGTGACTGTTTGATGGATGTAATAGCTTACTTCCTTAACATCATACACAAATACTAGCCTTCACTTGGAATTTCCTCACAAATTTAAAGTCTATGAACATTGCTATCTCATACAAAGGGGGGGGGGGGGGGGGGGGGGGGGTTATCAGTTTTCCGAGTGTCAAAATCAGTATTTCCATGATCTTATTTGATCTGGAAAAAAGTAGCTAATTTGTTTAGATACAAAATGTGTACATGTATTTTTTTAGGGTGAATGAATCAAAATTGGTCTGAAAACAGTGCTTAACTTTCTACTGCCTTTCCTTTTCTACATAACTTTCTAATTTGAAGACAGGTGACCACTTAGAGTTGATTGAAAGTAAAGCAGAATGCGCTTAAGGTACATTCTACTTCACTTTCAGCCTGTTTAAATCCACCATTTGCTAGGATATAGAAAATATTTCATTTAGTGCACTGTATAAAATGACACTATTTTCTTAAAGAAAGGGAATAAAGAAGAGGCTTAAAAAGGCATACTTATATGGAGTAATGAGTTAAAGAGGCATTTTCCTGAGTCCTGACAACTTTGATAGCTGAAGTATTAACATACAGTCAAACTTGTATTGATGAACCCATTTCCCAATAAATACACCTTTTTACGCCTTTAATATATTCCTCCACTGAAGAAAATAGTTCAAATTTATGTAGTCTTGAATATGAACCATAGTATTTTTTATATGTATTCTTATAGATGGTAGCTTACAGCAGGCTGAAAGTTAAAAGCAGAATGCCCCTAAAGGTGCATTCTGCTTTACTGTCAACCTGCTGTAAGTGGTCACTTTTCTTCAAAACAAGAAACAGACTATAGGGTAATGGGTTAAGCAACCATTGCAGAGAATGGTTAATGCATGGTTAAGAAATATCATTATATATCTGACCTGTACTCTTCACTGTTTAGATGTCCTTTATAGAAAAAAGTGCAGACGATTTTTGGAAATATGGGGAATCAGACAAAATACAGTGGAACATGCATACATCAGGCTGACAGCCCATCAAACATGATGAACTTGTAATTAGTTGTAATCTTAGGTATAGGTGGCAGTTAAGTTCAGGTCACAAGTAATGCAGAAAGCCTCATAGGAACTTGTCCTTTACATAATATACAAATATCTCCTTTTAGAGAATTACTTTAGTGTTTCTTAACTCTGTGCATGCTAGCCGCAGATATGTGTGACAGTGATTACCTTTGCAATCAGTTTGGATCCAGATGAGATACCGCGTTACAGAGCGTCTCATCAGGTTTCAAACGGTTTGACACTGACCCTGTTTTTCGAAAAGAGAGATGAAAAAGTTAGCCAGCATGCAAAGAGTTAAAAGAGTTGCCACTAGAGACTGGTTTAACTGTATGCATAAATATTTGTTTGGCTTGACAAACAACTTGTGATAGGCCATTTCCGCTATCATTTCTGTTGCTTCAGCATCCTTTGTAGTTTTAACCAAAGGCCTATTGGAATGTATTTGCACAAATTATTTCACAATTTGGTATAAAACCCTCATCCTGCCATGGTACCTGGATCTTCCTCATAGAAACTTGGCCTCCATACATAAATATATATAGTATTTAGTAAATGTTTGTTATTTTCTAACTGAGGAGACATTATCATTCTGCAGTGTTGATCTGTTTAGGATTAGATCATATGCTGAGATGACATTAAGTTTGTTTTATTTGGATCTAAATTATTCAGGGTTAAGGGTGAAGCTGAATTATGATCATTGGCTGGCTGTCTGAGCTAATAGCAATATGCAAGACATCACTTTGAAGGCTCAACTTTAGTGATAGCCGTTCTAGTTTCCTTTACCTTGGAATTTTCCGAGATGTCACATCCCCTTCATCGGCAAGACTGCACTCTGGCTTGGATCACATGACCGGTGAGTGGTCACGTGATACGAGGAGACCGTCATACACCCGCAGTAGCTCCAGTCCCTCGTCCCTGTTAAGTGATGGCTTGCGCTGTTTGTTTTCTATTGCCTCCTTTACTTTCCTTTTCCAAAAATTGTCTTCCGAGGTTAAGACTTTAGTTTTGTCTGGTTTGATCTTGTGCCCAGTAGCCTCGCAGTGTTCATGAATAGCAGAGGATGTTCTTGTGATATGTTCTTTAACTCTAGTGTCTAATTGTCTAGCTGTCTCGCCCACATAATCATGTTCACAGTCCTCACACTGGATGTGATATATAACAGCACACTTTTTCATTTTGTCTGTGCGGTCCTTCACGTGGGTCACTTGTTGTCTGATGGTGTTATACGGTTTGTGGAAAATGTTGGCTCCATGTTTCCTGAATATCCTTGCAAGCACTTCTGATGTCCCTCGGATGTATGGCATTCCCACGTTAGGTCTCTTTACTATACCCCTTTGGTATTTGTCCACTCTTTTTGTTTTCTTCTTTGGTAGTCGGAAAATCCATTCTGGATATCCATTGGTTCTGAGTGCTGTTTTGACATGTTCTATCTCTTTAAATTTGTCATGGTCTTCTGTTACTATAGTCTCAGCTCGGTGGAAAAGAGAGCGAACCACGGAATGTTTATGTTCCAGATGATGATTGGACTGAAAGTTCAGATACTGGTCAGTGTGGGTGGGTTTTCTGTAAACCGTCACCCGGGTTGAACCACAGGTGCCAGACGCATGCTTTGACCCAATATGCACCTCAAAACACAAATAAAAGGCATAAAACTATAAAAACGTCCTTTTCTATGACCAAACACCATATTCTGACCAAAAGCTCATTTTGAAAAAAAATTTTTTTTTTTATAGTATATACCTTAGAAAGGTGTCCAACTCCCACGGCAAATGTGCTTCGTGAAACGCACGGATTTTATTCCGAGTCTTACTATAAAATTTTTTTTTTTTTTTTCAAAATGAGCTTTTGGTCAGAATATGGTGTTTGGTCATAGAAAAGGACGTTTTTATGGTTTTATGCCTTTTATTTGTGTTTTGAGGTGCATATTGGGTCAAAGCATGCGTCTGGCACCTGTGGGTTGAACCATCATCCTCGACATGTACACATGTGTCAAGAAATGGGATAGATCCACCTTCCTCCTCTTCTGAAGTGAACTTAATATGTTGGTCAATTTAGTTTATGTGTTCAGTGAAGCTGTCTATATCATACTCATGGATTTTGGTCATTGTATCGTCCACATATCTTAGCCAAAGGGACGGTGGATTTTTGGCCGATTCCAAAGCTTCCTTCTCAAAGAACTCCATAATATAAGTTAGCGACTATTGGAGACACAGGAGAACCCATAGCTGCGCCTTGTTTTTGTTGAAAGAATTGTCCTTTGTAAACGAAGTAGGTACTGTTGAGGCACAACTCTAATAATTCCATGATCTGATTGATATCCAACTCTGAGTTTTCTAGAACAATGGTGCGTATCACTGTAAGAGCTTTGTCCACTGGAATGGAGGTGAATAAGGCCGACACATCGTATGAAACAAGCTTTATACCTGGAGGCACTTCTAAGTCCTTGATTTTTTGTACAAAATCAACACTGTTTACTATGTGGTGTTCAGTTTTCCCCGCCAAACCCAAACCAAAATCGCTCACTTAATTAAGTATGCAGGAAGATTGCGATAAGATTGCAAAAAGATTGCAGTCGCAATCTAAGTAGGCGCGCACTACCTTAATTTGTTTGGCACGCTTGCAAGGGAGTGACTAAAAAAATCGCAACCTTGATTATTAATTTTTAAGCATGTGCAGCCTTAATAAGCGTGCATTCTTACTAGTGCGCTAGTGTGCAAGCGCACAAGCGTGCAATTGGAACAATCGCAATCTTATTAAGTGTGCTGCATGCTTGAATTAAGCATACAGGCCTCAGCACACTTAAATTAAGCTTGCATGCGTGCAGTCGCGTGCTTATATTAAGCATGCAGCCACGCGCTTGAATTCTTGCAAGAATACGGTCACAAGGTTAAATCAAATGTGCATATAGGCGACCGCACGCTTATTTGCGGGCATGCACGCTTAAATTAATCTGATTATTGGAAAAATTACAATTGTTCAAACCATCCTCCATATTGGATTGTTACATCAAAAAATGATCTTGACAGTTTAAAAAACAACAACATTAAACAAATAGCATTTCATTCATTTCAATAAAAGAGTATAGAGTAATATTGGAAGAATAATTGTTTAATCTATTTATGCATTACCATTTGGTCAGCTGCATGAATTTGAATACAAACATCTTGCATCATTGTAGAGTACCTGAGCTCGACACTATGGGTCTGAGAGGGGCATCCTTTTTGTGGATCTTGGGTAGTCCGTACAGTTTGGGCACATTCTCAGCAGTGGGATACAACTTGTGATACAGTTTGTCTGTCACTTTATTACCTTTCTTCCATTTTTTTAAGATATTCACTAACTTAGTTTTCAGTGATTTTGTGGGGTCTTTCTTAAGGGGTTCATATGTGTCTCTATCACCTGTGAGCTTTTCCATTTTGGACTCATATTCCGTTTTGTTCATAATGACTGTGGTCCTTCCCTTGTCTGCCGGCAAAATCACTATATCATCCGACTTACTCAAGTTCTTAAGAGCTATACGTTGTCCTGTAGATATATTGCTCTTAGGAGCCACAGCAGTCTTAAGGGTTTTCACTACTTCCGCTCTAAGATTATCAGCGGCTGATTTGTCTTTAAGTTGGTGACACACTTGTTCTGTGGTCGAAATGATTTCAGTTATAGGTAAAGTGGGAGGGGTGATAGCAAAGTTCATACCTTTCTTCATTACGGAGGTTTCGTCCTGTGACAACTGTCTGTCCGATATGTTTACGTCCCATTTGTCAGTGTTGATCCGTTCTCCATCCGTTTCTGTCCTTTCCTTGGCTTCATTCTTCTGTGAGAGTTTGTCATACTTCTCTCGCTGTCTGAATTTACATGTTGCAAACTCGTCTTCGTGCGCATGCGTGAAAAGTTTGTTTACTTCCTCCCAGGTGTCCGAATGGAGTCTCGATTTCAACTCCGACTTCAAACCTGACATTTCCTCATCCAATCGTGAATAAACAAAATCACACTGGAGACCGGTCTCCTCGTATCACGTGACCACTCACCGGTCATGTGATCCAAGCCAGAGTGCAGTCTTGCCGATGAAGGGGATGTGACATCTCCGAAAATTCCAAGGTAAAGGAAAAAACCTATTGCTCTGAGTAAAAGAACCTATATACTCATGCCTGATCCAGAGCAGAGAAACCTCTTTGGTAATATGACCAGAGCTTTGATATTTGGCATGGTGTAACTTCTAGAGGTATTTGACATATATTGTTGAATTGGTTCCGGTCTGTTGCATATCTGGGTCACCGGAGCTAAAAATAGACTTTTTCAATGAAAACTTCAAAAATCTTCTTTTCTGAAACCATAACACACTTAGATATTTTACACATAGCATCGTCTACAGGTCCTCTATCAAAGTTGTTCAAATTTTTCCCCTGGGGTCAAAATTGGTCCCGCCCGGGTGGTCACCGTCTTACATAGAGTTATATAGTGCAATTTTAAACATCTTTTACTCAGAAACCAATGTGGGCAGAGCTTTGGTATTTGGGCATGGTGTAACTTCCAGAGGTCCTTCACATATAATATTGAATTGGTTCCGGTCTGTTGCATATCTAGATCACCAGAGCTAAAAATAGACTTTTTCAATGAAAACTTCAAAAATCTTCTTGTTTGCATGACATTCCTTGACCCAGCTTAGTGTCACCATTGTCAGGTGAGCGATCAAGGGCCATTCTGGCCCTCTTGTTGAAATACTCCCCTCAATGGAGCTCTGACAATATTACCAAGCGTTCAAACAGTTAAATTTTGGTGTAAAATGGGCAGAATTGATTGGAAACAATGTGTTAAGTAAAGGCTGTTTTGCCCGGAGCTGTTCGTTGATAGAGAATGTTCTTGTTGTCCTGACATTATAGTTTGTTGATCAGGTTTATTGCATGATTTCAGTGGACGTGTAATCTGCTCATCAATGGTGTGCTATAGAGCAGTTCACAGCACTCAGACTTTAAGCTTATTATTTGCACATTTCTTTTAGAAAATAAATACAGGTCAGGCTAAATTTAGTAACCTTGTCTTGGAATTTTAAAGAAAAGCTTTTTGTTCAATGGTAAAAGTAGACACATGTTTAAAACAAGATGAAACTAAAAGAAGGAACTTTCAGTTAGGCAACCATCCAGCTGTCTTAACCCATTAACCCATAGCCTGTTTCCAGTTTTGAAGACAAGTTGTTACATAAAGCACGTTGAAAGTAAAGCAGAATGTGTCATAAGGCACATTCTGCTTTACTTTCAGCCTGCTTTAAGCTATTATCTGCTAGGATATAGAAAATATTTATTATGGTATATACTCGTCACTGTAAAGGGTAACTGTTTTCTTCATTGGAGGAATGGCTTCTGGGGTCTTCCTCCACCTGTAATTAGCTGGACGTCTCGATATGACTGAAATACTGTTAAAAGTGACATAAAATCATAACAAATCAATCAATCAATCATTGGAGGAATGAGTCAGATGCGTAAAAAGGTGTATTTATGGGGTAATGGTTAACTCTTCTCCTGCTCAATATTCATAAACATGCCCTGGAAAGATTGTAGACACATGTTACACAAACCAAGTAAGAAAACAGTGCAGGCCTTGATCTGACAGCTGTAACAGGAGCTGCCTCATCTGGGTCTACATTATTTCATAAGGTGTCAATATATGCTAAGGGCTATAACAGTTAGATTGTATTGTACATATGTATGTATGTGGTAGATTAAAGAGGGGCACATTAAGCTGACAGTTGATAAAGCTGCAGCTGCAAATGTAATTAACTGACGGTGAAAACAAGATTTAAATTGGCTTAATAACCATATCAAAGGCATTCTCTAAAATGTTTTTGAATTCCATTAAATTGTTCAATGAATTGTTGTAGAGTGGCAAGAACTTGTACCTTTATTACTCCTACTATTTAGGTCAAATTAACCTGCAAATTGTTATCTATAATGTTTGACACTTTAACTTTTACCTTTCTTTTAGTTTTATGCTCAGAACAGTATAGTAGACAGCAAATCTCTGCAGACAAATACAATACTTAAAGGCTATAGCCTTTAACCATTTACTATATACCCTGCTTCTAGTATTGAAGATAGATTACCATTTATTTAAGCAGGTTGAAAGTAAATGCCATATATTACCTCTTTTCTTGCTATGTTAGGTAAAAAATGTTTCATAATATAAACATTTTATAATTTTTAGCTGAAGAAACAATAACATCTAGATCCAGACCAAACAAAGAGCGGTTGTTTTAAGTGGTACCTTGTGTTCCAATCTGGAAACATGCTATGGGGGAATGGGTTAAGCTTGGTAGAAGTGCTAAATAATTGTCACTTTTAGCCATTTTGTTTATGGTGAAACATGAGAGAGTAAATCCTTTGTCTTCATACCAAGTTATTAGTTTGTCTGTCCTTTGAGACATAGGAATGAATTGTCATCTTGTTTTTGTGAAGGATTTTTGTTATAATTGTGTATGTAAAAGTCTGTGACCTTTTGTCTTGAGCAGGATTACTGTAGAGTCCCGACTCCCGAGGGGGTCTGTAAGCCTATTTCTTGTTTGTAATTGTAAATACTGGAGAAGACAGTACTCTGAAATAAATGTGGGCAATCAGATGACCTTAATCCTTCAGAAAATAGCTTAAACCTTATAATATCTGGGAACACAGTACACCCAAACCTATATTTGTGAATAATCATTCTTTACAAACAGTGTACCTGAAAAGAGTTCACTTGTAATGCAAAAAAAATGAAGACCCAGATCAGATTGAGGGCTTCTATGAAGGGTTCTGTACTGTTTGCCATTTTGAAATAGATTGTTAGACTCGACTTTATTGGAAAGTAAAAATGTCCAATTGTTAGTTTCAGGAGTTAAGCAGAATGAGTTGACCCTTCTCCCTATAACAATTTAGATTGACACATTTTAAAAAACAGTGCAGACCCAGATCAGACAGCTTCTGAAGGAGTTATCTGATGATGGTCTGTAAGTTTTTCTTATAGGCTAGTGCAGTAGAGTGTCAATTTTCAAAACAATTGTTTTACCCAACACACCATAAATATGCCCTTTTACGCCTTTAATTTATTTCTCTATTGAGAAAAGTACTTGCAATTCATTCAGTTAGACAGGCTGAAAGTAAAGCAGAATGCACAATTAAGGTGCATTCTGCTTTACTTTCAACCGGCTTTAAGTGGTCACCTGTATTTAAAACTAGAATCAGACTATGGGGTAATGGGTTAAACAGCAATATGAAAGGACAACACACAGCTCCTATACCAAGTACATCATCATCATTATCATCATCATGTACTCACTTAAAGAAGTTCTTGAGCTCAGAACAAATTGGGTCATGCCTGACAAAGGTCAAGGTCATTTAGAGGTAAAATAGGGAGATTGAACGTTGGCCATAACTAGGATAACTAAACAGACGAGCATTGGCACCTGTATAGTTTATGATAGTTTATTCTTCCCCTGAAGAAAAAAGGTCGGCTTTATACAATCATGAATATGCACCATAACAAATATTTGCTTTATGTAGCAGATAGAAGCTGAAAGTAAAGCAAAATGCACTTTAAGGCACACCCGGCTTTACTTTCAACCTGCATTTAATAGTCACCTCTAATGTCCAAAACAAGAAACAGACTTCATGAGGTAAATGGTTTAATAATTATTTATTTATAAAATATGTGTTTCAACAATTTCCATTTTTCTCTTTTCAGGTAAGTGTTACTGTAGGCGTTATGTGAGTGGTACAGGTGCCATTACTAGATGGGTTCAGGTAGGCATTTAACCCATTACTCCATAATGACACCCTTTTTACACATATTTATATTATACACTTAGAAAAGTTGGTCCCCAGCTAGAAAGTCCTGAACATGATATGTAAAATCCTTTCTAGTATCTGTCTAGCTTAAAGCAAGCTGAAAGTAAAGCAGAATGCTCCTTTATAAGCATTCTGCTTTGTTTTCAGTGCTAGCCTGCTTCATGACATTGTAGTAACTTATGTTTTCAAAGCTAGAAACAGGCTATTGGATAATGGATTAGAATTAAGGAACCGTTGCTCTAAAATCTTCCTGAGGTGTTTCAGTAACTGTTACATTAACATTCAACCCTAGCGACGACGAGTGAGTCTGAAATGGGATTTATCAGTTACATGTGGGTATATAGTAGGCTAATATGAGTATACAGTCAAAAACAACCATAACAACCCCCTCCACACACACACTTGTTTTCAGTACAGATGGTTGCTTAGCCCATTTCCCCATAAATACACCTTTTTGCGCCTTTAATTTGTTCTAACACTGAAGAAAATAGTTCAAAATTTATATAATCATGAATATGTATCATAAGAAATAGTTTCTATTTTCTAAAAGATAGTAACTTAAAGCAGGCTGAAACTAATGCAGAATGCACCTTAAGGCGCATTCTGCTTTTTTTTCAACCTGCTTTAAGCGGTCACATATCTTCAAAACTTACTAGAAACAGGCTATATGGGGTAATGGGTTAAAAGCAGTCTGAAAGTAAAGCAGAATGCACCTTTTAAGGAACCCTCTAATCTGAGGGTAAACACTGTTTGTCATTATGCAATATATAAACTATAGTGAATTTGAAACTGGAATAATTGTCCATTGGAAGCCGCACTGAGGGTTTAGGTTAGCTTAGTGTGACAATTCATAAGGGGATAATGGAAATTGGGGATTACTTATAGAGGAACTAATTTAAAGTCCATTACATTCTTACATTTTATATATATTTTTAATCTCAAACAGACAGGCTTATTTGGTATCAGTCTGGATGGAATAAAATCACATTGGTTTAGCTAAAGCAGGGCATATGAATGGCTTTATCTGTTGCAAGTTGGAGGACAGTTTTAATGGAAATTCTCGCTTGAGCTCATTTCCCTTTTATATGACAGTGGCTTGCAGATAGATACCAGCATGTTCACTCAGTAGATATGGCTTCCAGTGTTTTATCTCACCATTTTACTGTCTTCTTTAACTCTTACACTGCTCCAATGTTTCACAGGCACTAGTCCACTTTGTGAAAAATTGGACCAGTTTGTGTTGCATTGTTGTGTGTTTTAATAAAACTATTTCAGAAAAAAATAAGTAAAGCAAATGGTGTAGACTCTGATCAGAGGGCATCTTATCTAGGTCTACATTGTTTGTGAAAGATGGATATATCAGAGTCCAGCACTTAAAGGGTGTAATTACATTAGCCAAGAGACTGCATAGTGGATTCTGTAGGCGGATAAACTGTCCTCATATCCTGGAAAGTTCCACTCAAATTATTGCTCATTGTATTGAAGCAACTGGCAGCTTAAAACAAGATGAAAGTAAAGCAAAAAGCTCCTACAGTTACTCTGTTTTTAACACACATTTCCACCCAAATATGTTTCTTAAGAGTTGGCAAAATAGTGAGATATTACTGTTATAAACTCTGGGAAATGTATGGATTCTGTGACATACTTGTACAGTTAGAAATATTTTGTACATTATAATTTATAGATAGATCTATAGATTTACTTAATGTACAGTGCATTTGAACAAATGGTTGAAATATCCACTAAATTTCTTGTCTCATTCAGAAGTATTTTAGCGATGGAAAAACATTACTAAATAAGTGAGCATTATTATTATTCATTGTGATTATATAGATAATTATATACCTTATGATGTGCAGTGGGTTTAACCCTTTACCCATAATTAGCTTGTTTCTAGTTTTGAACATACTGGTAACCAATAAACCAGCACCTTTAAGCACATTCAATTTATAACTCCACTGAATTAAATGGCTCTAATTGATAGTCATGAACATGTACCATAAGAACTATTTTCTATATCCTAGTTGATCCTAGCTTAAAGCATGTAGAAAGTAAAGCAGAATGTACCTATTTCTTATAGTCCATGTACCTGTCTGTATAAAGTTGAAACTTTTTTCTTCAGCTGAGGAGTAAGATTAACCCATTACACCATATATACACATTACCAGTTGACAGTGCGATACAGAGTGATGTATTTAGCTCGAGACGTTTTTGGCGGAAATAGCCGATCTGACGAGCGCCTTGGCGCGAGTCTGATCGGTTGTTTCCGCCAAAAACGTCTCGAGCTAATTGCAACACTCTGTAGCGTACTGCCAACTGGTGATGTGCTTATTATATGCCTTGAATACACTCCAGAAACAACTAAATAGTTGTTTAAATCATTTTATAACCAAAATGTTTTAGTTATTTGAAGCAGAAAAAGATGTTTTGCATGCTACATTGAATAACGCGGCACTTTTACATTTACGTATAAATGACGTCACGTTAAATCGAAAGCGACGTCAGAGTAAAATACAAAGTGGCTGATACAAGATGGCTGATACAGACTCTTGTATTTTACTCTGCAGATACACGCGGAAACGCTCGATATCATACGAAGGCATATAATAAAGTCTGTTTCAAGATTTGAAGATAGCTGGCCACTTAAAGCATGTTGAAAGTAAAGCAGAATGCATAAGCTCTTTTCTGCTAGGATATAGAAAATATTTCTTATGATACATATTCATGACATTTTAAAAATGAATAATTTTCATCAGTGGAGGAATAAATTATAGGCGTAAAAAGGTGTATTTATGGGGAAAGGGTTACAGGTACATCTATAAGGTGGTAACAAGTTAAAATAAGCTTTAAAGAATGTACAAAATGCTCACAGAGAGGGGGATGAACTTTTTGGATGACATTGTGCAGTTTTGAAAACAGAGAGGGGAGAGGTGTTAGCACTTGAAAAGTGTGCCTGAAAAGTATTAATCAGTCGATCTCAGAGAATGAAATGAGTAAACCTGCTTTGCAGTTTGAATCCAGACTGTCTTTTGGGATAAAGTAACAGTTTAGAATGTCTTAAGCTAACATTTTTGCAAAGTTTAGGAGAAGAATTATAAAAGAATAAATCAATTTAAGAATTCAGTTGAAAACTTTTTGGGGATCATCAATTATTCAGATGCAGTGTTCAACTTGGTGATCTCACTAAAATAAATGGTTCCAACTATTGCAAATTATATATCCCCAGAGAAAATGTATGTGAGATCACGTGTGAGATCTCACTTAAGCAAGATGGGATGTGAGATATCAGTAGATATCTGACACAAACTTGCGTGATTCATGTGATATCTCACTTGTCATGTGAGATCTCAAATATGAATGTGAGATCTCGCATGTCAACTGAGATATCACATACAATGTGATATCCCACCTTTGTCAAGCGTGATCTCACTTGCAAATAAAATTTTCAGATTAGATTTTAAAAATTACAAATAAAAATGATACTTAATTTTTTGCTTTAGAAAATATGATGAAGGGAAATAACTCTTAGCAATATTGATGCCAGAGTAGTGACACAATGAATGGCATTTTCTTTCATCCATCTCTTTCCATATATGAAATTACATTTCACTAGCTTCAGTAGAACTAGAGTTATCTTCAGGACAAAAATTTATGACAAAGGGAAATAACTCCAACAAATTTGATGCCAGAGTTATGACCCTTTTCAGTGGCCCTTTCTTTATCCATCTCTTCTTCTATATTTAATTTCATTTTATAGCATCTTTAGAACTAAAGTACTCAGGAGTTATCCTCTTCAGAAGAAAATATGACAAAGGGGAATAACTCAAAACATGTTGATGCCAGAGTTATAACCCTTTTAAATAGCTCTTTCTCTCACCAAACTCTGTTCATATATGAATTTTCATTTAATTGGCATCAGTAGAACTTGAGATATATGCATGCTAAGAACAAATGACAAAGGGAAATAACTCCCTTAATATTGATACCAGAGTTTTGACCCTTGTAAGTGGCACTTCCTCTGATCAAGTTCATTCCATACATGAAAGTTCATGTCCCAGCATCAGTAGAATTGGAGATATCTTCTTGACAAAAAGTGTGACAGACAGAATATCAGTAATATGTGCTACAATTGTAAGTTTCACAAAACAGTGAATATTATACATCACCCAGGGCACCTGCTCACAACACAATCACAAGGTCAGAGATTTAAAGTTGTCTGTTTATCTATACTTTAAAATGTGAATGTGGCAAAAATTAAAGACTCCAAACCAGTTCAGACTCCTGCCAACAGGTTCATGGTAAGTTACATAACTTACATAAATACAGTTTTATCATGAGCATGATATATTTTGGATATTTACATGATACAAACAAAAGCATGTGGTACCCCACCCACTAGTAGTTTACTATGACACAAGACACATTATCTTTATGCCTTTGAAAGCAGAGTACTTGTCAGTTTGGAAAACAGTCAAAAGTATTTCTGTTACTGGAGCTTGTTAGATTTTAACTTAACTTTGTATTAATTTGGAAATATGATGTTGTTTGAAGGTGACCTAGTTTAGATCACTTCTAGTGATAAATCCCGGGTGAGATCTCACCTGAGATCCCATCTGTGATCTCATGTGAGAATATGATGGGATCTCACATGAGAAATGTGGGATCTCTGGTGAAATCACAGCCGATATCACGGCTGTGACCTCACCTTGGATCACCGCGTGAGAAAATTGTGGGATCTCAGGTGAGATATCGCCCAGTATCATGGCTGTGATTTGCCCGGGATCACGGTGTGAAAAAATTGCGGGATCTCAGGTGAGATAACAGCAGAATCTCAGGTGAGATCACGGCTGTGATCCCACCTGAGATTCTGCTAATATCTCACCTGAGATCCCGCTCTCTTTTTTTCACGCCGTGATATCAGGTGATACTCGGCCGTGATCTCACCTGAGATCACACCCATTTTTTCTCTGGGTTAAAACACTTCTTGTGTATTAGGCAGGTTGCTGTTTAACCCATTGCTGCATAAGAAATATTTTCTTTTTCCTAGCAAATATGGTAGCTTAAAGTGGGCAGAAAGCAAAGCAGAATGTGCTTTAAGGAGCATTCTGCTTTACTTTCAACCTGCTTCAAACAGAAACAGGCTATGAAGTAAAGGGTTGAAGCAAGATAAATTTAATGTAGAAAGCTTTCTGGTTAACCTTCATCTTGCCTCGATGTTTTGATACCAGAATGAGTGTTGACATATAAGAGTGTTTAAAATAGACGATTTTGTATGATTATTGAGACATTGTCTGATACTAACTTAGCTAAATTTCATAGATTGCAGAATACGCCTTTTTACGTTTGTAAATCATTCCTCCATTAAAGAAAATAGCTCAGAAGCATTTCTCTATCATATATTCTGCTAGTCTATTGCATAATGGGTTTAAAGCTGTATCAAATTATTTTCATTCATAAAAAAATTGCATCTGACCTATTCAGAAGGAGTTGAACTTTGTATTGTAAAAGTTGATAAAATTTCTTAACCTCAAGTGAGATGATAAAACCAATTGAAATTGGTCATCTTTTTAAGAGCAATGACATTTTGAAATGGTCAACAAAAAAAGAATTAGCCCTTTTCATGCTAATGTTAATGTTTCCGGAAGTCACGATGTCACCTTCAAGGTGTGGATAATTATTGCTCCCTCATTAACTTGAATCTTTCACAGTGCTTGTGTAAATTGTAGTGAACAAACAAACAGGCTCATCAGACAGTTAGGGTTTTCATTTTCAAAACTTTCCCCATATTGTGTAATAATACAATTTAAATATGTTTATGGTATTTTAATCCTTGCGCTACAGAGATCCAGTACAATGTTTAATGCACAAGTCTTGAAAAATACTTGAATTTAAGCATGTCTTGAAAACCTTGATATTGAATCGTTGACCCTTGAAATTATATAAAAACCTCCTGAAAAACCCTTAAAAAATGCTCTTTATGTTATTTGGGCTGTCATTATTAAGAAATGGAATAAAGAAAAAAACTAAAATAATATAAAAATAATTGAACACAAAAGAAAATTACAATACAAAAAAAGTAACCAGAACAATTCCTAGAACAAGGTAACACATTTCTGATTGCAAAAATACTTTAATTTGGTAACAAACAGTCTTGAAAATTCTTGAACTTTTTCACCGGATGTTTGAATGACCTATGGAGTATGGTTCTTTGCAATCAATATATAACCTGGCCAGGCCTCCTGATGGAGTCGATCCTGATCAGGGTCTACATTATCTGTTATCCTTTTACGTAAATTTGGAGCAAACCGACAAGAGAAAAATGTACAATGATTATTTACCAGAGAATGGTATATTTATAGTGGTCCTCTTGGAAAATAGTCAACCAGACATTTAATGATTTATATTAATTCAGATATCACTGTATTATGGATTGTGGTATCTTTATATTGGACGTCCATTGACTGATTTTTAGCTCACCTGAGCCAAAGGCTCAAGGTGAGCTATTGTGACCGCTCACCGTCCGTAGTACGTCTGTCCGTCTGTCCGAGCGCACGAAAGGTCCTTTGTTGGGTAGGGAGAACAATAGATTCCATTCATTCCGTGATTGCCCTATTGTTATTGTTGGGTATTTTAGTGTACTGTTGGTATTTTTAAACAAAAAAAATACCCAACAAATGTCCAACTGTGAGAACGTCCGTTCACTTTTACTTCAAACGACATCTCCTCTGAACCCGGGGATTGTAGGGCGGATTCAAACTGCTCATGATGTTCCTTGGATGCTTCTCTACAGAAGTTGTTCAAATGAAAGAGAAAAAGCAAAAACTCTGCTTGAAAAAGCAAAAAAGCAAAAAACTTTAAAAAATCTTCTTGCTAAAAACTACTAGGCCCTAAGCTTTGATATTTTTACAGTAGAATCTCCTGGTCGATCCCTCTATAGTTTGTTAAAATGAAATCCCTAGCGTCACACTTGACGCCACCCTGCGCAGTTTAAGTGCTGCTCTAGGCAGGTTTCACAGTATTTTTGATGAAGCAGAAGCAGAACTGTATTTTACCTGAGTTACTCTTAATATACTAAGGGCAAATAGCCAATATTTGCAAACATTTTGGATCCAGATCAGATGCAACATAATCATAATGCTACATCTAATCTGGATCCAACCTATTTGCCACTCATTTACCAACTTAACATTTTCTAAATTGTTTTTTTGTACACTTTTCACATATAGTAGGTTTTAAGCAGACATCATTTCAGTCTGGTAAGGGTAAGCCCCAGAGCTCTAGCCACTGAGGTCAAATATTATGCAACTGGTAGAGTATCACAGAACTGGTCATGATCAGCTGAACATGTTGTCTGCTAAAGTTTAGATATGGTTCAGTCTGCTTCATACTTAGAGAAACAGGATCTGGAAGTGATCCACTGACAGTTGTGTAATTATGTCTTATGCCATATTTATACATATGTTTAATATTGGTTTTGTCAGAGTTATCTGTATGTCTTTTCATTTTTTCTTGTCCAGGATTCAACCTTTTCCCCCCATATACTGACGTTTGTTAACCCATTACCCCATAAATGTGCATTTTTAGGCCTTTGATTTATTCCTCTACTTAAGAAAATAATTCCACTTTAAACAGTCATGAAAATGTAAGATGCGAAAGTAAAGCAAAGTGTGCATTAACCCTTAGCCCGCCAAATAAATTGTCGTCTGCTATATTTCTCGTCTGCTTCAAGTTTCAAAGTGCTTCAAAGTTGCTCAAAATTGCTGAAAATGTTGTCTGAGTGTCAAACAGCTTGGATCCGGATGAACTCGGCGTCTAATCCGGATCCAAGCTGTTTGCATATAAAGCTATAGTCGTGAGTGGCAGGCTAAGGGTTAAGACACATTCTGCTTTACTTTCAACCTGCTTTAGGTGGCCACCTATTTTCAAAACTAGAAACATGCTATGGGGTAATGGGTAAAATGAAATTGCCTATTTGGACAGAGCCTGGTGAGAGGAAGTGCCATTTGCAAAGGCCATAACTCTGACATCATTGTTTTTTGAGTTATTTCCCTTTGTGATATTTTCTTGTCAAGAAGACAACTTCAGTTCTACTGATGCTATTGTAATGAAATTTTATGTATGGAAAGAAACTGATGAGAGAAAATGCCATGCACAAGGGCAGCAATATTTAGTTTTTCCCCTTTGTCATATTTTATTGTCAGGAAAATAATTCCAGTTCTGCTGACGCTAGTGAAATAATTATCATTTATTGGAAATGGAAATAGCTTGATAAGAGGATGTGTCATGGATAAGGGTCATAAGCTTGGCAACAAAATTCACTTTTGTCATGTTTTCTTGTCTGGAAGATAACTCCATTTATAGTTATATTAAAATGTTGTCTTGCCCAGTCAACTTAGGTACAAACTTCAATGTCCTCAGGTGAGCGAATTTAGGGCCATTGCCCTCTTGTTTTGTTTGTGGCCATGTAGATTTTTCAACTTTACTTTAATTGAATGCTTACATTTGCAATTTATGAGATTTTCTTAAGTGCAAAGCTATGTTTGGGTGTGAAACCCATATTTCTTCAGTGTTTGAAGTGGTTTTAAATGTCTCTTTTCAAAAGACATTTTTTAAAACTTTATTGTTTGCCCCAACAGTCCATCAATGAAACAGAGGGTCATAAAACCATTAAAAGTCACAATTTTACTAAAGCAGCCATTGGATTTTGACAAATTTTGATTGATCCATTCATGCAGTTATATTTGTGATCATTGATTATTTCAAAAAGATCTCCAGTCTTTAACCCATTACCCCATAAATACCCCTTTTAACGCCTCATATTTATTTCTCCATTGAAGAAAAGAGTTCCGCATTATTCTGTCATTCAACCTGCTTTAAATCACAGGCCACCTATTTTCAAAACTAGAAACAGAACAGAACAAAACTTTATTTCAACTCGGGCATAACAGACTATGGGGTAAAGGGTTAAGAAAGGAAACAAATTAATTTAGAACGAAAGTAATGTATTGCTTGGTATTGCATCAACCCCTCTGCCTATAGCATGTTTCTATAGTTTTGAAGATAGATGATCAATAAGAAGAGCAAATGTAAAGCAGTCTTGAATGTAATTAAGAAATTTGCCTTAACCCATTACTCAATAAATACACCTTTTTATTCCTCCACTGAAGAAAATAGTACTTCCATTTAGTACAATAATCATGAATATTTTCCATATCCTAGCAGATGGTAGCTGAGCATGCTAACAGTTAATCGACCATCCTTTGAAAATTAAATTATTGAATACGGCAAAAGTAAAGCAGCAAGCTTGTGAAAGAGCTTTGTTTTATGTTTGCCCTGCACTTTTCACTTTTGTTTATCCTTCGCTGAAGAAAATAATTTGCATTAATAGAAATATTTTCTATATTCTAGTAGAGGGTTGCTTAAAAAGAGACTGAAAGTAAAGCAGAATGCACCTGCTTTTTATCTGCCACTGCTTTTAACATGACTTTTTAGCTCACCTGAGCCAAAGGCTCAAGGTGAGCTATTGGGATGGCCCTGTGTCGGGCGTCCGTCGTCGTGCGTTGTCCGGCGTCCGTTGTCCGTCGTCGTTAACAATTGCTTCAAATGACATCTCCTCCTATACCGCTTGGCAGAATTCAACCAAACTTTACAGAAATGTTCCTTGGGTCAAGCTCTTTCAAATTTGTTCAAAGAATTAAAAACAATGCAGAACTCTGTTTGCCATGGCAACCAAAGTGAAAAAATAAGGAAATCTTAAAAAATCTTCTTGTCAAAATCTGCCAGGGCCAGAGCTTAGATATTTGGCACACAGCATCATCTACAGGTCCAAGTTTGTTCAAATTATGCCCCTGTGGTCAAAATTGGCCCCGCCCCGGGGGTCACAGTTTTACATAGAGTTATATTGTGAAATTTTCAAATGTCTTCTTCTCTGAAAGTAATATGGCCAGAGCTTTGATATTTGGCATGATGACACTTCTAGATGTCCTTTACCAAAATTGTTCAAATGGTTTCGGTCGATTGCATAACTAGGTCACAGGAGCTAAAAATAGATTTTTTTCAATGAAAACTTAAAAAATCTTCTTGTCTGAAACTACAAGGGTCAGAGCTTAGATATTAAGCACATAGCATTGCCTACAGGTCCTCTATCAAGTTTGTTCAAATTATTACCCTGGGGTTAAAATTGGCCTCGCCCCAGGGGTCACCGTTTTACATAGAGTTATATTGTGAAATTTTCAAACGTCTTCTTTTCTGAAACTTATATGGCCAGAGCTTTGATATTTGGCATGGTGACACTTCTAGATGTCCTATACCAAAGTTGTTCAAATGGTTCTGGTTGGTTGCATAACTAGGTCACAGGAGCTAAAAATAGATTTTGTTTCAATGAAAACTTAAAAAATCTTCTTGTCTGAAACTACAAGGGCCAGAGCTTAGATATTTATATAGCACAGCATTGCCTACAGGTCCTCTATCAAGTTTGTTCAAATTATGCCCCTGGGGTCAAAACACGCCCCGGGGGTCGCAGTTTTACACAAAGTTATATAGAGAAAATTTCAAACGTCTTCTTCTCTGACACTAATATGGCCAGAGCTTTGATATTTGGTATGGTGACACTTTTAAATATCCTTTACATAATTATTTTGTTCAAATGGTTCCGGTCTGTTGCATGTCTAGGTCAGTCCTGGACATAAATCATTATCTCCATTTTTTCAGCTATTCTCAGGTGAGCGAAATATGCCCCATGGGGCTCTTGTTTAGTTAAGGCTTCTTTTGATTCATGGTGATTATATACGACTTTACTGCTTGCTTTATTAGTCCCATTCAATTCCACCCTTTTTACCTCCATTGATATATTGTGAAGAGTCTTGTTAGTGCCCCAGTCATAGCATTTCCCTGGTTGCTGGTGCCGGTAACCAGCATACCACACATAGCTTGTATCTCCATGAGGATGATTACTGTCACCAAGCTGCAGACTCAGGCATGGCCTAATCAACATGGACAAATTGCCTTGTGGTGAAGATTGCATGTTTTGCCTGTAAAGCTTAAGACATGCATAATAGTAATAAACTGGTTCCACTCATTCTTTCAGCTTGCTCAGAGGGCTAAAATGATTACAGCTATTTAACTCTTTGCAGTAGCCAGCGGCAAAATCATTATAATCTTGGCAAATAGTTAGGATCCAGATAGGACGCTACGTCAGGATCAGGATCCAAACAGTTTGACACTCTGACCCTTTTTGGTAAAGAGACTTTGAATGGTCTATTTAATGTTAATTGTTGCAGATTAAATAAAATTACCCAACATTCAAAGAGTTAGACATGTAAACTTTAGATATTGAACTTGTTTGTACAAAATCTATAATAATACAGAGATCACTAAAGAGAGGCGGCTATATGAAGGAATAGGAGAGAATCAGAAATTTGCTTAACCCATTACCCTAATTACCCTGATTATTATTCTAGTTTTGAAAATAGGTGACCACTAAAGGAGGTTGAAAGTAAAGCAGAATGTGCCTTGAGGCACATTCTGCTTTACTTTCAGCCTGCTTTAAGCTACCATCGTCTAGGATATAGAATTTTTTCTTATAGAACATATTTATGATTATGTAAAATGGAACTGTTTTCCTCAAAGGATGGATAAATTGGAAGTGGCAAAAAGGTTTATTTGGTAATGAGTTAGCCCATACCCCAGTAGCATGTTTTCAGTATCCACAGAAGACAGATGGTTGCTTAAAGCAGACTACAGGAGCATTCTGCTTCACTTTCAGCCTGCTTTAAGCTACTATCTTGCCATTCCGTTAACCCATTACTCATTAACCCATTACCCAATTAATACACCCTTTTATGCTTGGAATTTATTCCTCCGCTTTAAAAAATAATTCAAATGATGCAATCATGAATAGGTATCATAAGAAATATTCTTTATATTTCAGCAGATGGTGACTTAAAGCAGGCTAAGAGTAAAGCAAAATGTGTTGTAAGGCACATTCTGCTTTACTTTCAACCTGCTTTAAGTGGTCACCTGTTTTTCTAAACAAGAAACAGGCTATATGGGGTAAAGGATTAAGGAAATATTAATATGCGGCGATAACAAAGGTGTAAGGGGCCAATCTTGTTTTATTGCTGTATTTTGATATGCAGACTGCAACAGCTAATGCTTGTTTTATTAATGAACTCAACTTGTTTAAATTAAAAAGCTGCAAACCTTGTTATAGAGCAAATCCCCAGAAATCTTCAACCTTTATTCTGCCATCATTGTATTGTTGACACTTTGAATGCTGGAAATTGTTCTAGATAAGAGGATGTAAACTGAACAAATCCAACATTTTCTCACTCATTTCAGCACCAAATCCTATGGTGTTGCTATTCATTAGAATCATCATCTGCCATCTGAACAGACTATGGGGTAAAGGGTTGAATTAATGTCAAGAATTGCAGACCCTGATCAGAGGGTTCCATAAAGAGCCATCTCATCTATAGGTCTACATTGTTTGCATAGGATAGATATTTTCAGGTAACAGCACTTATCTCTCAGTGCATGCTATAGTAGTACAGTGATTACTTTTGCATACAGTTTGGATCCAGAGGAGACCCCCCCCCCCGTAAAGCAGGGGTCTCATCAGGATCGAAACTTTTTGACATTCTGACCCTGTTTGATTAAGAATTAAGAAATTTCACGTTTTAGAACAGCTAGTTGCAGACCACAATTTAAACAGAAACGAACAAATTACCCTGCTTGCAAAGAGTTCAGTCATTTCATTTTACAATGTTACGGTCGGAAAATCCATTCATAAGAACACCAAAATATCCAAACGTTTTTTACAAAACCATTAGGTACATCATAAACATCATGTTAAACGGTAAATTCTAAAATCCCGTTTTTGTGATTTGATCATAATAGTTTTAAAATGAGTTTAAAATCGAGCTATATGACCTGAATGATAAAACTTTGGGTTTACAAGATTTAGATTTTCAAATTTGACCGCTGGTTGACAATGAGAAATTGCACTTAACTCTTTGCATGCTGGGTAAGTTTTTTCGTCGGCAACATTTATCATCTGCTATTGTTCTAAAAATAGAATTTTCTGAATTTCTTTTCAAAACATACTTAGAGTGTCAAACAGTTTTGATCCTGATCGCCTGTGTGTGTATCGAGCAGTCGGTGTGTAAACAATGGATAATTATTCCGACTTGAGCAACGGATGTGTCTTTCTTGAAGTAAGTGTGAAAACCCCACAGGTGCGATTCGTACCAATGCATCTTTTTACTACTGTTTAGGGGGCTACAAAAAACTTTCGTTATAACGTGTTTTTCATTCTTTTGCATTTTCGTAACAATGCATCTTTTTACCATTGAAAAAAAAAAATCGGTTGGGACCTGCGGTGTTTTTAGCTCACCTGAGCCGAAGGCTCAAGGTGAGCTGTTGTGATCGCCCGCCGTCCGTCGTCCGTCTGTCCGTCTGTCCGTCTGTCCGTCCGTCCGTCTGTCCGTCTGTCCGTCTGTCCGTCCGTTCAAATTTACTTCAAGCGACAACTCCTCTGAAACCGCGAGTCTGAGGAAAAAACTAATTTGCTCACGGTGTTCCTTGGATGCTTCTCTACAGAAATTGTTAAAATGAAACTTTAAAGTGGACTACTTATTGAAATTTATTAAAAAAAGTGAAAAACTTTAAACAAGTTTTTTGTAAAAAACCACTGTTCCCACACCTTAGATATTGCATGAATAGTATCTTCTACTAAATCACTTTCAAAATTGTAAAAAATCAAAACCGTAGGATCAAATTTGACTCAACCCTGGCCATATCAGTGCTTTTTGATGCAGGTCTGACAGTAAAAACTCTCTAATGATCCGTTTTATACAGACGCATTGTATCTTCCAGGCTAAGAAGCTACCCTTATACTAAATGCAACATTTTTGCAAACAGTTTGGATCCAGGTCAGATGCCACATAATGCTGCATCTAATCTGGATCTAAACTATTTGCCACTCATTTACATATTTTCTTATATTTAGAAAATATAAGTTATTATTTTTTACATATTTCACATACAAACATTTGGAGCAGACAACAGTTCAGCATAATAATAGTCATTTCTCTCTGAGACCGTCTCTAATTGCATAACTGACCCATAGCTAGCTCTGAACTCAGGTCACTGAGATACATAACAGAAATGAAAGTGATGTCTGCTATTTTATGCTCAAGCACAACTTAGTTCGAGGCATATTACTTTTGGTCTGTCTGTTTGTTTGTTTGTGTTTTGTTTGTTTGTTTATCTTTCTGTCTATCAGTCCACAATTAATTCTTGGCCATAAACAGTATGGATCCAGGTCAGATGCCACATAATGCTGCTTCTAATCTGGATCCAAACTATTTGCCACTCATTTACATATAGTTTCTTATATTTAGAAAATGTAAATAATGATATTTATTAACCTATTAACCCATACATATTCTTTTTTATGTCTTTAATTTATTCTTCCACAGAAGAAAATATTTCACTTTATACAGTCATTGTTGTCCTTAACAATTGCTTCAAATGACATCTCCTCATATACCGCTGAAAAGATTTCAACCAAACTTTACACGAATGTTCCTTGGGTCAAGTTCTTTCAAAATTGTTCAAAGAATTAAAAACAATGTAGAACTCTGGTTGCCATGGCAACCAAGTGAAAAAATAAGGAAATCTTAAAAAATCTTCTTGTCTGAAACTACAAGGGCCAGATCTTAGACATTTGTCACATAGCATCATCTACAGGTCCTCTATCAAACTACAAACTATGCCCCTGGGGTCAAAATTGGCCCCGCCCAGGGGGTCACAGTTTAACATAGAGTTATATAGTGAAATTTTCAAATGTCTTCTCCTCTGAAACTAATATGGCCAGAGCTTTGATATCTGGCTTGGTGACACTTTTAGATGTCCTATACCAATAAGGTTCAAATGGTTCTGGTCGATTGCATATCATCTACAGGTCCTCTATCAAGTTTGTACAAATTATGCCCCTGGGGTCAAAATTAGCCCCACTCCGGGGGTCACAGTTTTCATACGTCTTCTTTTCTGAAGTTAATATAGCCAGAGCTTTGATATTCGGCATGGTGTTACTTCTAGATGTCCTTTATCTATTTTGTTCAAATGGTTCCAGTCTGTTGCATATGTAGGTCACAGGAGCTAAAAATAGATTTTTTCAATGGAAACTTAAAAAAAATCTTCTTGTCTAGAACCCTAGTACCCTGATCTTAGATATTTGGAACATAGCATCATCTACAGGTCCTCTATCAAGATTGTTCAAATTATGCCCCTCGGGTAAAAAATGACCCCGTCCTGGACTTAAATCATTATCTCCATTTTGATGTACAGCTATTCTCAGGTGAGCGACATATGCCCCATGGGGCTCTTGTTTGTAGTAGACCGTTATTTTGTAATAACGTGAATCGTAGTATCGCTAATAGACTCTATATGTATGAGGGGGAGTGAGTAAGAAGCATACAGGCTTCTGGGGGAGAAAAAGGTTCACCTGCAAATACCAGAATACACAATCACCTGAAACTTGTTATCAAATTTATTTGAACTTCCAGATTATTTCAATGATAATTAACCCCACACAATCAGATTAGAGTTGAAGAGAGCCTTAAAATGATGTTGTATTTTTATGATGCAGGAAGTTTAGCAGCGGTACTTCCAAGCAGGCTCCGGAGTCCTGTAGGGTCTGCACTGTTAACCCTTTACCCAATAACACGTTTATAACATAAAATACACGTGTTCACTTTAAACTACCATCAACTAGGCTATATAGAAATATTTGTTATGGTAATCGTTCATGGGGGTATAAATTGGAACTATTTTCTTCAGCGGAGGAATAAATTCAATACGCTAAAAGTCGCTTCTACGGGGGAAAGGGTTAAGCAGCCACTTAACCCATTACCCAATAATCTGTTTCTTGTTTTGAATACAGGTCACCACTTAAAGCAGTTTGAAAATAAAGTGGAATGTGCCTTTACTGAATAAAATAGTTCCATATTCTATGTCTTCTTACAATAGTAATTTTACTATATAGGGTACAAATAATTACTTGCAGCAGATGACATTTTTGAAGTCACATTTTTGTGATGGTGAAAAATAAAGTTTCGAGTGATGGTAAACCTGCCCTACGTACAAAGGTGGTGTGACTATGAGTATGGAGAATGACAAAAGCATGCAATGTTGAAGGCAGGTGAACCTGTGGGTACTGAGGTAAGCAGGCCCTGGCAAGGTGTCACGAGGCGCTTTCTTTAATGAATACAGGGCAGCACTACTTTGATGCAGACAGACCAGGCATCAGGTGTTTAGGTAGAGTAATGACTTCATCCCTTCTCATGCTATCACACTGTCATCAGCTTCAAAATCGTCATCGCCAAAATTGGACGATTTTCAGATTTCATAAAGATTTTACTAAAGAAATACTGATATAATGTGTTAAACATATTTTGATTCTGATTAGATGCCTTTTAACATTGTTTGATCTGGATCCAATCTGTTTGGAAATTGTGTTGCATGTTTTTTGTCAGTGTTTGTGACATAACGCTCTATAAGTGAGGACCATAGGTTGGTTGTGACATGTTTATGCTTCTCCTTACAGTAAAATAGTCTACCAGGTATAACATTTACAAATGTGCTTTTCTTACAGCTGTGAAATATCGTGTTTTTGAACGAAAAAAAAAAACAAAACTAAAACTTATTTTGCACACATTGTAAATTTATAAATAAGTCCCAGAAAACACATGCAGTAAGCTGTATTATTGCACTTATTTATCCCCTTTTCTCATTCTAAGTTTGTTTTCAGTATTGACTCGTTCAGTTTATTCCTCCGCTGATGAAAATTGTTCCAATTTATATAGTTATGAATATGTATCATAAGGAATATCTTCTGTATTCTAGCAGGTAATAGCTTAAAGCAGGTTGAAAGTAAAGCAGAATGCGCCCTTAGGCACATTCTGCTTTACTTTTAACCTGCTTTAAGTAGTCACCTATTTTCAAAACTAGAAACAGGCTATGGGGTAAAGGGTTAAAGCAGGCAGAATCTTACCTCCTCAGTCCCGGCCTGGAAACTTCAATGTTCATGTCCATTGGAAAGCCTCCCAGCTGGCTTTTGGTGGTTCTACCCAGTTGCTGATTTGTGCCTGAAACAGTGTATAATACTATAAAGGACTTATGAGGTCTTCCTTCACCTGTTATTAGCTAGATGTTGCAATGTAAAATCATAACAGATCAAATCATATCTGACTGGCATCTGTTGTATATGGCCATGACCTAAATACAAATGTTTATCATTATTCAGTATATTGATGCCATCATCATTAAAGCTCATAAATATTTGCTGTACCAGCTGTTATGTTGTCTGCATGTTTTGATTTGCACAACAGAACATGTCCTAGCTAAGAGTGACAACTTCAAAGTGAAGAATATGCATGAAGTCTTGAATGCAATAGAAGCAGCTAAATGCAAGACACAAGTGAAGCAGAAAGCTGTTAGAGCTTTCTTCTTTATTTTTGTCCTGCATGAAGCATGATCAGTCTTTTTTTATGCCCCTGGCATCGACAGATGCGGGAGCATATAGTAATCGTCCTGTCCGTCCGTCCGTCTGTGCGTGCGTCCGTAACAGGTTAAGTAGATTTTACCGTTTCGTCTAGCATCAACACCGCTTACTCAAATGCTTGGATACTTATATATATACAGTTGACCTTGACCTAATTTGGACTTAGAATATTTTAAATGGGCTATTTCATGGTTAACTAGATTTTACCGTTTCGTCTAGCATCAGCATAACTGACTACAATGGTTTGATACTTATACAGTTGTTGCTTTGGATCACTACCAATCAACCCATAATACCCAACCTTGATTTTGACCTTGACCTTGACCTAATTTGGACTTAGAAAAAATTCAGAATATAATTATTGTCAAGGAAGCCACCGGGGGCATCAAAATTCAGAATATAATTATTGTCAAGGAAGCCACCGGGGGCATAAGTGTTTATTGAACGCGCATTCTTGTTTGGGGGGGGGGGGGGGTTTAGCTGTTTGCTTCTTCGATCAGGGCTCTAAGATATAAGGAGGAGTTAACTGAACAAATCTAATAGGTTTTCACTCATTTCAGAACCAAATCCTTTAGTGTTAATACTCATTATTATTGTCTCTTCGAGATGATTCTTATGTATGGTGACACAATAAGGTTTAATGCAGAAATAAAGATTTTAGTTTTTGAAATACTCCTATTATCTGGAGCCCTGTTGGAAATATTGCAGACTTGTACACGTTTTACAGTAGGGCCTACCATGTACATATATATCCTAAAGCAAGCCCGGCCGATTTTGTACACATAACACAGACACTACTGGACTAGTTTGGAGCTCACTTTCTGAATAAACACTACACTCTGACATCTCAAAACTACTCTGACGTGTCAAAACGAAACTGAAAGTGACAATCTATTTTTAGAGGCGCTATATTTAAGTCGCGTTCACGCAATGCGCGAATTAGTTAAAACATGTCAGTGTTACTGAATTCCAGCATGAGTGCTATTATAACGGGTTTTGACAAAAAGGTCGAGTACATTTTAAACCGAAAGTAGAAAGATGGACCGTTTCGGCCCCTCTGGCATTCGCCTTTTTCCAATATTGCAAATTTGTGTCTGGATCCATTTTGGATGCTGCCTGAAAGTGTCACATTTTGCAGGAGACCATTGATATTCTAGAAATAGGCAGTGCCGAACCTGGCCTTTCAGAAAAGTCTTCCAACGCGATGTGCGAATCATAACTTTTCATTCTACGGAAGCCAAAATGTGCCATAAACGTCAAAACGTTTTAATACGTTATGGGCGTGGAAAGGATATATAAAGTTTCTCGGTCTGGTAATTATTGCTGCAGAGATATTGGGGACAGGAAGCAATCATCAAAATATCATTAATTCGTATAATGTAAATTACAGTTTGTTTCCAAGTCGTGAAAACTGTCATGTTCTCAATCTGTTGGAATATAATAATGGAACAAAACTAATGTGCTCTTCTATAAACAATGATTTGTTAGCAAGAGTTATTGTTGATGCTGTAGATAATATTGGAGCCTGTATAGCTGTGAACACTCTAGAGTAGTTTAGCTCTTACATCAACATCAGATACATACAAGCATTCTGAACTTGTTTCATTAAGCTGTTCCATGCCTTTAGAGAGGGACATCTCCCTTGATTGGACAGTCACTATATATAGGTGTTATATTATTAACCCAAAATACCACTCTAAAAAAGATTATAGATCTTACATCAACAACATCAAATTAGATATTCGAGCATTCTGCACTACTTTTAATAACCCATTACCCCATTAATATGCCTTTTTATGCCTCTAAATTATTCCTCCATCGAATAATATACATGTAGTTCCAATTTATACAGTCATGAATATGTATCATAAGAAATACTTTCTATATTCTAGAAAGTGGTAATTTAAATCAGGCTGAAAGTAAAGCAGAATGCGCCTGAATGTGCATTCTGCTTTACTTTCAACCTGCTTTAAGCCGTAACCTATCTTCAAAGCTAGAAATAGGCTATAGGGTAATGGGTTAAGCTGCTACATGTCTTTAGAGAATGACATCTTCCTTGATTGGGCAGTCATTATACATAGGTTTATATTATTAACCCAAAATACCTCCTCGAAACTTCAAATGGACCATTCCTGTTTCCAATTTAGTCTGATTCAATTTTGACTATTTATGGTGTGTTTTTTTACGTACAAGGTATTTCAAAATAACTGACAGTGCGGACACTGATCAGAGGACTCCAGATCTGGGTCAACACTGTTTGCCAAGTATATGCATATATTATGCACTACGGTGGGATCAAAGGGTTTTAACCCTTTTCCCAATTACCTGTTTATAACATTAAATACAGTTGATCACTTAAAGCAGGTTGAAAGTAAAACCGAATGTGCCTTAAGGCACATTCTGCTTTACTTTCAGCCTGCTTTAAACTACCTTCTGCTAGGCTATATAAAATATTTGGTATGGTAATCGTTCATGAGGGTATAAACAGGAACTATTTCCTAAGCGGAGGAATAAATTAAATACGCTAAAAGTCGCTTCTATCGGGGAAAGGGTTAAGCATAGATCAGTAAATTTACATCTGATTTATAGATCTTTATCCCTGATCGTTTATTGATTTTCTCTCTCACAGTGACTAATAATATTCATGAATTTGGAAAATAATTAGTTTTTTTCCCCAATTTCTCCTGGTACTAATAAAAATATGTAGCTACTACTTTTATGACTGTGAAGCCTTTGTAGGCTGAATACATTCTAGCTGTTCAAGTTCATGTCTGCCCAACATATTGAAATTGTCTCAAAACTTCCTAAATGTTGCTATATTCAGGGCTGCCATTTCTCCGGATTTTTCCTAAATCTTCGGAATTTCCCCCAGTTCATGGTAGCTTAAAGCAGGCTGAAAGTAAAGCAGAATGCACCCTAAGGCGCATTCTGCTTTACTTACAGCCTGCTTTAAGTAGTCGCATGTCAACAAAACCAGAAAAAGGCTATGGGGTAAAGGTAGGGTTCGTAAAATCGCACTTGAAAAATGCAAATTTGGAAATCTTAGGATTTTTCATGTCAACTTATGGCAGGCCTGTATATTTGTCGAATTCCCAGAAAACATCTGAACGGCAAAAGTTCCTAGAAGTCTGGTCTGGATCCGTACTAATGGAAGAAATTTTCATTTGTAAATTTTAGCAATCACAGCTGGACTCTGTACCAAATATAATATTGCCTGCTATATGGTTGTTATCTGCAAAAAATTTCATTCCAGTTTTATACATCATGAATTTTAAGAAACCTTAAGACAAGTGGCAATCAGTTTGAATGCAGATCAGACCCAGTGTACAAGGCATCTGATTTGGATGGATATACCGTTTACAAGACTTAGTATGAGTTAGGTTGTGAATGGGGGGATAAGCATTTTAAAACTCTTTACTCACTAGTTATATACATGAATACCATTGCAAACAGTTTGGATCCAGATGAGACCTGGGGTAAAGCGACACCTCATCAGGATCCAAGCTGTTTGACACCCTGACCCTGTTTTGAAAGCATGTTTGAAAATCCTAGTTTAAGAATAGTAGAAGATGACACTTTTTTCGGCGGAGCTGACTGTTTTCTATTTAGACACACTTTATATTTGGCCACACATTTCAACCAATAATATTTGATCAGAAATTTAGAATTAAGAGCACCTGTTGAAACTGAATAGTCTGATTGGATAGTAGCCAGGGCTCCAGATAAGGGAATTGTTTCAAAACTTAAAATCTTTATTTGTGCATTAAACCCTGTGGTGTCACTATACATATGAATTGTCTCTTCAAGACAATAAAAATGAGTGGTAATACCATAGGGTTTGGTGCTAAAAGAGGTGAAAAAATGTGATTTGTTTAGTTTACTCACTCTTATCTGGAGCCCTGTAAGCTGGTTTATGTCCCATTACAGTTTTACATGATGTGTACTGTGGGTGTAAAATTTAGAGATACAGGCTGGCTGTTTACTACACTGTTCCACTGTTGACAAAATTATGCTTCGATTTTAAGATATGATCTGAAATCTATTTATAGATATACAGAGGAAGCTAGGTGTTTCGTAATTGTTTACAACCAATTTGTTTTAATTGTTAACTATTTGTACACATTTGCCATACATTAAAAGCAATATTTTATATATGAATAGCCTCAAGTGAGTTAAACACAATTGTGTTGTTTCATCATTATTTACAAGAGTGAAGTACAGTAGATTGTTGTATCTGTACAAGTTTGTTTCAAGAAACTCTATGAATGGAACAATAGATTAATGTGAGGATCTCCTACCAGTAGCTAGGATATGAGTTAAATTATTGTTTTGTTTTGCATTTCTGTACATGATAGTTTTGCATTTTAAATAAAAGTTACTGTTTCAATTGAATACTTGTATTTTTTGCTTTTCAATCCAAGATATATATTCTTTGAAAACCTCAATTTAATTCAATTTTGCACACCCATCTATATAGCCTTAGTTCAACCACTCATTCCGCCGAATATCTTTTTTAAAGATATTTCTTGTTACTGATGAAAATAACTATGGAGCATGCAAAGAGTTAATTGTATTAGATATTGGCTGGTGTGAGCGAGTTTCTTTGTTCAGACCGTGCTTATAGTAGTTTTATTTCATATTCATATGATACAGAATTACATGTCTAGCCCCTCCAGTAGTGTGGTCAGTATTGGGGAAACATAGTTCTTTGTTTTATGAGCAGTTAACATGCAAAACTCTCCTCCCCAGAGCTTCCCCAAAGTTGTTCAAGTTGAGATCTCTTCCCTGTTCATATCTGTTGGTTTGACCTACTTTGGTAGACCAAGAGCTGGCAGTACATTCTTCCAACATTTGATGATGACTTACTAACTTAAGTCTTTTAAGAAGGCTGAAGTTAAAAGGTGGTCATCAAATACAGTAAAATATATCCCAGTATGGAGCAGAGGAGGCTATGCTACAATCGCTGGCAACTTTTCTCTGCCCCATGCATCAAACATTTCACTCAGTGTTCAGTGTTCATTTGATTCATGTTTCAGTGTTTCAAGCACTGAAAATCTAACATTGCACCTAAATCTATGAAATCACCACTCATTTTACCAAAATCTATGATGTCACTACTCATTGCAAAGATGGTAGCTTAAAGCCGGATGAAAGTAAAGGAGAATGTGCCTTAAGGTGCAATAATATTCTATTTTACTTTCAACCTGCTCTAAGTGGTCACCTGTCTTCAGAACTAGAAACGGAAGCTCTCTAATCTGAGAGTCTGCACTGTTTGTTGTGTTGTGAAATATTGCAAACAATTAACAACCCTAAATAGTAAAAAATTGACCACACTCTGGTTTTGATAACAGATTTAATAGTAAGTGGGCTACGATCAGGCAAAATATCGATGGAATCCAAATTTTGTCTCGTCTATAATTTAAATTTTAGTACATTACAAATTTGACTGGTGTCCTACTCAATCATCCAACTCATTCACCCCTGAAACTATTCACCCCTGAAACTTTTCATTGACATTTCCAATTTTGCCTATTAAGGGCTGATTTTAACAACATATTTCAAAATGACCAACAGTATAGACCCTGATCAGAGGGCTCCTTTGATCAGAGTCTATACTGTTTGCATTGGACAAGTGTAATTTGGATAGGTATATGATTTGTTCATGACGAGTATACTAGTCGCTAGGATTCAATGTGTTCATAACCAATAGTAATAACTTTTTTCTATGGTCAATTTCTACTTTAAATTGTGGGACTTATGATATACAGGTATTCAATGATATAGCAGTAAATATGTAATTTCATATTTCCCGAATCATTAACTCTAAAGTACACAACTGTTCTTGATGCTGTAAAGGATATCTGCACTGTAAAATTTTACTCGTGTGTATTGTGGGCCCAAGCAACGCTTTACTTGCTCCATGTAAGCGGCCAATTTAAAGCTGCATTAAAAATACACAAAGATATTTATCACTATGGCGAGTTACCCTTTCAGGCAAACCTGTCCTCAACAACCATTGAATAAATGAAAATGAAAATACAGCGCTCCTTCTCTACAACAACACCTAATTGGACACAAAAAATGTGTGCGTTGTTCGGAGGGAGTTGCTATAGGGAGGGAAATTTATTTGCATTTGCAAACATAGACATCGCATAATGCGGCGTCTGATCTGGATTCAAGCTGATTGTCACTGACGTCATTATGTTTTTTCTATCAAAATGTCCATTATGTAAATTTGAGGAACCAGCAGACGACAATTTTAAGCAAACGGTATTGCAACCCTGATAGCTTAATTTAGATATAATTGTCTTGTTTGGGGACTAGTGGCAAGGTTCGTTGTAAGGAGGGAATTGTTGTTGAGAAGGCCTCTGTAGGGAGGGCGCACTGTACATGTATCTTAACACATTTTTCAATACATACACCCTTTTACCCTAGGCTTTTAATTGTTTCCTCCACTGTAGAAAATAGCCCCAGTTTAAATGATAAATATGCAACAGAAGAAATATTTTCTACATTCTACCAGATAGTAGCTTAAAGCAGGTTGAAAGTAAAGCAGAATGCACCTTTTGGCCTATTATGCTTTACAAACTGATTGAAGTGTTCACCTGTCTTCAAAACTAGAAACAGACTATGGGATGAAATGTTCAAGGGACGTAATAAGGTTTGCGCAAAATTGCCAGGTTGGACGAAAATACCCATCTACATTGTGCAAGGTTGGACAAAATTGTATTATCCTGCCTCTTTATACCCCCTGCAAACGGGTTAGGGAGACTATATTGGTGTTGTTGTTGTTGTTTGTGTATGTATAATATTCACTTGTATGTGAAACTTACAAGTTCTGAATCAGATCCAGAACTGTTCCGGAACACATGCAGAATAACAATAAGTTCTGAAACTGTTCTACAAAATGTACATGAACATTTGAATCCCATTTCAAGTTCTGAAACCACTCCGGAACTGTTCCAGAACAAATGTAGAACAAATAATGTCTTGAGACTGTTCTAGAACTGTTCCACAAAATGTTCTGGAACAGTTGTAGAACAATTGTTCTGGAACTTCCACTTGAAACAGTTACAGAACAGTTCTAGAACTGTGAAAAAAGTTCCAGAACAGTTCTAGAATTGTTCTAGACTCCAGAACAAAGTTTCGCAGGGGTAGGAATCACTTTGTCCATCTGTCCGTCAATCTGTCTTTCCATCTATCTAAGTGCAACTCCTCCTAAACCTGCATCTTAATCCATTAAGCCATACTGACTCATATTGACTCATTGCACAATAACCTCATACTGACTCATATTGACACACTTTAATCCACTAGCTTGTATTGAGATAAACATTGATAATTGTTTATCGCCTATGAGTTATAGGGAGGTTTCTCTGCTCTGGATCAGGCATGAATACGTACATATTTAGTTTCTTTTACTCAGAGCACTAAAGTTTTTCTTTTGCCTCGGAATTTTCTGAGATGTCACATACCCATCATGGGCCAGACTTTACGGTATTGTTATAGATGTGCAGAGAGTTTAGGCAGCACAGTATAGTGCACTGTTCATCCCACTATTGTATCATCATGTTACATAAAATTACAGACTTCGCTTCTCTTGAAGGACCTCAGCTGACGTGACTATCAGATAGCAGTAAAATTAAATTTCAACTCTACTTTACCACACAAAAGCAATTAACCCCAGATTGTTATTGATAACAAAGCATAACATCACTGGAACACTTTTTGAGCATAATCTTGTGAATATCTCACAGTCTAATAACGAATTTAAACTTGAACAGGGATATAACACGATATGGGGTAAGGGGTTAATCTTGAACAGGTATATACACGATATGGGGTAAGGGGTTAATCTTGAACAGGGATATAACACGATATGGGGTAAGGGGTTAATCTTGAACAGGGATATAACACGATATGGGGTAAGGGGTTAATCATGAACAGGGATATAACATGATATGGGGTAAAGGGTTAAACTTGAACAGGTATATAACACCATATGGGGCAAGGGGTTTAAGTTGAACAGGGATATAACATGATATGGGGTATAAGGGGTTAACATTGAACAGGTATTTAACAGGATATGGGGTATGAGGGTTTAACCTTGAACAGGTATTAACTAGCATCAACACCCCTTACCCAATTGCTTGGATACTTATACAGTTGTTGCCTTGGACCGTTCCTTATCCACCAATGTCACCAAACTTTGATTTTGACCTTGACCTTGACCTAATTGGGACTTAGAATATTTTAAATGGGCTCTTTCTCTATTAACTAGATTTTACCGTTTCCTCTTGCATCAACACTGTTTACTACAATACTTCGATACTTATACAGTTATTGCCTTGGACCATTACCAACTCACCAATAATACCCAAGCTAAGTTTGATCTTGACCTTGACCTAATTTGGACTTAGAAAAAATTCAGAATATATAGTCAAGGATGCCACCGGGGGCATAAACGTTTATTGAACGCGCAGTCTTGTTGAAGCCTGTTGTTTCTAGTATTGAAGATATGTGATATAGAAAATATTTCTTATGGTGCTTAATTATTGTAAAATTGAACTATTTTCTTCTGTGCATGAATAAACTAAAGGTGTAAAAAGGCATATGTATGGAATTTAGGGTTAATCTTGAACATGTATAAGACAGAGCTTAAGGGTGTATCCAATCCATAAGCAATTTTTTAGCTCACCTGGCACGAAGTGCCAAGGTGAGCTTTTAGGATCGCTGGATGTCCGTCGTCCGTCCGTCCACAATTGGTTCGTTAACACTCTAGCAGCTACAAATATCATCCAATCTTCATGAAACTTGATCACAATGTTTGTCTAGTAGAAATCTAGGTCAAGTTTGAATGTGGGTTATGTCCGGTCAAAAACTAGGTCACTAGGTCAAATCATTGAAAAACCTTGTTAACACTCTAGAGGCTACAAATCTCACTGGATCTTGATGAAACTTGGTCAGAATGTTTGTCTCATTGATATCTAGGTCAAGTTCGAATATGGGTCATGTTGGGTCAAAAACTAGGTCACTAGGTCAAATCATAGAAAATCCTTGTTAACACTCTAGAGGCTACAAATCTCATTTGATCTTGATGAAACTTATTCAGAATGTTTGTTTCATTGATATCTAGGTCAAGTTCGAATATGGGTCATGTCCGGTCAAAAACTAGGTCACTAGGTCAAATCATAGAAAAACTTTGTTAACACTCTAGAGGCTACAAATCTCATTGGATCTTGATGAACTTGGTCAGAATGTTTGCTTAATTGATACCAAGGTCATGTTCGAATATGGGTTATGTCCGGTCAAAAACTAGGTCACTAGGTCAAATCATAGAAAAACCTTGTTAACACTCTAGAGGCTATAAATCTCATTGGATCTTGATGACACTTGGTCAACATGTTTTGTCTTATTGATATCTAGGTCAAGTTTGAATATGGGTCATGTCCGGTCAAAAAGTAGGTCACTAGGTCAAATCATAGAAAAACCTTGTTAACACTCTTGAGGCTATAAATTTCATCTGATCTTTATGCACTTTGGTCAGAATGTTTGCTTAATTGATACCAAGGTCAAGTTCGAATATGGGTCATTTAGAGTAAAAAACTAGGTCACTAGGTCAAATCATAGGGGAAACTTGTTAACACTCTAGATGCTTCAACTCTCATTGGATTTTAATGAATTTTGCTCAACATGATTGCCTCATTGATATCTAGCTCAGTTAATTTTGAATGATGTTTGGTTGAATATTAGGTCACTAGGTCAAATCAAAGAAAAACAGTGTTAACCTTTTGGAAGCTACAAATCTCACTAGATCTGCATGAAATATTGTCAGAATTTTTGCCTACATCAGATCTAGGTCAAAATCAAATATGGATTGTGTCCGTTCAAAAACTAGGTCAAATCATAGGAAAATCTTGTTTACACTCTAGAGGTTGATTGTGGGTTATGGCCAGTCATAATCTAGGTCACTATAGGTCAAGTTTGCCATAGTGTACCAGGTGAGCGATTTAGGGCCATAGTGGCCCTTGTTTCAAAGTATCAAACTTTTTTTCTATCATTGTTTTTTTGGAAGAGCTATTTATGATGAATGAAAAAATGGAAAAAAAAATATATGGTGGTGTCCTTTTTTTTGAGCTACAGCGATTTGAAAAAGGTATGTCAAATTTGGACTTTTTCTCTCAAATTGTACCCATTCAGAGTACAAGCTTCAGTAAATTTTATTTCAAAACAAAACAAACATGGTAATTTGGGTTTTCATTATTTATTTCATGTCTATGGTGGTATTTTCACATATAGAAACCAAATTTAGACAAAGCAGGCACTAGGTTTGAACAATATGGATCCTCGAATATCAAAAATATGCTTGAAATACTACCATAGATAGGAAATAAACAACACAAAACCAAATTATCATATTTGTTTTCATTTAAAATGGATTTTATTGAAGCGGGCTGTTTGAAAAGGACAAAATAAGAGAAAGTGGGTGGGGTAAATTTTACATGGCCATGGAGCTAACTGTTGTTCACCAAAATGTACACTTTTTCTATATTTTCATTCATCTGAAATAGCTCTTCAATACAGAACCATCATAAAGTGTTTTCATATACAGTTGAACTTTGTTATCTCGAACTCGCTTATTTCGAAATCTCGGATATCTCGATATAAATTTCTGGTCCCGAATTATTCCCTTCTTTATCTATATAGAAATATCACGTTTATCTCGATATTTCAGCTCGATTTTTTCTTATGTCGAAGTCAAATGTGTGGTCCCTCCAACTCGAAGTTCTCTATTTTTACAATTCATGTCTCGATATCGCCGAGAAAAATTATTTAAATCTTGAAAGAAAATTCTTTGGATTATCGATTTCATAGGTTTTCATGTGTTTGCGAGTAACTGCAGTTAATAATCACACCTTTCAAACACAGGGTCGGGAGATGAAATAAACACCGGCGTTAATGTGACTCACTCTTAATTACAGGCAATTAAATAATCAGTTTTATCAAACACTTTTATATGCACTGTCATATTAAGCATCAGCGTTTTCATGTGTATTATAGTAAATGCGTACTTTCGTTTTTGACAACGGCAGCCATTTTGCTTGAAATGTGCGTGTATCAGTAAGATTCAGTTACTCGTGAAAATCACACTTAATACCTATATCGCGATAATAATGCAGATAAAATGGGATTTCAAGAAACAAGTAAATGTAAATGAAAGCGAAAGAACAATGAAGTTAATTTACAGTTTACAAGTTTAATTTCATTAATTGTTTGGCCGACATTGTTCGCGTACGTTATTATCTGTTACAAATCGCAGTTATGATTGTAAGCGTCTGTTGATGTATCAAAATGCAAAGGACTGTGATTTTAACGTCTGTGGTTATCTCTCCATTGCTATTAATATGGATTAGTCGACTTTGATAGTAACTTAGTTAAAAGTCAAAGTCAATCAGGTTAGTTTTCTAATTATTGCAAAATAATGAGCGAAACTGCACATGCGCGAGTTCACTCATTGTTTGTTGTTAGTGCATCACACCTGTCAATCAACGCAGTGGGATGACACGCTGCGCGATGACAAGTCCACAGATGGTGATAATTGACACTGATTATCGATCTCTCTCAACAACTCGCATCTCGAAACTCGGTTATCTCGATATATTTATTTCAGTCCCCTGGACTTCGAGATAACGAAGTTCGACTGTACTTTGAAAATTTCTTAAATTTTCATGACATTGATACACCCTTAATTTGATAAGATACATGTATGTATTACTATGTATTTCAAATATTACTATCCTTATTTCTTGCCAAACCCTATGATGTGACAACTCATTAGAATTGTTTCTTTGAGACAATGCTAATGAGTAGTAACAACATGAGTTTTGAGATATATAATGCAGAAACTGCTAAACTGTTCACTGAACTCAATGTTGTCTGGAGCCATCTAACAGTAAAACATCTCTATAATGACCACTACATCAGCTAAAATGTTTGGTGTTAAATGCACGTGACAGCTTTAGGTAAAGCAGAAAGCTCCTGTTGGAGATTTCTGCTTTACTATCATCTTGCTGTAAGCTATCACCTGCCTTAAATATCATTAATAATAATTTCTTTTAGTGGCCGTAAAGTGCAGTACAACAGATGGGACAAAGCATATCACACAACACACATTAACATTCTTGAATTCATAAAATTTTCTATTATCACTGTAGATTTATTTTTATCACACTTGGATTTCAGTTTAATGCTCTGAAGATCCTTCTTACTTACCAGACCGCACAATTTACTGCTCTGCAGAAAAATAATATATCAGTATGTGATATGATTTCAGCACTTAAAATAAGAAAAGGCAAGCAAACAAATTTTTCCCCCTAAATTTCAATAATTTTATCAATTTCAAATTTTCAACCAGTTTTGACATTGAGAAAGTTAAATTTTGCAATAACTCTTTGCACATTAGTGGCAAAATTGTGATTACCTTTGCAAACAGTGGAGATCTTGATAAGATGATGCAAACTTTTCATTTATAGTATTTGGTTACCATAGTTGTCTGTTGTTACACATAAAGTATTAGGCAGAAATAAGTGAGCATCAAACCATTTCCCCCCATTTGCTTCTTGTAATAATCATCTACATTAACCCCACTGATCTGGCCAGAGGCTAGTTTGTACAGAAAATCTATACTATAATCTATTTCTATAATGACAAGAAAAAACATACAATCTGACCTGCATTAAGCTCTATAGAAGATACATTCCCAGTCTTAATCCTTTACAAGATACAAGATACAAGAAACTTTATTTATAGTCGGGTGTTTTCACAACATATATAACATTAGCTAAAAGCTATTTACCGACATAATAACATAAGTTTCTTAACAGTAAGATTAACTAACAGCCTGTAAAAGAAATACATTATCATGTTAATACAGTAAAATTCTACAAAGTCTATTATAAAATACATTCATACATCACAGATTTTTGATATCACATATTTGAAGACATGTAACCACTTAACCCATTACCCTATAAAAACACCTTTACCCTATAAAAACACCTTTTTACACCTAATTTATTCCTTCATTGAAGAAAATGATATGTAACAAGTGTTCAGTCATGAATATGACTGTATCATCAGAAATATTTTCTATATTTAAGCAGATAATAGCTTAAAGCAGGCTGAAAGTAAAGCAGAATGTGCCTTGAGGCGCATTCTGCTTTTCTTCCAACCTGCTATCTTCAAAACTAGAAACAGGCTATGATGTAACGAGTTAAAGCAGGTAAAAAATAAAACAGAATGTGCTTAAGGCATAGTCTGATTTACTTTCAACTGCTTTAAAAGGTGATCTGTGTCCAAGGTTATAAAGCATTTGAGCTGAGTCTGATCTGAGTATGTTCTCAGGCATTTGATTGGTCAGATTTGAGCCTAGGCTTATTTTTGACGAATCAAATGCTTCAGAATGACTTTAGACTCAATTGAAAAGCTTTATAACGTTGGACCCAGTGAAGACCAGAAACAGGCTATGGGTTAAGGGTTAAGTCCCCATTTGAGCAAAAGAGTCTCATAACTTGCTATTACTACTAAGACTTTAGTGTAACTCCTGAGGCATTCGGTGGGCCAGTATATATCTTTACCTGACTTGAGCAATTAGCTGAGGCAATTTGTAATTACAATTACACACCCCAGCTAGCCCATTCACACACGTATAGTAAGAGAGGCTGTTGTAATTGCTGTAGAACATGGCATGGTCATTTGCTTGTCACAACTTGCATCCACACACAGTAGAAACACTGCACTGAATCATCAAGGATTCTAAACCTTTACTCATTGAATAAGTATTGAATTTAAAAATAGTACAATTCAAACTGTATCAAAAGAATATTTTTCTACATTCTAGCAGATGATAGCTTAAAGCAAGCTGAAAGTAAAGCACAATGCACCTTTAAAGATGCATTCTTCTTTACTTTCAACTTGCTTTAACTCTTTCCTCCCTGAAACTTTAAATGGACAATTCCAGTTTCCATTTTAGTCTAGTCCATTTCTGACTTTTAAGGGTTGTTTTTGTCAATGTTTAGCATTGTGACAAACAGTGAAGACCCTGATCAGAGGGCTCCTAGGAGCCCTCTGATCTGGGTCTTCACTGTTTGCATAGGACACATGTACTACTCACATGTACAATGTTTGCAAAGAACGCCAATATGCGGGACTAGGGTTCAAAGGGTTAAGTCATCACATATCTTCAATACTAGAAATGGGCAATGGAGAAAATGGTTAAAGGGACTTTGTGCTTGAAGACCTCTCTAAATATGGATTTAACCCATTACTCCATAAATACACATTTTGGCGCCTTTAATATATTCATCACTAGAAGAAAATTGTTTCATTCTATACAGTCATGAATATGCACTGTAAAAAACAGAATTCTGCGTTTCTTTCAGCCTGCTTTAGGTAACCATCCATATTCAATACTATAGGGAAAGGATTATAAAACATCATATGACCGAGAATATATCTTTTATACAGCAATTGCTTAAACCTTAATAGCAAAACTGTGATTATCTTTGCAAACAGTTTCCTTCCTCATATGATCTGAATAACTCCTCGTCTTATCATGACTCTATGACACTCTCAACTTATTAAATACATGTAGGTTGAAAAGGGTATTTTGGAAAATTCTAATTTGATGAACATCACAGGGCTGCCATTTCTCCGGATTTTCCTAAATCTCCAGAATTTTTCCCAGTTCATGGTAGCTTAAAGCAGGCTAAAAGTAAAGCAGAATGCGCCCAAAGGCGCATTCTGCTTTACTTACAGCCTGCTTTAAGTAGTCGCATGTCAACAAAACAAGAAAAAGGCTATGGGGCAAAGGTATGATTCGTAAAATTGCACTTGAAGAATGCAAATTTGGAAATCTTAGGATTTTTCATGTCAACTTATGGCAGCCCTGACATCAGCAGACAATTGTGGCAGATGACAATTTGCTTAGTGTTGAAAGATTTAAAGCCAGAAGTGATAAGTCTGGTGCTCAACAGTCACCACAGCAATCAGTGAAGAAGCATTGGCATCTTTAAATGTAGATCACTGCTTAATGCAGGACAGAAATAACGCAGAGAGCTCCTACACGATGATTCCTGTTCTACATTTATTTACTACCTGTTTTAAATTGATATATAACAATTGCATTTTCAGTTGAATGTTGGCTATTTTATGACAGGTTTTGCTGTATGTATCTTAGAAAGTCATTCTAAAGCCTATGCATTCTTGTATTTTTCTTTTATCAAATTTACTTTGAAAATACTCATTCTTTGTTTGGTGCATTGCCATGTAAATAATAGATGGGAGAATGTTCTGTTGGTCACGCGTACAGTAATGTTTTGTTGGGTTTCTTAAGGTAGCTCGCGGGTGAGCTTAGTTTCCATGAAAGGTGTTATGAAACTTGAAGCTTGAAGAATGATAATTATTATAGACCGGTTTTATCGACTTGGCAGGAGCTAACCTTTGGCAAAGATAAACTGATTTACTTTTAATTATAGGGATGATAGGTAAAGTTCCGAATTATATCATTATTTACCGATACTTTCAACATGGAGAAACACAACTTATACATATGTACAATGCTCCCTCTCTACAACAACACCCAATGGGAGACAAAGAGTGTGTGTGTTGTTCAGAGGGAGTTGTTAAAGGGAGAGAAAATTTAAACTTTGTTTACATTTACAAACAGCTTGAATCAAGCTAGACGCCACGTTATGTGGCTTCTGATCTGGATTCAAGCTGTTTGTCATTCTTCATTATATTCCTTCTGTCAAAATGTCCAGTAATACCGGTAAAGAACGGCAGAAGAAAACGGTAAATTCCGATAATAAAAGAGCATGCTGCCGCCCCCAAAGTTGAAATGCAATGGTCCACATCGAAACTTCGCCCTGCCAAGCCAATAAAATCGGCCTATAATAGCCTAAGAAACAATGTGTGAAAATATTGGCAAAATTTATTGTTTGGTTTGTCTTTAAGGTCTCTTTTTTTGTCAAAAACCTGGAATTTTGAAGATTTTATTTTCCTCAAAAAAAAGGAGAAGCTAATGACTATAAGTCTCGCGCAATAAGTAGTCCACAACACTCATTACAATAAAAGCTAAAAACAGTTTGAATAAAGGTGTTAAGAAAAATGTTATCAGCTATTTAAATTTTGCAAAATGCTAAAAAGTTGAATTACAAAAAACTGACTCATTCAATGTATTTTTTTAGCTCACCTGAGCACAAAGTGCTCAAGGTGAGCTTTTGTGGTCAGTCAATGTCCGGCGTCCGTCGTCGTGCGTCAACAATTTCTTCAAACATCCTCTTCTCCAAAACCACTAGCCTGATTGCAACCAAACTTCACAAGAATGTTCCTTGGGTCAAGCTCTTTCAAAGTTGTTCAAAGAATTTGAAACCATGCAGAACTCTGGTTGCTATGGCAACTAAAGTGAAAAAATAAGGAAATCTTAAAAAATCTTCTTGTCACAAACCACAAGAGCCAGAGCTTAGATATTTGGCACATGTCATTACCTATAGGTCCTCTATCAAAGTTGTTCAAATTTTGCCCCTGGTGTCAAAATTGGCCCCGCCCCAGGGGTCAACGTTTTACATAGAGTTATATAGTGAAAAGTTCAAACATCTTTTTCTCTGAAACCAATATGTCCAGAGCTTTGATATTTAGCATGGTATTACTTCTAGAGGTATTAGACTTATATTGTTGAATTGGTTCCGGTCTGTTGCATATCTGGGTCACCGGAGCTAAAAATAGATTTTTTCCATGAGTACTTAAAAAATCTTCTTGTCTGAAACCATAGTACACTGAGCTTAGATATTTTGCACATAGCATCGTCTACAGATCCTCTATCAAAGTTGTTAAAATTTTGTCCCTGGGGTCAAAATTGGCCCTGCCCCGGGGATCACAGTTTTACATAGAGTTATATAGTGAAATGTTCAAACATCTTTTTCTCTGGAACCAATATGACCAGAGCTTTGATATTTGGCATGGTATAACTTCTAGAAGTCCTTCACACATATTGTTGAATTGGTTATGGTCTGTTGCATACCTGGGTCACCTGAGCTAAAAATAGATTTTTTCAATGAAAACTTCAAAAAATCTTCTTTTCTGAAACCATAGTACACTGAGTTTAGATATTTTGTACATAGCATCGTCTACAGGCCCTCTATCAAAGTTGTTAAAATTTTGTCCCTTGGGGTCAAAATTGGCCCGACCCGGAGGTCACCGTTTTACGTAGAGTTACATAGGGAAATGTTCAAACATCTTTTACTCAAAAACCAATATGGCAAGAGCTTTGATATTTGGCATGATGTAATTTTTAGAGGTCCTTCACATATATGGATGAATTGGTTCTGGTCTGTTGCATATCTGGGTCACCGGAGCTAAAAATAGATTTTTTCAATGAAAACTTCAAAAATCTTCTTGTCTGAAACAACTAAGTTTCGATATTTTGCACATATCATCGTTTACAGGTCCTCTGTCTAAGTTGTTCAAATTTTGCCCCTGGGGTCAAAATTGGCCCCTCCCTGGGGGTCACCTTTTACAAATCTTCTTTTCCGAAATCACGTGACCCATCCTCGTGTCACCATGGTCAGGTGAGCGATCAAGGGCCATTCTGGCCCTCTTGTTTCATTTTATTCAAATATATAGTTGCTGAAATAGTTGGTCAGAAAAAATTAGAAAATATTACAGTCAGGATTTGTTGTAATAACAGATTTTCTTATTAAAATGTTGGACATTTGAAGTTGACATACAGTTACCCACCTTAAAATTGAAATTCTGTCATTAAAATGCATAATTATTTATTGATGGACTTACATTATAGGTTAATTATATTATTTAAACATTACAATGGGCAATATCGATCTTGAAAAGGTTGAAGTATTGATAAGCAGCAATGTGTGGCTTTATAGTTTGATCAAATCTTATACATGTATACCAATTTTATTGACTTATAAGTCATTAAACTAAAATGTGCATGTAAGTGGACATGTATAATTGGACCGTATATAGCATCACTAATTCTAATCAACGAAGACTAAACATAACATGTCCCTTGATCACTGCGTTATTGATCGACAAGTCAATAAAATCGGACACTTCATTTAAAAAAATATTTGGACTGAATGGGACTCGAACCTATGACCTTAGGAGTGCTGGTCAATCACTCTACCGACTGCGCTATGAAGGACTATACTGAATCTTATCAACATTTCCTTTATATAAATGTTCTAGTATAAGCATGTGCGGAAAAAGTCTATGTCCTCAAGACGCATTTCCGCTCGCCCATAAGACCAACTTCCGTATGCGAAAGGCCTTAATATAACAAGCCATTTTGGAAAACTGCTAATAATTTCAAGTCTACAGTTGCATTTCTCTCTAGAAATAAAAATGTGTCTTGAAAGTGTTGATACCAGGAAATCAAAATGTCACCAATGCATTTATTTCAAGAATTTTTTTTTATGCCCCGGCATCGAAAGATGCGGAGGCATATAGTAATCGTCCTGTCCGTCCGTCCGTCTGTGCGTGTGTGTGTGAGTCCGAGCGCACGAAAGGTCCTTCGTTGGGTAGGGAGAACAATAGATTCCATTCATTCAGTGATTACCTTATTGTTATTGTTGGGTATTTTTGTTGCTGTTGGGTACTTTTAAACAAATGAAAAACCCAACAAGTGCCCAAATGGAAGGACGTCCGTCCGTAACTAGGTTAAGTAGATTCTATTGTTTCGTCTAGCATCAACATGTGCCGCTTACCCAAATGCTTGGATACTGTTGTTGCCTTGGACCATTTCCTATCCACCAATATCACCAAACTTTGATTTTGACATTGACCTAATTTTAGGTTAACTAGATTTTACCGTTTCATCTAGCATCAACACAACTGACTACAATGCTTTGATACTTATACAGTTGTTGCCTTTGACCATTCCCTATCCACCAGTATCACCAAACTTTGATCTTGACCTTGACCTAATTTGAACTTAGAATAATTCAAATGGGCTCTTTCTCAGTTAACTAGATTTTACAGTTTTGTCTAGTATCAAGACTGTTTACTACAATGCTTTGATACTTATACAGTTATTGCCTTGGACCATTACCAACTCAGCAATAATACCCAAGCTTAGTTTGACCTTGACCTAATTTGGACTTAGAAAAGATTCAGAATATATTGTCAAGGATGCCACCGGGGGCATAAGCGTTTATTGAACACGCAGTCTTGTTTTTTTTTAAGAATTTAGCCTATTCAGTGCTCCAGATAAGAGTGATTTAATTCAAGCATTTTCAACATTTTCTCAAACTTCTTTTCAAAACAGGGTCAGAATGTCAAACAGTTTTGATCCTGATCAGACACTGCTTTACGGAGCATCTCATCACAATCCAAGCTGTTTGCAAAGATTATCATGGTGAACTCCTAGTTTGCCAAGATCGTGTTCAGATTGAGTTTTTGTTGTGTATATAGAACTGATGCTGACAGACCTTTAGTATTGTCCTAACTGTCAATAAGCAGTAATGGTGAAGGCTTAGAAGTACTGGTGTCCAAACAATAGTTAATGTAGTAATCAGTAAAGTGTTAACCATAAAAATCTTAAGTATTGAGATGCACTGTTTAACTGCTGAAATGATCCTAAAATTTGAACTACATGTTTTTATCCCACAGTATTTTGTCGGAAAGGTGCAAACGGAAAGTGTAGACTGATCAGGCTGCTCCTTCAGAAACAGTGTGATCAAGGTTTACACTGCTCAGGCCCGTCTGTCCCTATACTTTGGATGGTTACAGTTACATACGTCTAGTTCAGTCAAGATGATTGGCCAGACAATGTGATAGATTGCCAATACCCACAAATGATAGCCATGCCATTTTCATGTTGGACCAAAAAATTGGCAGCGCATCATAGATTGGGGTGAATGTCATAATTGTCTGATTTTTGCGTTTCATTTTCAGTAATCGAAGATATTGTTCAGAGGTTGGCATGGTGGTTGTTTAATTGGTTTAAAGGAATGATTACCCTAGCAACAAGTTAGGCTGTAATCGCTATAGTCAGGGTTCGACATTGGCCTACGTCCGATAGACATTCACTAGTAACGGCGATGTTCGGTCTAGTGATCCCTCGCAGTTACTAACCCGAATGGTCTAGTTAAAATCTGAGGATGATTTTTTTAAATTCACGCATTTAGAAAATGACATCATTATGTTCAAGCTAAAAATCCTACCCTGTTCGCCACTGTGGTTTCAGACAAGTAGGTTGCTCAGACCTCAAAACTGTTTCCGCATCTAAATAAAGCACGCAGTCGGGAAATCCTTGTTCTAAAATTAGCAGTAGTAACTATCCCGCAGTAATTAGGGCGATGAGTAAAATCCGGTTCAGTTACGAAAAATATCGGTGTGATTAATTGATCATCTCGCGCTATACTTAAAACACCTGATTTTGTTGATAACAGTTACGTTTTGAATGTTTTAAGAATTGATCATTTTTAATTAGAAAGGTACAATATCCGAAAAGGTAACTGCAGTCTCAGTTTTTGGGATTGAAAATGACAATTTATTCTGCGAACCGATATTTCTCGGTAGTTACCGGATATTACACTTTTCCACGCTTTTCACTACCATGATTGTCGTAAGTATCTTCAATGCAATTATTTTACCTAAAACACAATTTTGTATCAATTTTAACGTGCGAAACCGAAATCAATCCCAATTCTATTATATTATTTGTTTTGTTAACGAAAATATCCATTTTTCTGCCAAGTATAAGTACGACATTCAGCGAACGCTTTTTTGTTTGTGTACATCGTAACGTCAAATGATGTCAGATTTATTCAGCTTCGGTTTTAATGGTAAGAAAAAGGAAGAGAAAGGGGCGAGTACAGCTACGGCGGAGTCAAAGACACGCTATGAAAAGCAAAAAAGACAGAGAAAGTTTTGCGAAATTATTGAAGTTTACCAAAGATTCAGTTGTTTCTGTTTGGTCTACCAACTTTTTGGTCTGGTCTAGTAATGTTTGCAGGCTACAAGACCGAATGTCTAGTGAAAAAAAAAGTTAATGTCGAACCCTGTATAGTAGAGATGGATTGAACCCTTTTCAGTGTTTATTAAGTCAGGTGGTTACTCAAAGTTGACAATTGATTTAGTCATTGTATAAACAATTGAAACACCATTGAACAAACCAATGAAACACCATTGAGATAACCATTGAAATACATGTACCAATTTTTTGCCTAAATTTCAGTGCTAATTTGCATACAGTTTCAATGGATTTTCAATGCTCTTTCAGTACACGTCCAAGGTACTTTCAATGGTTTGTATAACTGAAGAATTATTTGGCATGTATAAATAAATGGATTTTCAATGGAGATTCAATGGTTTGTTAAAGTGCTTTTTCAATGGTCTTTGAATGCCATTCCATTCTTATCCTTTGCAAACAGTGTAGACCCTGATCAGAGGGTTCATGCAGGATCCCTTGACTTTGGGTCTTCCCTAAGCATATTGTTAAAATCAACCCTAAATATGTAAAACTGGACTAGACGTAATTGGAAGTTGAAATTGAGGATTACAAGTTTCAGGGGTGAACAAGTTAATGCTCATGTCTTCCAAAGTGATTCAAACAGGTTTGATCGACGTATTGAATTTCTAAGATTTCCGGGGAAATGCATCCTAAAAGAGCATGTCAGGGGAAATTATTGTTAGGAAAACGTGTCAGTGAGAAAGGTGACATTTCTAGGACTGGCACAATCCAGTGATATTTCAGGGAGAATATCTATCTGTGATTCCCTACAAAATAAAGGCTAGTCTCATTGGCAGCGTTCATGTCATGCATGGAAATCAGCTCTGATTGGTCAAAAGATAGTGAGTGAAAATCATTCCGGAAAAGAAACTACCAGCTATTGTCATCACTCTGGCGCCTGCGTTGTCGTTGTCGTCCGCGTTGTCCTCGTCCGAAATCTTAAAGTTGGCCATAACTTTATACCTACATGTGATAAAGACTTAATATTTGATATGTGTACTGAACCTCAGATCTTAAGCGAAGTAAAATTTGGGTCATGTCCAACAAAGTTTTATAAGGTCATTCAGCGCTCATTCAGAGGTAAAATATGGTGGGTTCAATTTTGTTCATATCTTTTGAACTGCATGTGAAAGAGACTTGATATTTGGTATGTGAACCTCAAAACTTAATACAACTTGGATCATGTCGGACAAAGGTAAAGGCCATTTACAGGTCAAAAAAGTTAATTTAACAAAATGTGATACAGACTTCATTTTTGGCATGTCTGCCAAATGCAAGAAGCTCTTGAGTTCAGTATAAGTTAGGTCATTGCAGACAAAAGTCAATATCATTTAGAGGTCATTCAGAGGTCAAATAGGTTGAATTTAACATAACTTTTGTGATACAGACTTTTACATTTTGCATGTGTACTTAACCTAAGAAGCTTTTGAGCTCAGTACAACTTGGGTCATGTCAAAAAAAGGTCAAGGTCATTGATAGATCAAATTTGACATTCCCCATAACTCTTAAACAACATGTGATAGACACTTCATATTAGCATGTCTACTCAACACAAGAAGATCTTGAGCTCAATACAAGTTTGGTGATGTCAGACAAAGGTCAAGGTCATTTAGAGCCCCACAGTAGACAGACAGACAAATAGTCAAGACAGACAAAGGCAAAAAGAATAGCTCACTGTTCATTCTTAATCTCCAAAATTAATTCCAGATTGCTGTGTGTGCAACTGTTTACCATCTATACACGTCTGAATTATAACAGGGGGTTTTGAAATGTAAATTACATGTTTATTTTGGAAAAAAACCAACATGATGTTTCTTTCAGAATGAAATATGATGAGGTTTTAATGGATATTAAACAAAGAAGCGTCAGTCACTTTTTAGCTCACCTGGCACAAAGTGCCAAGGTGAGCTTTTAGGATCGCTGGATGTCCGTCGTCTGTCTGTCTGTCCGTCCACAATTGGTTGTGAACACTCTAGCGGCTACAAATTTCATCCGATCTTCATGAAACTTGATGACAATGTTTGTCTTGATAAAATCTAGGCAAAGTTCGAATGTGGGTCATGTCGGGTCAAAAACTAGGTCACTAGGTCAAATCATAGAAAAACCTTGTGAACAATCTAGAGGCTACAAATCTCAATGGATCTTAATGAAACTTTGTCAGAATGTTTGCCTCATTGATATCTAGGTCAAGTTCGAATGTGGGTCATGTCCGGTCAAAAACTAGGTCACTAGGTCAAATCATACAAAAACCTTGTGAACACTCTAGAGGCTACAAATCTTATTGGATCTTGATGAAACTTATTCAGAATGTTTGTTTAACTGATATCTAGGTCAAGTTCGAATATAGGTCATGTCTGGTCAAAAACTAGGTCACTAGGTCAAATCATAGAAAAACCTTGTGAACACTTTTGAGGCTACAAATCCCATTGGATTTTGACGAAACTTACTCAGAATGTTTGTTTAATTGATATCTAGGTCAAGTTTGAATATGGGTCATGTCTGGTCAAAAACTAGGTCACTAGGTCAAAGTATAGAAAAACCTTGTGAACACTCTTGAGGCTACAAATCTCATTGGATCTTGATGAAACTTACTCAGAATGTTTGTTTAATTGATATCTAGGTCAAGTTTGAATATGGGTCATGTCTGGTCAAAAACTAGGTCACTAGGTCAAAGTATAGAAAAACCTTGTGAACACTCTTGAGGCTACAAATCTCATTGGATCTTGATGAAATTTGGTCAGAATGTTTGTCTCATTGATATCTAGGTCAAGTTTGAATATGGGTCATGTCCGGTCAAAAACTAGGTCACTAGGTCAAATCATTGGAAAATCTTGTTTACACTCTATAGGTTGATTGTGGGTATACATGTCCAGTCATAATCTAGGTCACTATAGGTCAAGTTTGCCATGGTGTACCAGGTGAGCGATTTAGGGCCATAGTGGCCCTTGTTTACATTACCAAATAAATGCTCAAAGACGTTTCCTCAGTACTTTGATGGTCGTTAAGACTGACCAGTTGTATCATTCAAGTGATTCCCCATTATTAGTCTGACTGTATTTAAGTATTGTGATTAGAGTAAATAAAGTGTAGTCAATTATTACTGAGGCACTGGTAATACTAATGAAACTTTTGTGATTGTCTTAAAGCCCCGGGGACCTGCTAGTTCTTATATTCAAATCTGTCAAGTCTCTGAATCACTCGGGTCAGAATGTCCTGTGAGGCAATTGGATTGCAAGCTTCTAGGAGATCAAGATGACAGGAAGTTGATGAGGCTGCTAGGTGACAGAGGCATGACCTTCCTCTGTTTGTTCTGCTAATGAAATCTGGAAATTCTTGAAGGAGGAGGGTGTTGGGAGGTGTTGGTTTGAGGTAATTAGCAGGCCCACCTTACAGATGCTGATGTGAATAGAACAGAAAATAGAACTGTGGTTGATAACAAATCAATCATAAGTTACTAATAGGTATTAATTAGGAGAAATCAATGTGAATTGAAGAAGCATTTAGATTTTTAAACTGTTAGTTTTATCATAACTTAGGTATAAAGAGTTAAGTACAGAATTAACTCATAGCACGATAGCGAAACCATGATAACCTTCGCAAATAGATTGGATCCTGATGACATACCGGGTACCATGATTGTACTTCTCTGTTAAAAAGTTACAGAGTCAAGTTGTTACTTTAAATATGGGCAACTTAATCCATCATCCCATAAAGATGCCTTTTTATGCCTTTAATTAACTCCTAGATCTACTGAAAAAAATAATTCCAAATCATAAGAAATATTTTCTTTATTTTAGCAGATAATAGTTTAATAAAAGGAGGCTGAACGTAAAGCAGAATGTGCATTAAGGCACATTCTGCTTTACTTTCAACCTGCTTTAAGTGGTCACCTATCTTCCAAACTAGAAACAGGCTATGGCGTATTGGGTTAAGGGAGATGGACTAATTGAGTTTTGACTGTATTTCAATGAGGTGATAGTTTTGGCATGTTTAAGTGAGGACTTGTTCAAGTCTATTGGCTCCTAATGCATCAAAGTGGCTGCCAGACAGATTGCATAGCCAAAGTGCAGTAGGTAATTGTGTGGTGATTGTGCAGCTCTCGGGACTACTTCCTATATAACCCTTACAACTGTCAATGTGAAAGTATGACAAACAGTTTACACTCTGATCATACTCTGGTCAGGGTCTACACTCTTTACAGATGATGTATATATATGGTTTCAGCATGATATCAGATACAGTCACTGTACTAAACAATGCAACATTTCATGCTCTCTAAACTAATAAACATGCATTTAATTGAACAAGTATTTTAATCAGGCATTTTTGGCGTAGAATGATGCACCTTTATATTTCAATTAAATTGATAACTCTATATCTTCTGATTTGCACTGCAATTATAACCACAAAAATGAATTTTGAAAGTTCTTATTGGTAAAGTATGTGAAATATAGTCCTTTCAGTACAGGCTGAGTCCGTTTCAAGATTTGAGAAAACTCTCAAGTGGCATTTTTTTTTTAGCTCACCTGGCACGAAGTGCCAAGGTGAGCTTTTAGGATCGCTGAATGTCCGTCGTCCGTCCGTCCGTTCACATTTGTTCGTTAACACTCTAGCGCCTACAAATTTCATCCGATCTTCATGAAACTTCATGACAATGTTTGTCTTAATGAAATCTAGGTCAAGTTCTAATGTGGGTCATGTCCGGTAAAAAACTAGGTCACTAGGTCAAATCATAGGAAAACCTTGTTAACACTCTAGAGGCTACAAATCTCAATGGATCTTAATGAAACTTGGTCAGAATGTTTGCCTCATTGATATCTAGGTCAAGTTTGAATGTGGGTCATTTCCGGTCAAAAACTAGGTCACTAGGTCAAATCATAGAAAAACCTCGTTAACACTCTAGAGGCTATAAATCTCAATGGATCTTTATGAAACTTCATCAAAATGTTTGTCTTGATGAAATCTAGGTCAAGTTCAAATGTGGGTCATGTCCAGTTCAAAACTAGGTCACTAGGTCAAATCTTAGAAAAACTTTGTTAACACTCTAGAGGCTACAAATCTTATTGGATTTTAATGTTACTTAGTATGAATGTTTGCCCAATTGATATCTAGGTCATGTTCGAATATGGGTCATGTCAGGTGAAAAACTAGGTCACTAGGCCAAATCAAAGAAAAACAGTGTTAACCCTCTAGAGGCTACAAATCTCGTTAGATCTGAATGAAATATTTTCAGAATGTTTGCCTACATCAAATCGAGGTCAAAATCAAATGTGGATTGTGTCTGGTCAAAAACTAGGTCACTAGGTCAAATTATAGAAAAATCTTTTTAACACTCTAAAGGTTGATTGTGGGTCATGTCCAGTCATAATCTAGGTCACTATAGGTTAATTTTACATGCTGAACCAGGTGAGCGATTTAGGGCCATGGTGGCCCTTGTTTGTTTTTATCAGCAGCACTGTTTATTCTTAAATTAACTAATACTTTAATTAATTATCACATGCTATTTACCAATTTCAGCAAGTATTTAGATGAATATTTATCATTTTTAGGCATTTAGGTATTTTGATTAATTAGACATTTTTGGCTTAGAATGATGCGCCATATATGCAGAATTGATTTATTAGTGACCAGTTTCTATTAGAAGATATAAGATAAGTGACCAATAAAAGCAGTTTGAAAGTAAAGCAGAATATGGAATTATTTCTTTAGTGGAGGAATAAATTGAAGGTGTAAAAAGGTGTTTTTATGGAGTAAATGGGTTAATCTTAATCATATATCTTTCAATGGTTTTAGCTGAACACAATGTCATAAACGGTAGCCTCTAGGGTAGTGACTACATTTATTGCTATGTAAAGTTCATTCTAACCATTATAGCATCATTAAAAGCCTGTGAAATATGCTCGTACACCCTGCAATAGTATGTTTACCTACCCAGTAATTGTAGTGATTATGCAGTACTCTACTGTTTTTCTTATCTGATAAGCAATGGTGTGGTTTTCTTGCCTCAAGCTTGAAATTAATCCTTTACCCCATAGCCTGTTTCTAGTATTGAAGATAGGTGACCATTTTAAAGTAGATTGAAAGTATTTAAAGCAGAATGTGCATTAAGGCACATTCTACTTAACTTTTAGCCTGCTTTAAGCTTTCATCAGTACTATTTCTTATGATATACGTTGATGACTATGAATAAGATCTATTTTCTTCAGTGGAGAAAAAAATTTAAGGCATAAAATTGTATCTATGAATTTCAGACAGTCAAGAAATTTACTCCATAACCTGTTTCTAGTTTTGCAGACCGGTGACCAAATGAGCATTCTGCTTTACATTCAACTTCGTTTAAGTTGCAATCAACTAGGATGTAGAAAATATTTCTTATGGTGCATGTTTATGTTTGTATAATTTAATATTGTTTGTTTTCATTACATTTGGTTAGCTGTGATTGGCTGTAATTTTTGTTTCATAACTCCATGAAAAAAATAAAAGTCAGGCCACCCCTTGTCAGGACTACTTTCTCTTAGTCCGACTGCTCTCCATAAGCGCTGCATGAAGCAGGACGCCAAATGACGTCACTGACGTCGGCGTTACTACAAAACAATGTCGCGTTTTGGCGGAAAATGTATATGGCGGAGGGACTACAACCTACGTTTTAAAAGCGTTAAAAATGAACATTCGCGTCAGATTCTTTATTTTACTACTTTCTTAAATTCAGTAGTGATATTAAATTATAAGGAATAATTCCAGGTTTTTTTTTCATACCTCCATGAATACAATAAATATTCGAATTATTCCTTAAATAACTTAGAAATATTTTCTTTAGTTGAGGAATAAAAGAATATTTATGGGGTTATGGGTTAAGGCACATTCTGCTTTACTTTCAAACTGCTGTAAATAAAGTCTGCCTTCAAAACTAGAAACAGGCAATGGGGTAAAGCTTGAACGAAAGAACTGTTACATAGTCTGCTTGATTGAACCCTGAGAAATGCACCTGCATGTACGCTGATACAAATTGTATGTGCATTTTCATACAGTTATTAGTAGGATTGTGTCTGGTTGAACAAGGTCATGACCAACAAAATGAACATCCCCATTGCCTATGGCATTCTTAACTCTTTGCATGCTAGAGGCGGAAATATCTGCCACAGTGATTACCTTTGCAAACAGTTTGGATCCAGATGAGACCCAGCGTAACGCGGCGTCTCATCAGGATCCAAACTGTTTGCCATTCTGACCCTGAATTTTAAAAGAAAGTTTTGAAAATTCTAACTTTAGAACAGTTGCAAACGTCAACTGTTGCAGATGAAAAAATTACCCAACATGCAAAGAGTTAATGAAAGAGAATAGAAGAGATTGGAAAGAGCAATTACTCCATTGTTAAACAGAAGAGAAAATTGTGCCAAATGAAGCCAGCACGGGAAAAAAAACTTACAGCCGGGTGTGGCGATGATATATGGGCCTATTATTTTATGAATTGGTTTGTTTCAAAATTAAATGACAGTTGAACTTCCATCTCTTGGACTCATTTAAGTCGAACTTAACACCTGTATTTTTTCAGTTAAAAAGCTATAACTCGCAAGTTGATATCATACCCCTATTTCAAAGTTAAAACATGGATGAGATAACCTGTTTCTAGTTTTGAAAATAAGGTACTACAAGGCGCATTTTGCTTTACTTTCAGCATGCTTTAAGTTACCATCTTCTAAGAACTTAAAGCAGCTAGGGTGAAAGTAAAGCAGAATGCACCTTAGGCGCATTCTGCTTTACTTTAAACATGCTTTATGTGGTCACCAATTTTCAAAACTAGAAACAGGCTATTAGGTAATGGGTTAAACCATTTTGTATGCAGAAACATTTAATATGTGTAGTACATCAAGAATTCTTTTATGCCACCACGAACAATGTGGAACATGTATTTGTGAACATGACACCATGTTTATCCAAAACGAGGTCAGAGTAAAATACAAACTGTACAATACAAGGAATAAGATGATAAATGCTTCCATCCAGAAGATTTAGGGTTAAGACTTGCATCTCTATGAGACATGTCCATAAATTTTGCTCTATAACCCATTACCCTATAGTTTCTAGTATTTAAGATAGGTGACTTCTTAAAGCAGGTTGAAAGTAAAACAGAATGTGCCATAAGTCACATTCTGCTTTACTTTGAGCCTGATTTAAGCTACCATCTTCTGGTAAATATTCATGACTGTATAAAGTGTAATTATTTTCTTCAATGGAGGAATAAATTAAAGGTCTAAAAAGGCATATTTATGGGGTTATGGGTTAAAAGAGGAAGGTGCCCACTGTACGCAAAGTTTGGTTCCATGCCTAAATGAAACAAAGCATGCTTCTGGAAATTGAATAAAATCACAATGAACAATGAGGGATAAAAACTAGGAGAATAATATGGTGGCTTTATTGTGTTTGTGATTCTCCTATGAGAAATAAGATTTCAGAAATTACTCAATACGGGATCATTTGAAACAAGCTTCATATACATGTAACCTCCATTTAGGAATTAAAAAAAATCCCAACTATGAAATGGTTGTGAGTATTCAAGAGTATGAGATTTATAGAAAGAAATGTGATTGCTAATAATGCATGATAAAAGGTACAGCATCTTTCTGCTTTACCCTTGCCATGTACTAACCCTTTACCCCATATTGCCTGTGTCTAGTTTTGAAAACAGGTGACCACGTAATCCACCATCTGCTAGGATATAGAAAAAAAATATGTTTGTTACATAATTATTAATAACTGTTAAAATTGGAACTTTTTGTTTTCAGTTGAGGAATAAATTAAAAGGCATAAACAGACATATTTATGGAGTAATGGGTTAAACAGCTAGATCATGGTAATGTCCTAACTATCCCATCAACTAGAATGAACAATTATCTTCAGAAAATCCAGCATCAAAGGGATTTCCTATACTGATATCATAGCCCCCTTACACTACCCCCATACCTCCAGGATAATTACTGACAATTATGAGTGTGAAATGATGGTGTGTTTCCACATTCCTCCGAGCCAGTCCTGTTTATTGCCATCTTTTATACCATTCATCTGGCTAAAATGTCTACAATGTCAATGATTCTGATTTCAACATCTAAACTGCAAATTCCTGCACCAATTTTCACATTTGTCACAACCCAGGGGTCACTCCCTTGAGGTCAAGGTCATGTACAAGGTCAATGATTTGCTGACGTAAATTGAAGCTTTGGCCAGTGTTAGACTATAGTCCTGTTGAGCTATTGTAAGGTGTTGAATGAGTTTTGCTGACAGACAGGTAACAGGGAATGTATGAAAACATGTTCCTGATGTTGTTTCAACACCCTGAGTTACCAGTGGGTTGCTAGTTCAATCTGAGACTACATGGCAGTGATGTCATACAGGTGCCAGAAATTTTTCACTACAATACTTCTGTAGTTTCTCCTTAACCCTGTACCCCTAAGCATGTTTCTATTTTTGAAGACAGGTGACCAGTTAAAGCAGGTTGATAGTAAAGCAGAATACACCTTAAGGCAAAGTCATACTTTACTTTCAGTCTGTCTTGAACTACCATCTGCTAGTGTAAAAAAGTTCTTATGGTGCATATTCATGACTTGTCACATTAAGCAGAGCTTCCTTCTTCAGTGATGGAGTAAATTAGATGTGTAAACAGGTGTATCTATGGAGTAATGGGCCCATATGCCCCTTACAGATAGAGCCCTAATCATTGACCATCTCTTATCAGGGTCTTCACAGTGTGTCCATACTCTAACCAACCTTTACTTTGCTCTAGTAAAATATTCACCTATTACCTGTACCTTTGAAGTTTGAAGCAGTTCAGCTGGCAGATATGCTTTGATGTGGCCTTGATAGAGCAAAACTTACTTGATCTTTTATTTAAGCAGTTTTTAGTTGTATTCTTTCTTGCCATCAGACATTTTGCCACTTTTCTTGACTTCTTTGTACTGTAAAGTGTTCCATCTGTTGATCAACTGTGTATCTAGAACTGATATAGATACAGAGGCATGTTGGATTTATACTTAATTCAAACAATATTAAGGCTGTTATAATGGAAGTTGAAGCTTATAATTTACTTGAATCAAGTGAGTGCTTAATGTGCAATTAAAGAAATGTAAAAAGCTCGTAAAGAAATTTTGTGCATTTCCTTCATTGTATATTTAGCTACTGCCTTAAATAGCTTCAAGGTGTGACTGTACACTCAGAAGTGAGTTGGGTTTTGTAAAATTGTGGTATGGGATTCTTATCTCTTGGTATTTGAGATATATGTTACAGGTGTTAATTTGTTTTGTATCACAACTAACTTACCTGAACTGAGAGTTCAGTTGCACTATAGTGCATGGAGGCTTGTCTGATCAATCTCTCAGCCTCCTGGAAAATGACATTCATTCATTCATTCATTCATTCATTCATTCATTTATTAATCCATCCATTCATTTTAGAAGTTTTTTCAGTCATGTTTCTCAATATACCCAACTTATGACATAGGGACAGCTGTTATCATTCCTAAATACCCATTGGTATGCATTCTCTGTATAACAATGCTTTCCAATTTTTAGCTCACCTGAGCTAGCTCAGGGTGAGCTTTTGCAATACTTGAATGTCCGGCGTGCGTCGTCAACAATTTTAGTGTTTACAATCTAGAGGCCACAATATTTATCCAATCTTTCTCAAACTTGCTCAGATTGTATATTACCATTAGAGTTCGAATGAGTTCAATTATGGTTGAAATCGGACAAATAGGTCAAGAGTTATGGACCTTTGAATTGCTGAAAATGCCATATTTAACAGTGTTTACACTCTAGAGGCCACAATATGTATCCAATCTTTCTCAATCTTGCCCAGATTGTATATTACCATAAGAGCTTGGATGAGTTCAATAATGGGATAAATCGGACCAATAGATCAAGAGTTATCTACCTTTGAATTGCTGAAAATGCCATATTTAACAGTGTTTACACTCGTGAGGCCACAATTTTTCTCCAATCTTTCTCAATCTTGCTCAGATTGTATCTGACTGTAAGAGTTCAGATGAGTTCCATTATGGTTGAAATCAGACTAATAGGTCGAGAGTTATCTACCTTTGAATTGCTGAAAATGCTACATTTAAGGGTGTTTACACTCTAGAGGCCACAATTTTTCTCCAATCTATCTCAAACTTGCTCAGATTGTATATGACTGTAAGAGTTCAGATGAGTTCCATTATGGTTGAAATCAGACTAATAGGTCGAGAGTTATCTACCTTTGAATTGCTGAAAATGCTACATTTAAGGGTGTTTACACTCTAGAGGCCACAATTTTTCTCCAATCTATCTCAAACTTGCTCAGATTGTATATGACTGTAAGAGTTCAGATGAGTTCCATTATGGTTGAAATCAGACTAATAGGTCGAGAGTTATCTACCTTTGAATTGCTGAAAATGCTATATTTAAGGGTGTTTACACTCTAGAGGCCACACTTTTTCTCCAATCTATCTTAAACTTGCTCATTTTGTATATGACCATAAGAGTTCGGATGATTTCGATTATGGTTGAAATCGGACCAATAGGTCAAGAGTTATCTACCTTTGTATTGCTGAAAATGCCATATTTAAGGGTGTTTATACTCTAGAGGCCACAATTTTTCTCCAATCTATCTCAAACTTTCTCAGATTGTATATGACTGTAAGAGTTCAGATAAGTTCGATTATGGTTGAAATCAGACCAATAGGTTGATAGTTATCTACCTTTGAATTGCTGAAAATGCCACATTTAACCGTTTTTACACTCTTAGAGACCACAATTTTTATCCAGTCTTATTCAAACTTGCTCAGATTGTATATGACTATAAGAGTTCAAAAATATGTGATTATGGTTGATATAGGAAGAATAGGTCAAGCTGAAAATGCCATATCTAACAGCGTTCACACTCTTGCAACTACAGTTTTCAATGGATTTTGATTATACGTGCACACAAAGTATATAGCTATAAGTTCTCAAAGGAGTGCAATTATTGTTGAATTCTAATCATTGTGGCAATAGTTATCTGCCCTTGATGTACTTTGAAATGCTAGAAAAGGCTTCATTTCAGTATTGTTTTGGCTCTAGTTATCTGCCCTTGATGTACTCTACTATACTAGAATCATGAGGTTGTATTCCAAAATTGTTTACATGCTATACTACAAATTTGAATGGATTTAGATTAAAACGGGTAAAACAGAAAGGTAAAGCTATCAAGCTTCAGTACAACAGGTGAGCGATATCAGGGCCTTCAGGCCCTCTTGTTATTACTGTTAATTCTGAATTAATTGGCCACTCAAAATGGTCAGAAGATTAATGCAGGAGCAAAGTAATGTAGAAAGCTCCTTTCAATCATTAGGCAGGCATTAAATGTCTCCTTTCCAACATTTAAGGCAAACACTGGTGTCCTTTCCAGCATAAAGCAGACACTGATCTCCTTTCAGCATTAGTCAGGACAAATTGGGTCTCTATTCCAGTATAAGGCAAAAACATGTGACCTTTCCAGCATTAGGCAAATAATGGACCCCTTTCCAGCATAAGATAGACCATAGGTCTCTTTTCCAGTATTAGGTAGACACAGGTTTCCTTTCCAGCATTAGGCACACAATAGTCTCCTTTCCAGCATTAGGTAGACACTAGTCTCTTTTCCAGCATTAGGTAGACACTAGTCTCTTTTCCAGCATTAGGCAAACACAGGTCTCCTTTCCAGCAGCGTTAGGCAAACACTAGTCTCCTTTCAAGAATTAGGTAGACACTAGTCTCCTTTCCAGCATTAGGCAAACACAGGTCTCCTTTCCAGCAGCATTAGGCAAACAATAGTCTCCTTTCCAGCGTTAGGCAAACACTAGTCTCCTTTCCAGCATTAGTTAGACACTAGTCTACTTTCCAGCATTAGGCAAACACAGGTCTCCTTTCCAGCATTAGGTAGACACAGGTCTCCTTTTCTAGCATTAGGTAGACACAGGTCTCCTTTCTAGCATTAGGTAGACACAGGTCTCCCTTCCAGCATTATACAGCAAAATAGTCTTCTTTCCAGCATTAGGTAGACACTAGTCTCCTTTCAAGCACTAGGTAGACACAGGTCTCCTTTCCAGCATTAGGCAAACACTAGTCTCCTTTCCAGCATTAGGTAGACACTAGTCTCCTTTCCAGCATTAGGCAAACACAGGTCTCCTTTCCAGCATTAGGTAGACACTAGTCTCCTTTCCAGCATTAGGTAGACACTAGTCTACTTTCCAGCATTAGGTAGACACTAGTCTACTTTCCAACATTAGGTAGACACTAGTCTCCTTTCCAGCATTAGGCAAACACTAGTCTCAATGCACCAGTCTTTGGAAGTCTTAGAAATGCTTGTTGAGTGTTACAATGTGGATTGTAGAGGCAATGAGGACATACTATATTTCAGATGTAAACAGACACTGTAGACTTCTTTACTGTTTGTATGAAAAAATATACACATGGGTTTCTAGCACATTTAGGGTTTATTGTAAAGTGCATATTCTTGTTTCAAAGATTTCCAAAACTGAATAATTTCTCAACACAATCAAAACTTTATACCAGTGTCTGCGACTTCTCTCCTGGTGTTCTGGCTTCAAGGTTTCCCAAGCAATAAATGCTACTAGAGTAATTAGAGAGATGTGTGAATTCCTACCTAGGCCTGTGTAATCACTGTAGAAATGTTTATGATGTCTGAAATTATTATTATCAATCATAGCTGCACTGTTGTAGCATGTTACTGTTACAGGAAGGCATGAAATACCAATGAGTATTACAAGCTTGGATGTAAACAGACAATCTGGCATAGATTATGTCAAACCTGTTCTGTTCCTGGTACCTGAGAGCAGTAATAGTTGTCAGAACAATGTAATGACTGGTTCCTGATGTAGCCTAATGCTTTATTGACTTGTTTGTAATGTTACAATTCCATCATGTTGACCAAGGTTCAGATAATCATTTCAAGATGTATTAAGACAGGTGGTCTCTTGAAGCTGTTGGAAAGTGAAGCAGAAAGCTTATGAAGGGGCTTTCTGCTGTACTTTTAGCCTGCTTTAGACATACACATATCAGGATGCAGGAAAAGGTTCCTATGGCTATTATGGCATGGTAGATAGAAAAGTGCTTCTACTTTTTTAGCTCACCTGAGCTAGCTCGGGTGAGCTTATGCAATCCTTGAATGTCCCGTGTCCGTTGTTCGTGGTTCGTCTTCAACAATTTAAGTGTTTACACTCTACAGGCCACAATTTGTAACCAATCTTTCTCAAACTTGCTTAGATTGTATACTGTAAAATCCGGTAGGTAAGTGCATAAATAAAAATAAGTGCATATCTAATATAGGCACAGTTGAACCTATTATGGTTGAAATCGGACCAATAGGTCGAGAGTTATCTACCTTTGAATTGCTGAAAATGTCATATTTTAGGGTGTTTAGATGCTAGAGGCCACAGTTTTTATCCAATCTTTCTCAAACTACCTCATATTGTAAATGACTATTAGAGTTCAGATAAGCTTAAAATTGGACAAATTGGTCAAGAGTTATCTGCCCTTGAATTGCTGAAAATGTCATATCTAACAATGTTAACACTCTTGCAATACAGTTTTCAATGGATTTTAACTTTAATTGCACACAATGTATACAGCCAACAGTTTTAGAGCCTAATACTGATATATACTGTTCACAAAAAGTAGGGGATATTATGCGTAATATTGTTATTGCGAGAAATTTAGAAAATCGTTACCTATTGATGTATATTGAATCTATTTAAAGTATTTACTCACACACTTTAATCAAAAATTTAACTTGTTCATAACCGCTTTAGGCACTTTAAACAGCGTTCAAAGTCCTTAGGTTAACGTCATCATTTTCACACGGCCTCGATAACGTGTTGGACCATCTCTACTGATGCAACAAGGTATGAAACAATGCACAATACTTTCAATAAGACGACTGTTGGTGTTCTGAGGGATTCTGTCCGACTCTTCCTGCCTCACCGAGCTTACGTAACGTTCTAGGTGGAGGATCACGTCGTCGAACACACTTTCCAAGAATGTCCTGCACATCTGACGTCTCATTATTCCAATTGCAAATTTTATTGTGAATCTGCGTTTGACATCTACACATCACTGAAAGTTTTGCTTAACTAAAGTCACAATTACCACTTACTAACTTCCACTTGCTACCCCTCATGACTTAAAGTTGTACTTGCAACACAAATTTGCACAATATTTTTAAATTTTAGGGACCATGCTATCTATACATGAGTGATCGTTGTAACATATACATAAAAATGGTCAATAAAAATGTATGTTTCCCATACAGTATCAAAATACCATAATATCCCCTACTTTTTGTGAACAGTATACTTTAAAATGCTAGAAAAGGCTTCATTTCATTATTATTTAGGCTCTAGTTATCTGCCTTTGATGTACTCTACTCATATTCCAAGCTATACTACAAGTTAGAATGGATTTAGAATAAAACAAGTGAAATTCAAAGGTACAGCTATCAGGCCTCATTACAAATGGAGAGCGATATCAGGGTTTTTTTTGGAGGGGGGGGGGGGGGGGGGGGATACTTATATCTCTTCAAATTCTATATTGTGACTTAACTCATTTGAATTGTCTCTTTAAGCAATTCTAAAGAGTAGTCACACACTAGGATTTGGTTGAGACTTCACTAAGATATTTCTTATTTAGCAGTCATAACCTAAGGAAGTCTCATCAGAATCCAAGCTGTTTGCACATATAATAACAATTCTGTTGCTAGCAAGCAAAATTTATGTTGAATTAAGCATAATTAAGGATTGTAGAATTCAAGAAGTTGGGAGTCAAACCAGAAGGGTGAATTCAAGTGCTGACTTTTGTTTGGGTTTTAGAGTTCAAGCTTATTGGGTATCTAAATTGTCTCGCAGTGTTTCATCATGATGACTTTAACAAATAGTCGCTAAAAACTGTTGAAAATAATGATATATTTATGACAAAGCATTCCCTTCACGTACACTACTCTTGCAGTTTTTTACGCATTAACTCACAAATTATTTGATCAAGTAAAACAGCCATCTAACAGGTTTTTAACAGAATTAATTTTTTGTATCACCAAGTATGATTTTAAGTGTCAAGTTAAGAGTTATACAATAAGGCTTTTGTGAATCTACATCTGAATAAAGACATATCAAAATCTTTAAAGATGGGTCTCTGCTAAATGCACTTTGAAGGGCTCTAGATAAGAGGGAGTAGACGGAACAAATTCAACATTCTCTCACTTTTTTCAGCTCCAAATCATATGGTGTAACTACTCATAAGTTTCGTCCCTTCTAGACGATTCTAATGAGTAGTAACAACTTTGGGTTTAATGCAGAAATAAAGCTTTTAGTTTTTGAAATACTCCCCTTATCTCGAGCCCTGTGCAGGATAGTAATACTGTAGAAAGCTCATTAAGTATAGCTTCTGTATAATTTTTGACTTGCATGATGCTGTCATATGTACATTTTAAGACTTCAGAACCTTCCTTTGGAGCAACTCTCAGGCAGTGAGGTTGACAGAAGTTTGATCGAATCTATTTTGCATGAGCTGTGATGGGTCTGAAATTTTGTTGATGGTTTTGGTGTTTTTGTGTTGCACAAGTGACCTTTATCTCATTTTTTTTTTCTGACCTATCTGAATCATTGTAACAAATTACCCCATAAATATGCCTTTTTACAGCTTTATTTTATTCCTCCACTGAAGAAAAGAGTTTTATTTATATAGTCATGAATATGTATTATATGAAATATTTTGTATATTCTAGTTGATGATAACTTAAAGCAAACTGAAAGTAAAGCAGAATGCACCTTAAGGCACATTCTGCTTGACTTTTAACCTGCTTCAAGTCGTGGTCTGTTTTCAAGTCTAGAAACAGGCTATTGAGTAAAGGGTTAACTAATTTCTTTTCATATAACAAAGCAATGCTAGACGATTAACCCATTACTAAATAGTCTATTTCTAGTTTTGAAGCTAAGTTACCTCTTAAAGCAGGTTGAAGTAAAGCAGAATGCGCCTTAAGGGGCACCCTGCTTTACTTTCAGCCTGCTTTAAGTTACCATCTTCTAGAATAAAGAAAATATTTTTTACAAAACATATTCATGACTGTTTAAATTGGAAGTATTTTCTTGGATGGAGGAATAATTTTGAGGAGTAAAAAGGCGTATTTATGGGGGTAATAGGTTAAATAATAGTTTTCGGTCCTGATTACATGAGACCTGCATTCACATTGTTTGTTGTAAAAATTAAGTAAAGAATCAATTCAGAATTTTAGCAGTGATGATTTTACACTCAAGAGATCATGCAGCATTTGAAAGGATACAGTTAAGAACTGGAAAACAGTTACATAATATAGGTGAGCTTGGTGTGACAATGGCGTGCAGGTGTGCCTGACTTGTAAAAGGTGTCCTATCTTGTACAGTTGCATGTGTCAAATTGTCAGCTTCAGTATTCTCTCATTGTCACGGTCTTCACATGTCACAATGTCAACAGCAAATATAAATGCCCCTTTTTCTGCACTTGTCATAAAAAAGGTATTTTTATGCCCCCAGAATCTACGATTCGGGGGCATATAGTTTTTGTCATGTCTGTTGGTTTGTCCGTCCGTCCGTCCGTCTGTCTGTGCCAAAAACCTTAACCTTGGCTATAACTCTTGCATTTTTGTACCTGGACCTTTTATACTTGGCATGTGTCTTCCCTGTATCAAGACCTTTCCATCCATACAAACCTTTTTGACCTTGTGACCTTGACCTTGACATTTGACCTACTTTTGTAAAAATCTTTAAATGGCTATAACATTTGCACCAGTAGGCCCAGGGCTTTCATATTTTGTATGTATATTTCTTTTGTCAAGAACTATCCAACCATACCAACAACTTTGACCATGTAACCTTGACCTTGACCTTTGACTTATTTAATCAAACTTTAACCAAAAACCTTAACCTTGGCTATAACTTTTGCATTTTTGCACCTGGGCCTTTTATACTTGGCATGTGTATTCCTCATGGCAAGACCTTTCCAACCATATAAAACTTTTTGACCTTGTAACCTTGACCTTGACATTTGACCTACTTTTGTAAAAATCTTTAAATGGCTATAACATTTGCACCAGTAGGCCCAGGGCTTTCATATTTTGTATGCATATTTCTTTTGTCAAGAACTTTCCAACTATACCAAAGTCTATGACCATGTGACCTTGACCTTGACCTTTGACCTATTTAATCAAATTTTAACCAAAAACCTTAACCTTGGCTATAACTTTTGCATTTTTGCACCTGGGCCTTTTATACTTGGCAGGTGTCTTCCCTGTGGCAAGACCTTTCCAACCATACAAAACCTTTTGACATTGTGACCTTGACATTTGACCTACTTTTGTTAAAATCTTTAAATGGCTATAACATTTGCCCCAGTAGGCCTACGGCTTTCTTATTTTGTTTATATATTTCTTGTGTCAAGACCTTTCCAACCATACCTACGCTTTTGCCCTTGTGACCTTGACCTTTGACCGGCTTTTGTATAAATCTTTATATGCCTATAACATTTGAACCAGTAGGCCTAGAGCTTCCATACTTTGTATGTACATGTACATTGTATGTTTCTTGTGTTAAGACTTGTTCAACCATGCCAATGTTTCATTTACCATGCGACCATGACTTTTGACCTACTTTTGCAAATAAGCACTACATTACAGAACATGACGCTGGCTGGGGGCATTTGTGTTTCACAAACACATTGCTTTTCATCTGATCTTCACCAAACTTTCTGAAAATGTTTGTTGACATAAAATGGAGACCAATTTGGATAACCAGCGGCACCAATTTACGCTAGGCCCTTTGGAGTAATGGCCCTTGAAGTCCTCAAAATGGCGCTCCACTACAATTTCAGCTCTCTAACTTTTACGTTTGATAGTCTGGATTCCCCTCCCTGTATCATCGGGGGCATTCGTGTAACTGGGACACGCTCTTGTTTTCTGTCTGAAAACTGAATTTGCAAATTTGTGATATTTTTCTTCTAAATATTTTCGTAAACTTTTGAGTTGGTTTGCTGTAAATTGTTTCTCTTCACATAACTTATAATAAACGGTACTATATATATTGACTCTTTTTGAAAATAGTTTAGATCCAGATCAGACAGGTTAATGGTCCAATATAATTATGAGGGAATAAAGTAACTTTCCTCAACACTTCCCCTGTTTTAACCCATTACCCCTTAAATACACCTTTTTATGCCCCTAATTTATTCCTCCACTAAAGAAAATATTTCCACTTTATACAGTCATACATACTTTTTATGTATGATAAAAAAAACTATATCCTAGCAGATTGTAGCTTAAAGCAGGCTTAAAGTAAAGCAGAATATACCTTAAGGTGCATCCTGCTTACTTTCAACCTGCTTTAAGTGGTTAACTATCTTCAAAACTAGAATCAAGCTATACGGTAATGGGTGAAACCATTGTCACTACTTGGAAGACTTGCCCTTTGGAGTCCATGTTTTTTAAGTTGTTTGTATTATGCTGCTTGGCAAGTGTATTTTCTATTGCTATGGAAACAGAGTGGAGCTTTTTCGCAATTGAAGGTTTATTAGGTAAAGGGTATGTTTATAACAACCACTGCTATTATGAAGCCCCCATTTAGAGGAGTATGTAGACAAATTGCTTACCTTCCATTCTGTCAGTTTGATGACCTTTAATGCTCTAGTTATTACTAATGGTATACTTAAATTTTTTTACACTGTTTGAATGGCTTGTTCTGTCTGTAAAAGCGTATTCAGTAAACATTGCCTCTGAAACCTTTGTAAGGGTGGCTTGTACAATGGAGATGTTATTCTTTCCCAATATTTTTTTACCTCGCCGGACTGTGTCCAAGAGCTTATGTTGTCACCCAGTCATTGACGTCGGCGTTGCCGTTTCCGTTCGTGTTAGCAGTGTAAAAAAAATGCTTATAACTCATATGTTCCATGAGGTATTGGTTTCATATTTGGTATGTGTGTGTATTTGGACAAGATCTTTCCATGCACACAAAAAGTTTGACCCCTGTGACCTTTACTTTGAACTTAAGGCCCACGTTTAGGTTTTGAAATCTACATTTAGGTTTCCAAAAATGCCCATAACTCCTATGTACACTGAGATATTGCTTTCATATCTGGTTTGCTTGTGTATATGGACAAGACCTTACCTTTCACAGAAATATTTTTACCCAAGTGACCTTGACCTTGAAGTTAGGGCCCATGTTTAGGTTTCAAAATCTGCATTTAGGTTTCTCAAAATGCCTTTAACTTTTATGTCCCTTGAGGTATTGCTTTCACATTTGGTATGTGTGTATATGGACAAGACCTTTCCATGCACACAAAAAGTTTCACCCCCTTGACCTTGAACCTAGGGCCCAATTGCTTAGGTTTCGAAAAATACTCATATGTCCCTTGCGGTATTACTTTCATATTTGGTTTGCATATGTATATGGACAAGACCTTCCCAAGCACACAAAAAAATTGACCTCTGTGACCTTGACCTCCAAGTCTGCTTTAAAGTTTCTAAATGTGCCGAAGGCGAGCTTTGTTGTCTCTCTGACAACTCTTGTTAGGAATTTATGCTAAAACTTCTGATCAGGCTCCAACTTTTTCCAAATTTCAGCTCACCTGAGCACATAGTGCTTGATGAGCTATTGTGATTGTGTTGTGTCCGGTGTCCATGTGTCTTACATCATTTGTTGTCCGCCAGTGAATATCTTGTGAACACGCTAGAGTCCAATCTTAATCAAACTTGGTCGGAATGACCAGCTTGACAAAATTTAGGAAAAGTTTGAATATCAGTCATGTAGGATCAAAAAGTTTTTCACTAGGTCAAATCATGAAGAAAAAAAAAGCTTGTGGACACTCAAGAAGCCACATTTTGTGGTGTGTGTCGTGCATCAGTGAACAGCCTTTTTAGCTCACCTGAGCCAAAGGCTCAGGATGAGCTATTGTGATACCATTCCGTCCGTCGTCCGGTGTCTGGTGTCCGTCGTACGTTCACATTTTCAAACAACATCTCCTCAGAAACCACTGACCCGATTTCAACCAAACTTTGTCAGTAGCATCAGTGGCAAGGGGGAACAAATTATTGTTCAAAGTTTTTGGCTAGAGTTATTCCCCTTGCTATGGGACCAGATTTTCTTACATGACCGTATAGACAACTTTTGATGCATAAGAAAATCTTAAAAAATCTTCTTCTCAGAAACTCAAAGACCTTTGATATTTGGTATGTACCTTTGTCTTATGGTCCTCTACCAAGATTGTTCAAATTATGACCCCGGGTCAAAATTGGCCCCGCCCCGGGGCTTATAAGTTTTACAAAGACTTATGTAGTAAAACCTTTAAAACTCTTCTTCTCTGAAACCGTAAGACCGAGACCTTTTATATTTGGCATCTAGCTTTGCCTTATGGTCCTCTACCAAGATCGTTCAAATCATGACCCCAGGGTAAAAAATGGCCCCGCCCCGGGGCTTATCAGTCTTACATATACTTCTACAGGAAAACCTTATTCCGAGTTGTTTCAGTTTCATGCAACAGTCCACATACATGCAATGACAAACTTCATTATGCATCGAGTATAACACAATAGTTCCTCAGGTGAGCGATTAGGGCCACATGCGGCTCTTGTCATTATGATATACTGTATAGTTTAAACTTTAAAAATCTTCTTCTGTGAAACTGCTGGTCCAAATTGAAAATAATTGTTGACAAATGATCCATGGGTGACCCTCCACCAGATTTCTTAAAATAATTTTGATATCTTAAAAAACATGGCCGCCAGTGGGTGGGGTATGTTTTCCTTATGATACTGTATAGTTAAACTTTAAAAATCTTCTTCTGTGAAACTGCTGGTCCAAATTGAAAATAATCTTACACAAATGATCCATGGGTGACCCTCTACCAGATTTCTTAAAATAATTTTGATATCTTAAAAAACATGGCCGCCAGTGGGTGGGGCCCATTTTTCTTATGATACTGTATACATTTGTACTAAATACTTTAAAAATCTTCTTCTGGGAAAGTACTGGTCCAAATGGGTGACCCTCTACCAGATATCTTAAAATGATTTTGATATCTTAAAAATCATGACCGCCAGTGGGTGGGGCACGTTTTCCTTATATATCTGTATAGAAATTTTTAAAAAATCTTTTTCTCTTAAACTATTGGTCTGATTTAAGAATATTTTTTAAAAAGTAATGATGGGTGACCCTTTGCCAGTTTTCTTCAAAGAATCTTCCTAGTTCAAACAACATGGCTGCCTGTGGGTGGGGGTTAATTTACGATGATGGCGTGGAATTTTATGATTACTGGTCCATTACCATGACCGTAAACATGGGTACCAAGTGAGCAATTTAGGGCCGCATGCGGCTATTGTCATAGGAAAACCTTTAAAACTCTTCTTCTCTAAAATTGTATGGCCTAGACCTTTTATATTTCGCATGCAGCTTTGCCTTATGGACCTCTACTAAGAGTGTTCAATTCATGACCCCAGGGTCAAAAATGGCCCCGCCCCGGGGCTTATCAGTTTTACATAGACTTATATAGGAAAACCTTTAAAAATCTTCTTCTCTGAAACCGTAAGGCCCAGACCTTTTATATTTGGCATCTAGCTTTGCCTTATGGTCCACTACCAAGATTGTTCAAATCATGACCCCAGGGTCACAAATGGCCCCGCCCCGGGGCTTATCAGTTTTACAAAGACTTATATAGGAATAAACCTTTACAAATCTTCTTCTCTGAAACCCTAAGACCGAGACCTTTTATATTTGGCATCTAGCTTTGCCTTATGGTCCTCTACTAAGATTGTTCAAATCATGACCCCAGGGTCAAAAATGGCCCCGCCCCGGGGCTTATCAGTTTTACATAAACTTATATAGGAATAAACCTTTAAAACTCTTCTTCTCTGAAACCCTAAGACCCAGACCTTTCATATTTGGCATCTAGCTTTGCCTTATGGTCCTCTACCAAGATTGTTCAAATCATGACCTCCGGGTCAAAAATGGCCCCGTCTCGGTGCTTATCAGTTTTACATAGACTTATATAGGAATAAACCTTTAAAACTCTTCTTCTCTGAAACCCTACGACCCAGACCTTTTATATTTGGCATGCAGCTTTGCCTTATGAACCTCTACTAAGAGTGTTCAATTCATGACCCTAGGGTCAAAAATGGCCCCACCCCGGGGCTTATCAGTTTTACATAGACTTATATAGGAAAACCTTTAAAAATCTTCTCCTCTGAAACCGTAAGGCCCAGACCTTTTATATTTGGCATCTAGCTTTGCCTTATGGTCCTCTACCAAGATCGTTCAAATCATGACCCCAGGGTCAAAAATAGACCCGCCCCGGGGCTTATCAGTTTTACATAGACTTCTACAGGAAAACTTAATTCCGAGTTGTTTCAGTTTCATGCAACAGTCCACATACATGCAATGACAAACTTCATTATGCATTGAGTATAACACAATAGTTCCTCAGGTGAGCGATTTAGGGCCGCATGCGGCTCTTGTCGTTATGACATACTGTATAGTTAAAACTTTAAAAATCTTCTTCTGTGAAACTGCTTGTCCAAATTGAAGTCCCTCAGGTGAGCGATTTAGGGCCGCATGCGGCTCTTGTTTATATTTGACATGTAGCTTTGCCCTATGGCCCTCTACCAAGATTGTTCAAATTATGACCCCTGGATCAAATTTGGCCCCGCCCTGGGCTTATCAGTTTTACATAGACTTATATAGGAAAACCTTTAAAAATCTTCTTCTCTAAAACTGTAAGGCCCAGATCTTTAATATTTGACATATACGTAGCTTTGCTATGTGGTTCTCTACCAGGTGTGTTCAAATTATGACCCCCGGACTAAAATAGGCCCCGCCCTGGGCTTGTCAGGGGTTTTTTTACGGGAAAACCTTTAAAAATCTTCTTCTCTTAAACCGTAAGGCCCAGATCATTAATATCTGAGATGTAGCTTCGCATTGTGGTCCTCTACTGAGATCAAATTATGACACCTGGGTCATAGCTATATCAAAATGTTGTCTTGCCCAGTCAGCTTCTAATTTTTTCAGGTGAGCGAAATGTGGCTCTCTGGGCCTCTTGTTTCTTATATTTTTCAATTTTTACCCCATTAATTAATGTACCTTCTTACGGCTTAAATTTATCTCTTCACTGAAGAAAGTAGTTCCACTCTTTACAGCCATGAATATGCACCATAAGAACTATTTGTTATATTCTAGCAGATAGTAGTTTAAAGCAGAATGTCATTAATTATTTGGTGTTGATATATGTTTTTCTACAATATTTCTTTTTCTCTTTTCAGGTAAGTGTTACTGTAGGCCTTCTATAAGAAGTCAGGTATTACTAGATCTGGGGTCAGGTAGGCATATCATCCATTACTAGATGGGGTCAGGTAGGAATATCACCCATTACTAGATGGGGTCAGGTAGGCATATCACGAAATACTAGATGGGGTCAGGTAGGCATATCACCCATTACTCCACCAATAAAGTAATAGATAGTAGCTTAAAGCCAGAATGTCACCCAAATGTATGTTTAAAACGCGCAATTTCTTATATAAGAACATTTTTCTTATTAAAACTAAGCGAAATCCGTTGTCAGGTGCCTGAAACATGCCCCCCTTTCTTTAAGAACCATACCTAAATGTGCCGATTTCTTATCGAGATGGTTGGAAAAATAAGCTCTTTGTTTACATAACAAATCTTCGTGTCGGCTTCCGAAGAGTCACGTGATCGATCCGATTTTTCTGACTTGTCTCTGTTACTTTAGAACAGAATAGTTAATAATGGTAAATAAGGTAATAGTGGAGAAAACGTTAGTCTTTCCAATTTAAACGCAAACGAAACGCAAACGCATCACAATAAAACGCATAAAAACACAAGCTTTAGACAATTATGACCATTCATGTTAGTCTGAGTTGCAAACAATTTGGTGCCTGATCAGACGCCGGGTTACCCGGCGTCTGATCTACTCCAAACTGTTTGCAATTGAAATCATAGTTTTAGCGTAAGCGCGTTTATTGGGAAAGAATAACATTTTCTCCACTGTAAGGAAGGTAACATCAAATACATAGTCGTACATTCCTACTTGAGATAAGTATGATAATCGTGCAGCACGAGAAAGCTGCGCTAACTTTACTGATATTTTCTTCTTTCAAATTAAACGCATTTATAAACAAAACTATTATTACCATTGCAAACAGGTTGGAGGCAGATTAGACACCGCGTAACCCGGCGTCTGATCAGGCTCGAACCTGTTTGCTATTCAGATTAAACAAAATAGTTAAAATTTCTAAAAGTAAATTTCCACAGTGTAGTGAATTGCGTTTGCGTTTAAACTGGAAAGAAAAATGTATTCTCTACTGTATATTGCGCACAATAAATACAGCTATCAATGTCTGAATGTAGGGAATACTCATCCCTTTTAAAGTTTTAGAATGTTCCAATCTAAAAATAACTCTGCCAAGTCAGAAGAAAACATTTTTACCGGGCGCAAGCCGAACGAACTCGGAAAATCTCCGTCGTTGATCGGATGTCAACAAACCGATTTAAAAATCGACTTCTTTCCACCAAATTTATGGGTTTGTAAGCAATGTTGCCTCCATATACATAGCTGATTACTTCTTTTTATATGTTTAGATTACGTATGTGCCTGAATGTTCAGGTTTAAGAAATGCACGATGTTGGCTTACATACTGCCTTTAAAGCAGACTGATATTGATCCAGAATTTGCCGTATTATGGCACACTCTGCTTTACTTTCAACCTGCCTTAAGTGATAACTAAAAACTGAGACCTGGTCAATGGCCAATTGTAGAACTTTCGGAAACATTCTATTGTCACTTTTGTTTCCTTTCTCAAATAAAATCTTCTAAATCACAGTTGAAAGCCATTGCCACTTAAACCAACGACCCCATACCTGCGTCTTTTTACGCCTTTATTAGCTCACCTGGCACGTAGTGCAAAGGTGAGCTATTTTGATTGTGCTGCGTCCGTCGTCGTCGTCCGTCGTCAACAATTTCTTCAAACAACTTCTCCTCCTAGATTAATGTGTGGATTTTTACCAAACTTGGCAGGAATTATCCTTGTATGGTCCTCTTTCAAAGTTGTTAAAATAATTCCGGTCCGTTGCATATCTAGGTCACAGGAGCTAAAAATAGATTTTTTCAATGAAAACTTAAAAAATCTTCTTGTCTGAAACCACAATACCCTGAGCTTAGATATTTGGCACAAAGCATCATCTTTAGGTTCTCTATCAAGATTTTTCAAATTATGTCCCTGGGGTCAAAAATGACCCCGCCCTGGGGGTCGTAATTTTACATAGAGTTATAAAGTGAAATCTTCAAACATCTTTTTCTCTGAAACTAATATGGCCAGAGTTTTGATATTTGGCATGGTGACACTTCTAGAAGCCCTGAACCAATAATGTAAATATGGTTCCGGTCCGTTGGATATCTAGGTCACGGGAGCTAAAAATAGATTTTTTCAATGAAAATTTAAAAAATCTTGTTTTAAACCACAATACCCTGAGCTTAGATATTTGGCACAAAGCATCATCTTTAGGTCCTCTATCAAGATTGTTCAAATTATGTCCCTGGGGTAAAAAATGACCCCGCCCTGGAGGTCGTAATTTTACATAGAGTTATATAGTGAAATCTTCAAACATCTTTTTCTCTGAAACTAATATGGCCAGAGCTTTGATATTTGGCATGGTGACACTTCTAGAAGTCCTGAACCAATATTGTAAATATTGTTCCGGTCCGTTGGATATCTAGGTCACGGGAGCTAAAAATAGATTTTTTCAATGAAAATTTAAAAAATCTTGTTTTAAACCACAATACCCTGAGCTTAGATATTTGGCACAAAGCATCATCTACAGTTCCTCTATCAAGATTGTTCGAATTATGCCCCTTGGGTCAAAACTGCCAAGGCCTTGGGGGTCGTAGTTTTACATAGAGTTATATAGTGAAATCTTCTTCTGAAACTATTATGGCCAGAGTTTTGATATTTAGCATAGTGACACTTTTAGATGTTCTTTACCAATATTGCTGAAATGGATCGGGTCTGTTGCATATCTGGGTCAAATTAGCTAAAAATATATTTTTTTTAATGAAAAGTCTTCCTGTCTGAAACCATCCATGTACAAAATAATTGACAGAACACTTAATTTTCAAGTTCATCAGCAAGATTTTGAAATTATGTCTCTGGGGTAAAAAATGATCCCACCCCAGGGGTCATGTGACCCTTGTGATGGTTTTTCCAGGTGAGCGATATTTAGGCCCGCATGGGCCTCTTGTTTTATTCCCCCACTGAAGAAAATAGTACATTTTTTTTACAGTTATAAATATGTATGATAAGAAATATTTCTATATTCTAGAAGATGGTAGCTTAAAACAGGCTGAAAGTAAAGCAGAATGCGCCTTAAGGCGCATTCTGCTTTACTTTCAACCTGCTTTAAGTGGTCACCTATTTTCAAAACTAGAAACAGGCTATGGGGGTAATGGGTTTAGTTGGATATGAGTTAGTAAATGGGCATTGTCACCGGTGGTGGAATGGTCATTGATGGGGAAATAGGTTTGTTCAGCTTAATTAATTTGTCTGGGTGAGATTGCTGTAGACTATTATATTCTCGCTCCTATGAAATTGTTGCTATTTTAACCCTTCCCCAAAAGAATTGCATTATGAAAGCCATACCTCCACAGGTTGCTACTAAAAGCAGAATGAAAGTAAAGGAGACATCTTCTTAACACATTACCCCATAGCCTGGTTCTAGTTTTGAAGATATGTGACAACATAAAGCAGATTGAAAGTAAAGCAGAATGTGCCTCAAGGCACATTCTGCTTTACTTTCAGCCTGCTTTAAGCTATTATCTGCTAGATTATAGAAAATATTTCTTATGATTTTTATGTGTGACAGTAATAATTGGAACTATTTTCTTCAATAGAGGAATTAATTAAAGGTGTAAAAAGACGTATTAATGGGGTAATGGGTTAAGGCTGTAAGAGAAGTGCTAAGACTGTAATGTTTAGCTCTTTATTGGAGAAAGGGCAAGCATATAGAATACGGCATACAACTAGTTTCCATTCACGTTCCTTCAAAACCGTACGTTCCTTCAAAACTGTACGAGTCAAAATGAAAGTATAGTAAAGTAGAATTATATAAGCTACCATCTGCTGGAATATAGAAAATATTTCTTGTGCTGAATATTCCTGTCTGTATAAAATGGAACTATTTTCTTTAGTGGAGGAATAAATTCAAGGCTTAAAAAAGGTATCTTTATGGGATAATGGGTTAAATTGGAAGCAGGAGTTGTCTTATTTGAAGTTTGCAGGGGTGAATGAGTTGATACTGATCATAGTGTTGAAGGATGGCTATTTGGGGTATTTATGACTTGTCCACGGGTTAAGTGATATGGGGGGTTAGGCATTTGATGTTTAATCATGGCTCTTTTATGTTTCAAAGGTTTTATGTGTGCAAGATAATAAGAGGAAGACTTTGATATCCTTTAGAGTACCCAACACACACTCAGGTTTGGATTAATATACAGCAAATCCTCTCTATTATGACCAATAAAAAGGAGGTTAATTGTATAAAAAAACAGGTGACAGCTGAAGGATCTTTCTGTTTTTAGCTCACCTGAGCTAGCTCAGGGTGAGCTTTTGCAATCCTTGAATGTCAGGCGTTCGTCGTGCGTCGTCAACAATTTTTGTGTTTCCACTCTAGAGGCCACAATATTTATCCAATCTTTCTCAAACTTGCTCAGATTGTATATTACAATAAGAGTTTGAATGAGTTCGATTATGGTTGAAATCAGAATAATAGGTCAGAAGTTATCTACCTTTGAATTGCTGAAAATGCCATATTTAACAGTGTTTACACTCTAGAGGCCACAATATTTATTTAATCTTTCTCAGACTTGCTCAGATTGTATATTACCATAAGAGTTCGGATGAGTTTGATTATGGTTGAAATCGGACTTATAGGTCAGGAGTTATCTACCTTTGAATTGCTGAAAATGCCATATTTAACAGTGTATACACTCTAGAGGCCACAATATTTATTCAATCTTTCTCAGACTTGCTCAGATTGTATATTACCATAAGAGTTCACTAGGTCACTAGGTCAAATCATAGAAAAACCTTGTTAACACTCTAGAGGCTACAAATCTCAATGGATCTTGATGAAACTTGGTCAGAATTTTAGCCTCATTGATATCTAAGTCAAGTTTGAATATGGGTCATGTCCGATCAAAAACTAAGTCACTAGGTCAAATCATATAAAAATCTTGTTTACACTATAGAGGCTACAAATCTCAATGGATCTTGATGAAACTGGTTCAGAATATTTGTCTTATTGATATCTAGGTCAAGGTTGAATATGGGTTATGGCCGGTAAAAAAACTAGGTCATTAGGTCAAATCATAGAAAAACCTCTTTAACACTCTAGAGGCTACAAATCTCATTAGATTTTGATGAAACTTTGTCAGAATGTTTGTCTTATTGATATCTAGGTCAAGTTTGAATATGGATCATGTCAAGTCACAAACTAGGTCATTAGGTCAAATCATAGAAAAACCTTGTTAACACTCTAGAGGCTACAAATCTCATTGGATCTTGATAAAACTTAGGGAAATGTTTGTCTCATTGATATCTAGGTCAAGTTTGAATATGGGTCTTGACCAGTCAAAAACTAGGTCACTATGCCAAATCATAGGAAAATCTTGTTTACACTCTAGAGGTTGATTGTGGGTCAAGTCCAGTCATAATCTAGGTCACTATAGGTCAAGTTTGCCATGGTGTACCAGGTGAGCGATTTAGGGCCATAGTGGCCCTTGTTCTTTAAAGATCTTCTTCTTGGAAACTGCTGGGTCAATTTCATTCAAACTTCATAGGATTGTTCCTTGTAGGGTACTCTCTCAGATTTTTTTGAAATGTAGGTCATCCAATTGAAATTGTGGTTGCCATGGCAACCAATTGAAAAAACTTAAAAAATCTTCTTGTCAAAAACTACTGCTCTGAATTGAAAATAATATTACCCAAATGTGCCATTGGTGACCCTCTATAAGATTTCTTAAAAAACATGGCCGCCAGTGGGTGGGGCAGATTTTCCTTATATGCATGGCTATAGTGAAAACTTTAAAAATCTTCTTGTCTGAAACCTCTGATCCAATTTGAAAATAATATCACACAAATGATCCATGGGTGACCCTCTACCAGATGTCTTAAAATAATTTTGATATCTTAAAAAACATGGCCGCCAGTGGGTGGGGCACGTTTTCCTTATGATACTGTATAGTAAAAACTTTAAAAAATCTTGTTCTGTGAAACTGCTGGTCCTAATTGAAAAGAATTGTACACAAATGATCCATGGGTGACTCGATCTCTACCAGATTTCTTAAAATAATTTTGATATCTTTAAAATCATGGCCGCCAGTGGGTGGGGCTAGTTTTCCTTATATTTCTGTATAGAAATTTTTCAAAAATCTTTTCCTCTGAAACTTTTGGTCTGATTTAAGAAACATTGTTAAAAAAGTAATGATGGGTGACCCTTTGCCAGTTTTCTTCAAAGAATCTTCCTAGTTCAAACAACATGGCTGCCTGTGGGTGGGGGGTTACCGGTGATGGCTTATAGTGGAATTTTATCACAACTGGTCCATTACCATGACCGTAAACATGGGTACCAGGTGAGCGATTTAGGGCAGCATGCTGCTCTTGTTTCTAGTAGACAATAGCCTAAAGCAGTCTGCTTTACTTTCAAGCTGCTTTGAAGAGACTCCCAACCAAATTTAGCATAAAAAATAGTTATTTGTTAATGTATGACAAACACTTATATGAACAAGGAAATATTAGTTTAGGATAAGAAATTCTGTTTAAAAAATGCATTTCAATGAAAAAGATAATTTGGCTACTGAGGAATTTTAGCCCAGGACCAAGCATGAGAGAGCTTCATGTGCAAACGGTTTCAATCGAGTCTAGATATAGATTTACTCCTTCATTCGACGAAGTTGAAAAAGCAGTGGAAAATATCTAAAAAAAGAAAAAACCTAAGAATTGATGACTTTTCTTGAGGATGTTTTTAGACTGATCATATTTGTTTAATGCCAGATGCACGATAATGCTACACAATTGCTTTTATTTGAGTGTTTTCTTTAATTTTGCAAATACACCATCTGGTTGCAAGCCCCTTTAAGTGGTCTTTTGTCTTCAAATTTGAAACAGGCTATGGGGTAATAGGTTAACTAAATAGTTCTGTATAGATAAAATACCTGTCATTGGTAGTTTAAGAACTGGCAGGAACCTCAGAGCTGTTGGAGGACTCTGATCTGTAAATTACTAACAAATAGGCCTGTATGTATGTGTTGACTGGCAGAAAGAATTCATTATGAAGTATATATTGTCCCTGTGGGATGGCTTGTTAGGACAGAGAAGTAATTATCGAGATATTCTAGTCACTGTAGCCAGACAGATATATCAAAACATGGCTGTTTAATTCTGGTGACATTGTGAGAAATCTTGTCATGGGTGCTTTAATCATCATCTATTTACCTGTTAATGCCCTGCCTTCCTCACATAGGACATTTGCTAACAGTTCATATCCATATGGATAAATGTGATACACTATTTTAATATGTTGCTTGAGGCAATACAAAATAAAATGTTAATGCTATAAAAAGCAATGCAATATATCAAATGTGAGAAATAAAAGGCAATACAGTAAATGTATGCAATAAAAGGCAATACAATGTTAAATGTTTGCAATAAAAGGCAATGCAAAATTAAATGTGCATGTAATATAATTCAACGTTCAGTATCATTATAATGCATGCAATTAAATGCAATACAGTTTTGAATGTATTCAACAACAAACAATACTTTATTAAATGTATGCAATAAAGTGCAATACAGTTATTAAAATGAATTTAATAAATTCCAATACAGCATTAAATGTATGCAATAAATGGCAATACAATATCATAGTGTACAAAATATGCAATATAAAATTCTATACAATTTCTCAACAACACAATATTGTAATGTTCAAAGCTAATGTAATACAGCATTGTAATTTAAACACAAATATACTAATATACTAATACAACGAAAATGTATGCAATAAAATGCAAAACAGTTATATATTAGAAAAATGTAAATTGCAATACAGCATCAAATGTATGGAATTAAAGGTGATATGATATTATTGTTTGCTAATGCAATATAATATGATATAATATTATTTTTTAAAAATCAATGCAATATTGTAAAATACAAAGATAATATAACTTAATAATACTTGTAATATACAAATGCAATGTAATGATACATAATAATTACAGAGCTCCAGATAAGATGAGTGATTCAAAAACTAAAATCTTTATTTCTGCATTAAACCCTAAGGTGTTACTACTCATTAGAATCATCTCTTCCAGATGATTCTAATGAGTACTTACATGTACACCATAGGATTTGGTGCTGAAATGAGAGAAAATGCTAGATTTGTTCAGTTTATATACTCCCTCTTATCTGGAGCCCTGAATTATACAAATCAAGTATAACAATATTTTTTATACAATTTCATTTACAATAATTATTATAGAACAGAAATTTGAAATTATGGAGCCTTTGTCTTGTATACAGCAACAGATTATCAATTTTTGTCATTTACAGGGCTCCAGATAAGAGGTAGTTATTTCAACAAATCAAACATTTTCTCACTTATTCAGCACCGAATCCTATGGTGTTACTAGTCATTAGAATCGTCTCTTCGAGATGATTCTAATGAGTAGTGACACCATATGGTTTAATTCTGAAATAAAGATTTTAGTTTTTGAAAAACTACCCTTATCTGGTGCTCTGCATTTAGCACTGTTGGTAGGATTGATTTTTCCAAGCACTGTCATATAACGATAATTAGCCATGAATGTCTTCTCAGAAAGAACAATAATTAACTCTCCAAAGTAAAAGAGTGAAATAAAAATAATCATCAGCTAGAATCCTCTACCAGGGTACACCGTAAACAAACTATTGTTTCATTCACCTCTTAATTTGCATGGTAATAGTGAAATCACCTTTGCAAACACTTTAGATCCTGATGAGAAGCGGCATAACGCTGCGTCTCTTTAGGATCCCAATTGTTTGACACTTTGACCCTGTTTTGAAAAGAAATTTTGAAAAATGATTTTTTAGAACAGCAGCATGCAGACTACAATTATTGCCACAGGCCACACCCCTACCCAGAATGTAAAGATTTAAAAGAAAAACCATTTGTTAAAAAACACTTGTTTACCAAGAATAAGTGAACTGATAATCAAAGATCAATTAGCTCTTTCCATCCTTGATACTTGCTCACTGCTTATATTGACTTTAGCAAAATTAAAACAATATTAAACAAGTGAATTTAAAAATTATAGAATCTGAGTGTCTAGTTATCAATTTGAATCCAGATCAGGCCACACATTTGTGGGGCCTAATCTTGATCTAAACTGTTTGCAAATGTTTTCAGAAATGATATTAGTTTGGAAGCCCAATGTTAGGATAAGAAGACAGATATATTGATGTATAGCTGGGTTGTTGATTGTTTGAGCTAACAGTCTGTTCCTGTATATAATTGATGTATGGCTTACAACCGAGACACAGCAATTATTTCATTTACTTCTCCGAATATGAGACTCTTTTCTTACACTCTATGCAGGCTCATTAGAAGCCAGGCTTCCAATTTGTCCTAGTGGTCAGTAATGAAGGATGTCAAGTCATTACTCGCCATCTGTATAGCTACTATCAACAATTTCTAAAAACGAATGGATATTTGAGGGAATGTAATGGACTTTTCCGTGGACTCTCAGTATAAATGACATTGTTTGGTAGCATCCAGCAGGGAGCGCGGAGTGTAACCATATCCTGCGCACTTGGTTATAATTGGTTGCAGCACTATTACTATTAATGCATATTCAGTTTTAATCCTCTGAACTTCTGACCTCGGTAAAATTAAGCAGGAATTAACAGTTCCGACAGGGCCAAAATCATTTTCTCAGTGTATTTGCGCACATAGTGAAACCATATATAGAAACACAATTACAAACCGTTCTTGTCACTGCAGGATGGTGCCATCAGTGAATCATTCCATCAAGAAGTTTTCACTCAACATGATCACATGCAGATAATATTCAGGGTCTCTGATGAAAGGGTGTTAGCAGAACATTTCTGCAACAAAACAATTCTCCAGTTTTAACTCCACCAATCTTTGTGTTGTCCATATGTATTAGAGTTGTCTCTTGGAGACAAAACTAATGTGTACAGTATTGACTAGCTGTAAGTATAGGGAGTGACAGGCCTGAGAAAACCTTGTTGACCCTGAACACGCTGCTCCATCAGTAGCAATCTGATCAGGGTTTAACCCATTACCCCATAAGCTGTTTCTAATACTAGAGATAAGTTACCACTTAAAGCAGGTTGAAAGTAAAGCAGAATGCGCCATAAGGCGCATTCTGCTTTATTTTCAGCCTGGTTTAAGCTACCAGCTGCTAGAATGCAGAACTTATTTGTAATGTTAAGTATTCTCAACTGTATAAATTGAAACTATTTTCTTCAGTAGATGAATAAATTATAGGCGTAAAAAGGCGTATTTATGGGGGAATGGGTTAAGCTGTTTACCATACAGTTTGCACCTTGTTGAAAAGACTCCTTTCCCAAGACAGGTGACTGCTTGATAATACAAGATTAAAATAATGCAAAAAGATTCTTTTAGTAGGAACTTTTAATGCACTCTTCTTTTGCATTAATCCATTACTCCTATTCCAACTCTAGTTTTGAAAGTAGGTGATCACTTAAAGCAGGTTGAAAGTAAAGCAGTCTACACCTTAATGCGCATTTTGCTTTACTTTCAGCCTGCTTTAAAATACCATCTAGTAGAATATAGAAAATATTTCCTACTGTACATATTCATCACTTTATAAAGTGGAACTATTATCTTCATTGGAGGAATAAATTAAAGGCGTATTTATGGAGTAATGGTCAACCACCTGTATCAAATACTGCCCATGGGTTTTATATTAACCCTTTACTCTTTTTATGCATTTAATTTATTCCTCCAGTAAAGAAAAATAGTTCCAATTTATAGTCATGACTATGTGCCATATAGTTCTCTGTCCTAGCAGATGGTAGCTTAAAGCAGGTTGAAAGTAAAGCAGAATGTTTTAAGTGGTCGCCTGTCTCCAAGACTTGAAATAGGCTATGGAGTAAATTTGTCTGTATCTTCAAGTTAAGGTGTGTTCACATTGCCGATCTGAGTGCCTTGATCGCCCAGACTCGACCGAGTTCGAGCAAAGGCCGACCAAGTATGATTGATGTAGACTGGTCTCGATCGACCAGGACCCCCTAGCAGATGACCGAGTTATAGAGTTTGATTGGGGTGTCAGATCAGAAATGTGAACACGCCTTTAAGCAGGTATCAAAGGGTAAGATTAAGTTTTAAATCTGTTTCTATTTTTTGTCAAAATCCCAATTTGAAATGTTAGAATGGGGGATATGGATTGAAATGAAATTTTGATGTAATCTGTTTTTAATGGGTTTCTTGAATTGAAATGATACTGCAAAGCATATAGTTATGACAAATATAATTGAAATAGTTTTTAAAAAAAAGAAGTTTTCAGTGTTAATGTGAAGTCAGATAATGATATTGCAAGATTTGTTTCATACATGAAATACATTAAATTTTTTGTAAAATTCCCTTTCTTAAGTACATTTATTCTGCATGAAGCAACAATGTGAATTCAGTTTAACCCATTGCACCATAAATATGCATTTTTTTCGCATTTGATTTATTCATCCACTGAAGAAATAAGTTCCACTATATACAGTAATGAATATGCACGATATGAAATATTTCTATATCCTAGCAAATGGTAGCATAAAGCAGGCTGGCAGTAAAGCAGAATACACCTTAAGGTGCATACTGCTTTACTTTCAACCTGCTTAAAGTGGTCACCTACATGTATCTTCAATACTAGAAGCGGGTTATCGGGTTAAGGTTAAGCTTGGCTCATGATCATTCACTTTGGCTTATTTTTTGGTGTTCCAAAATACCCCCAAGCATCCAACTGTTGCTGGGGTCATCGGTATACAATTTGATGGTTGCATTGGAGAATTGGAAAATTGAATTTGTACAGTCATTGTTTCCCAATTAGGCCTATTTCACCGTCACAGGAGCAGAGCCTTGTTTCCTAGCACTGTGCAGCAGGTTGCCATGGCATCAGGGCGTGCAGTTTATGTCAATTTCGACAGGCCCTGTCTGTTTGTGGCTTGGCATTTTGTCTTGCTAATTTAAGAATTAAGATTTTTTACCTCAAACCATGTACCAACAAATATAGTGATAACTGAATACAGCTTGCTTGCTGTACGTTTACTACATTTCTGAAGTTATGAAGAGGAAATGTCTCAATGAGTGCCTCAATGAGAAGACTCAATGTGTAGACCATGATGCACTACAGTTTTGTGAGCTAGACCTTTGACCTTGACCTATAGGGTCAATAAGGTTTTGCGTTAAAGTCTGTTCTTAGCAATTGAACATTTCTTAGGATAAACAAAACAGACTAGCGTTCGCACCCGCATTCAGTGCTCTTGTTTTATGTAGCAATATCAAAATGTTGTCTTGCCCAGTTAGCTTAGGTACAATGTCCTCAGGTGAGCGAAATATTGGCCATGGCACTCTTGTTGATTTGACTGGTTGATTTAACCCTGTTTTGCCTGTCGTGTCACTTAATGAAAATTGTCAAGTTGGCAATGCTTTATCAGGTAGCCAATTTAAACCCATAATTCATGATATTTTTCTCTCAATTCCGTGTAGCTTTGATTTCAAAGCGATAAGAGCACAAGCAGATTGTTTAATTCTTTTGCTCATCTAATTCTGAACAAAATTCAATTTACGTTAAATTCTGTATCCAACTGCCATTTAATAAAACAGCATAATTGGATCTTTAAGACAGTTGCTCAAAGCAGGTTGAAAGTAAAGCAGGTCGATATGTCTAAGGACGTATTCTACTTTACTTTCCCCCTGTTTTAAGTGGTCATCTATCTTCAGTACTTATGAGACAGGCTATGGAGTAAAGGGTTAGTACAGGTTTAACTCATTCCTCCCTGAAACTTTAAATGGACAATTCCAATTTCAAGATAAGTGTAGTTGAATTTTGACTATTTAGGGTTGATTTTAATAATATATTTCAAAATGACAAACAGCGTAGACCCTGATCAGAGGGCTCCTTAAGGAGGCCTACGATCAGGATCTACACTGTTGGCATGTGACAAGTGTTTTCATTATATGTACACTGTTTGTAAGTGATGAGTATACTCGTGGCTAGGGTTGAATGCGTTAACTGCATGTCATTGTTTCTCCAGTAGGGGAATTGACCTGCTGTTGCTGGGGTAATTGTTATTTATTCATATGCATCACGTATGAAAAGAAAATTCTAGTTGGCAGAAGCAGTTAAACAATTCATAAAGATTTTCACAACCTCTGAAAGATGGATAAATAGGTTGGCATGAGAAGGAGTACGGTGACAGAGACAGGTCATGAATGCTAGAAATTGTTTTACTTCCATGCCAATTAGATCTATAGTAATCTTTCTTTACAACAGTCCTCCGAACAACAGTTCCCTCTTTACCATGACCATTGCCACTGTTCCACAGCTGCAATATAGTCTACTTAAAATTGTCCTCTGCTGTTTTTCTCAAATTTATATATTAGATATTTTAACAGAAAAAAACCACAATGAAGAGTGGCAAATAGTTTGAATCCAGATCAGACGCTGCATTATGCGTAGTCTGATCTGGATTCAAGCTGTTTGCAAATGTAAGCAATTGCCCACCCTACAACAACTCCCCCTGAACAATGCACATATTTTTGTCTCCCATTCGGTGTTGTTGTAGAAAGGTTACATAGTGCCAATTGTATGGTTCTTAAATGTATACTGTCTATTATGTGCTTAACCCTTTAGCTCATTTCTAGTTTTCAAGGCAAGATCACTTAAAGTTATGAAACAATTGTATTCATGACTGTATATAGTAGAACTATTTTTCTTCAGTTGAGAATTAAAATGAAGGCATAAATGGGCATATTTATGGAGTAAGTGGTCAAACTTGACTTGATAATGATGACATCAATGGCCACTCAAAGGAATATGAATGTTCAGGCTTATATTATGATAAGATTGCAGTATAACCTATTCCTCCATAGAAGCACCTTTAATTCATTCATCCACTGAAGAAAATACTTCCAATTTATACAGTTATAACATGTACTTAAAGAAATATTTTTTATATCCTAGCAGATTGTAGCTTTAAGCAGGCTGAAAGTAAAGCAGAATGTGCCTTAAGGCACATTCTGCTTTACTTTCAACCTGCTTTATGAAGTGGTGACCTATCTGCAACACTAGAAATATGGGCTGCTTGTTTCTGCATTACTTTTATCATGCATATAACCAGCTTACTACATTTAGATGTATTTGTTCAGTATATTTGGTCTGGTCAGTCTGGACTCAACTGTTTAAAGAGAAGAGGAAGAAGGATTGAAGAAAATCAATGTGCATCTCGCCCTCACAAACACAAAGCTACTACTGGACAATGGGCTGGTAGGGTGATAAAATGTCTTGCCGTCTGCAAGATTTTATTTCTTACTTTGAGGGCATTTTTCTTGGTGGGAATATTCCCTGAACAGCACTGGTCATTATGGGAGGTAATTAGAAACAATGGATTTGCTGTTGCTAGCCAGTAAAGAGGAGAATATTGATATTCTAATACTGCAACTACATGCTTATTTTCCCCACTCTGACTTTGATAATTATCATGGACCATTGGACTTCACATAACCCATTATTCCATATCCTAATTTTAGTTTTGAATATAGGTGACCACTTAAAGCAGGTTGAAAGTAAAGCAGAATGTTCCTTAAGGCACATTCTGCTTTACTTTCAACCTGCTTTAATTAAGGTATCATCTGCGAGAACATAGAACATATTTCTGATGCTACACATTTATGGTTTTATAAATTTGAACTATTTTCTTAATGGAGGAATAAATTAATTGTATAAAGGCGTTAAAAGTGTATTCATGGGGTAATGGGTTAATAAACATTTTGACCCAGTATTCCATAAATATGCCTTCAAATTATTTCTTCACTGAAGAAAATAGTTTCACTTGATTACATTCATGAATATGTAAAACAAGAAATATTTTCTATATGCTAGCAGATGGTAGCTTAGAGCAGACTGAAAACAAATCAGAATGTTCTCAAGGTGCATTCTGCTTGCTTTACTCTCAGCCTACTTTAACTCTGACCTGTTTAAGCTATATACACATTACATTTGTAAACAGTGTAGTCCCAGATCAGAGGGTTTTGGTCACTAAAATGATCTCAAAGGGAATCCAATAACCAACAAGAGTTACTTCAAGTGTTGAAAGAGTTAAGTTACCATCTGCTAGAATATAGAAAATAGTTCCTATGGTGCATATTTACTATTGAATGTATAAATAAGTATTATTTTCTTGAGTGGAATAAATTAAATGCATAAAAAGGCATATTGTGGGGTAATGGGTTATGTGGCATCTGTTGTTTATAGGTTATTTGTAATTACCTATTCTTGTTGCAAAACCGATGTCTTTTCTAGATCCATTTTACTACAGTACAGCCTATTATTTGGCATCTAAGATGTACAAAAAATTGCCATAGAACTACCATTATCATGGAATTGAAAAACTATTCTAAAACTTGAAGTCTTGTAGTTTCTTCTACAGTAGAGCCTCTCTATAACGGCCACTAAATTATGTTAATTATTATTGAGTTTACAACAGGTGACGGCTTAAAGCATGGTGATAGTAAAACAGAAAGCTCCTGTAGGAGCTTTCTGTTTTACTGTCACCTTGCTTTAAGCTGTCACCTGTCTTTTATACAATCAACTTAACTCAACTTTTCAATTAGCCTTCCTTTTAGTGGTCGTTATAAGAGAGGTTTTACTGTAGTTATAGCACAAAAACTTTCATCTGCGTGCTTCATGTTATTTTTGCTCAGGAAACTCACTCTCCAATGGCAACATGTTGGAGGGAGTGACAAATTAGAAAACGTCACATGCTCCATCTTTTTACTTGTTGCCTATGTTCTTGAACTATATTATTTCTTGTGGCGAGGTGAAACCAGCATGTATGTATTAGAAAATTCCAATAAAGCGGGCATTACAGCCACAGGAAATGTGTTGATAAATAAATGGCTACGACTTCCCTTAATTCCTTCCTTAGGCACGCACCTAGTGTACTTAATGCGGGATTTTGCTAAACCGTTTTTAATGCAGATTTTCCTTATTTCCTTTTGTACGTTTTCATGTTATTGTGTTGATTTTGTGATAACATGACTGGGTAAACAGTTTGGGTCCTGATCAGAGACTGAGTAACTTGACCTCTCATCAGGATACAAACAGTTGGATGTTGTAGCATTATTATACTGATGTAAAGAATTAGCAAACTAATCAACTTTGAGATATTTCATAATGGATGATGGAGGCACTTTTTAAATATGGAAGGCACTTATTTAATTCATGTTCAGAAACAACCATAGATAGCCAAAAAATGGATTTAACCAATAAGCTCATAGCTTGTTTCTAGTTTTGAAGACAGGTGACCACTTCAAGCAGTTTGAGAGTAAAAGCACATTCTGGTTTTTTTTCTACCGGCTTAAAGCTGCCCTTTGCTTAGATATAGAAATTTAGTTCTTAAGCTATACATGTTCATGACTGTATAAAGACGTATCTATGAAGTAAGGGGTTAAATTTGTAGTTGTTGATTTCTACAATAAATCAGTGGATTATAATCTGGTCTGAAGTTTTATTGTTTTCCTGATCAGGATCAGCACGGCCTTAGACCATTATCATACTTTTCTCACCTATAGAAAGATAGATTTAATTAATTACAGAAAAAGCTGGTTGACATAATTAAATTTTCTGCTAACACTTACATGGTCACAGTGGTCACAAGATTGCTTGAATGAAAGGCTACAGAAAGCATTTACAATGTAAACATTTAATAAAAAAAATCAAAATGAAAACGAGAACCTTGGCAGATGTACAGACCTTAGACGTCACTATAAATGGTTTCTACTTAGGAATTGCACAATTTGCTGAAATATTATCACTTAATGGACAAAAAGGATATTGTCTGTATTAACACTTTCAACAGACAAAATTATAATACAGCATTAACAGAGGGTCTTCAGACAAATTACATTTGATGCAATAAGATGAAAGCTCTTTGGCTTCCTTTATAGTGTGTCCAGATAAGAAGGCATTGAACAATTCAGGGCTTCAGATAAGAGAGAGTAATCTGAACAAATCCAGCATTTTCTCACTTATTTAAGCATCAACTGCTATGGTGTTCTACACATTAGAATCACCTCAAAGAGACCATTCTAACGAGTAGTGACACCATAGGTTTTAATGCAGAAAGTCAGATTTTAATTTGTGAAATACTTCCCTTATCTAGAGCCCCATGGATAGAGCTGCAGATAAAAGGGACTTGGACTCGACAATTCTTACATTTTCTTCATTATACTTCCACAAAAACCCTATGTTGGGACCTCTCATATGAACCATCCTGAAGAGGCGATTCTAATGAGAATATAATATATGGGATCTTGTAATCGGAAAGATTTTTAATTTTGAAAAGCTCCCTGTATTTGTAGCTATGGTGATTGTTTACTGGAAGTGCTGTCGTTGTCATGAACAGAATATTTAATCTAGCAGTGTGATTAGTGGAAGTTTTGCAAAGAGAAAAGAATGTCTTATATAGCCTTTACTCAGTTTGCATGGGAATAAATCTTGGCTGACAGAGAGGAGAAAATGTCATTAGACTAGTGTAATGTGGGGATTAAGTTGCTGATAACATTGGACTTGATCACGCTACCCTAGACACACATTATAGAGTCACTGCTGAATGTGCAAGTCTGCCTCAACATTGACACACCCCTAGGCAAAATAAAAAAGTACCTGTGTTTCCGGTAACCCGACCGATCCTAGCTTTTTCCCCCGACCCTAAACTTTTTTTTCACTTTTCGAAAAATGTGTTGGCAAATGTCGGTCATTTTTTTTGAGGAGCGTAAAATTGTATAATATTATATTCTCCGTTAAATTGTTTACAAAGCTAATTTATAGACATTTAAGTGTTTAAAAATTGATTTTTAAATAAGATCTAGCAAATATCGAAGTGAAATTTGCTCTAAATCTGTCATAAAGTAGCTTCTTTGAAGATGTGATATGCTAGTTAGTTAACCATAAACACATTCAACATGCAGCCGGCACATATCAATGACACTTTTAACATGCATGTATACAATACATTTCCAAACATCATTCATTTGTCATATATGTCACTACTTTTCCGTCTTGGTATATAGATATTATTAACAATCATACTGGTTTAGATTTTAAGTTAATTTTGGTAAAGGGACCTTCATGGCATACATGTGCAAGAGGTTAATTGCAGGTCTATATGACCTTGATCTCTGGCATTTATAATGGGTTAGGCTAGAATAAGCAGTGTGTATCTTGTCTGGTGATCAACCTCAGCTCTAAGTGCATCCTTGGCATATTAAATTTTATCAATCACCAGTTCAGGTACCTGTGACAAGACCTTAGATCTTCCCCAACTATTTTCCAGTGATCAAGTCCTTTAACACTTGATTCTTGGCATTCTTGGGAGGAGGAGTTGCCCAATTTGCTAATGTTCATGTCCCTGGCATATATTCACCTTAACTTCTTTGACTTGAAATTTGGTTAGGTCTAGAGTTCAAAGTTACAGTGTATGTGTATTAGCAGAAGTCTTGGAAATGTTCTGGTTTAACCCTTTAAACCCTAGTCCAGCATATTGGCGTCCTTTGCAAACAGTGTCCATGTGAATAGTTCACTTGTCCTATGCAAACAGTGAAGACCCAGATCAGAGGACTCCTTCAGGAGCCTTCTGATCAGGGTCTTAAAAAAAATTCACTGTTTGTCATGATGCCAAACATTGACAAAAACAACCCATAAAAGTCAGAAATGGACTAGACTTAAATGGAAACTGGAAATGTCCATTTCAGTTTCAGGGAGGAAAGAGAGTGTTATAAAAAAGCAGTTTCTTTCTAAACTGTATTTCTGTAAAAAGGTGGTGTATATTTTTAAAAAACTTGTCTGTATTAAGTACAATATTATTTCGTCCAGCTGAGCCTTGGCAACTGTTTTTAGACCCAGAGTTGGTTTTAATTCCGTATTTTCGCCCACCACTGCAATAGAAAGCTTTACATTCCTACTTAAAAGTACAGTGCAAGCAAGCATAGAGCATGATTTATTTTGGCTAATTATTTTACCCACATGTTAATCCCCTTAAAGTGCTAAATTTTCAAATGAACTCATCATAATCTGATAAATGAATTTATATTGACTCTTCGATCGGTTTATTTTTACAACAAAAAATGTTATAAGCTATTGCAAACAGTGAAAGCCCATCTGGAGCTCTCTGATCAGGGGTTACACTGTTTGCAAAGGATATATAGATCTGGTTCCTAGCTGCTTTAATGATTAAGACAAGGTGGTGGCAGCTGATGTTTGTTGGCCTCAATGAAGTTTTATAGGCATCATGGTGCAGAGAATGCTAAATGGCAAAATGTCACTATAATAGTCAGTTAACCCATTACCAGATAAATATGCCATTTTTACACCTTGAATATATTCTTCAGCTGAAACTGAAAGTAAAGCAGAATGAGATTTATGACAAATGAACTCTTTACAGGTACACTGTTTGTAAACTCATTAGGGTTGAATGTACTGAAAATGCACAAGAGCAAAATTCCATATTTTAGTATTGTGACATTTTGAATTAGCGGATGATTTTAAAGCTGAATAACCTATTAGTGCATACGAAATAAACAAAAGAGATATGAATGCCAAAGACCACATTGATTAATAGTTCTAACATGACACATGAATTCGTCTCTATTAACAAAGAACAAGGTCGCCGTGGTTCTTCCTGTACCCACCCTATGGTAAAGTGCAGTTTTAAATGAAAAGTCATGTGGGGTAAAAGGTCTTTTCTTTAATGTTTTGTTACTGATTTGTCTCAGATATAGTTAATCTGACTAATACTAAATGGTTCTATGCCATAATAAATTATTTTGTCACTATTTTTTATTAGCTCAGGGTGAGCTTTTGCAATACTTGAATGTCCGGCGTCCGGCGTTCGTCGTCCGTCGTCAACAATTTTAGTGTTTATACTCTTGAGGCCACAATATTTATCCAATCTTTCTCAAACTTGCTCAGATGGTATATTGCTATAAGAGTTCGGATGAGTTCGATTATGGTTGAAATCTGATGAATAGGTCAAGAGTTATCTACCTTTGAATTGCTGAAAATGCCATATTTAAGGGTGTTTACACTCTAGAGGCCACAATATTTCTCCAATCTTTCTAAAACTTGCCCAGATTGTATATGATCATAAGAGTTCGGATGAGTTCGATTATGGTAGAAATCGGACAAAAAGGTTCAGAGTTATCTACATTTGAACTGCTGATAATGCCATATTTAACAGTGTTTACACTCTAGAGGCCACAATATTTATCCAATCTATCTCAAACTATCTCAGATTGTATATGACTATAAGAGTTAAAATGAGTTTGATTATGGTTGAAATCGGACAAATAGGTCGAGAGTTATTATAGGAATAAACAACATCTTTTTGACGTTCATGACGGTATGACTACATTAGCTTCGCAGGGGGTAAATTTTGTAAACGCCCAAAGGGCGTTTTCAATTTAATTTACCCCGCGAAGCTAATGTAGTCATACCGTCATGAGCGGCAAAAAGATGTTGTTTATTCCTTATATTTATATTTTTATTTTCTGTCATCCATTTAATGTGTAGTTTGACCAGATTTGTTTTCATGTATATGAATATACCATATACCGGCCAAATGGGTTTGATAGATGTAATATCGATGTAATAGCCATTCCAGTTTCTAAATATGGTGTCAAAAGTAGTCCTTACTACATGTACTGTATTTGCATAATAATTTCAGGATTTTTACGCACTAAACTTTCTCGCTGTGCTTTAAGAACGCTCGTAAGAAACTAAAACAAAAATTTCAATCTGAATATCTATTATCAAAGCATATTTTAAACAATTAGGTGGCGCAAGTTTTTATACACGCTTTACACATAGCAACGCGAATAGCAACGCTGAAATGCGACTACACAGTCAGCGTGTACACACACCCGCGGCCATCCGTGGCATATCCGATACACATAGGCTAGTTTCAATATGTCATAAAGGAACATTACGTTACCAATTTAGTAAGTGTGAATGCATTATTTTGCTTTATGTTTGAGCGACTTTCCTATGTAATTCTGGTGAACAAATTGTTTGAACTTGTCAATTTCAAACCCTAATTGGAAGACAACTTGTCTAATCTATAAATAGAACACTCGGAGAAGGGAGAGAACGCGTACAGCTTTAATGACGGAGCGTAATATGATAACCTCCCTTAAAAACAGCATTTAATTTTTTTTTATCGCAATTTGATTTTAATTGAACTGTCTGTGACTTTAAATAGGGGTTTTGAGATACCCGAACGGCTAATCTAAAAGTAGATCCTAACTTGGTCGGTATCTCTCCGCCGTATGGAAGATTTTCTTCGCGGCGGAGACTCCGCCCTCTTTCTAACTGGCTGGAACCGGATTCGATTCGTAGGTTCATCGAGAATTGACCTGCATATTTTTAATACGATTACATAGAGACTTTACAGGTTGAATGTAAATATTTACCTTTGAATTGCTGAAAATGCCATATTTAACAGTGTTTACACTCTAGAGGCCACACATTTTCTCCAATCTTTCTCAAACTTGCTCAGATTGTATATTACCATAAGACTTCAGATGAGTTTAATTATGGTTGAAATCAGATCAATAGATTAAGAGTTATCTAACTTTGAATCGCTGAAAATGATATATTTAACAGTGTTTACACTCCAGAGGCCACAATATCTACTCAAGCTTTCTTAAACTTGCTCAGATTGTATATGACCATACAAGTTCAAAAAAGGGTGATTATGGTTGAACTCGGACAAATAGGTCAAGAGTTATCTACCTTTGAATTGCTGAAAATGCCATATCTAACAGCATTTACACTCTTGCAACTACAGTTTTGAATGGATTTTGAATATACTTGCACACAATGTATATAGCTATAGGTTCTCAAAGGAGTGCAATCATTGTTTAAAACTTTTCATTGTGACAATAGTTATCTGCGCTTGATATACTTTGAAATGCTAGAAAAGGCTTAATTTCAGTATTGTTTAGGGTCTAGTACTATTCTAGAATTATGAGGTTGTATTCCAAAATGGTTTACATGTTATACTGCAAATTTGAATAGATCTAGATGAAAACGGGTGAAACAGAAAGGTAAAGCTATCAGGCTTCAGTACAAAAGGTGAGCGATATCAGGGCCTTCAGGCCCTCTTGTTTTTAGCTCACCTGGCACGTAGTGCCAAGGTGAGCTATTTTGATCGTCCTCTGTCCGTCGTCCGTTCATCCGTCTGTTCGAACGGGCTTACAGAAGCTACCTTATGGGGTCCGTTTGGGTCATTAACCTGGCCAGTTAGTGATTGTGGGGTTGAAAGAGAGTATTGTGGGGTTCAAAATGACGCATGAGGGGTTAGTTTTAGGGTTAGGGTTTATATAGCATCTAACTCCACAACAACCGTCTCCTAAGAACGTCCGTCCATCCGTCCGTACATCCAGGAGGCACATTATGGGGTCATTAACCTGGCAGTTTGGGTCATTAACCTGGCCAGTTAGTGATTGTGGGGTTGAAAGAGAGTATTGTGGGGTTAAAAAAGGTGTTTGTGGGGTTAGTTTTAGGGTTAGGGTTTATATAGCATCTAACCCCACAACACGCTCTCCTAAGACGTTCGTCCGTCGGTTCGTCGTCAAAATTTCTTTAAACGACATCTCCTCCGAAACTACTGGATAGATTTTTACCAAACTTGGCCTGAATGATCCTTATATGGTCCTCTGTCAAAGTTGTTCAAATATTTCCGGTCCGTTGCATATCTAGGTCACAGGAGCTAAAAATAGATATTTTCAATGAAAACTTAAAAAATCTTCTTGTCTGAAACCACAGTACCCTGAGCTTAGATATTTGGCACAAAGAATTGTCTTCAGGTCCTCTATCAAGATTGTTCCAATTATGTCCCTGGGGTAAAAAATGACCACGTTCTGGGGGTCGTAATTTTACAAAGAGTTATGTAGTGAAATCTTCAAACATCTTTACCTCTGAAACTAATATGGTCAGAGCTTTGATATTTGGCATGATGACACTTGTAGAAGCCCTTACCCAATATTGTAAATATGGTTCCGGTCCGTTGCATATCTAGGTCACGGGAGCTAAAAATAGATTTTTTCAATGAAAATTGTGTCTCTGGGGTGAAAAGTGATCCCATACCAGGGGTAATGTGACCCTTGTGTTGGTTTTTCCAGGTGAGTGATATTTAGGCCCGCATGGGCCTCTTGTTCTTATATATGACGTACTGATATTGGTTTCATGTAATAGCCATACAAGGGAAGTAATTCGGTCAAAAGCTGCACCCAAAGAGGAAATCAGTCTGAAACATTTGCTTGCATTTCTTATGATTTTTAGCTCACCTGAGCCAAAGGCTCAAGGTGAGCTATTGGGATGGCCCTGTGTCCGTCGCCGTGCGTCGTCGTTAACAATTGCTTCAAATGACATCTCCTATACCTCTTGACAGATTTCAACCAAACTTTACAGGAATGTTCCTTGGGTCAAGCTCTTTCAAATTTGTTCAAAGAATTAAAAACAATGTCGAACTCTGGTTGCCATGGCAACCAAAGTGAAAAAATAAGGAAATCTTAAAAAATCTTCTTGTCTGAAACTACAAGGGCCAGAGCTTAGATATTTGGCACATAGCATCATCTACCGGTCCTTTATCAAGTTTGTTCAAATTATGCCCCTGGGGTCAAAATTGGCCCCGCCCCAGGGTTCACAGTTTTACATAGAGTTTTATAGTGAAATTTTCAAACGTCTTCCTCTCTGAAACTAATATGGCCAGAGCTTTGATATTTGGCATGGTGACACTTCTAGATGTGCTTTACCTATTTTGTTCAAATGGTTCTGGTCGGTTGCATATCTAGGTCACAGGAGCTAAACATAGATTTTTTTCAATGAAAACTTAAAAAATCTTCTTGTCAAAAACTACAAGGGCCAGAGCTTAGATATTTGGCACATAGCATCCCCTATAGGTCCTCTATCAAGTTTGTTCAAATTATGCCCCATGGGGTCAAAATTGGCTCCGCCCAGAGGGTCACAGTTTTACATAGAGTTATATAGTGAAATTTTCAAATGTCTTCTCCTCTGAAACTAATATGGCCAGAGCTTTGATATTTGGCATGGTGACACTTCTAGATGTGCTTTACCTATTTTGTTCAAATGGTTCCAGTCTGTTGCATATCTAGGTCACAGGAGCTAAACATATATTTTTTCAATGGAAAAATCTTCTTGTCTATACAACCCTAGTACCCTGATCTAAGATATTTGGCACATAGCATCATCTACAGATCCTATATCAAGATTGTTCAAATTTAATTATGCCCTTCGGGTAAAAAATGACTCCTCCTGGACATAAATCATTATCTCCATTTTGTCAGCTATTCTCAGGTGAGCGAAATATGCCCCATGGGGCTCTTGTTTAAAGTTAGTCATGTTAGAATCGAAATAAATGATGTTTTACGGTTGTTAAACGGTATTCTACACTGGTTTGTGGTTGTGATGTGCAGGAATTGACCACTCAGGCCTTCAGCCTGAGTGGTCAATTCCTGTGCATCAAATCCCAACCGTTGTGGAATACTGTTTAACAAGGGCAGAACATTGATTATTTCTTAACTATCCAAGTGAAAGACTTGTTTATAGATTGAACGAAATAAACAATAATTAATCTTGTTTCCTAGCAACCTTTAAAATTAAAATATATTTCAAAATGAAATCAACCCTGACAGTGCAGAGAACAAGCCCTTGCAAACAGTGAATACCCAGATCAGAGGGTTCATTCAGGAGCCCTATAGTTATCTGAGTCTGCACTGTTTAATCTGTTACTGTTTTAAATATTTAGGACCCAACTCTCAGGAGTAAATACAAAATGGTAATCAGAAAATGGAAGAATCCTAGGGCTCCAGATAAGAGTAAATTAAACAAATCAAATATTTTCTCACTTACCGGTTTTACAGCACCAAAACCTATGGTGTTAATACTCATCAGAATTGTCTCGAAGAGAGGATTCTAATGAGTAATGACACCATAGGGTTTAATGTAGGAAAAAAGATGTTAGTTTTTGCAATTTTATCTGGAGCTCTGAATCCATTAGCAAATTGAGTAGTATAAGGGTTAAAGAGACGAAACCTGTTTTGAATTATGATGTTGAAAATGAATATAGAAGTTTACTATCTGTATGAGATGGTATCATCAAATTTACTTGAAACAGATCAATTAGATTTTAGATAGTGTGCAACTTTAATCAAAATAAATGACAAAACAGAATCTTGATTCTACCACATATTCTATATTAAAATCTTGTTTCTTGTATGCCATGGATACACAATACAGTCACACAACCATTTACGAGAGATGAAATTGTTGTGGGTTTTTTAGCTCACCTGAGCTAGCTCAGGGTGAGCTTTTGCAATCCTTGAATGTCCGTCGTGCGTCGTGCGTCGTCAACAATTTTAGTGTTTACACTCTAGAGGCCACAATATTTATCCAATCTCTCTCAAACTTGCTCAGATAGTATATTGCCATAAGTGGACAAATAGGTCATGAGTTATCTACCTTTGAACTGCTGAAAATGCCATATTTAACAGTGTTTACACTCTAGAGGCCACAGTATTTATCCAATCTTTTTAAAACTTGCCCAGATTGTATATGACCATAAGATTTCGAGGAAGTTCGATTTTGGTTGAAATCCGAAAAATAGGTCATGAGTTATCTACCTTTGAATTGCTGAAAATGCCATATTTAACGGTGTTTACACTCTAGAGGCCACAGTATTTATCCAATCTTTCTAAAACTTGCCCAGATTGTATATGACCATAAGAGTTCGGATAAGTTAAATTGTGGTTAAAATCGGACAAATAGATCGAGAGTTATTTACCTTTGAATTGCTGAAAATGCCATATTTAACAGTGTTTACACTCTCGAGGTCACAATTTTTATCCAATTTATCTCAATCCTGCTCAGATTGTAAATGACTATAAGAGTTCAAATGAGTTTGATTATGGTTGAAATTGGACAAATAGATCAAGTGTTATCTACCTTTGAATTGCTGAAAATGCCATATTTTACAGCGTTTACACTCTTGCAACTACAGTTTTCAATGGATTTTGATTATACTTGTACACAAAGTATATAGCTATACGTTCTCGAAGGAGTGCAACTATTGTTGAAATCTAATCATTATGGCAATAGTAACCTGCCCTTGATATACTTTGAAATGCTAGAAAAAGGCTTCATTTCAGTATTGTTTAGGCTCTAGTTATCTGCCTTTGATGTACTCTACTATACTACTTAATTACGAGTAACTTACGAGTCCGCAGGCCATCGGTTCTCCCTCGGAGAGTTTCGGCCCATATTGGCGACGGTTCTTGGTAGTCGACAAATTTGAATGGATTTAGAATAAAATTCAAAGGTAAGTCTATCAGGCTTCATTACAAATGGTGAGCGATATCAGGGCCTTCAGGCCCTCTTGTCTAAATTGTTTTTTTGTACATTTTTCACATACAGTAGGTTTTAAGTAGACATCATTTCAGTCTGGTAAGGGTAAGCCCCAGCAGGTCTACCATACTCCCCAACTATTGCATAATATTTGACCTCAGTGATTGACCAACAGAACTGGTGGTGTCAGCTGAACATGTTGTCTGCTAAAGTTTAGAAATGGTTCAGTCTGCTTCATACTTAGAGAAACAGGATCTGGAAGTGATCCACTGACAGTTATGTAATTATGTCTTATGCCATATTTATACATATGTTTAATATTGGTTTTGTCAGAGTTATCTGTATGTCTTGTCATTTTTTCTTGTCCAGGATTCAACCCTTTCCCCCCATAAATACTGACGTTGTTAACCCATTACCCCATAAATGTGCATTTTTATGCCTTTGATTTATTCCTCTACTTAAGAAAATAATTCCACTTTAAACAGTCATGAAAATGTAAGATGCGAAATAAGTTTCTATATCCTAGTAGATGGTAGCTTAAAGCAGTTTGAAAGTAAAGCGAAGTGTGCATTAAGACGCATTCTGCTTTACTTTCAACCTGCTTTAGGTGGCCACCTATTTTCAAAACTAGAAACAGGCTATGGGGTAATGGGTAAAATGAAATTGCCTATTTGGAAAGAGCCTAATGAGAGGAAGTGCCATAACTCTGACATCATTGTTTTTTGAGTTATTTCTCTTTGTGATATTTTCTTGTCAAGAAGACAACTTCAGTTCTACTGATGCTATTTATTGAAATTTTATGTATGGAAAGAAACTGATGAGAGAAAATGCCATGCACAAGGGCGGCAATATTTTGTTTTTCCCCTTTGTCATATTTTATTGTCGGGAAAATAATTCCAGTTCTGCTGACGCTAGTGAAATAATTATCATTTACCGGAAATGGAAATAGCTTGATAAGAGGATGTGTTATGGATAGGGTCATAAGCTTGGCAACAAAATTCACTTTTGTCATGTTTTCTTGTCTGGAAGATAACTCCATTTATATATTAAAATGTTGTCTTGCATTGCCCAGTCAACTTAGGTACAAACTTCAATGTCCTCAGGTGAGCGAATTTAGGGCCATGGCCCTCTTGTTTATGCCCCCAACATAGACAGATGCGAATGCATATAGTAATCGTCCTGTCCCTCCGCCTGTGCGTCCGTCCGTCCGTAACAAGGTTAAGTAGATTTTACAGTATCGTCTAGCATCAACTGACTGCAATGCTTTGATAATTATAAAGTTGTTGTCTTGGACCATTGACTATTCACCAATATCACCAAACTTTGATTTTGACCTTGACCTAAATTGAACTTAGAATAATTCAAATGGGCTCTTTCTCAGTTAACTAGATTTTACAGTTTTGTCTAGTATCAAGACTGTTTACTACAACAGGGTTTTCCTTTGAGAGTCCCTCGGCATATTTGGGGGTCCCAAATTAATTTAACTTGTAAATGCATTACAATGTTGACAAATAAATTACAAAACCTTTGTAAACTAGTTTAACAGTGCAAATTTATGATTTATCTCTGATGGTATATGAAGCATACCCCACATCAGTATCTACATATCTGAGAATTTGCTGGTTTTGGAGTAAAATGTGGTCAAAGATTTGAGGGTCCTGGGGACTCTTGGGGTTGGACAAATAGGATTCCCAGGTGACAGAATTGCGTCCCAGATGCAGGAAACCTGCGTCCGGGAAAACCCTGCTACAATGCTTTGATACTTATACAGTTATTGCCTTGGACCATTACCAACTCACCAATAATACCAAAGCTCAGTTTGACCCTGGCCTTAACCTAAAGTGGACTTAAAAGAAAAAGATTCATAATATATTGTCAAGGATGATACCGGGGTCATAAGCTTTTATTGAATGCGCAGTCTTGTTATCCCTTTCCTCTGCCCTAGTGTCTTTGTATGCCTTTATCTATCCCTCATCATAATCATTTCTCCATAGAAACACCTTTTTACCCCTTCAATTTATTCCTCCACTGAAAAAAATTAAAGACTTAAAAATTGCATATCTATGGAGTAATGGGTTAACATACATTCCAATGTTACCAATGTGGCTCAAATCAAAACTAGATAGAGGAAGAACGGTACTACATGTTTGGAGTGAAAAAATTAAGACATCTTGTTCCATATGAGAACATTTAACCCTTTACCCCATAAATATGCCTTTTTATTATGGTTTCATTTTATTCCTGAAAATAGTTCCACTTTATTAAATTTTGAATATCTGCTGTAAGTCTTATTTTCTATATCCTTGCAGATTGTAGCTTAAAGCAGGCTGAAAGTAAAGCAGAATGTGCCATAAGGCACATTCTGTTTTACTTACAACCTGCTTTAAGCGGTATCATTCTGTCTTCAAAACTAGAGACAGACTATGAAACTGAAGAGCAGATTCCTCCATTCCGGTATCATAGAACTACCTTGTCTTGCCCCTCAACACCCTAGATAGCATCTATTAAGTTTTGTACTATCAGATCAGCTCCATGAGTGACTTTACCTGTGTACATATTACTCTCTCATAGACGTGTCGGGGGTAAAAACACTGGAAACCAATTCATTCAGCAAGTTTTCTTCCCGCTATAGACATCAAAAGCTTTGTGTTGAAAATATATCTTTCATGCTGTGAGTTTTGAAAACAATAATGGTGCCATTGAAAACATTGCCATATCATCTGCACACAAAAACAGAAGAACATAATTTGTCTGATTTATTTCACAGGTAAACTATGGTATGAGTCAGAAGCAGCTTCTTGCACTGTAAAATACAATTTTTACAAAGGTTTTGATTTTATATGATATAGTTAATAATCCTTATATTGCTGAAAATTTTAATTCTCTCAACTGTTTTCTGATATTAACCCTTTACCCCATAGCCTGTTTCTAGTTTTGAAGACAGATAACCACTTAAAGCAGGTTGAAAGTAAAGCAGAATGTGCCAGCTTTCATCTTTAAGCTACCACCAACTAGAAAATAGAAAATATTTCTAATTATTGTATAAATTGGAGCTATTTTCTTCAGTGGAGGAGTAAATGAAAGACGTAAAAAGTCGTATTTATGGAGTAATATACAAATGATACTTCAATACTGCCAATTGTGTTATCTACTGCGCTACCTTAAAACATCATCACAAATATGTGCTGCTTTTATATAGGACTTATCAATGACATATCTGACTCTACCTGCTAAAATATTTCATTTATTCTGACGACTACAGTTTATTACAGATAACCTGTCTTCATCTGATAAAACATCATTATAGCATTTACAAATGTGTGTTTACAGTAATTTAATCCTTTATACTTGTAAGAAATTTCTCCTACCTAAACCACTGTTATGGGACATTCAGGGGCCCGTTTTACGAAACGTGGTACCACGAAAATGATTTTTCCAACTTATCCTGTTTTTAGCTCACCTGTGCGAAGGTGAGCTTTTAGGATCGCTGGATGTCCGTCGTCCGTCGTCTGTCCGTCCACAATTGTTCGTTAACACTCTACCAGGTTCAAATCTTATTGGATCTTGATGAAACTTGGTCACAATGTTTGCCTCAATGAAATCTCAGTCAAGTTCGAATGTGGGTCATGTCCGGTCAAAAACTAGGTCACTAGGTCAAATTATCGAAAAACCTTGTTAACACTCTAGAGGCTACAAATTTCATTGGATCTTCATGAAACTTCATCAATATGATTGCCCCAATGAAATCTAGGACAAGTTCGAATGCGGGTCAGGTCCGGTCAAAACCTGGGTCACTAGGTCAAATCATCGAAAAACCTTGTTAACACTCTAGAGACTACAAATTTCATTGGATCTTCATGAAACTTCATCAAAATGTTTGTCTCAATGAAATCTAGGTCAAGTTCGAATGTGGGTCATGTCCTATCAAAAACTGGGTCACTAGGTCAAATTATCCAAAAACCTTGTTTACACTCTAGAGACTACAAATTTCATTTGATCTTCATGAAACTTCATCAATATGATTGCCTCAATGAAATCTAGGCCAAGTTCGAATGTGGGTCATGTCCGGTCAAAAACTAGGTCACAAGGTCAAATCTTCGAAAAACCTTGTTAACACTCTAGAGACTACAAATTTCATTGGATCTTCATGAAACTTCATCAAAATGTTTGCCTTAATGAAATCTAGGTCAAGTTCGAATGTGGGTCATATCTGGTCAAAAACTAGGTCACTAGGTCAAATTATCGAAAAACCTTGTTAACACTCTAGAGGCTACAAATTTCATTTTATCTTAATGAAACTTCATCAATATGATTGCCTCAATGAAATCTAGGCCAAGTTCGAATGTGGGTCATGTCTGGTAAAAAACTAGGTCACTAGGTCAAATCATCGAAAAACCTCGTTAACACTCTATAGAGACTACAAATTCATTGAATCTTCATGAAACTTGAACAAAATGTTTGTCTCATGGAAATCGAGGTCAAGTTAGAATGAGGGTCATGCCCGGTCAAAAACTAGGTCACACGGTGTACATGGTTACATGGTTACCAGGTGAGCGATTTAGGGCCATAGTGGCCCTTGTTTGACATCCATTTGGAATCACCTTTTCAAGACGATTCCAAAGAGATACAACAAGACATAATTACAGTAAAATTCGGTTATAACGAATTCGAAGGGACTTGAGGATTTACTTCGCTCTAAACATTATTCTCTATATTGATAGTACAAAATTTGTTATAAATTATTACCCTGGTTTGCGACTGAACTTTATATTCAGTGCCATATTGAAATGCGTTGCCATAATACATGTATGGGGTCTAAATCTATATTCATACACTGGTTATTATTTACCTTTTACTACCATTTAATCTTGGAATACAATTTACGATTTATGTCACATCTTCAAGCGAAAAAAAAGAAAACAAATATCGGCAGCGATAAAACTATTTGTTAGCGTATATGCTGTGTAGTCTCTTAAATTTCCAAGATACCAAACATGTAAATACACTAGTGTGTACGGTTTGATAAACACGTGAGCTGTCATATGCTCATTTCACTTGTGTTGTTATTAATATTAAGGAATTATTATTCTGTGTTAATATAATGGACCTCTAAATTTTAGCTCACCTGAGCTAGCTCAGGGTGAGCTTTTGCAATCCTTGAATGTCCGTCGTCCGTCGTCAACAATATTAGTGTTTACACTATAGAGGCCACAATATTTATTCAATCTTTCTCAAACTTGCTCGGATGGTATATTACCATAAGAGTTTGGATGAGTACGATTATGCTTGATATCGGACAAATAGGTCATGAGTTATCTACCTTTGAACTGCTGAAAATGCCATATTTAAAAAAAAAAAAAATTTCAATGGAAACTTACAAAAATCTTCTTGTCTAAAACCCTACTACCCTGATCTTAGATATTTGGCACATAGCATCATCTACAGGTCCTCTTACAAGATTGTTCAAATTATGCCCCTCGGGTAAAAAATGACCCCTTCCTGGACATAAATAATTATCTCCATTTTGTCAGTTATTCTCAGGTGAGCGAAAATGCCCCATGGGGCTCTTGTTATCAATCCTATACATTTTGACAGAAATTGATCCAATTCCAAAAACAATCAACAAATTCACTATTTCAAGAAGATGCATTTGGAGCATATTAAAGATTTGAGAAAAGAAGAGTTTAGCAGAGTGTGTATAGAAATGGTTCAACGAGCAAACATCAGGAAAGTTGAGTTCCATTCTGGGGTTTCTAAGCCCAATCCCATCTAGCGTGAGAGATCAAGTACCTTCTGATTATTTAACCACTCTCAGAGCTTCTGACACCTTGCCAGTAAGAACAGTCAAACCCTTAATAAACGACCACCCAATTAATTAGCATACATAGACAGGTGTTGCTTGATGCATTACTTTCTGCATTATTGTTGTTCTGCATTATGCAGCTATTTCTCTTTATGAAAGACCATATGCCAATCTTTTGTCCAAAGAGCTGTAGGCTGAAAGCAAGTTGATTTAATTGTTTTCTAAAAAAAAGAAAATGATTTGTTTTCCCCAGATTATCTGATCCTTCACAAAGCAATCATGACCCCGTTCTTTAAAGTTCAAAAACTAATATATAAAATCTGCTTTGTTAACACTTTGCTGTGAAGACACGCACTTAATGAAAGAAGTGAAAAATTTCGAAATCTGTTTAAAAGAGAATAAAGGCAATGTTATGATGAAGATATCACATTTTCTTGACATGTTTCCAAGGTGATAAATTGCACTTAAAACAGTACAAGGTAGTTAGAAGTACAGGTGAAAATTCTGTAAATCATTCGCCCTTGAAATCTCAAGAATCTAATTGTAGATAATAGATGCAGAGTGAAAGACAGGTGGCTCAGGTTACTGAACACGCTGAAAGTAATGCAAAAATCTCCAATTAAAACACCATTTTAAGTAGTAACTAGTTAAACTTAAACTAGCTTAAACCTTTACTCCATAAGGATTAACCCGTTTCTAGTTTTGAAAAAACTTGAACATTTAAAGCATGTTGAAAGAAAAGCAAAATGTTCCTTATTGACTTATAATAAGGCATCCTGTGCTTTCTGTCAACCTGCTTTATGCTGTTACCTGTCTTCTAAACTGGAAACAGGTTATGGGTTAACGGCATACACTACAAATTCGTGAGACATCTAGCGGCTTTTAACAAAGGACAAAAAATTAAGCATCTCTACTCAACGAAATCGTGCATATCGGTTACCTCCCGTAGATACTTTCGGTTTCAAACAATCTCCATGTATGGCGTAATATAGATGTTAAATGCATGAAATTGTACTTGATAAATGAAAGTATGTGAAACTTGGCAAATAATCTATCTAATAAGGCTAAGTTGATAACCCAGAACTTCAATCAATTTGAATATAAGCGTGAACCCGAGATCACATAGAAAAAGTCGTCTTGTTATTAAGGCCGTTGGTATATGTATGAAAGTGCCTATAGTTTCAAAAGAAGCATTATAACTAATGCGTTTTTTACCATAGTCTTATTATTCACCCCTATAGCTTTTATTGTGAGAAGTTTCATCAATTTATTTTGGGCAGATTTTGATTGATTGAGTGTTTTCATTGAATTAGAGCCGAAAACAATTAAGAAAAATGCATAAATATCAGGCAAAAAACTATAATCTTTGCATTAATGTTTAGTGAGCATCACTTTTTAGCTCACCTGTGCCAAGGTGAGCTATTGTGATCGCCCTGTGTCCGTCGTCGTCAGTCCGTGCGTCGTCAAACTTTTTCTTTAAAGATCTTCTCCTTGGAAACCACTGGGCCAATTTCTTCAAAACTTCATAGGATTGTTCCTTGTAGGGCACTCTCTCAGATTTCTTCAAATATAGGTCATCCAATTGAATTTGTGGTTGCAATGGCAACCAATTGAAAAAACTTTAAATATCTTCTTGTCAAAAAGGCTATATAGTGAAAACTTTAAAAATCTTCTTGTCTGAAACCGCTGGTCCGATTTGAAAGTAATTTCACACAAATGATTCACGGGTGACCCTCTACCAGATTTCTTAAAACAATTTTGATATCTAAAAAAACATGGCCACAAGTGGATGGGGCATATTTTCCTTATGTTACTGTATAGTATAAACTTTAAAAATCTTCTCCTGTGAAACTACTGGTCCAAATTGAAAATAATTTTACACAAATGTGCCATTGGTGACCCTCTATCAGATTTCTTAAAACAAATTTTACTTGATAAATGAAAGTATGTGAAACTTGGCAAATACTCTATCTAATAAGGCTAAGTTGATAACCCAGAACTTCAATCAATTTGAATATAAGCGTGAACCCGAGATCACATAGAAAAAGTCGTCTTGTTATTAAGGCCGTTGGTTTATGTATGAAAGTGCCTATAGTTTCAAAAGAAGCATTATAACTAATGCGTTTTTTACCATAGTCTTATTATTCACCCCTATAGCTTTTATTGTGAGAAGTTTCATCAATTTATTTCGTGCAGATTTTGATTGATTGAGTGTTTTCATTGAATTAGAGCCGAAAACAATTAAGAAAAATGCATAAATATCAGGCAAAAAACTATAATCTTTGCATTAATGTTTAGTGAGCATCACTTTTTAGCTCACCTGGCACAAAGTGCCAAGGTGAGCTATTGTGATCGCCCTGTGTCCGTCGTCGTCAGTCCGTGCGTCGTCAAACTTTTTCTTTAAAGATCTTCTCCTTGGAAACCACTGGGCCAATTTCTTCAAAACTTCATAGGATTGTTCCTTGTAGGGTACTCTCTCAGATTTCTTCAAATATAGGTCATCCAATTGAATTTGTGGTTGCAATGGCAACCAATTGAAAAAACTTTAAATATCTTCTTGTCAAAAACTACAGGTCCAAATTGAAAATAATTTTACCCAAATGTGCCATTGGTGACCCTTTATCAGATTTCTTAAAATAATTTTTCTATCTTAAAAAACATGGCCGCTAGTGGGTGGGGCAGAATTTCCTTATATGGCTATATAGTGAAAACTTTAAAAATCTTCTTGTCTGAAACCGCTGGTCCGATTTGAAAGTAATTTCACACAAATGATTCACGGGTGACCCTCTACCAGATTTCTTAAAACAATTTTGATATCTAAAAAAACATGGCCACAAGTGGATGGGGCATATTTTCCTTATGTTACTGTATAGTATAAACTTTAAAAATCTTCTCCTGTGAAACTACTTGTCCAAATTGAAAATAATTTTACACAAATGTGCCATTGGTGACCCTCTATCAGATTTCTAAAAACAATTTTCCTATTTTAAAAAACATGGCCGCTAGTGGGTGGGGCAGATTTTCCTTATATGGCTAGTGGTCCAATTTGAAAATAATTTCACACAAATGACCCATCGGTGACCCCCTACTAGATTTCGTAAAATAATTTTGATATCTAAAAAAACATGGCCGCAAGTGGGTGGGGCACATTTTCCTTATGTTACTGTATTAAAGTAAAAACTTTAAAAATCTTCTTCTGTGAAACTGCTCCATGGTCCAAATTGAAAATAATTTTACACATATGAGCCATTTATGACTCTCTACCAGATTTCTCAAAATCACATTGTTATCTTTAAAATCATGGCCGCCAGTGGATGGGGGCAGATTTTCCTTATATTTCTGTATAGAAAATCTTTAAAAATCTTTTTCTCTGAAACTATTGGTCTGATTTAAGAATATTTTTACACAAATAATGATTCATGGGTGACCCATTGCCAGTTTTCTTCAAATAATCTTCCTAGCTCATAGCAGCCAGAGGGATGGGATGAATTTACCAATAATGGCTTATAGTGAAAACTTTACCATTACTGGTTCATTACCGTGACCGTAACCATGGGTACCAGGTGAGCGATTTAGGGCCGCATGCAGCTCTTGTTAACTGTTTTAATGTTTGTTCGTGCCAATTATTACTCTACATCATTTTAGAAAGGCAAAATAATGCGTGCCGACTCTTTGCCGAGTATGGCTACAATATACATTTCAAATACCCATAGACAAAAAAATACCATTATAACCTATGTTTATCTTTTTTGCCATGGTACTTAGATATGTTTGAAGAACCTATACTGAAAATTTCATAAAGATATTTCTGGAATTTTATTTGGTCACGAATGTCTTTAATGGGTTAAGTATTTCATACTGTAGGTAGCTTAATGCAAAATAAAAGCAAAGCGGAAAGCTTTAATAGGTTTTCTGCTCTACCTTTGTCCTTCATTAAGCAGTCATCTTTCGTAAGCTGTCTTATGTCATCAGCACCACCTATGGTTCTTAAATACATTATAGGTTGAATTTAATGCCTCCTGAATTTGGTTGCATTGTCTGTTTGTTTGTATGTGTGGACCTTAACATTGGCTTTAACTTTTGAACTACTAGACATATTGCTTCCATAGTATGTCTGTTTTGAAAGGAAATATTGGAAAAGTTTATTTTTAGAACAGTAGCAAACAACAGTTATTGCAGACGACAATTTTACTTGGCATTCAAAGAGTTAAGAGTGAAAGCTGAACATACATTGCACTGTACTCTATTACAACCACTAAAAAGAATGCTTATTGATTTTAGTTAATACAGATGACAGCTTTAAAAAAGGTGACAGTAAAACAGAAAGCTCCTTTAGGAGCTTTCTGTTTTACAGTCACCTTGCTTTAAGCAGTCATATGTCTGATAAGCCTAATAAGTAACACAATTTAGTGTACTTGAGAGGTTTTACTGTATATGAAAGTTTTATATGATGTTTTATCATGGTACAGTCTGTATTAGAGTGTAATAAAGAGAGGTATAGTAGTAAACATTACAGCATGAGGATTGTTCATCACTACAGGGGGTCTGTATTAGAGTGTAATAAAGAGAGGTATAGTAGTAAACATTACAGCATGAGGATTGTTCATCACTACAGGGGGTCTGTATCAGCATGTGTTATTGTTATAGAAATGGGCTTCAAATCTACCCATCCATCATTGTAAGTATGCCACAAACATATGTTAGTTATCCACAAGTTTGTTGAAGCAAAAAAAGGCAAACAAAATTGATCATACAGATATATGATGTTATAATAGATAGTGCAGTTCACTGGTTTCCTCATTATGAACGTGCATAGCAGAGAACAAAGTGGCGCCCTCATATAACATTCTCTTGCATTCATGCTGCGCTTCTTTAATAGACTGCCATGTGAGATAATGCATTTGAAAACTGTTTGCATCCAGATCAGATGTTTGAATATCCTGGTGTCTGATCTCAGCCTCCATACTGTTGACACACTTTTAAGGTGTAACTATAGTTTCAAAAGACAATGCAGCAGGTATGAAACACTGACAAGTGATGATTTGGTGAAACAGTAAATGTTTGATCATCTTAAAGGATTGTTATGCAGATAGAGATGCTTTTGATAACTTGCACAATGAAATATGTATGATGGAAAAACATAGGTAAATTGTAGCCTATATTAAGGGCATGCAGAAATGTCAACAAGTATGCTGATAACCTGAAAACCATATGTGTGGGCGGTTAACTACACGGCAATTATGTATCTAAATTAATAATATTTTGAAAAAGAACTTTATTAACTATGTATATGTTACTAATTACCATAATTATTTAACCCTTTCCCCATAAATACGCCTTTTTACGCTTAAAAATATTCTTCTACTGAAGAAAATAGTTCCAATTTATACTGTCACAAATAAAAATTATAAGAAATGTTTTCTATATTCTAGCAGATTATAGCTTAAAGCAGGCTTTACTTTTAACCTGCTTTTAGTGATTACCTGTCTTAAAAACTTGAAACAGGCTATGGGGTAAAGGATCCCATTACTCCATAAATATGTCTTTTTATGTGACTAATTACAGTCAAAACTCGATAGCTCAAACTCACTTAAATCAACCATACTAGTATTTTATCAGATGAATTGTGATAATTCAATCTTGCTTAAGTGGTACATACCTGTATTTCAAAGTTAAAACGTAGCTAAGCTAAATGTTGGAACTAACGCTAAGTAAAGTATATAGTCTTCCCCCGAGAAGTCTTGATCATAATTTATCAAACACAGAAGGCATTTATCCAGATGGCAGCTTAAAGCATGCTGAAAGTAAAATGATTGCTTTATTTTCAACTTTCTGTAACTCAATGACGTCTGAAGCATCGAATGAGCAATTTAAGTCTAGTCTATTTCTGACTAATTTGGGTTATTTACTGCAATTTATTACCTAAATGACAAACACTGTAGACTGTGATCAGAGGGCTCCTCACTGTTTGCATAAGATAATGATATTCTTCGAATGTACTAGTGCTCAATGGGTTGGACAGCTTTTAGCTCAACTGGCAAAGGTGAGCTATTAGGATCGCTTGATTGTCCGTTGTCTGTATGTCTGTGCATTCACATTTGGTTCGTTAACACTCTAGCAGCTACAAATTTCATTTGATCTTCATGAAACCCCATGACAATGTTTGTCTTGAAGAACGCTAGATGGAGTTTGAAGTTGGGTTGTGTTCGGTCAAAAACTTGATCACTAGGTCAAATCATAGAAAAGTCTTGTTAACACTCTAGAAGCTTCAAATCTCACTTTGGATATTCATGAAACATGGTCAGAATGTTTTCTCATTGATATCTAGGTCAAGTTTGAATGTTGGTCATGTCCATTAAAAAACTAGGTCATTAGGTCAAATCATAGAACTCTAGCGGCTACAAATCTCATTGGATTTTAATGCAACATGGTCAGAATGTTTGTCTCATTTATATCTAGGTCGTGTGCATCTTAACCCTAGACACCATCGCTTGTTTCTAGTTTTAAAGACAGGCGACGACTTAAAGCAGGTTGAAAGTAAAGCTGAATGCACCCCAAAGCTACCATTTGCATGGATTTAGAAAATATTTCTTATGTTGCATAATTATAATGGTTAAATAAAGGGGAGCTATTTTCTGCAGTGGAGGAATAAATCAAAGGAGTTAAAATGTGTATTCAAGGGGTTTGATGGTCACTCAACACAAGTTTACTGTTTTCTGCAAATTTGATTGAAACCTTTCTGCATCTTAAGTTAATAGAGAATTGCTGCAAATTGGCATTGGGCCTGTTCTAGGGGCATTAAGACTTAATGGTGCACACATTCACATTATAATGATTGTCTATCAGTCATGCAGAATGGTCCACAGGTGTCGTAAATGATCAAGTTATTGTTTAAAACCTGTTATAACTAATGATTGGTACCCCCTTTAGGTAAAAATTAGATTGTACCAAAATTAGATTGCAACAGCCTCTTAACCCACTGAACCCTAAAAAGAAGTTTGCTTGTTTTGTAGAAACAGGGTGGAGCACAGTAAAGTCCTAATATGCACTACTCAACAGCACTAAGTCTTATATGTGTTGTATGAATTATAACAACAACCTTAGATAGCCAAGTGGACTAGACTTTATGTGAAACTGGAATTCTTCATTTGACGCTTCAGGGATCAAAATAAAACCTTTAAATAATTATGGAAAACAAATTTTTCCTGACATTTGCAAATAGTTAAGATCCAGATCAGATGCTGAGAAACTCAAGAGATGATAGGAATCCAAACTGTTTCTCACTCTAGACAAATATATCCGGTATCACTGATAAGCAGAGCTCCAGATAAGGGGAGTATTTTAAAAACTAAAATGTTTATTTCTGAATTAAAACCTATGGTGTTACTACTCATTAGAATCATCTCTTCGAGACAATTCTAATGAGAAGTTACACCATAGGATTTGGGCTACAATATGTGAGAAAATGTTGGATTTGTTCTGTTTACTCTCTCTTATCTGGAGCCCTCAGGTATATCATATTGGGCTCAAAGTTTCATAAAAGCAGATGGTGGTTATTTTCTAACAGCTGATATTTATTTAAGGTTTAAAGGGTTAAAAATATTATCTATTTAACTTACAATATGTGTGCCTATGGATTGTGCTATTTTAGTGTATTAATAACTGAGCCAGCTTGATTATGAAAATTGCATGTGCAGAGAAATCTTGTGGAGAATCTTAATGGGAGACTGCATGTTTACTTATATGCAATATGACATGCTTTACAGTAAAACTAATGAGTTTGTTATTTGCAAGCTTATGTCAGCCTTCAGACAAGTTATCGTAATCCATCCAGAGATTAGTTTTAATAGACAATACCTAACTCTTTGCACGCTAATGGCTAATTCTTGATAACCTTTGCATACAGTTTGGATTATGATGAAATTGTGAGTATAACTAAGGGTCTCATCAGAATCCAAACTATTGGACACATACTAGCTCTTTGAAAAGAAATTATAGAAAATTCAAATTTTAGAATAGTAGCAGATAATGATCATTGCGAACATAAATTATTTTACTTAGTGCCAGGGCTCCAGATAAGAGGGAGTAAACTGCACAAATCCAACATTTTCTCACTTATTTTAGGACCAAATCCTATGATGTTACTACTCATTAGAATTGTCTCTTTGAGACGATTCTAATGAGTAGTGACACCATAGGGTTTAAAGCAGAAATAAAGATTTTAGTTTTTGAAATACTCCCCTTATGTGGAGCTCTGCTTAGTGCTCAAAGAGCTTATATTTTGAAGTTATATAGACTATTCATGATATTTCCGGTGGCCATAATAATTGAGTATAAATTTCTTTTGAATCTGTTAATTAATTTCTGGTAATTTGAGAAGAGGAAGGATAAACTGTGGTATTAGCCAGTGGCTTACATAGCATCATTCCCTGTTGTTACTGTGATGACGAGGGATAAGACTTGACCTACCGCAGTTCATCTCATCATGTCTTCAGGATGAAAAAAAAAAAAATCAGGGATTAAGAATAAAGGGATTAATTAAAGAATTGATTAAAGCAACATTGCAGCAGATTCCTACAATGTTTTCTAAGTAAATAGTTAAACATTTAAACTTGTGATGAGCAGCAAGTTAATCAGTAATCAGAACAATCTTTTAAGTTATTAAAAAGAAAGGTAGGATGGGAGTAATTTAAGTTGTGTTAATGTTTAACCCATAGCCTACTCTAGTTTTGAAGACATATGACTACTTAAAACAGGTTGAAAGTAAAGCAGAATTAATGTGCCTGTAGGCCCATTCTGCTATACTTTCAGCCTGCTTTAAGCTACCATCCACTAGAATATAGAAAATCTTTCTTATGATACATGTTCATGACTGTATAGAGTAGAGGAATAAAACAAAGGGGTAAAAAAGCATATTTATGGGGTAATGGGCGAACCATTTCTGCCGTTTTGAAGACAGATGGTCATGTGGGGTTAACAAGTTAATGATGTGTGCTTGATGGGTGGGGGATAAAGTTATTGTCTGGCAAAAAAAGAATTATGAAAAAACTAAAATCCTTTGATAGATGATATGCGTTGTTTGTATGTTGACTGGGATGAGTCTCTTGTGAGTATGGGAGCTTTGATGGGAAATGATGCGATGAGAAGCGCTATATTGATGAGTATTTCCCCAGTCTTAACAATGCAACAGGGTGCCACTCATTAGTTCTGCGAAACAAACAGTTTGAATCCTAATGAAATTAAGCGTCCAAACTGTTTGCAAAGGTAATCATGGAAGATTGAAAGAAAATTTTGAAATAGTCTAATTTTATAAGATATAAGCAGATACCAGTTGTGGCAGAGGAGGTATAGTATGTAGCATTTAAAGAGGTAAGAAAACTACTGCAGTGTTACAGGAGGAGGGGTAGTAGAGTGTGTCTAGAGGATCAAAGACAGTTATACATTGGACACATTTCATTAGGTGTGCACGCAGAGATTGGAATGAACAAACACACAAATAATTTACATATCAATTTAGGGAGGATGAATGTACAGGAAGATAGAAATGTTTCCACCATATCAAACATATATAGCCACCTCAGTATTTCCACCATATCAAACATATATAGCCACCTCAGTATTTAAGAAGCCTGGTTAAACCATTACCACATAAGTTTCCCTTTTTATGCATTTAATTAATTAATAGTTAATGGTAGATTTTAGTTGAAAGTAAAGCAAAGTAAGTTCCAAAGGAGCATTCTGCTTTACTTTAAACCCACCTTAAGCAAGCCTTTGTCTTTAACCCTTAGCCCGCCAAATAAATTGTCGTCTGCTATATTTCTCGTCTGCTTCAAGTTTCAAAGTGCTTCAAAGTTGCTCAAAATTGCTGAAAATGTTGTCCGAGTGTCAAACAGTTTGGATCCAGATGAGACGCGGAGTTACTCGACGTCTCATCCGGATCCAAGCTGTTTGCATATGAAGCTATAGTCGTGAGTGGCAGGCTAAGGGTTAATAATGAAAAAAAGATATGTTAGTGTTAAAGATTTGGTTAGAAGTCTAGCTAATAGATAAGGGATTAACCCACAACCCCATAGCCTATTTCTAATATTTAAGATAAGTAACCACTTAAAGCAGCTTGAGAGTAAAGCAGAATGCACATTAAGGCGCATTCTGCTTTATTTTCATCCTGCTTTAAGCTATCATCTGCTTGGAAATAGAAATAATCCCTAACGTTAAGTATTCACAACTTTATAAATTGGAATTATTTTCTTCATTTGATGGATAAATTAAAGCCATAAAAAGGCATATTTATGGGGTAATGGTTTAAAGAGTATTTCGAGGTGCTTGATGCTTGTGTTTGCTTCAAACTCTTATTTTGTGACCTGTCTCTTTCAGATGATCCTACTGAGTAGTTGCAATATAGGTATGCATGGTGGAAGTACTATAAAGAGTAAAATGTTGGAAATGTTAAGAATAATTATTCACTATTATCTGAATCCCTTGAATAAGCTAGCTTAAACAACCATTTAGTTTTGGATATTGCAATTAGATAGAGTCAGTTCCAAGATTGTGTAATCAATTATATCAAAATTGCATAATCAATTAGTTCCAAATTGCCTAATCAGTGAATAAGTGTGTTATTTATGCATCAAATTATGTCATATTTATTCATATAGCTGGAAGCTATTCACTTTAAATCATGAGTGCAGATTCAAACTTTACATTGTGTTACAGTATAATTAAATTTGTTTCTTGCCTCTTAAGCTATTGTTGAAGTAACACATATCTCTTAAATATCTATTACCCCATGCATAGCCTGTTTCTAGTTTTAAAGACAGGTGACCCCATAAAGCAGGCTGAAAATGAAGCAGAATGCACCATAAATAAATACACCTAATTTAATTCTCCATTTAGGAAAATAGTTTCACTTTATACAGTCATAAATATGCTCCATAAGAAATATTTCCTATCCCATTACCCAATAAATATGCCTTTTTATGCCTTTAATTTATTCTTCTGCTGCATACAATAGTTCCACAAAAAGTCATGAATCTGTACCATAAGAAATATTTGCTATATCCTAGTAGATGGTAGCTATAAGCAGGTTGAAAGTAAACAGAATGCACATTAAGGCACATCTGCTTTACTCTCAACCTGCTTTAAATGGCCCCCTGTCGTCAAAACCAGAAACAGGCTATTTGGTAAAGGGTAAATTCAAGCAGATGATTACTGCCCCTTGGAAATGAATACGGTCAAACCATGGGTTAAACAAGGTAAACATGGTTTTCATAACATGGTTGACCACAACATAACCATTATAATCCATAAACAACCGTGTTTCATACTGTGGTTTATTGTCACCTCTGATAAATATGGTTGACCATGATCCTAAAACTATTGTTAATCTTGACTCAAAGCCATAAAAAATACCATGATTAACCATGTTTCAGAGTCCACATGATTTTTTGCTGTCCTTGTACCATGGTCAACAATTTTTGACTGATATTAAGACCATGACTGATATTAAGACCAGGATTAGCGATTGAAGTCTTTTGTATTACCATGGTCAAACATGATTCATAGTCAACTTTAATGCAGCCTTGTGGCCATTTATAAGCAATTTTTGTTCAGATTGACAATACCTAACTCTTTGCACGCTAATGGCATATTCTTGATAACCTTTGAATTCGATTCTGATCATGATCTCATCAGAATCAAAACTATTGAACACCATTTGAACAGAAATTATATGCAACTTTGATAAAACTGTGTTTAACTGTTTAAGACTGATCTTCTTGTTTCATGGTTTGGAAAAAATTGTCATTTACCAAAGTCAGACCATAGACCATCAGAGTCAAAGTCATAATAAACAAGATTCTAAGTATGAACATACAAGAAAGATAACCATTTTTGACTATGTTTAACCATGGTCAAACTTGATTCCAGGTTCACATTTCAGAGGGGTAAAAAAGCAGGATGAAAGGAAAGCAGAATGTGCCTGAAGGCATACTGTTCTTTAATTTCAATAAACTTTAAGTGGCCACCTCTCAAAGTTTGAGAGAGTTTGGCAGTGAAAGTAAGAAGTGGCAGAGAGAGTATAGTGGTATGAAGCTATCCAGACCTGGTTCCCCATCTTGATGTCTAATTAAGCAGGACTAACTGCAGGTTGAAGCGTTAATTGGTGGCTTGTAGCTGGCTTGACAGAAAGTTTGACATTCAGTAAACATGGCCAGCTGTGATGGACTCCAGAATCATATAGCTTAAGGCCTCCTTAAAATGCTTGTGTAGTAAAGAACTTAAACCTTCTATATATTAAAGATACTAATTGATGAAAAAGGTTTTCTATAAAAGTGATCATTTTACTATTGTTTTTTACCATTAACAGTCAGGAGAAAGAAAGATATGGGTTCAAATGTTAGACTTAATGGATGCATTGATCCTTCTTTTGGCTGAATGGAGTTCAGAACATCAATAAAAACAATGTTCATCTCCCATACCTTTAACCCATCACCCTATAGCCTATTTGTAGTATTGAAGATAGGTGCATGACCACAGAAAGCAGGTTGAAAGTAAAGCAGAATGCCTGCTGCAAGCTTTGTCTGTTTGAATAAAGAAAATATTTCTTATGATACTCATTCACGACTGTACATATCAGAACTATTTTCGTCAGTGGAAAACTAAATGAAAGGCGTTTTTTATGGGGTAACATAGGTTAAGAAGCTTAGAAATGTCAAACTATAGGTTGCTGCTTCCAATGCTAAGATAAAAGTGATGCAGTGAGCATCTGCAGGACTTTTCACAAGTCATGCATTAACCAATTACCTCATAAACATGCCTTTTTATGCATTTAATCTATTTCTTCACCAAAGAATATAGTTCCAATTTACACAGTCATGGATATGTTTCATAAGAAGTATTTTCTTCATTCTAGAAGATGGTAGCTTAAAGTAGGCTGAAAGTAAAGCAGAATGCGCCATATGACACATTCTGCTTTACTTTCAACCTGCTTTAAGCGGTCACCCATCTTCAATACTAGAAACAGGCTATGGGGTAATTGGTAAAGCTGCAACCCATCTGAAGAATTGGCATTGTTGCATCCTCTTTTGAAATGCTATTTATTGTAGGCTTGATTGTATCTGAAAATAAGCATTTCTCTTTTAACACCATTAATAAGAATATTGTTTAACTCTTTCATAACATTCCCTTCTGGATATTTTTAATCACCAAAAAATGAACCATTCTACTTGGAATATTGGGTAGTTTAGAAACTTACTGCTCTAAACCAGCAAACAGTGTAGACCCTGACCAGATGGCTCCTACAGGAGACTTCTGATCTTGGTCTACACTGTTTGCAAATGTAATGAGTATATTTTAAACAGGTCCATGGTGTCGATATAGTTGATGGATCAGTCTTGATGCATGTTATGAGTAAATTTCAAGTGTTGTATATCAACAGTCCAGAGAGTATGCAAGTTTTAGTTTAAAACAATCCCTGTTTAGATGGTACTGTATACCGTGTTTTATATTTCGTCAAATGCCTTTCGGCAGAGTAAAGGTTAGATTAGGAACTGTTGGCAAAGTCAAGACAGACTATTTACAACAATGGAATCTGGTTTGATCTTTTAATTAACTGTTAGTGAGGTCTTCCCCACGATTAATGGTCTGGTTTTGTGGAAAGTCTGGCTGCATGCAGTGCTCTATTGAACATGGTTCTCTAGATGTCCAATCAGTGATAGCTAGCAGAACTTAACTCTTACTGGTAGATGTTGTGAATGCTAAAGATAGTTCTAATATCTAAGCAGATAGAAGCTCAGGGTTCCTGATAGGGTGGAGTAATCTGAACAAATCATACAATTGCTAACTCATTCCAACATGGAATCCTATGGTGTTGCTACTCATTAGAATCATCTCTTTGAGAAGAGTCTAATGAGTAGTGACGACATAAGGTTTAATGCAAAAATAAAGATTTTAGTGTTTGAAATACTCCCCTTATCTGGAACCCTGGTAGCTTAAAGCAGGCTGAAAGAAAAGCAGAATGTACTTTGAACCTGCTTTAAGCCGTCACCTGTCTTCAAAACCATAAACAGTACAGTAGAACCTCTCTATTACGACCACTAAAAAGAAGGCTTATTGTCTGTATAAAAGACAGGTGACAGCTTAAATCAACGTGAAAGTGAAACAGAAAGCTCCTTTCACATTGCTTTAAGCAGTCAGCTGTATTAAACGACTTATATTTGACACAATGTAGTGGTTGTAATAGAGAGGTTCCACTGTATATGAAGTAATCTAGGGTTAAGGTGAATACTGTTGTTTACAAAACAATATTTCTCACATTGAAATGCTTTCTGATAGGTAGACTTGTGTCTAAAAATGCCTCCATGCATTATCAGCTGTTTTACTCAGTTGGTATTTAATACCTATTTCTAGTTTTAACAAGAGCACCGCAGTGCGGCAAAATATGCCCGTCATGGCCAGCGGCTGTCAAAGTTGTCCGGACTCATGCCGACTGGAAAAAGTCGCCCGGAGTGTAGGCCCGACTATTGATCTCAAAAAGACTATGCTGTAGTATTGCGATAGCTCAAGTACTATCCCGATAGTATTGCGATAGTCAAGAAACTATTGCAATACTATCAGGATAGTTTTTCTACCAAATGTTTTCTCATAAACAATTTTTTTTAATGCTCTTTGGGCGTATTTACATACTTTGGATATATCACGGAATTTTGACAATAAAGGGGGCATAACTCTGCTAAAAATAGTTGCCAACATCTGAAATTTAACAGGAACCAAAATACTCACAGGTGCCTTCCCTGTATGATGAGAAAGCTAAATATGAAATTTGGTTACAAAAGACAAAATGTAAGTAAAATTATTATCAGGATACAATAGATTGTTAAAAAAATTGTGTGAAGGGGCATAGCTCTGAAAATACGGAGTCAAACCAAAAACCCGTAATATATATTAAGTCACTTCATTCATTGTATCACCGTATCAAATTTGAAATCAATTGAATAAAAAAAAAAAAAGTTCTGTTTTTTTTTTTAAAAATGCCCATTTTTCACAATAAAGGGGCATAACTCTGCTAAAAATAGTCGCCAACGTCTGAAACACAAACTCGTCCGAGCTATTGTGGTCTGGAATATTTGTAGGAAGTTTAATCAAAATCGGTCAATAAATGAAGGTGAGAGGGCGCTAAGAAGAAAAGTTAACGGCATAAGTGTGGCTTATTTTAAATTTTAAGTATGTAAAGGGTAGGCCCGAGCGCACGAAAGGTCCTTTGTTGGGTAGGGAGAACAATAGATTCCATTCATTCCGTGATTGCCCTATTGTTATTGTTGGGTATATTAGTGTACTGTTGGGTATTTTTAAACAAAAAATATACCCAACAAATGTCCAACTGTGAGAACGTCCGTCCGTCCGAGCGCACGAAAGGTCCTTTGTTGGGTAGGGAGAACAATAGATTCCATTCATTCCGTGATTGCCCTATTGTTATTGTTGGGTATATTAGTGTACTGTTGGGTACTTTTAAACAAAAAATATACCCAACAAATGTCCAACTGTGAGAACGTCCGTACGTCCGTTCGTACGTCTGTCCGTTAACTTTTCATAGAAAAATAATTTAACAGGAACCAAAATTCTCAGGTGCCTTCCCTGCATGATGAGAAAGCTAAATATGAAATTTGGTTACAATAGACAAAATGTAAGTAAAATTATGATCAGGAAACAATATATTGTTAAAAAAATTGTGTGAAGGGGCATAACTCTAAAAATACGGAGTCAAACCATAAACCCGTAATATATGTTAAGTAACTTCATTCAGTGTATCACCATATCAAATTTGAAATCAATTGAATAAAAAAAAAAAGTTCTGGTTTTTTAGCTCACCTGAGCACAAAGTGCTCAAGGTGAGCTTTTGCGGTCGGTCTTTGTCCGGCGTCCGGCGTTGTGCGTCGTGTGTCAACAATTTCTTCAAACATCTTCTTCTCCAAAACCACTTGCTTGATTGCAACCAAACTTCACAGGAATGTTCCTTGGGTCAAGCTCTTTCAAAGTTGTTCAAAGAATTTGAAACCATGCAGAACTCTGGTTGCTATGGCAACCAAAGCGAAAAAATAAGGAAATCTTAAAAAATCTTCTTGTCACAAACCACAAGAGCCAGAGCTTAGATATTTTGCACATAGCATTACCTATAGGTCCTCTATCAAAGTTGTTCAAATTTTGCCCCGGGGGTCAACGTTTTACATAGAGTTATATAGTGAAATGTTCAAACATCTTTTTCTCTGAAACCAATATGTCCAGAGCTTTGATATTTAGCATGGTATTACTTCTAGAGGTATTTGACTTATGTTGTTGAATCGGTTCCGGTCCGTTTCATATCTGGGTCACCGAAGCTAAAAATAGATTTTTTTTCCATGAGAACTTAAAAAATCTTCTTGTCTGAAACCATAGTACACTTAGCTTAGATATTTTGCACATAGCATCGTCTACAGATCCTCTATCAAAGTTATTCAAATTTTGTCCCTGGGGTCAAAATTGGCCCCGCCCCGGGGTTCACAGTTTTACATAGAGTTATATAGTGAAATGTTCAAACATCTTTTTCTCTGGAACCAATATGACCAGAGCTTTGATATTTGGCATGATGTAACTTTTAGAGGTCCTTCACCTATATGGATGAATTGGTTCTGGTCTGTTGCATATCTGGGTCACCGGAGCTAAAAATAGATTTTTTCAATGAAAACTTAAAAAACCTTCTTGTCTGAAACCATAGTACACTGAGTTAAGATATTTTGCACATATCATTGTTTACAGGTCCTCTATCTTAGTTGTTCAAATTTTGCCCCTGGGGTCAAAATTGGCCCCGCCCTGGGGGTCACCTTTTACAAATCTTCTTTTCTGAAATCACGTGACCCATCCTAGTGTCACCATTGTCAGGTGAGCGATCAAGGGCCATTCTGGCCCTCTTGTTTTTTAAAATGCCCATTTTTGACAATAAAGGGGCATAACTCTGCTAAAAATACCGAGCTATTGTGGTATGGAATATTTGTAGGAAGTTTAATCAAAATCGGTAAATAAATGAAGGTGAGAGAGCGCTAACAAGAAAAGTTAACGGACGGACGGACAGCGCTGGGTATACCATAATACGACCGTCGATGACGGGCCTATAAAAACAAGTGATCACTTAAAGCAGGTTAAAAGTATAGCAGAGGATACCTTAAAGCACTTTCTGATTTATTTTCCACCTTCTTTAAGCTACCATGTTGAAAACTATCTTATGGTTCACATTCATTAGTCATTTAATAATTGTCTAAAATGGAACTTTTTTCTTTAGTTTTGGGATAAAATAGAAGCATAAAAATGGTGTATCTATGGCGTAAAGGGTTGAGAAATGGTGTCCAGATACTGTCTCTGTAGAGGGGTGGTCAAATGACTTGTGCAGGTGTTGTATTGTCCTGTCCCAGCCCCTCAGGGCGGCCATAAAGACACTGTGACCAGTAGTCAGTCATTGGTCATTCTGTCGGCTGATCACACTGCTAGTTTAAGTGATTAACTCTTTGCATGCTGGCTAATTTTGTTGTCTGCAACAATTGTCGTCTGCTAGTGTTCTAATAATAGAATTTTATAGTTTTCTTTCCAAAACATGGTCAGGGTGTCAATCAGTTTTGATCCTGATGAGACGCCACCTTATGCAGCGTCTCATCTGGATCCAAACTGTTTGCAAAGATAAACAGTGGCAGATATATCGGCCAGTAGCATGCAAAGAGTTAATTACCTACGGTCAAGGCTTGTTTATTACTTATCACCATAAAAATCTTCTCACCAATGAAAATAGATTACATAGTTGGTAATTATTGTGGCAATATAAATTGTCTAAAAAGGGTAACTATGTTCATCTTCTATAACTGTTAAAGGTTAAAATACTACAGTTAAACCGGTCTGCCTGTTTCTTAGTATTGAAGATATGTGACCACTTCGTTAAAGCAAGTTGAAGTAAACCAGAATGTGCCTAAAGGTACATTCTGCTTTACCTTCAGCCTGCTTTAAGGTCAAAACAATATATTTGGATACAAAACATATTTCTTAGTGTATTATTATTTTTCTTGACTGTATACAAAGTGAAAATATTTTCTGCAGTGGAGGAATAAATTAACACTATCAGTTAGTCTTTATTTGAGTGGTCAAAATAACGGTGGTGTACTGTGGTTTATTATATGTCTAGTATTTAATACCTTGTCTGTCACTAGATCATAAAACTGTCTCAAGGTTGTCGAGATTTTTCCCAAGTAATATATTTTGATACATGGTAATTAAATGCATATTGTCTAATGATTGATTATTTAAAGCCAATAGAAATCTATTTTACTTGTGTGTTTGCATAAGGAAGTATTTTGAATATGACAAGTAACACATGCCTATCATTAAGGGAGTTAATTTCAAATGATAACAATTATAACATACAGTTTAGATACAGTAAACTGTACTGCTATTATATGCCAATTTTATTGAACTGGCAGGGCGGAGTTTCGATGTGGACCTTTGCATTTCAAATTTGGGGGCGCCAGCATGCTCTTTTATTATTGGAATTTACTGTTGTCGTCTGCCGTTTTTTTATCTCAAAATTACTTAACGTTATTAAAGGACATTTTGACAGAAGGAATATAATGACAAATGACAAACAGCTTGAATCCAGATCACAAGCCGCGTGACGCGGTATCTGATCTGGATTCAAGGTGTTTGCAAATGTAAACCAAGTCTTAATTTTTTCTCCCTTTAACAACTCACTCAGAACAACACCTGCAATCTTTGTCTTCCAGTTGGTGTTAATGTAGAGAGGGAGCACTGTACATACCTTTTTCACGTGGATATGGATGCATGCATAAATTGTGTTTCTTCATGTGGGAAGTATCGGACAAAAACGATGTAATTCAAAACTATACCCTATCACCCCTAAAATCAAAAGTAAATTAGTTTATCTTTGCTAAAGGTTAGCTCTGCCCTGCCAAGTCAATAAAATCGATCTATACAGATGGTAAAACACAATATGCTCTTCCCAATGTTTAGATTCAGAAAACTGTACTTTTTAGAAACAGATGATAAAGCAAAGACAATCATAACTCACAGTGTACAGAAAACTGTACTGCTATTACAGATAGTAAAACACTGTATGCTCTTCCCAATGTTTAGATACAGCAAACTGTACTGCTATTACAGATAGTAAAACACTGTGTGCTCTTCCCAATGTTTAGATACAGAAAACTGTACTGCTATTACAGATAGTAAAACACTGTATGCTCTTCCCAATGTTTAGATACAGCAAACTGTACTGCTATTACAGATAGTAAAACACTGTGTGCTCTTCCCAATGTTTAGATACAGCAAACTGTACTGCTATTATAGATAGTAAAACACTGTGTGCTCTTCCCAATGTTTAGATACAGCAAACTGTACTGCTATTACAGATAGTAAAACACTGTGTGCTCTTCCCAATGTTTAGATACAGAAAACTGTACTGCTATTACAGATAGTAAAACACTGTATGCTCTTCCCAATGTTTAGATACAGCAAACTGTACTGCTATTACAGATAGTAAAACACTGTGTGCTCTTCCCAATGTTTAGATACAGAAAACTGTACTGCTATTACAGATAGTAAAACACTGTGTGCTCTTCCCAATGTTTAGATACAGAAAACTGTACTGCTATTACAGATAGTAAAACACTGTGTGCTCTTCCCAATGTTTAGATACAGCAAACTGTACTGCTATTACAGATAGTAAAACACTGTGTGCTCTTCCCAATGTTTAGATACAGCAAACTGTACTGCTATTACAGATAGTAAAACACTGTGTGCTCTTCCCAATGTTTAGATACAGCAAACTGTACTGCTATTACAGATAGTAAAACACTGTGTGCTCTTCCCAATGTTTAGATACAGAAAACTGTACTGCTATTACAGATAGTAAAACACTGTGTGCTCTGCCAGGCTGAATTTTAAATTGACTTGTCCGTTTTCTGATAGATGATTTAATTTTGTTTCCATCAACTTTCATGGTGTTTGACCTCAAAATGAAAAATATAACAAATACTTTAGACCCAGATAAGTGGGTTCCTAAAGGAGCTGTCTGATCTGAGTCTACACTGTTTGCAAAAGATGGATATATATAGTTTCCAACACTACAAGGGGTAATGTAAGCATTTATGTGTTTTAAATCAGATTTTCTAAGCACACTTTGTTTGTGCATTTTATCATGCATTGAGTGATTTAGCTGTAGTTTGTGCTAATGTTCACGAAAACCATTTCCTTTCTCTGTTCTCGAGATTAACAAAAATCCTTTTGGAATGAACAGATTAATTGCAAATCTCTCTGTAACATAAAGCCTTGTCTTATTTATCGCAGCCAGAAATTGGAGTGAGTTGTTTTCGCCTGCAATTCAATCTTTGGCTCTTGCCAAACATTTTGCCATTTCCCTAGGGTAGCATCAGACACCGGTGTACAGACCCCTCTGTTGAGTTCCATTACAGACAAAGTGTGGGCCAGATATTTTATCACACATTTAATCTTTGCATGATGAGTAATTTATTTTTGTCTGCAACAATTGTCTATTTTTTTATTCTAAAAATAGGATTTTCAAAATTTTATTTTCAAAACAGGGTCAGAGAATCTAACAGTTTTAATTCTGATGAAAAGCCACATTACGTAGCATCTCATCAGGATCCAAACTGTTTGCAAAGGTTATCATGGTTTCTCTTCTAGCATGCTAAGGGTTGATTTCTTGTGGCAATGTTCTACTATGTTGGAAGGTTTTCCATGAATTCCATTAAGGACTTGACCTTTGGGTTTTATGCATGGACAGAGAAGGTCAATTAATATTGGATCCTCAGTGGACAGTTGACCCTATAGAGCTATGTAATTGCCAAGGGCTTGGACTGAAGACATGCTTTATAGTATTCAATGATTTATAACAATGCAATCTTATAGAAAATGAGGAAGGATTTTTAAAAACTATACTTCACCAAAAAGGTTTGTCCATACATTAAGGATGTACACCATGTCTGTGGGATACCTTTTAACAGATATTGATAATGTTATAAACAACAAAATTTGTCATCAGGATCCAATCTGTTTGACACTCTGATCATGGTTTGAAAAGAAATTTAGAAAAATTATATTTTTAGAACAATTGCAGACAATAAATATTGCAGACAAAAAAAACAACAACCTAGCATGCAAAGAGCTAAAATTGATCATGATGGAGAATCAGCATGTTGCCCATTTGCATTGACATCTGACCTTGGGCTTCACCCAGGGCTTCCAGATTGGACACTAAATGCTTGGTTATAGGGTCCCCTGGTGGAGAAAAATTATACAGTCATTGATGGGAAATGATTGGTCACCTGCAGACATGTTTTAACAGGCTTGCAGTCCTATTCATGGGCATGCAATTTAAGGCTGCATTGACAATCCTCATTTGTCAGATTCAAATTTAAGTCTTTGAAAATTGGTCTGTTGAACATGGGGGGTTATTTTGTACAGAGTTTCTGAATGAGACTCTCCTAATTTCTGTCCTATAAAATCTCCATGCAGCGATATCTTTTAACCCTTTACCCCAGAGCTTGTTTCTTGTTTTGAAAACAGGTAACAACAGGTTGAAATTGCATCATAAGAAATTGTTTCTCTATCCTAGCATATGGTACTTTAGAGTAGCCTTTAGTCACATTCATTACTTTCAACTGCTTTGAGTGGTCACCTGTCTTAAAAACTAGAAATAGCTATAGGGTAATGGGATAAGAAAGTAAGTGTTTGAAAACCCACCTGAGGACCGCTTTTTGAAAAGTCATACAACAAAAATGGTCGTAAGTCAGATGCTAAACTATCAATTATTATTTATTTTTTCATCTAAGCCTGTCTTGTGACATCTCTTTGGAATCTTCTTGAAAAGATGATTTCAAAGAGATGTCACATAACAGGATTAGATGGAGAAATCAGAAATTTGATGTATTTTAAAGTTACGACTGTTTTTCTCGTATTATGTTTCATAAAACGGACCCCTGATCTAGAGCTCTATAAAAGAACATGTTAGCTTGTACATTAAGTATCACATTTTGCCATCTGCTCTCAATCCTTATCTACATGTTTTACAACGTTGTCTACTTCTAGGTCACTGTTTCCGACAATGGCGATCCACCTCTTGAGTATCGAACCCGAGTCTTCATTACAGTAGAGGATGAAAACGATAATAGACCGCAGATGTCCGAGCGAATATATCGCCTCCATTTTCCTGAAACACATTTTATGGGTCTTGACATTCCGGTGTACCAAGTTTTGGCCTGGGACGATGATGAAGGGCGAAATGGAGACCTGACTTTTGATATAAAGTTCTCAAAAGATGATGCTAAAATCTTCAGAATCCATAGAAAAAGTGGCATGATCTATGCTACATCAGAACTGGTTCTTGGTGATGTCCATCACTTTGTGGTAAGTGCATACGTGTATATCTATTTTTAGTAACAATGCATGGCGCATGACAAAAATAATAATGGTATGCTTTTGGATTGAATCAAAGTGCAGTAAGCATCTGAGTTATAATGCGTTACCATTAGAATCCCCCAATGTGTCAATATGCGTTAGCGTAAGAATATCAGTAATCAAGTCAGAACGCGTAATAATGAGGCTTTAGGTTAATATCCAGTAACAATTTTAGAAGTAAGTAGACTAGTCTGCCCCCTGCCCAATCATACTGCCCAAACCCACTATTTGGTTTTAAGCTTAAACCTCAATTTCAGATCATTTACTGTTGGTTGGAAATGTGACAATGTAGGACCAATAAGATCTTGTTCAGCTCCACCGAAATATTAGTACAGTACTCCCTCCATACACCGGCCCTATTTGCTCAGGCCTCTCTGTCCTAATACTTAGGGTCTTTACGGTAAACAATATTCATTCTGTAATAGGTCAAACCATTTACTTTAATACTTTTTAAGTTTCTATTGTGAGTAGTTATTCAGTCAGTTTATGCAAACCATAGCTACTCTTCTGGTAGACCTCTCTATTCATTAAAACATAAAATATAATCTATATTTTACATTGCCTAGTTTTCTGCACAAGCTGTTTCGCAACAAATTGAATCTGAATACCAAAGTTTGCAGAGCATGCAGTGCCTATAACTCTGGTTAATTTTTGGTAAACAGCTACGACAAAGATACTGGAAAATTCATAAACAGATAGAACAGATATCTTGCGGACAAATTTAGCCATATTATGGGACTATTCTTGTTTAGTACATTTTAACCAAAGAGTAAACTTTGTGGCACATTAATACTGATCTGAACACAAATGTAAAAGAAAGATTGTACATATCTCTTTCACAAATAGCTTGCTTTAACTGTTTTCAGTATTGAAGACTGATGGTTACTTTACTCATTCACCCTCAAATTGACATTTTCACAATATAGTCCAGTTTCATTTTGATTATTAAGGGTTATTGTGCAATTCATTTCAAAATGACAAACAGTGTAGACCCTGATGAGATCAGATAGTACAAATGTACTATTCACCAGCACACTGATAGCAAATGATGGGTATATTTGTCACTAGGGCTTGGTGTTAGAGCAGGCTATTAGTAAAGCAGAATCCTTGTTAAGGAGTATTGTGATTTACTGTTAGTTTGCTTAAAGCGACCATCTGCTGGGATACAGGGAACATTTCTTATAGTGCATACTGGTATTTATGATTAATAAGTAGAACTATTTCCTATAGTGGAGGAAAAAGATAATTAAGGTACAGGAAGATGTATCTAATAGGTAATGGGTTAAGAAGAAGTGCATGAATATATGGAAATAACGTTGTATCATTTCAATATTTATAATACAAAAACATGCCAACCATGTCTGGCAGAAACAGAGCAAATTGTCTCGATGTTAGACATTACTACTACTGTGTTGGCTGGAATAATGCATGAAGGAAGTTCAACAAACACCAATAACTGAATTTATGCTTGTCTGTTTCGAAAAAACTACAAGCTCTATTGTCATCAGTCCATGCAGCGTCGCAAAAACATGTTGTGGTCTGAAATCTTGACTTTGGCCATAACTTTAGAACTATACATGTGACACAGACTTAACATTTAGTATGTGTACTCACTTCAAACAGATTTTGGGCTCAGAAAAAATTAGGTCATATCCAACAAAGGTCAAGGTCATTTAGAAGTTATTCAGAGGTAAAAATGGGTGGGTTTAATATTGGCCATAACTTTAAATTGCAATTGATTATAGAGGTTTTATATTTGGCATGTGTATTCAAATCAAGAAGTTCTTGAGCTCAATACAACTTGAATCATGTCAGACAAATGTCAAGGTCATTTAGATGTCAAATACTGGGTGATTTTAACATTTCACATAACTCTGAAACAACATGTGATACAGACTTCATATTTGGCTTTTCTACTTAACACAAGAAGCTCTTGGGCTCATTTCTACTTGATCTTGGCAGACAAATATCAAGGTCATTTAGAGTCAAATAGATTGAGTTTAACATTGGCCATACATTTGTAACTGCATGTAATAGAAACTTTACATTTTGCACATGTACTCAACTCAAGAAGCTTCTGAGCTCAGTACAACTTGGGTGATAACAGACAAAGGTCAAGGTCATTTAGAGCCCCATAGTAGACAGACAGATAAATAGTCAAGACAGACAAAGGCAAAAAGAATATTGCACTGTTCCATCTTAATTTTAATCTATAAGGATAACAAAACAGACAAACATTGGCACCCGCATGCCATGCTCATCCTCTTTTGCAGTGTTAAGAAATGTCTCTGTTCTTTCTTTCAAATGGGTGGCATCTGAATGCCGGGCAAAAGTAAATCAGAAAGCTCATAAAGGGGCTTTCTGTTTTTGTTTTGTCCTGAATTAAGCTGCCTCCTGCCTTCATTAGGAACAAGCTATGGAGTATAGGATTAAATACCTATTGTTTCTGTTTGACAGTGTTGACTGGGTTTAATTCAAGCTGTTTAACTATGCTGACTGTGTATCTAAAAACAATTCTGATTTCCCTAATGGGTTAAGTAAATTTGTCTTATTACCAGAATGCACAGAATGCTAAAGACGGGAATAGAGGTACAAAAAATATAAAAGACAATTTTTTTGCATGGATACAAATTAAACGTCAATGTTTTCAATGGAATTGAATGGGGTGAATGTAAATATGACAGGTTTTACTGTTCTTTGTATTTTCAGGTTCGCGTGGCTGATGGTGGTCGACCCAGGTCTAGGAAGACAACAGCCAAGGTTCGTATAGAGGTGGTAGAGTTGCCAAGGTTATCGCAACACTCACCAAGGTTTGACTCCCGACATCTTGTGAAACAAGTGATGGAGGATGACAAGGTTGGACACATGGTGGAGCTGCTCTGGGCCAATGATCTCGACAACGATAGACTCTTCTACTCTATCATAGGTGAGCTCCTTCTCTGCACCAGCTGTCTCAAAGTGTAACTTCTCATAACCAAACTCTTTAAACCATTACCCCATAGCCTCTTTTTAGTTTTAAAGACAGGCAACTCCTTAAAGCAGGTTGAAAGTAAAGCAGAATGCGCCTTTAAAAGCGCATTCTGCTTTACTTTCAGCCTGCTTAAAGCTATTATCTGCTATAATATTGAAATTTTTTTTAGCTCACCTGAGCCAAAGGCTCAAGGTGAGCTATTGGGATGGCTCTGTGTCCGGCGTCGTCTGGCGTGCGTCGTCCGTCGTCGTTAACAATTGCTTCAATTAACATCTCCTCCTATACCGCTTGACAGAATTCAACCAAACTTTACAGAAATGTTCCTTGAGTCAAGCTCTTTCAAATTTGTTCAAAGAATTAAAAACAATGCAGAACTCTGGTTTCCATGGCAACCAAAGTGAAAAAATAAGGAAATCTTAAAAAATCTTGTCAAAATCTGCAAGGGCCAGAGCTTAGAAATTTGGCACATAGCATCATCTACAGGTCCTCTATCAAGTTTGTTCAAATTATGCCCCTGGGGTCAAAATTGGCCCCGCCCCGGGGGTCACAGTTTAACATAGAGTTATATAGTGAAATTTTCAAACGTCTTCTTCTCTAAAACTAATATGTCCAGAGCTTTGATATTTGGCATGGTGACACTTCTAGATGACCTTTACCAAAATTATTCAAATGGTTCCGGTCGGTTACATAACTAGGTCACAGGAGCTAAAAATAGATTTTTTTCAATGAAAACTTAAAAAATCTTCTTGTCTGAAACTACAAGGGCCAGAGCTTAGATATTTGGCACATAGCATGGCCTACAGGGTCTCTATCAAGTTTGTTCAAATTATGCCCCTGGGGTCAAAATTGACCTCTCCCCGGGGGTCACAGTTTTACATAGAGTTATATAGTGAAATTTTCAAACGTCTTCTTCTCTGAAACTGATATGGCCAGAGCTTTGATATTTGGCATGGTGACACTTCTAGTTACCGTTTGCCCTAGATTGCCAGCCAATGAAAGGGCTTCATTTCAGCGAGAAATGAAAAAATATATCCCATATTCGTTCAATTTTGTACTTGGGTATGGCAGAGAAATAAACAAGTCATGAACCGGTCAAGGACACCGCGTGCTAAGGAGGAGCATAGCGCATCATTACGTCATACAACAACCGCTGAGCTGCAAATTACAGTATAACCTATGTACTGCGGCCTTTCAATGAAGAGGCCCGAATAAATCAAATATTTCTGTAGACAGGAGACTATAGTTAGTGCATAATGAAATTAATATGAAACGCATTAATCCTGTCCTGCATTAACCTATTGAACCCTAAGTGACGAGTACACTCGTCATTTATATACCCGTTACACTTGTCCACAGCAAACATTGTAGAACCACATCGTAGATCTCCTATTACAATGGCCTAGACTCGAATTGTTCATTGTATAAGTGTTGGATTGAAAGGATTAAGCAGCCGACCTGTGGGTATTGTCTTCTTTTGTGTAATCGTTTTACAAATATTTGACTGTAAAACGTCTCGAAAGAAATGTGTTTATTTTCAATATTGAACTAAAATATGGTTGCTTTTTATCAATGCATTAATACAGAGGCTCCTATAAGCGTTTAATTCTTGCGTTAAACAGCCACCTGTCTTCAACCCCTTCGGTGCCATGGCATATTTGTCATTAATTGTATAATGCACTAAACAACACAGTCCAGATGAATGTCATTTAAAAACCAAGAATGCTCTTGACTTAGGATGTTTTAACCCTATAAACTGTGGAGTTTATTTCTAATCTGACTTTAAAACAATTATTGCTTGGCTCCATTAGTGGGTCTTGGTTGATCAGGTGCTGCTTAATGCTTGGTATTTTTAGCAAATCAATTGATCAAGCATATTCATGTCACACCAGTCCACAGCAGCTCGTTCACGCCAGTTTACAACACTTTACTGTCGGAACACAAATAAAAATCGTCCTCAATTTAATCTATTTTTAAATTCCATTTGGGTGACTCGCTAGCTCATGCTTGATTTTGTTTCTAAATGGAAATGCCTACAGCGATCCCTACACGCGTACAGGGTTCCCGGTCGTTTTTCTAGTTTTTCGTGTGACGTCATGTGTAAAAGTGAACTCGCCGGCTTCCGAAAATACAAAGCACCGCCCTCCGAAATAAAGCCCTTTCATTGGCTGACAAACTAGGTCGAGTGGTAATTTGGGTTGAGCGATAACTTAGTTTAGGTAAAGTAGGTTGAACGGTAACTGCCATACACTAGCCTACGTGCCATATTTGAGGCAAACGGTAAATCAGTTATAGTTCATTTGTTTGAAAATTATACAACATAACCTGTTCGCTCCCTACGGTCGCTCCAGGTTATATTGCATAATTTTCAAAAAATGAACTATAACTAATACATGTCCTTTACAAAAATTGTTCAAATGGTTTTGGCCGGTTGCATAACTTATAGGTCACAGAAGCTAAAAATAGATTTTTTTCAATGAAAACTTAAAAAATCTTCTTGTATGAAACTACAAGGGCCAGAGCTTAGATATTTGGCACATAGCATCGCCTACAGGTCCTCTATCAAGTTTGTACAAATTATGCCCCTGGGGTCAAAATTGGCCTCCCCCCGGGGGTCACAGTTTTACATAGTGTTATATAGAGAAAATTTCAAACGTCTTCTTCATTTCCAGAGCTTTATATTCGGTATGGTGACACTTTTAAATATCCTTTACATATTTTGTTCAAATGGTTCTGGTCTGTTGCATATCTAGGAAAGTCCTGGACATAAATCATTATCTCCTTTTTTAGCTCGCCTGTTCGTAGAACAGCAGAGCTAATGTCATACCCCCCGGCGTGAGCGTGGCCAAGGTTAAAATTTTTTGGACGGGTTGTTTTAAAGCTTAATATTTGTGCTAGGGTGCTGAAATTTTGTATGGAGGTTCATTTTGGGTTAAACATTGATGTTATGAAGTTTGAATTTAAAAATTATTTTAATTTATGTCAATTTTCGACATGTTTTGGACTTGGGTTTTTCGACTACAAACCACCAGGTTAAAGTTTTTTGGACGGGTTGTTTTAAAGTTTAATACTTGTGCTAGGGTGCTTTAATTTTATATGGAGGTTCATTAGGGGTCAAACATTGATGTTATGAAGTTGAAATTTAAAAATAATTTTAATTTTTGTAAATATTTGACACGATTTGGACTTAGGTGTTTTCCTACTGAACACCAGGTTAAAGTTTTTCGGACGGGTTGTTTGATAGTTTAATACTTGTGCTAAGGTGCTGAAATTTTGTATGGAGGTTCATTAGGGGTCAAACATTGATGTTATGAAGTTGAAATTTAAAAATGATTTTAATATTTGTCAATTTTTGACACGATTCGGACTTAATTGTTTTGACTGCAAATCACCAGGTTAAAGGTTGCACGGGTTGTTTAAAGTTTAATATAACTAGACTGAGACTCAACATTAATTTAATAATAGTTCTAAACTGAAAATTGATTTTCTTTTGATACAAGATGTTTTTTAGACTGAAACTTTAAACAGGCGAGCATCAGGTGGCTTTGACACCCATTTCTGGTTTCAACTATTCTCAGGTGAGCGAAATATGCCCCATGGGGCTCTTGTTTATGATTCTCATTTGTAACAGTATAGATTGGAATTATTTTCTTCAGTAGAGAAATAAATTAAAGGCATAAAAAGGTGTATTAATGGGGTAATGGGTTCAAAACTGCAATTCTCTGAAAAAGTGAAAAGTCCCAAAATTTATGCAGCTTATTCTCTAAACCTTCAAATAAAGAGGTATATATAGAAACACCTCACATCCATTGATGCTTCCCACTTCAGATTCAGTGCAAGTATTTAAAGAGTTATATCCCCCTGCTTTATTTTCAGCCTGCTTTTAGCTACTATAATGCTAGGATATGAGAAATATTTTATCAACTTTTACTCAATGCCTGCGAAAACATGATTACTTTTGCTAACAGTTTGGATTCTGGAGCGCGGCTTAGGAACTTAGCATCTCTTTGACACTTTGTGTCTATTTAGAAAAAAAAAATTATGGGAACAGTAGCAGATGAGAATTGTTGCAGACGTAAAGCTGACTTCATTGTGAGAGAGTTAAATGACACTGGAGATGACAATGTGCTGACATGTGAAGCTTGTTTATTGGTTCCTAATCTTGTTACTGTTCACAAGCCTAGATGAAGCTTACTTAACTCTTTGAATGCTGGGTAATTTTTGTCATCTGCAACAATTGTCATCAGCTACTGTTCGAAAAATAGAATTTCAGAATTTCTTTTCAAAACAGCCTGGTCAGAGTGTCAAGCAGTTTGGATCCTGATGAGATGCCGCGTTACGTGGCATCTCATCTGGATCCAAACTGTTTGCAAAACTAATCACTGGCGGACATATCCGCCGCTTGCATGCAAAGAGTTAACTCTTTGAATGCCAGCAGCGAAACCATGGTAACATTTGCAAGCTGTTTGGATCCTGATCAGATGCTGCATGATGCAGCATCTGATCAGGATCCAAACAGTTTAACACGAAATTCAGTATCAGAAAGAAAAAAATTTTTTGACACTGTGATCATGTTTCCAAAAAGAGTTAGGAAAAAAAAAATTAGGCAGTAGCAGAAGACAATAGTTAGAGACAATAAAATTACCCTGCATGCAAAGAGTTGAACATATTAAACCCTGCATATACCTGCATATAAGTAATGCTTGCTTCCTTTGTGCTTGTTGAAAGAGTCTATTATTAGTTATTTTGTACATTTAAAAGCAAATGAAGCAGTGCAGACCGACCCTGAACAGATAGCGTGTAACATGGTATTTGATTTTGGTTTACACTGCTTATTGTTATTACAGAGGCAGTTAAAGCAGAGATGGGCTAGGAATCCTAGCAAATGTCTCTCTGGAGAAACACTCTTTGCTATAGTTTTATGAGCTTCCATATGTAGCTTTTAAGATACATGTACAGGGGGAATAAAATGGTCTAACACTAAATTCCCTATATCTTCACAAAACCACACGTTGTTACTTCTCTTTAGAGTCATCTCTTCGAGGCAGTTCTAAAGAGTAGTCACAACATAATGGTTTGAGGGAAAAGATTAACCCATTACCCCATAGCCTGTTTCTAGTCTTGAAGATAGGTGACCACTTAAAGCAGGCTGATAGTAAAGAAGAATGCACTTAAGGTGCATTCTGCTTTACTTTCAGCCTGCTTAAAACTACCATCTGATAGAATATAGAAATATTATTTATGATACTTGTTAATGACTGTATAAGTTGGAACTATATTGTTCAGTGGAGGAATAAATGAGAGGCGTAAAAAGGTGTATTTATGGGATAACAGGTTAATGGAGATGAAAGTTTGATATGCTGTGGATTTCAATCAACCATGGTTTTACTGCCTTGATTTATCATTAGTGAAGCAAATAGACAACAATGCAGGGAGAGAAGAATGATCTAGCAAGCCACTGTATGAGGCAGCTGTATTTTTCCTTTACAGTGATTTATATAACTTTTCATTGCCCCAGCATTTACAGTTACATTCATATTAAACAGTCACTTAGCAAAGATTTGTGAAATCTCAAAACACATGTATCTCAGCTTAATGCAGGACAAAAGTAATGCAGAAAGCTCCTATTGGAGCTTTCTGCATTATTTTTGCCCTGCATTAAGCTATCAGCTATCTAAAAGTCTATAAGTTAACCTTATATTTGGATGGGTGTTTAACAGAGGTTAGACTGTATACAAACTCACACAACTGGCATGTTGCTTCAGAAACATTGCTATATACATTGTACATGATGCATGTAATTACAAAAACAAAGATACTCGACCTCTTCCCTGAAATTACATTCTCAGTCAAGCTTGTGTTAAAAGGCCACTTGCTGATTAATTCAGAGTTAGAATTAAATATTGGCTTAATGTGGGACAAAAGTAATGAAGAAAGCTCATACAGGAGGTTTTTAGCTCACCTGGCACGAAGTGCCAAGGTGAGCTTTTAGGATCGCTGAATGTCCGTCGTCCGTCCGTCTGTCCTTCACAATTGTTCGTTAACACTCTAGTGCCTACAAATTTCATCCGATCTTCATGATACTTCATGACAATGTTTGTCTTGATGAAATCTAAGCCAAGTTCAAATGTGGGTCATGTCCGGTCAAAAACTAGGTCACTAGGTCAAATCATAGAAAAACCTTGTTAACACTCTAGAGTCTACAAATCTCAATGGATCTTCATGAAACTTGGTCAGAATGTTTGCCTTCTTGATATCTAGGTCAATTTCGAATGTGGGTCATGTCCGGTCAAAAACTAGGTCACTAGGTCAAATCATAGAAAAACCTCGTTAACACTAGAGGCTACAAATCTCAATGGATCTTAATGAAACTTGGTCAGAATGTTTGCCTCATTGATATCTAGGTCAAGTTTGAATGTGGGTCATGTCCGGTCAAAAACTAGGTCACTAGGTCAAATCATAGAAAAACCTTGTTAACACTCTAGAGGCTACAAATCTCAATGGATCTTTATGAAACTTGGTCAGAATGTTTGCCTTATTGATATCTCGGTCAAGTTCGAATGTGGGTCATGTACGGTAAAAAACTAGGTCACTAGGTCAAATCATAGAAAAACCTCGTTAACACTCTAGAGGCTACAAATCTAAATGGATATTTATGAAACTTGGTCAGAATGTTTGCTTCATTGCTATCTAGGTCAAGTTCGAATGTGGGTCATGTCCGGTCAAAAAATAGGTCACTAGGTCAAATCATAGAAAAGCCTTGTTAACACTCTAGAGGCTACAAATCTCAATGGATCTTTATGAAACTTGATAAAATGTTTGTCTTGATGAAATCTAGGTAAATTTTGAATGTGGGTTATGTCCTGTTAATAACTAGGTCACTAGGTCAAATCTTAGAAAAACTTTGTTAACACTCTAGAGGCAACAAATCTTATTGGATTTTAATGCAACTGAGTTAGAATGTTTGCCCAATTTATATCTAGGTCAAGTTCGAATATGGGTCATGTTGGGTCAAAAACTAGGTCACTAGGCCAAATCAAAGAAAAACAGTGTTAACCCTCTAGAGTCTACAAATCTCGTTAGATCTGAATGAAATATTTTCAGAATGTTAGCCAACATCAAATCTAGGTCAAAATCAAATGTGGATTGTGTCTGGTAAAAAATTAGGTCACTAGGTCAAATTATAGAAAAATCTTGTTAACACTCTAAAGGTTGATTGTGGGTCATGTCCAGTCATAATCTAGGTCACTATAGGTTAATTTTACATGGTGAACCAGGTGAGCGATTTAGGGCCATGGTGGCCCTTGTTGTATTACTTTTGTCCTGCACTAGTAGTTGCATAATTTTATTATTTAAAGGCACCAGTGTTTATTTGATTAGTGGTCTTTGAAACCGGTTTAACAGTAAGTCATTATGATCAGTAATTTCTGTAGGGTTTGGAAGCAAACTTAATCTACCTGCTGAGATACCTCAATTTATTCACTGTATTAACCCTTTACCCAGTAGCCTGTTTCTAGCTCTGAAATCAGCTGACCGCTTTAAGCACATAGTCCTTATTTTCAGCCTGCTTTAAACTACCATCTGCTAGGATACAGAAATATAGTTTTGGTACATACTTCATGACTGTTTAAATTGGAACTATTTTCGTAGTTGAGGAATAATTAAAAGTAATAAAAAGGTATATTTATGAAGAAATGGGTTAAGTATCAGCTCTCAGTAAGGCTGGCCATTCAAAGTGAGGCTGTAATGAAGAAACCATGGTTTATGTCTGTTAGGATTTGGTCTATATTTTTGCTGAAGGAAAACGAGATATAATTTTAGAATGTGCAAAAACGTGTAGTAAGATTATACAGTTAAACCTCTCTATAACGTCCACTTGATTGTGTTTACTATTAGGTGTTTCAGACAGGTGACTGCTTAAAGCAATGTGACAGTAAAACAGAAAGCTCATTCAGAACCTTCTGTTTTACTGTCACCTTGCTTAAAGCTGTCACCTGTTTTTATGCAGAAAATAAGTCTCTCTATAATTTATTTGCAGTAGAGAGGCAGTAGTAGAGAGGTTTTGCTGTAATATGATATATTTAGTCTACCATGCCTCATAAGAACATCACACAATCTGGAGTGGAAGAGATAATTCTCATAATAGACAGAGTGAAACATGATGCATGAATTTATTATCAATTTTGAAACAATATCTTAACAATTGATCAGAATGCTTTAAATCTAAATATGCATGAACTGTCGTGAAATTGTATAGATATAAACCTTTAGTCGTCTTTATTTTTTATCATCATTCTATAAGAAAGGATGATTAAGGTCCAAAACAGTTTAGATTCTGATCAGATATTAAGTGATGTAATTATCCATGTGCCACACTGTTTTGATCCTGATCAGACTGTACTGTTTGCAAAATGCAAGATGAGTCTCTACTAGTATGCACCTTTAAGATTTTATACAGTAAAAACCCCTCTATTGCGACTACTAAATTGTGTTAATTATTAGGGATCAAGAACAGGTGACTGCTTAAAGCAAGGTGACAGTTAAACAGAAAGTTCCTGTTGGAGCTTTCTGTTTTACTGTCACCATGCTTTAAGCTGTCACCTGTCTTTTATACAACCAATTAACCTTATTTCAGTGGTGGTTATAGAAAGGTTTTACTGTATTTTGTTTTGTAAAGTGTTTGTTAATCAGTCAGCCAAAAGAAAAAATGAATTATCAATGTTTAACCCAGGTTGCAGCTTATATATATAATGTAGAACAAAAGATAAACTGAAAGCCTCTTTAGGAGCTTTTTGCTTTACTTTTGTCCTGCATATAGATGTGGCATATATGCCTTATCAGAAACATCACTGCTTTTTGCAATGGCCACTTACACATTGTAGAGTACAATCATTAGGAGGTGAGATGTATCAGAGACTACATCAAACTGCAATATATTGTATAGTTTATGCCTATAGAGTTCTTAGAGTACTCCTACTGGTAGTTCTCATGAGAACATACAGTAAAACCTCTCTATAACCACCACTAAATTGTGTCAAGTTTAAGGTGCTTATGACAGATAACTGCTTAAAGCAAGGTGACAGTAAAACAGAAAGCTCCTTTAAGCTCTAAAGGAACTTTCTGTTTTACTGTCACCTTGCTTTAAGTTGTCACCTGTCTTTTATACAATCAATTAGTCTTTGTTCTAGTGGCTGTAATAGAGAGGTTTTACTGTAGACTCTTATAGAAATGATCTATGATAACACATCATTAACTTGAAGCCCTTTGCTAACCTTTTTCATTCTGTCTTAATCTAACATCGTCAGAACATGTTTTTGCAATAAAATATCTGTGTGGTTTTTTTTCGTTTCTAAGGAGGCCAAAATAGTGTACCAAGGTGCCAACATCTCGGTCTTGATCTGTTACTTCCACAATCAAGCCAAAACTTACCTTGTTGTTTGGAAATTGCCATTTGCTATTGAAAAAACATTTTGCTTTTCTTTTCATTTGCTCAAAGCTGTCCCCTGATTTTAGTACAGTACTATAGGAGTTTAAATGTTTCTGGAATAACAAGAACAAGCATCGTTATGTAATTTGATGATAAAGTTGTGACTCAACTGGGACTCAAATATAGGACCTGGCTTAATTACCATGCCAACACTCTAACCATTGAGCTACTAAGTCACCTAGTGAAAGCCATTCAACCATTTCACCATAATGTCTACCCGGCTACAGTTATAACACACAACAGTTTAACCCATTACCTCATAGCCTGTTTCTAGTATTGAAGATAGGTTACCACTTAAAGCAAGTTGAAAGTAAAGCTGAATATGCCTTAAGGCTAATTCTGCTTTACTTCCAACCTACTTTAAGCTAACATCTGCTAGAATATAGAAATATTTCTTACAGTGCATGCTCTAGACTGTATAAATTAGATTTTTTTCCGCATAGAAATGCCAAATGAGGCCTGTACATAATTATATTCCTTGAAGAAATGCCTTTTCATGCCTGTTAAAGAGCTATACAAATCTTTTCCTTACAGCCTGACATGATTTTGCTTAAAGAAAGCTGAAAGTAAAGCAGAAATCTGCCTTTGGGAGATTTCTGCTTGGCTTTACTACTAGCCTGCTAGCTAAAGTTAGAGCTTTAGGAAGATCTTGTGGTGAACAACATTTTAACTACTTCTTCATGCTGCTAGCAATTACATTCTAAACTGGGAGATTCTTTCATGTGCAATATACTACTGTGGGTCCGAAGCTCCTGTTTCCTTGTAGGTAGGTGGTTGACCCCATACCCTTATCCTTGCTCAAACCCGCAGCACTGGGTCATTTTTGACCTTCTACAGTTCAGTGTTTTCAGTATTGAGGAAAGATGGTTGCTTAATTAATTAATTAAAGCAGTCTGAAAGTAAAGCAGAATGTGCCTTGAAGGTACATTCAGCTTTTCTTTTAGCCTGCTTTAAGCTACCATTATTTGCTAGGATTTAAGAATCTGAATCTTAATTTTTTTTTTACATTGCACGCTCAATAACATTTTGTGCATACCAGAGCTTCAAATAATGGGGGGCCTAGTTTCACAGCTGAAAGGATAAATGGCCCTACAGCTCGCTCTGATAGGCTATCTTTAACACTTAATTGCATTATTTATACAGTACATAAACAACAATATTTCATACCACCAGAGTCAAATACTCATACCTACCCTGAAGCTAGTGGACTTTTCTCCAATGTTTTGGCCTGATAAGCACTTGTTTAACCCTGTCACTGCCATGACTACATCTGCTTTCAACAATTGTTGTCTGCTTTTATTTCTCAGAATAAAATTTTAGGTAATTTTTTACTTAAGAGAATTATTGAGATGAGTGTCACACAGTTTAGATCATGATCAGAAACAGTGTCATGTTGCATCTGATCAGTATTTAAACGTGCCTTAACCCATTACACCATAGCCTGTTTCTAGTTTTGAAAATAGGTTACCATTTCAAGCAGGTTGAAAGAACAGCAGAACATAATACTCAACAAAGTAATTAAAGTGGCAAAGGTATTAGTTCATAATTATATCTTTTTAAAAAATGCAAACATTTTCAAGTTAAGAGTGAATGTGTGTTTAGAAGCTTTAGAATAAAAATAAAGAAACAAAATTAATGTCACTATGTGCAAAAATGGTCATGGTTGAACGAATTGAAGTGGATAAATATCAAAAACACGGTTTTTAATGTCCACAGGATAATTGCACGATGTTGCTGCCTATTTTTCAAAGATTCGTTTTATAGCTGTTTTTAGCTCACCTGGCACAAAGTGCCAAGGTGAGCTATTTTGATCATGCTTCGTCCGTCGTCAACAATTTCTTTAAACGACATCTCCTCCTAAACTACTGAATGGAATTTTAGCAAACTTGGCAAGAATTATCCTTATATGGTCCTCTTTCAAACTTGTTCCAACATTTCCGTCTGTTGCATATCTAGGTCACGGGAGCTAAAAATAGATTGTATCAATGAAAACTTAAAAAATCTTCTTGTCAAAAGCCACCAGGGCAAGAGCTTAGATATTTGGCACATGACATCATCTATAAGTCCTCTATCAAGATTGTTCAAATTTTGTTCCCAGGGTCAAAATTGGCCCCGCCCCGGGGGTCACAATTTTACATAGAGTTATATAGTGAAATCTTCAAACCTTTTCTTCTCTGAAACTGAAATAGCTAGAGCTTAGATATTTGGCATAGCGACACTTCTAGAGGCCCTTTACAAATACTGCTTAAACAATTCAGGTCTGTTGCATATCTAGGTCACAGGAGCTAAAAATAGATTGTATCAATGAAAACTTAAAAAATCTTGTCAAAAGCAACTAGGGACAGATTAAATATTTGGCACATGGCATCATCTATAGGTCCTCTATCAAGATTGTTCAAATTTTGCTCCCAGGGTCAAAATTGGCCCCGCCCCGGAGGTCACAATTTCACATAGAGTTATATAGTGAAATCTTCAAACCTCTTCTTCTCTAAACTTAAATTGCTAGAGCTTAGATATTTGGCATAGCGACACATCTAGAGGCCCTTTACAAATTTTATTGAAACAATTCAGGTCCGTTGCATATCTAGGTCACAGGGGCTAAAAAAAGATCGTATCAATGAAAACTTAAAAAATCTTCTTGTCAAAAGCAACAAGGGCCAGAGCTTAAATACCTTATGGTGCATTATGCTTTACTTTCAGCCAGCTTTAAGCTACCATCTGCTAGGATATAGAAAATATTTCTTATGGTACATATTCATAGTTATATAAAATGGAACTATTTTTTCAGTGAATGAATAAATTTAAGGTGTGAAAAGGTGTATTTATGGGGAAATGGGTTAAGCAACTTTATGCCAGGATATATAATATATGTATTTTCTTCAGTTGAGGAATAAATTAATGGGGACAAAATGTGTATCTCTGGAGTAATGGATTAACAGCAAAAGTTTGACTGTAGTTGTTGTTAAATTGTATAAAGTTTATTATCAGTTACATTGCTGAGTTTCTAGACTTACAAGACAATGAATGCTGACAATATTTTACAATTTTTGCCTACAGAGTTTAAGGACTGGCACAATCTGTCACTGATTTTCAGCCCTGTTAAAATTTTCAAATACTCCAGAGAGACATTGATACAAAAATCACTAAAGGGAGATAACTAAACCAGGTCGGAATGTAAATGTATTTTTATATTGAAAAGAGCAAACGTTTTTCTGGAACTTCAAGCACAAAGGGTGCCAAAATGTCGAATGATTAATGTCTTATCTGAGAAAAAACACTGTGAAAATTAGTTGGAAAAATGCACATTTTCACTGAGAGAATATGCTGATGTATTCCTCAGACTGGGGAGTCAAACATGAGACATGATGGGAGTGATAATACAGTGCTCCCTCTTCACAGCGGCCCTCCCAACAATGATTCCCTCCTTTCAACAATGCTTGTCCCTGTTTCCCTAAACAAAACAATTATGTCCAATCTTTTCACCGCTGCAATATCCTCTGCTTAAAATAGTCGTCTGCTGTTTTTAGCTCACCTGAGACAAATGCTGAGGATGAGCTATTGTGATCGCATTCTGTCCATAGTACGGTGTCCATCATACCTTTATATTTTCAAACAACATCTGAAACCACAGACCCGATTTCAACCAAACTTTGTCAAAAGCATCAGTGACAAGGGGGAACTAAATGTTGTTCAAAGATTTTGGCTAGAGTTATTCCCCTTGCTTAGGGGCCAGTATGCTCTGTCTGCATACAGACAGGCAACTCAACAATTTTGTAAAAGCCTGCTATAGTGCTAGTGCAGTACAGTTTTACAAGGCTAATATTCAAACCATCAAGCCTGCTATAGTGCTAGTAATGTACAGTTTTACAAGGCTAATATTCAAACCATCAAGCCTGCTATAGTGCTAGTAATGTACAGTTTTACAAGGCTAATATTCAAACCATCAAGCCTGCTATAGTGCTAGTGCAGTACAGTTTTACAAGGCTAATATTCAAACCATCAAGCCTGCTATAGTGCTAGTAATGTACAGTTTTACAAGGCTAATATTCAAACCATCAAGCCTGCTATAGTGCTAGTGCAGTACAGTTTTACAAGGCTAATATTCAAACCATCAAGCCTGCTATAGTGCTAGTAATGTACAGTTTTACAAGGCTAATATTCAAACCATCAAGCCTGCTATAGTGCTAGTAATGTACAGTTTTACAAGGCTAATATTCAAACCATCGCCTCCTGACATTTTTCTGGCAGCTATAACTAATGAAGTGTTGAAGTTCTTCCCATCATTCTGTCATGAGTGTTCACAGGAAAGTTTTCAACCAGATGAACAATCACAATCTGTTTTTGTATCGACATAAACCATTTGAAAGTTTAACATCTGAAGAACTTTTGACCTATTGTTGTAATATTGGCTTGTGGCCACATGTAAGGAGGGCAAGCCTATCTTCCAGCTGTTTTAGCTCTTCTTTCAACTAATAATAACTTTTGTGGTCACGTTGTAGGCTATGGGGATTTCCCAAATATAACTCAAGGGATTATGGGTAGGAACAAACAGTCAATCAACCTACAACTGCATGACATGGAGTGACTTCACATGGAACTATAGTCCTGTCTATAGTCGTCTATTGTAACTATAGATCCAACTGAACACCGGTTTATTCGACAAAAGTGAGGTCATTTGATCGCCATTCTCAGTTTTTATTGGTTCGACAAACGGTGTTCCTTTGCCTACCTTAATGCTCATGCGCCAGCCACAATTTTGCCTGACTTAAGGTTCGAACTAAATTTCCACCTGAAGTCGCTCAAAATTTCACACACTTTATCATTCTGGTGCCCTGCTTCTGGAACCCGCAGCTGGGGCATTCACAATCATGTTTTTGAAACTGAAGAAAGGTTAAATATGAGTGACAACTCTTTGGATCCAGACCAGACACCGCATGACTATTGCCCTCTTTGTGCATTAACCCTTATATTGCTAAGCTTAACTTGGCCAACATTTGCAAACAGTTAGGTTCCACAGATCAGACCTGTTAATTATAAATCTGGCCAGCCTTTCCTTTTAAAATGAAATTTTATTTTTTTCTAGCTTGGTTGTTCAACCATTTTTGGGTCTGAAAATCTTAATTTAGAAATTTTGAAAAAAATGACTGATGAGTAAGTTGATTTTTAGGGCTGATTTATGAAAATATTTCAGAAAAAAATGAATTTATAAAAAATAATTTCTAAATTGGTTTTAAGAGACGGTAAAAATCCTAAAAATTAAAACACTTTGTATAACTGCAGCATGCTGTAATTATTCAAAAATATTTCAAGTTTGCTTTCATCCCACGGTAAAATATCCAAAAGTTGCAAACAGTGTAGACCCTGACTGCTCCTTCAGTGGAGGGGTTAGAGTAAGCTATCAACACTAAATGAATTGCTGCCAAGGTGTTCAAGGCTATGTAGTTTTTCCAGTGTTGATAGGGTTTATCACAAGAACAAAACCGTTTTAACAAAAAATGATTTTTTCAGGAGATTTTCGTATACATAGACTTTGATGTGTCCTTATGATTTAGTTTTCTTGGAATATTCTCAAGGGCATTAACAGAAAATGTATTTCTATGGAAATTTGAAATGTCATGTTTCGGTTGCCAATATGGAAATAATTTGAATTTGTAATTTTTGCCGCATTATACAGTGTCTCATCAGGATCTAAATTGTTTTAAACTCTATTTTGTCAAATTTGAAATTTTATTTTTAGAAAATTTAGAATTTTCAGATCACTTAGCTGCAGATGATGTTGTATACTACTTACTATATGACATTGAGTGTTAATAGAGTAATAGACACAAACACAGAAAACCATAGACTTTGATTAGTTGAACTCTTCGATATAACTCTTTAGTTTCTGAAATGACCGATATTTTACAAGTGTATGTCAAATAGTACAGCTAAATCCAGATAAGGGGGATCCTTTAGAAGCCGTTAATTTGGTTTGGATCTACACTGTTTGTCAACAAATATATTTTGTATAAACTCAGACTCTACACTATTTAAAGAATCTGATTCACTTGCTCAGAATATATATCATACTATATGTATTTGAAAGAATACTTTACTGTTAAATTTTTTAAAGAAATTCTAGAAAAGATATAAAGAAACAATTTGAATTTACCAATTAAATACCACTCTGACAATTCCACTTGAGATAATTCAGTTGTGTTGACTGTTAATTCTATTATGCACACTACAACATTAGTATCAAACTGTAGGGGACTCTTTTTAGCATCACAAAGAGTAATGTTAGATGTTCAAAACAGTTATCATCTTATGTTAACTTGTAAACAATCTCACCTATGTTCAACAACCACTTAAAGATATCACACGTAAATGTCTCCAAAAAGATGTGACAGCATAATGCAGAAAAACAGTAATGCAGAAAGCTCCTAAAGGAGTTTTCTGCATTACTGTTGTCCTGTATTAAGCAGTGAACTTGTAACCTGTAGAAGCATTCATGCTTTTTGATATAATGGCATCTGAACAGAAGTTTGATTGTAATTTTACGGAGGCCTCGCAGTCATAATTAAGTTTCCAAAGTATTTCACCTTTTGAAGATATTTTATTTCTCCTGACTTTGAATATTGAATTAAGTTTGGCACCACAGTGACTGTAAACTGTTGTGTAGTAAATAACACTTGGTGTTATAGAGACAAGGCCTATCATACATGTGATATTTTCTTGGACCCAAATAGGGAGATCTGGAAATTTAAATAGGGAGATTGGGGTGCCAAATAGGGAGCTTTTTTCGCGACACTTTTTTTCGCGACAAAACTAGGCGCAGGCGATGAAAATCCAACACATTTATCTATTTTCATAAGTTAATCACTAATTGCTTATATTTTTTTTAAATCAGTGAATAGATAAGTCTATAGACCACTATGAGTCTGACAGAGACAATTTTCACCCAGAGATATAGTTTTTAAAATACTGATATGGGCCTTTTATTCTAGCATCTAGGCTGAAAGTAAAGCAGAGTACTCTTCAGAATCATTCTGCTTCAGTAAAAGTTTAAGCCTGCTTTAAGCTAGATCTACCATCTGCTAGGATATAAGAACTCAGTTGATTTCTTATGGTTCTTATATTATTCATGACTATAGTAAAAATAAACTGGAACTATATCTATTTTCTTGAGAGAATGAATGAAGTAGTTCAAATAGTCTAGATTTCTATCTATGGAGTAGATCTAGAAAGAATTCGCAACTTACCAATCTGTTATTAGATCTAATTAAAGTTTGCAAACAGTATGAATCCAGATGAGACTATCTAGATACAAAAAGTTTGAAACTGATATTTTCTGAAAGAAAATGCACAAAAATAAACTCAGAGAATTGTTTCAGACGACAAAGTCTGTAGACGACATTTACTAGCGCCATAAAGTGGGCGTGGTTTTAACAACGAAATATCGCGTCTAAATTTTCTACCGCGAAAACTGATTGCAAATCAATTTTACGAGCGTAATTGGTTGTGAAATCAAACTTAATAATTATAAATTTGCACAAATCGTATGTAACAAACAGAAGAATTTAGGTTCAATGTTAAATTTTAATTGATTGTTAGAAAACGATACCGGGGAAACTTTTTAGCCTAACAAAATATACGTGATTCCCGTAGCAAATATTTAGTCGCCCCGTCATTTTAACGGTATAATTTTCGAAGTATTTTTTTCTGTTACGTGAATATTCAAAGTGGTGGAAATAAATTCATAAATGTAGCTTTCATATAAGATGTGTGCTTGTCCAGAACTTACGGAGAATTATCTGATTTTAATCCGACCCGTATCGGCGACATAGATCTTTATCCTTCGCATCACCGCTTCTAAAAAGTGTCGTTGCTAGGTCTCCGATTCGGGGCGAACCTGTCAATCACTTTTTTTTGATAACCAATTAGATCTACAACACATATACATATGTCAAACCCCACTCGGCGCGTGTGGACAAACATTGTTTGGCAGCCACACTATCAAACTTATCGACGATTGCGTAACGTGTTTACACGCATCAGTAGCGTTTGGTGATAAGCGTGTGTACGGATTAGCCAGAGAACTCTGAAGCCAATTTTAAGACTTTTAGAGTCGGCGAACGAGGAATGATATAAAAGTTCATATTGAAAAAAAATGAACCTGGTTTAATGAAATATCGGGAGATTTCGTCTCCCGACCGGGAGATCGTGAGTAGAGGTCAAATTTCGGGAGCTCCCGACCAGATCGGGAGATATCACATGTATGAGGCCTATACTTCTTTAACCCATTACTCCATACATACACATTGTTTCACCTTTTATCTATTCCTGACTGAAGAAATAGTTCCACTGTATGTAAAGTCACAAATATGCACCATAACAAGGATATCCCACATAAACTAGAGGCCTCCATGGCCTAGTGGTACAGTCACTGTGACTAACATCACTAAACTCCTCACCGCTGTGAGTTCAAATCCCAGTATAAAGGGTCGTTCGGATTTTTCATGTGGGCGCATTCTGCTTTACTTTCAACCTGATTTAAGTGGTCATCTGTCTTCAAAACTAGAAACTGGTTATGGGGCAATGGGTTAAGGTGCATTCTCTACTTTCATCCTGTTCTAATAGGATAAAGAAAATACTTCTTATTGTGCACATTTATACCAATTACCCCATAGCCTGTTTCTAGTTTTGCAAAGCAGGTTGAAAGTATAGACCCATTATGCTTTACTTTCAATCTGCTTTCAGTTTTCATCTACTAAATATAGAAAATAATTCTTATGATACATAATTTTAACTATTTTCTTCAATAGAGGATTAAACTAGAGGCGTAAAAAGACATATTTATGGGGCAACGCAACGAGCTTGTATAGAAAGACTAAGATTATATTAGTGTCTCCAGGATTAGGAGGTGTATAGTTTGTATAAGTAAGAGACTGCCTTGACATATTGCTTACAGATGGGAGCTGAGTTTTGCCCGATCACCAGTCTCCTATAACTGAGTACCTTTGTCTGTAGATATTTTCTCAAGCTTTCAGTTGAAGTGTGAAGGATACTTGGCTCTGAGTGACATAATAACATCAATTTCGTGTTAGCTGTCAATTGCTACAACTTTTTACATGCCACCTGATGAAATATACATGTAAATACCAATAACTTGAATGTTTGTTAACCCATTTCCCCCAAAATAAGCATTTTTACGCCTTTAATTTATTCCTACACTGAATTAAATAGTTTCAATTTATACTGTCACAAATAAAAATTATACAAAATATTTCTTATATTCTAGCAGATGATAGCTTACAGCGATTTTTTTCCTTCTATAGCTGGTACCCATAAAAGGACCCTTCACAATTCAGAAGGGACCCATATTGATTCACAATGGGAAAACACATTTTTAATAAAAGCATGGTTTAAGCGCTTTCTACTCTGCTGGCTTAATTATAAAAGTGTTTCTCTTCCACAAAATAGTTCCCCACCATTTTGCAGGGAAATACAAGTTTTTCTCTCTTGGTCCACATTTTCTTATTACAAATCAGCAGACGCCTGCTATTTTTGTTCACAATTTTGAGTAAAGCAACGCAAAATTTTCACAATCTAAGGAGTACCGGTGTCAGATCAAATTTGGACCCCCGTAAAAAATGGACCCGCGGGTCCATTTTTGATAGCGAAATATGGACCCCCCCTGTAAATTTTGGACCCCCCCCAAAAAAGTTGGTAATGCTTCTCCCTAATGCAAAATATTGATAACTCCTATCTTGAGGTTGTTATGCCCATTAAAAAAAATTAAATAAAAAAAAAAAAAAATTTGTTGGAGTGGGGGTCCAAATTTGATGGCATCAAAATTGGACCCCCCCCCCCCCCCCTTTTCAACACCCAACCATAAGTCATTTGATTTACACATCAATTTTCATTATTTTCCATTGGTTGTTTTGTTTAAGTAATGTTTTACTCCTTTCCTGAAGTTACTATGCCCTGCAAATTATTTTGGTTGGAGAAGGGGGGGGGGGGCCAAATTTGATGGCGTAAAAAATGGACCCCCCCCCCCCTTTTCAACACCCAACCATAAGTCATTTGATTTACACATCAACTTTAATTCTTTTCCATTACTTGTTAAGTTTAAGTGATGTTTTTCTCCTAATTTGAGGTTACTATGCCCTGCAAATTATTTCAATTGGAGAGGGGGGTCCAAATTTGATGGCATAAAAATTGGACCCCCCTCCCTCCCATTTCAGCGCCCAACCATAAGTCATTTGATTTACACATCAATTTTAATTATTTTCCATTATTTGTTTTGTTTAAGTAATGTTTTACTCCTTTCCTGAAGTTACTATGCCCTGCAAATTATTTTGGTTGGAGAAGGGGGGGGGGGGTCCAAATTTGATGGCGTAAAAAATGGACCCCCCACCCCCCCTTTTCAACACCCAACCATAAGTCATTTGATTTACACATCAATTTTAATTATTTTCCATTATTTGTTTTGTTTAAGTAATTAATGTTTTACTCCTTTCCTGAAGTTACTATGCCCTGCAAATTATTTTGGCTGGAGAAGGGGGGGGGGGGTCCAAATTTGATGGCGTAAAAAATGGACCCCCCCCTTTTCAACACCCAACCATAAGTCATTTGATTTACACATCAACTTTAATTCTTTTCCATTACTTGTTAAGTTTAAGTGATGTTTTTCTCCTAATTTGAGGTTACTATGCCCTGCAAATTATTTCAATTGGAGAGGGGGGTCCAAATTTGATGGCGTCAAAATTGGACCCCCCTCCCTCCCATTTCAGCGCCAAACAATAAGTCATTTGATTTACACATCAATTTTAATTATTTTCCATTATTTGTTTTGTTTAAGTAATGTTTTACTCCTTTCCTGAAGTTACTATGCCCTGCAAATTATTTTGGTTGGAGAAGGGGGGGGGGTCCAAATTTGATGGCGTAAAAAATGGACCCCCCTTTTCAACACCCAACCATAAGTCATTTGATTTACACATCAATTTTAATTATTTTCCATTAGTTGTTTTGTTTAAGTAATGTTTTACTCCTTTCCTGAAGTTACTATGCCCTGCAAATTATTTTGGTTGGAGAAGGGGGGGGGGGGGTTCCAAATTTGATGGCGTAAAAAATGGACCCCCCCCCCCCTTTTCAACACCCAACCATGGGGGGGGGGGGGGGGGGGGTTGCAGAGCATAGTTACTTCAGGAAAGGAGTAAAACATTACTTAAACAAAACAACTAATGGAAAAGAATGAACATTGATGTGTAAATCAAATGACTTATGGTTGGGTGTTGAAAAGGGAGGGGGGTCAAATTTTCACGCCATCAAATTTGGACCCCCCCTTCTCCAACCAAAATAATTTGCAGGGCATAGTAACTTCAGGAAAGGAGTAAAACATTACTTAAACAAAACAACTAATGGAAAAGAATGAAAATTGATGTGTAAATCAAATGACTTATGGTTGGGTGTTGAAAAGGGAGGGGGGTCAAATTTTCACGCCATCAAATTTGGACCCCCCCTTCTCCAACCAAAATAATTTGCAGGGCATAGTAACTTCAGGAAAGGAGTAAAACATTACTTAAACAAAACAACTAATGGAAAAGAATGAAAATTGATGTGTAAATCAAATGACTTATGGTTGGGTGTTGAAAAGGGGGGGGGGGGTCCATTTTTTACGCCATCAAATTTGGAACCCCCCCCCCTTCTCCAACCAAAACAATTTGCAGGGCATAGTAACTTCAGGAAAGGAGTAAAACATTACTTAAACAAAACAACTAATGGAAAAGAATGAACATTGATGTGTAAATCAAATGACTTATGGTTGGGTGTTGAAAAGGGAGGAGCGTCCAATTTTCACGCCATCAAATTTGGAACCCCCCCCCCCCCCCTTCTCCAACCAAAATAATTTGCAGGGCATAGTAACTTCAGGAAAGGAGTAAAACATTACTTAAACAAAACAAATAATGGAAAATAATTAGAATTGATGTGTAAATCAAATGACTTACGGTTGGGTGTTGAAATGGTAGGGGGGTCCAATTTTTACGCCATCAAATTTGGACCCCCCTCTCCAATTGAAATAATTTGCAGCACATAGTAACCTCAGATTAGGAGAAAAACATCACTTAAACTTAACAAGTAATGGAAAAGAATTAAAGTTGATGTGTAAATCAAATGACTTATGGTTGGGTGTTGAAAAGGGGGGGGTCCATTTTTTACGCCATCAAATTTGGACCCCCCCCCCCCCCCCCCCCCCTTCTCCAACCAATATAATTTGCAGGGCATAGTAACTTCAGGAAAAGAGTAAAACATTACTTAAACAAAACAAATAATGGAAAATAATTAAAATTGATGTGTAAATCAAATGACTTATGGTTGGGTGTTGAAATGGTAGGGGGGTCCAATTTTTACGCCATCAAATTTGGACCCCCCTCTCCAATTGACATAATTTGCAGGGCATAGTAACCTCAAATTAGGAGAAAAACATCACTTAAACTTAACAAGTAATGGAAAAGAATTAAAGTTGATGTGTAAATCAAATGACTTATGGTTGGGTGTTGAAAAGGGGGGGGGGGGGGGTCCATTTTTTACGCCATCAAATTTGGACACCCCCCCCCCCCCCCCTTCTCCAACCAAAATAATTTGCAGGGCATAGTTACTTCAGGAAAGGAGTAAAACATTACTTAAACAAAACAACTAAAGGAAAAGAATGAAAATTGATGTGTAAATCAAATGACTTATGGTGTGGTGTTGAAAAGAGGGGGGGGGGGGAGGTCCATTTTTTACGCCATCAAATTTGGACCCCCCCCCCCCCCCCCCCTTCTCCAACCAAAATAATTTGCAGGGCATAGTAACTTCAGGAAAGGAGTAAAACATTACTTAAACAAAACAAATAATGGAAAATAATTAAAATTGATGTGTAAATCAAATGACTTATGGTTGGGTGTTGCCAAGGGAGGGGGGGGGGGGTCCAATTAAATTAAGGGCGTAAAAAGGCATATTTATTGGATACTGGGTTAAGCTACCATCTTCTAGGATACATAAAATATTTCCTATACAGTAAATGTTTGTGACTGTATAAAATGGAATTATTTTCTTCAATGTAAGAATACATTGTACAAAATGGAACTACTTTCTTCAGTGGAAGAATAAATTAAGGGCATAAAAAGGCATATTTATGGGGTAATGGGTTAAGCTACCATCTTCTAGGATAAATAAAAGATTTCCTATACAGTAAATGTTTGTGACTGTATAAAATGGAATTATTTTCTTCAATGTAAGAATACATTGTACAAAATGGAACTACTTTCTTCAGTGGAAGAATAATTTAAGGGCATAAATAGTCATTTTTATTGGGTAATGGGTTAAGCTACCATCTTCTAGGATACATAAAATATTTCCTATACAGTAAATGTTTGTGACTGTATAAAATGGAAATATTTTCTTCAACGTAGGAATACATGGTACAAAAAGGAACTACTTTCTTCAGTGGAAGAATAAATTAAGGGCGTAAAAAGGTATATTTATTGGGTAATTGGTAAAGCTACCATCTTCTAGGATACATGAAATATTTCCTATACAGTAAATGTTTGTGACTGAATAAATTGGGATTATTTTCTTCAGTGGAAGAATAAATAAAGGGCGTAAAAAGGCATATTTATTGAGTAATGGGTTAAAATATTCATTGGTTTCTTGTTTCTTAACTTTTTATTATGTTTTTTTATCATTCTAAATTTTTGCATGGGGGGGTCCATTTTTTACAGGGGGGGTCCAAATTTGATAGCGAAATATGGACCCGCGGGTCCATATTTCGCTATCAAATTTGGACCCGGGTCCATTTTTTATGGGGGTCCAATTTTGATATGACACCGGACCCATTCACAAATGAAGGAAAAAAATCACTGGCTTAAAGCAGGTGCATTCTGCTTTACTTTCAAACTGCTTTAAGTAGTCACCTATTTTCAAAACTAGAAACAGTCTATGGGTAAGCCCTTACTGGTGCTTTTTGCTTTACATTTGTTTTGCATTAACTAGTCACATGCCTTCTAAATGCAGCCTGTGAAAGATGTTTGCTAAATGTAAATGTCACTGTTTTAACCCATTACCCCATAACCTGTTTCTTGTAGTTAAGATGTGTGACCTTTCAAAGCAGGTTGAAAGTAAAGCAGAATGCGCCCTAGGGCGCATTCTGCTTTACTTTCAGTCTGCTTTAAGTTTCTATCTGCTAGGATATAGAAAGTAATTCTAATGGTACATATTCATGACAGTATAAAATGGAACTATTTTCTTTGACGGATGAATAAAATGAATGTGCTAAAAGTCGCTTCTATAAGGGAAAGGGTTAAGGATTCAACATAAAATGATACAGTTTCGGTATTTAGAAGTGTTGATAAGTGTCATCACTTTTTATTCAGATATTTTCATAAAAAAGAACAAAAATTTCATTGACACACAGAATAACAAACTTGTCCAAATATTGATGATAGGAATTACCATAAACCAACACTCTTTACCAACTCCTACGGCCATTGCACTGAGAGAGCCTGACAAGTATAGAGTGGTTGCAGACAGGCTGTATGTTTGTTTTAAATGTCTCTATCATCCTATCTAATTGATTATAAACATTTATTTCCTGCTAGCCAAGTAAGGATAATAATCATACTTGTAAAACAGCCAATTACAAACAGGATCAATTCACAGATTTTAGGCATTAAGCAGTCACCTGTCAGAAGAGATATCCCAACTTCTTTAACCCATTAAACCATAATTACGCCTTTTTACAACTCTACTTTATTCCGCCAATGAGGACAATATAAGTTCCAATTTATACAGTTATGAATATGCATTTTAAAAACCTTTTTAGCTCACCTGGCACAGAGTGCCAAGTTGAGCTATTAAATTGTGATCGCCCTCAGTGTGTCCGTCGTCCGCCGTTGTCTGTCCGTCGTCAAACTCTTCTTGGAAACCACTGGGCCATTTTCATCAAAACTTCATAGGATTGTTCCTTGTAGGATACTCTCTCAGATTCTTCAAATATAGGTCATCCAATTGAAATTGTGGTTGCCATGGCAACCAATTGAAAAAAACTTTAAAAATCTTCTTGGCAAAAACTACCGGTCCCAATTGAAAATAATTTTACCCAAAAGTGCCGTTGTTGACCCTCTATCAGATTTCTGCAAATAATGTTCCTATCTTAAAAAAGAATGACCGTTAGTGGGTGGGGCATATTTTCCTTATATGGCTATATAGTAAAAACTTGAAAATCTTCTGTGAAACTACTGGTTTGGTTGGAAAGTAATTTTATGCAAATGATCCATGGGTGACCCTCTACCAGATTTCTTAAACTTTTTTTTATATCTAAAAAAACATGGCCGCCAGTGGGTGGGGCATGTTTTCCTTATGTTACTGTATTGTAAAAACTTTAAAAATCTTCTTCTGAAATTACTGGTCCAAATTAGAAATAATTTTACACAGATGATCAATTGATGACCCTCTACCAGATTTCTTAAAATCATGACACCCAATGGGAGACAAAGATTGTGTGCATTGCTCAGAGGGGGTTGTTATAGGGAGGCAAAATTAAGATTTAGCTTACATTTGCAAACAGCTTGAATCCAGATCAGATGCAGCATCACGCGGCATCTGATCTTGATTAAAGCTGTTTGCCACTCGTCATCATATTTCAAATGTCAAAATGTCAACTAATTAAACTAAGGATTGTAGTTTTGAGAAAAAACACCAGAAGACAATTTTAAGCAGACAATATTGCAGCAGTAAAGCGTTGTAACATCTCTTTGAAATTGTCTTGACGATTCCAAAGAGATGTCTCAAGATAGGATTAGATGGAGAAATTTGAATTTTATGTATTCTAAAGTTTCGACTTACTACCGTTTTTGATGTACACAGTTTTATGAAACGGGCCCAAGAAATCACCTTATATGTTTCTTCAATTCAGGACAAGTTGCCTCCTTTTCTCAAACTGATGAAACTTGATTTTATTTGTTACCTTTACTGAAATCCACTTCATAAGTCCTGAATATGTGTCATTAGTGTTGTCAAGAACCTAAGGGAGACAACTGCTGTACACTCTTTGATTTGCCTGCAAGAAACACATTGATGTATGGTAGAGAGTTTATTAGTTTCTAATCTATAGATGTTTATAGCCATACCCGGCAGAAGTCCAGATAATTTGCAGCCAGTTTGTTTATTTCTCAATCGAACCTTATGTTGTGACTTCTCATTAGAATCATGACTCAAAAGACGATTCTAATGAGTACATATCAAGTTACAAATAGAGTTTGATGAAGACAACTAAAGCTAAAATCAATGTACTCAAGCAATATTATATGGAGCCTGAGTATTACATCTTGTACCTTTATGAATAAATCTACATAGTCACTAGTCCTGTAATAGAAGAATGTTTTGTTTTGTTGTAGACGGAGACCCAGACCATCAGTTTTTCATTGGCCTTGAAGCAGGGAACCTGCTTGTTGCCCGCCCACTAGACTGGGAAACCAGGACACAGTACAACCTCACCATCCAGGTCACAGATGGCGTACACTTCGACAACTGCACGGTATGTTCTTAGATCTTGCTGTCAAAGACTTTACTTACTTAACCCTTTACCCCATAGCCTGTTTCTAGTTTTGAAGACAGGTGATCACTTAGAACAGGTTGAAAGTAAAGCAGAATGTGCCATACGGTGCATCCTGCTTCACTTTCAGCCTGCTTTAAGCCACCATCTGCTAGCATGTAGAAAATATTTCCCTTAATACATATTTGTAACTGTATAGATTGGAACTATTTTCTTCGATGGAAGAATAAATCAAATGGGCTACAAGTCTATGGGGGAAAGGGTAATTGAGATACAATACTAGAAGGGTTTCCATGATGGTGATTGGTTAGTGATATACAAAAAGTTAATTTTCATGCTGCCTTATATTACAGCGTTCCCTCTCTTCAACGGCCCTCTCAACAACGACTCCCTCCTTACAACGACACTTATCGCAATTCCCTAAACCGGACTTTTACTGCTGTAATATCGTCTGCCTTAAGTTGTCGTCAACTTTTTCCCCAAATGTAAATATTGCACATTTTGACTGAAAACAACTTAAGGAAGAGTGACAAACAGCTTGAATCAAGATCAGACGCCGCGTTACGCGACGTCTGATCTGGATTCAAGCTGTTTGCTAATGTTAACCAATTTCCCTCTCTATAACGACTCCCTCCGAGCAACGAACACATTTTTTGTCTCCCATATGGTGTCGTTGTAGAGAGGGAACACTGTAGTCCCAAGTGGATGATGGTAGGATGGCTGATAATATGTAGTATCAAAGTACTGGTATCTAACTAACATTGGAAGTCAACTTCAGATACTCTCACTGAAGCCCATAATACTCCATAGCCTGTTTCTAGTTTTAAAAACTGATGACAGCTTAAAACAGGTTGAAAGTAAAGCAGAATGCTTTCAACCTGCTTTAAGCTACCATCTGTTTGAATACAGAAAATATTTCTTATGTTACATATCCATGACTGTATCAATCTTTTCTTCAGAGGAATGAAGAATACATTATAGGCTTAAAAAGGGGTGTTTATGGGGGAAAGGGTTAAACCTAAACGCATGAGTGATTAAACCTTTTTCCCTAATACCTCGTCGATCCACTCGGGTAGTCCTGATTTTTCATGTGGGGAAGCCTTCCAGTTGGCTTGCTGAAGGTGGGGGATTCTACCCAGTTGCTGATTTGTGTCTGTTTCAGTCCATATAGGGCTTCTGGGGTCTTCCTCCACCTGTAATAAGCTGGAAGTCACAATAAGTAAAAATGCATAAAGTTTCAAATTATAAAAGTAAGAGCAAAAATCCGAAGATTTGCTGAAAAATCCGAAGGTCAAGAGAAGTTAAGAAAAATCTCAAGATTTCCAAAAAGTTCAGAGAAATGGTGGCCCTATTGACTTTATATCATGCTCAAAATTACTTCCCTGCTTCACTGAAGCACAGAATGATGTTCTTGTGTTCCAGTAGTTGTGTATGCCAGCTGAAAATTCTTAGCTTTTAGACAATTTGGCTAAAAAAATCAATGTTTGCTATCAAATGTTGGATTAATGTATCATGCCAGTGTATATTGTTGTAATCACTTCTTTGCCAAGATATTTTAAACACTAAGCTTGAATATGTTTCTTTCGATTTCCCCCACGGTTATAGAATGATGAGAACAATAAAAAGCTTGACTTTACCCCCACTCCCATGTTGACACATTGATGATATAGAAGACATGTAAGTTTAACCCTTTCCCCCAATAGAAGCGCCTTTTAGCACATTAACTTTATTCTATGCTGAAGAAAATAGTTCCAATTGATACAGTTATAAATATGTATCATAAGAAATATTACTTTACTCTAGCAGGTGGTAGCTTAAAGCAGGATGATAGTAAAGCAGAATGCGCCTTTAGGCACTTTCTGCTTTTCTTTCAACCTGCTTTAAGTAGTCACCTATTTTCTAAACTGGAAACAGGCTGTGGGGTAAAGGTTGTAAGTTTACTCATTAGTCCATAGTTTGTTTCTAGTGTTGAGAGTTTGGGCCCATTTTGCTTTACTTTTAGTCTGCCTAAAGCTACCACCTGCTTAAATATTGAAAATATTTCTTATGGTGCATATTTATCATAAATATTTGACTGTATACGATGTTCTAAGTTTGGCTTGCTGCTACCCTGCTTCCCTAGTTGCCTGATGAAAGTAAAGCAGAAAGCCTTTTAATTCACTTCCATATAGCTTTTAGCAGTCTTAAAATAAGAGTGAAAAAAGGTGATTTGCGTGTTTGGCTGTGGAGGAAAGGATTAATGCAGGATGAAAAAAAAGCAGAAAGCTTCTTTACGACATTTCTGCTGTACTTTCCCTCAACTTTGCAACAACCTGCGCTGAATATTGAAAATATACCTTTTTGAATGGTGGGGATGGGAGCTACTATATTAACCCATTACCCCATAGATACACCTTTTTACGCCTATAATTCATTCCAACACTGAAAGAAAAAAGTTCCAATTTATACAGTCATGAATATGTATCATAAGAAATATTTTCTATCTCCTAGCAGATGATAACTTAAAACAGAATGAAAGTAAAGCAGAAAGGGCCTTATGGCACATTCAGCTTTACTTTCAACCTGCTTTGAGTGATCATCTTTCTTCAAAACTAGAAACAGGCTATGGGATAATGTGTTAAGCAACATTAAAAAAAGAGACAAGTTTCTTAGACTAGCGTTATAGAATTTTTAATGCATTCGTCCATGGCTATGCAACAGATTTTAGTGAGGAACTGTCAGACTTGGTGTATGTTACAAACTGGTGAGTTGATGTCTCATGTGGGAGATTGTATATAGACTTCTCACTAGTACACTAAATATAGACTGACAAGGAGATTTCCCAGACAAATTAATGCTGTAAGCAGTAAATGTCTGGTCTGGTCAGTCTGCCTACACGATACCACCTAGCTCACTGTCACACCCTAACCCATTACCCTATAGCTTGTTTCTTGTTTTGAAAACAGGCTACAACTTAACCCAGTCCCCCATAAATACGCCTTTTTAGGGCCCCACCGAGAGGTGGGTGCCCTATAGTAATCGCCTTGTCCGTCCGTCCGTCAGTCTGTCACACTTTTCCTTGTCCGCTCTCTAAGTCGAGTAATTTTTATCCAATCTTCACCAAACTTGCTGAAAATATGTATTAGTATAAAATCTAGGCCAAGTTCGATAATTACCCAAATTGCATAAAGCATGTTGGAGTTATTGCCCTTGAATTATTAAAAAATGGCTGTTTCAGCCTTGTCCGCTCTCTAACTCAAGTAATTTTTATCCAATCTTCACCAAACTTGCTGAAAATGTGTATTAGTATAAAATCTAGGCCTAGTTTGATAACTACCCAAATCGCATAAAGCATGTTGGAGTTATTGCCCTTGAATTATTAAAAAATGGCTGTTTCAGCCTTGTCCGCTCTCTAACTCAAGTAATTTTTATTCAATCTTCACCAAACTTGCTGAAAATGTGTATTAGTATAAAATCTAGGCCAAGTTCGATAATTACCCAAATGGCATAAAGCATGTTGGAGTTATTGCCCTTGAATTATTAAAAAATGGCTGTTTCAGCCTTGTCCGCTCTTTAACTCGAGTAGTTTTTATCCAATCTTCACCAAACTTTATGAAAATGTGTATTAGTATAAAATCTAGGCCATGTTCGATAATTACCCAAATCGCATAAGGCATGTTGGAGTTATTGCCCTTGAATTATTAAAAAATGGCTGTTTCAGCCTTGTCCGCTCTCTAACTCAAGTAGTTTTTATCCAATCTTCACCAATCTTAATGAAAATGTGAATTGGTATAAAATCTAGGCCAAGTTCGATAATTACCCAAATCGCATAAGGCATGTATGAGTTGTTGCCCTTGAATTATTAAAAAATGGCTGTTTCAGCCTTGTCCGCTCTCTAACTTGAGTAGTTTTTATCCAATCTTCACCAAACCAGGGTTCGACATTGGCCTACGTCCGATAGACATTCACTAGTAACGGCGATGTTCGGTCTAGTGATCCCTCGCAGTTACTAACCCGAATGGTCTAGTTAAAATCTGAGGATGATTTTTTTAAATTCACGCATTTAGAAAATGACATCATTATGTTCAAGCTAAAAATCCTACCCAGTTCGCCTCTGTGGTTTCAGACAAGTAGGTTTGCTCAGACCTCAAAACTGTTTCCGCATCTAAATAAAGCACGCAGTCGGGAAATCCTTGTTCTAAAATTAGCAGTAGTAACTATCCCGCAGTAATTAGGGCGATGAGTAAAATCCGGTTCAGTTACGAAAAATATCGGTGTGATTAATTGATCATCTCGCGCTATATTTAAAACACCTGATTGTGTTGATAACAGTTACGTTTTGAATGTTTTTAGAATTGATCATTTTTAATTAGAAAGGTACAATATCCGAAAAGGTAACTGCAGTCTCAGTTTTTGGGATTGAAAATGACAATTTATTCTGCGAACCGATATTTCTCGGTAGTTACCGGATATTACACTTTCCCACGCTTTTCACTACCATGATTGTCATAAGTATCTTCAATGCAATTATTTTACCTAAAACACAATTTTGTATCAATTTTTACGTGCGAAACCGAAATCAATCCCAATTCTGATATATTATTTGTTTTGTTAACGAAAATATCTATTTTTCTGCCAAGTATAAGTACGACATTCAGCGAACGCTTTTTCGTTTGTGTAATGTCAAATCATGTCAGATTTATTCAGCTTCGGTTTTAATGGTAAGAAAAAGGAAGAGAAAGGGGCGAGTACAGCTACGGCGGAGTCAAAGACACGCTATGAAAAGCAAAAAAGACATAGAAAGTTTTGCGAAATTATTGAAGTTTACCAAAGATTCAGTTGTTTCTGTTTGGTCTACCAACTTTTTGGTCTGGTCTAGTAATGTTTGCAGGCTACAAGACCGAATGTCTAGTGAAAAAAAAAGTTAATGTCGAACCCTGCAAACCTTATGAAAGTTTCTATTGTTATAAAATCTAGGCCAGGTTTGATAATTACCCAAATCGCATAAGGCATGTTGGAGTTATACCTCTTAAATTATTAAAAAATGGCTGTTTTAGCCTTGTCCACTTTCTAACACAAACACTTTGTATTGGATATTTATCAAACCTACTGAAAATGTTTATATAATCTAGGTCAATTTCGATAATTACCCAAATCGCCTATGGCACATCAGAGTTATTGCCCTTTAATTATTAAAAGATAGCTGTTTAAGCCTTGTCTGCTCCCTTACTGAAACAACAGTTTCTATCTGATCTTCACTAAACTTGCTGAAAATGTTTATTGGTATGAAATCTAAGATAAGTTTGATAACTACTCAAATCGCATAAGGCAATTCAGAGTTATTGTCCTTGAATTATACAAAAATGACTGTTTCAGCCTTGTCCGCTCTCTTAACTCAAACATTTTATTTTGGATCTTTATAAAACTTGCTGAAAACGTTTATTAGTATAAAATCTGCAGTTTTATCTTGTGCCTTTCTCCTCCAGACTCCTTTTGTGGGGCCCTTTCTGACTGGTCAGTATTCTAGTTACACTTTTAATTTATTCCTCTACTAAAGAAAATAGTTTAAAATCATACCTTCATTAATATATAACATAAGAAATATTTTTTTATATTCTAGCAGATGCTAGCTTAAAGCAGACTGAAAGTAAAGCAGAATGATCACCCTAACTTCAAAACTAGAAATAGGCTATGGGGTTAAAACAGGTTGAAAGTAAAGCAGAAGGCCCCATTAAGGTGAATTCTACTTTACTAGTCTACTTTAAGCTTACATCTGCTAGGATATAGAAATATTTCTTACAATATGTTGCTTATTAATGTCATGTCTAAACAAATTTGAATTATTTTCTCCACTGGAGGATTGAATTAAAGGCATAAAAAGGTGTATTTATGGAGTAAATGGTTAAATAGATGACATGTTCAGCATGAAAAAGTTTATAAAAGGGGTGTCTATGGAGTAATGGGTTAAAGCAAACTTTATGCAGTAAATTTACTGTGAAATGATTAAATCTGTGTATACTAAATTATAGTGCCGTGTCAGCACTAATCGTTGTCTGTTACTGTCCTAAAAAAAATTATAGATTAAATTAAAATACGGTCAATGTGTCAAACCATTTGGATCCTAATAAGACACTACATAACACACTACTCATCTGGATCCAAACTGTTTGCAAAAATAATCATGGATTTGCCGCCTACATGCAAAGAGTTCTAAAAACTTTAATTTTCAACAGAAAACAATATTGAAGGTGACATTTATTGAGTGTTCAAAGAATTGTACTGATTCATGTTAGCATATTGTCATATTTTGTCAGCTATAGAATAGAACATCATTATTGTACTTCATGTATTTATTTTATGATATTTGGAATTTACTTCTACTCAAAAGGAGGTTTGCAAAGGCTGGCTTAATAACATTTTAATTCTAGACTCAGTTGAGATCAGCTTGTCTCTCATCTCGACTCATGACAGATCCTATAGTTATGTCTTCAACAATTTTCGTCTACAATTGTACTAAAACTAGAATTGAGAAAAATCTGTTTTCAAAGGTTACAATACTGTTTCACTAGTAGTGTGTATAGAGTTAAATCCTAAAACTCTGATTAAAATATTGGACTTAACCCTTTATCTGATAGCTTATTTCTAGTATTGACATATATGGCTACTTAAAGCAGGTTGAAAGTAAAGCATACTTTCAGCCTGCTTTAAGCTATCATGTGTTTGAATATAGAAACTATTCCCAATAATATATATTCATGACTGATTAAATTGGAACTATTTTCTTCAGTGGAGGAATAAACTGAATGCGCTAAAAGGTGCTTCTATTGGGGAAAGGGTTAAATGTGATGTTTATAAAATCAGCCCGTGTCTCAAGATAGGCATTTCTGACATGCTGGAGTATGTAAACACATATTTCTACTTAATGTTTTGAGATAGGAAAAAAGGTACAAAAAATGAAAATACAATGCTTACTGAACATTAATCTGAGTTTAATCTCAATTGTTGTCAGATTCCTCTTTATATTTTCAAGAAGTTGAGATTTGGAAATGTAAATATTTGGATATTTAGATCTATAAATATAAGCTTTCAGTTTAGAGTTGATATATCCCCTAACCCTTTACAAATGGACTCTCCATTGTCTAAATAATAAAAGTTGACATTGACTCATGAGGGGTTTGTACCAAAAATTGCTCAAACTGATGCCAAACAGTGCACACCCTGATCTGTGAAACTATTTTTGCCAATAATGTAAACTATGTACTTGTATACATGTCCCAATGAAAACAGTAAGGGTTAACCCACTACCTCATAACCTGTTTCTAGTTTTAAAGACCAGTGACCACTTAAGCAGGTTGAAAATATAGCAGAATGTGCATTCTGCTTTACTAAATTACAGCCTACTTTAAACTATTTGCTAGGATGTAGAAAATATTTCTGATAGTGCATATTCATTCATGACTGTATCAAATGGGCCTATTTTTTTGTGGAGGAATAAATTAAATGCATAGAAAGATGTATATGTATGGACTGAAGAAGCCTAAGAAGTGATTATAACTCTTTGCACAGCTGATTCAGTGTTTTAAAGATTTAGAGGTGACTGTTTGTTTTAATCTCACAAAGAACAGTCTTATTGGGCTTCCTCCTTATATTGAGTTTCTTATGATGAATATACAGCGCTCCCTCTCTACAACGACACCCATTGGGAGACAAAGATTGTGTGCGTTGTTCAGAGGGAGTCGTTACAGGGAGGGAAATTGGCTTACATTTGCAAACAGCTTGAATCCAGATTAGACGCCGCGTTACGCGGTGTCTGATCTGGATTCAAGCTGTTTGTAAACCGTCATTATATTTATTCTATCAAAATGTAAATTTGAGAAAAATCAGCAGATGACAATTTGAAGCAGACGATATTGCAGCAGTAAAAGTGTTAAACATTTTGTCTTGTTTGGGGAACAGCCGTAAGGGTCGTTGTAAGGAGGGAGTCGTTGTTGGGAGGGCCGTTGTAGAGAGGGAACACTGTAGTATATATATTCTGGCATGTTATGTGATTGTTTTGAAGCCCTTCATGGTTAAATTGACTTGTTTTCATGTCACATAGCTATATTTGGTTATATTTGACCTGTGTCATATAAGAACTCAAATACAACTATTAGTTCACATTGACCCATACTTTTAGCTAATATACAAATACAGAATATAATGGCCTCCATTTGATTTAGGGTATATAAAATTGCCATTTATAACCTAATTGTGGGCCAGTTTATCTTTGATGATGGCCAATGTTAATGCCGGCTAAACCCTTAACTCTTTGAACCCTTAATAAGTCACACATACATGGTCATTTGCAAACAGCTGCATACCTGTGAGGAGTACACTGTCTTGTTCTATGCAAAAAGTGTAGACCCTGATCAGAGAGCTCCTTAAGCGTCTACATTGTTTGTCATTTTGACAAATATTGTAAAAAATCAACCCTAAAAAGTCCAAAAAATGGACTAGACTGCATAATATTGAAAACTAGAATCAATTTGACTCGTTGTTTTCCCCAAGATATTTAGAGGTAGGACAAACAGTGTAGACCTTGATCAGAAGGCTCCTTCAGGATCTGGGTCTACATTGTTTGCAAAATAATGATGTATAATCATTATATACTCTGCTCCCCTTTACTTTCATTTCCCTTTATGCAGTTGTTTTTCTGTTAGCACCAATACATACTTCCTTAGCATGTCCATAATAGTAGAAGGAATTTAATGTAGGGATTCAACAATAATGTCCAAATACTTGCTTTAAGATGGTGACAAGTTGCTATGAGTTTGCATACTGGGTGGGTGGGGGCTCTGTTTATATTGTAAAGTGTTGTTTATAGTTATATTTGATCTGGAAAGTTGTACAGTTGTTGGAGCCTGAATGTCCAGACAAGACAAGAAGTTATCACAACCACTCTCAATAGATATAGCGTTTCATTTTACCCTTTGACAGCCATTGGACAATTGAACTCTTTGCATGCTTATAAAGAAATGGAGAAACCTTCATATGCTGGTGAGCCTCAATGAGTAGACCACCATGCCCTGCAGTTTGGTGACCTAGACCATTGACATTGACCTTGACCTATATGGTCAGCGTTAAGGTTTTGCCTTAACCCATTACCCCATAAATAAGCCTTTTTACGACTTTAATTCATTATTACACTGAAGAAAATAGTTCCTCATTATACATATGTAGCATAAGAAATGTTTTCTATATTCTAGCAGATGGAAGCTCAAAGCAGGCTGAAAGTAAAGCAGAATGTGCCTTTGGGCACATTCTGCTTTACTTTCAACCTGCTTTAAGTAGTAATTTAACATGTTTTCAAAACTAAAAACAGGCCATGGGGTAATAGGTTAAAGTATGTTCTTTGCAGGAGGTGAGCTTCATAATCTTTGATTACCTGTTCTGGTTGAAACTTTGTACTATCTATTTGAATCTGTTGAGGGGCAAACAGTCAGAACCTGGTCAGATTCACGATGACCCGACGGCTGATCTGGCTCCAAACTTGTTTGCAATAGAACATTGTTTTTAACATTAATACGTTTATTGGGATAGAATACCATCTGCTTCACTGTACCATGGTTTGACATTGATTCTCAGTAGCCATCTAGACTTGGAATTCAGTAAATCTTTCCTGGAACAAGCCCTGGCCATGTTTAGTGGAGAAAACTTGATCACTATACCAGGCTGTAGGTTTTCTCACTAGCCATAAATCTCTACTCTACTCTCAAATTACTTTGTACAGTAAAACCTGTACAGTAAAACCTCTCTCTTACACTCTCTCTTACAACCACTTACTTCTGTTAATCATGAGGTGTCAACGACAGATAACTTCTTAAAGCAAGGTGACAGTAAAACAGAAAGCTTCTAAAGGAGCTTTTTGTTTTACTGTCACTTTGCTGTAAGCTGTCACCTGTCTTTTATACAACCATTTAGCCTTCATTTTAGTGGTTGTAATAGAGAGGGTTTACTGTACTAAGCTGTAGGAAACTTTGTCCATCATTAACTACAGTCAAACCTGTATTAAGTGACCATTCAATCCAGGCTATTGGCATTCTCTTTAACAGGGGACTATAAGTGGCATTCTCTTCAACAGGGGACTATAAGTGGCATTCTCTTTAACAGGGGACTATAAGTCTACTAAATGCATGGTAAACAAGAAAGATATTCAGCGGAATAGGGGTGGAAGTCATGCTGTATAATTATGGGTGTGCAACATTTTATGAAATTGGGTTTTTTCAAAGTATTGTCTTGGATTGAAAAGCAAAAAATACACATTCGAGGATATACTGATATAGCATAACTCTGGAATGCTGGAACAGTTAATTCTATAAATTTAACCTATTTAAATACCTAGTTTTACACTGAAAGCAGGTTTAAAGTAAAGCAGAATGTGCCATAGGGCATATTCTGCTTTACTTTCAGACTGCTTTAAGCTACTATCTTCTAGGATATAGAAATTATTTTTTTTAGTACAGTCATGTTCATGACTGTAAAAATAATGGAGGTATTCACTTGAGTGGAGGAATAAACTAAAGCCTAAAAAGTGGTATATATTGGGTAATGGGTTAATGATAACTGACGGGTTCAATGGGTATAATACAATTTCCAATTAAGTCTAGTCCATTTATGACTAATTTAAGACTTAGGGATGTTTCTGCAATAAATTGCAAAATGACAAGTAGTGCAGACCCTGATCAGGGTCCATGCACTGTTTGAATAGGACATGATTGTATACTCTTTACATGTTCATTGTTTGTAAAGACACAAAAAACGTGGCACTAAGGGGACTCACTGAGTTATAATTATAATAAAGGTACTAGCATGTTTATCTACGTCATCTTGCATACAGTGTAGTGCCAGATCAGAGAGTTCCTTCAGCAGCCCTCTGGTATGGGTCTTCACTGTTTGCAAACTGTAAAATATTGTGGGAAATCCTCTCACTCAAGAGTCTGTCACCTTTAAAGACAATTTTTGAAAATTGAATAGTCAGTATTACATTAAGGGTATGAGTGTGATTGAAAGATTATGTCTTTGGATAAAATACAATTTTCTGTGATGGCTAATGATAGTGGTGGTTGAACTTCTACCAGACATTGTTGGTGATAATTAAGTTTGTATTTGTCTGCTCCAAGTTCGTCATGCCAAAATATGGCCAATGAAATCATTGATTGAAGCTTTTAGCCAATAGAATGGGGGAAACAAAAAGACAATATCAGTGTTAGTTTAGAGATTAGACTAAAATTACCTATGCTAGATTAGAGACTAGACAAAATAAATTCAAATTGAATCAATAATGAATGTGTCGATCTCTGGGGAATGTTGACTTAATCAGATCACAGTGGGAGATCATTAAAGTTGTGGATGGGTGAGTTTTAGCAAGAAGGTCATCATTAATAGTGCGCTCACATCTGCTCTACGGTGGCTGCAGAAATGTGAAATCCGGAGAATTTTGCAGCGGGGGCAGAGATTCTACAGCGGCCGCACAACGTATTCCAATATTTTATTGGCTGTAGAGCTCGCTGTAGAATTAAAACGCGGAGTTATAACATTTTTTCATTTCTACGGTGGCCGTAGAAAACACATGCCCTAGAGTAGTTCTCGGAACTCAATGGTTACTTTTCCTATTGTGTATTTGTACTTTTGTTCATATTATGTAAAATATGTATATTATCAAAAAATGGATTTAGATGTTCTTAAATGCTGTCCAAATGTGTCCTTTGAGTTCACGGTGTAGTTGGACTGATATGAGTTTTGTGAATATGTAGCAAAACCAAGTTGTGTAGCAGGAGCAGCATTTGGGTTGCGGAGCATCTGGTGGGACTTACACGGCTGCCATGCGGTCACCGTAGGTTTTTTAACCCCCCAAAATTAATATCTAGCCGCGAGGCAGCCGTAGCAAATGTGAGGACAACAGACGGCGGCTGCAGGAATTCTGCGGCGGTTGGGGAATTGCTACTCGCCGTAGAAATGATAAGCCGTGTGGCCGCCATACGGCAGCTGCAGCAAATGTGAGCAAGTCATTAACTGGTATCTCTATAACCAAAAGTCAGCATTGCACCTATATAATATGGTACCAGTGTGTGTACATTGAATAAACTCATTTACCCTTGAGACTTAAAATGGACATTACCAGTTTTCAATTAAGTCTTTAGTCCATTATAGACTTTTTAAGGTTGAATTTTCAATTTATTGCAAAATGGCAAACAGTGTAGACCCTGATCATCCACTGATCTGCATCAGCACTGTTTGCATATGGTGTACATTGTTTGTAAATGAATTGTATATATATACTTTTATCTAGGGATTAATGGGTTAATACTATTAAGGAATATTCATCTGTGGTTTTATCAAACAGTAAAGGGGTTCAAAGGCAGAGTTAAAGACCAATAGGATACAACATATTATATCCTTGGAGGTCAATATTTTCATAAAAAGCAAGGGCAGATATACTGTTGGCAGTGCTGCAAGGAATGGGACGCTGCATCATTATATAATGGCTTTGAGCAGACATAAATCCATCTTAGAAACATTAACAACAACAACAATGGTAGACATGCAAATATCTCATAATCACACAGCAAAAACAGCAAAAGGATTTGTCAACTCTCTGTGAAATGGCATACAATTTACTTTGAACCAATTTAATTACTACTTAAATTTACCTTTTTATTCTGAATGCAGGAAACAAAAATGTGATGTATATTTGGACATGATTTTCTTTGACAAAGGCCCTTAACTTTACCCCTTAGCCTATTTCTAGTTTTGAAAACAGGTGACCACTTAAAGCAGGCTGAAAGTAAAGCAGAATGCGCCTTAAGGCACATTCTGCTTTACTTTCAGCCTGCTTTAAGCTATCATCTGCTAGGATTTACAAAATATTTTTTAATATTCTTTTTCATGCTTGTAAATATTGGAACTATTTTCTTCAGTGGATGAATAAATTCAATGCGCTAAAAGGCGTTTCTATGGGGGAAAGGGTTAAAGGTCAAAATATTAGATAAGAGCAATGTTTTTATTTAAATCTAGAAATTAGCCAAGGGGAAATGGGTTACATGAAATAGGACGTTTGAAATATGGCATCTTGTAGTGTCAAGGAGAATATGGTACCTGAAAATATGTTGTGCCCTCTAATATTATCTCTCCCTCCTAACTGAAATACCAGAACCGCTCCTGCATATTGAAACATGATTTAATGAGCAATCTGTAGATTTATTTATATACTATAGGAATAAACAACATCTTTTTGACGTTCATGACGGTATGACTACATTAGCTTCGCAGGGGGTAAGTTTCGTTTTCGTTAAACTTACCCCCCGAAGCTAATGTACCGGTCGTGATACCGTCATGAGCGGCAAAAAGATGTTGTTATTCCTTATATTTATATTTATATTTTCTGTCTTGGCAATTTAATGTGTTTATTGGCCAGATTTGTTTTTCTGTATAAGAATTTATCATATACCGGTCAAAGAGGTTTGATAGATGTAATGTCGATGTAATAGCCATTCCAGTTTCTAAATATGGTGAGAAAGTAGTCCCAACTACATGTACTGTAACTGTATTAAAAATTCAGGATTTTTTCCAGTAAACTTTCTCTCTGTGAATGGAAAAGACTTACAAGGCAAACAAATAACAGTGCAACTTGAATATCTATTGCCAAAGCACATTCTAAAAATACAGGTCACGGTTGTTTTCTTAACCCATTTACACACATAGCAACGCGATGGCAACGACCTATGGGTCTGTATCACTCCGCTAGCGTCATATGACCAATGGGAGCTATATGTAGTCTATTTTAAGAAGTCCACGAATAGCACGGGGAAATCCAAACTGGCTAGAACCAGTTTTTTTTTGTAGGTTCACCGGCAGATGTACTGCATATTTTTAATAGGTTTACATAAAGACTTTACAGGGTGAATGTAAATATAAAGTAATACATGTATATGAGTGTTCATTGATGTTCAGTTTTATCTGCATATTACATCAATTTATGATGATTTTGAGGATCATTTCTACAAGAAATTAGACATAATACCCTTTAATCTTGCAGAAGTATTTTCCATGAGTTTTTAACCCATTGAATTACCCTTAAGACTGTTTCTAGTTTTAAAGACAGTTGCATGACTACTTAAATGAGGTTGAAAGTAAAATCAGAATGTACCTTAAAACACTTAATTACTGCTCTATTTCAATCTGCTTTATGCTACCGTCTGCTAGGATATAGTATAAATATCTCATGGTGTATACTCTTGACTATAAATTAGAACTATTTTCTTCAGTGGAGGAATAAATTAGAGGTGTATAGATAGGCATGCAGAATGTAAGGAGTATAACACCCATACAATAATGGACTGTTTTTTGGCTGTCACCATATAGGAAATGAAGATGCAATTTTAATGCCTGGTAAAAGCTTGTCTCATAAAGAACAATCCATTGTCAAACTTACCCATAATTAACAATTAACACTTGTCTGCTTAATAATTTATCTCTTTTTAGCTCACCTGAGCCAAAGGCTCAAGGTGAGCTATTGGGATGGCCCTGTGTCCGGCGTTGTGCGTCGTCCGTCGTCGTTAACAATTGCTTCAAATGACATCTCCTCCTATACCGCTTGACAGAATTCAACTAAACTTTACAGAAATGTTCCTTGGGTCAAGCTCTTTCAAATTTGTTCAAAGAATTAAAAACAATGCAGAACTCTGGTTGCCATGGCAACCAAAGTGATAAAATAAGGAAATCTTAAAAAATCTTCTTGTCAAAAACTGCAAGGGCCAGAGCTTAGATATTTGGCACATAGCATCATCTACAGGTCCTCTATCAAGTTTGTTCAAATTATGCCCCTGGGGTCACAGTTTTACAAAGAGTTATATAGTGAAATTTTCAAACGTCTTCTTCTCTGAAACCAATGTGGCCAGAGCTTTGATATTTGGCATGGTGACACTTCTAGATGTCCTTTACCAAAATTGTTCAAATGGTTGTGGTCGGTTGCATAACTAGGTCACAGGAGCTAAAAATAGATTTTTTCAATGAAAACTTAAAAAATCTTCTTGTCTGAAACTACAAGGGCCAGAGCTTAGATATTTGGCACATAGAATCGCCTACAGGTCCTCTATCAAGTTTGTTCAAATTATGCCCCTGGGGTCAAAATTGGCCCCGCCCCGGGGGTCACGGTTTTACATAGAGTTATATAGTGAAATTTTCATACGTCTTCTTCTCTAAAACTAATATGGCCAGAGCTTTGATATTTGGCATAGTGACACTTCTAGATATCTTATACCAAAATTGTACAAATGGTTTTGGTCTGTTGCATAACTAGGTCACATAAATCAATATCTCCATTTTTAGCTCACCTGAGCCGAAGGCTCAAGGTGAGCTGTTGTGATCGCCCGCCGTCCGTCGTCCGTCTGTCTGTCTGTCCGTCCGTTCAAATTTACTTCAAGCGACAACTCCTCTGAAACCGCGAGTCTGAGGAAAAAACTAATTTGCTCACGGTGTTCCTTGGATGCTTCTCTACAGAAATTGTTAAAATGAAACTTTAAAGTGGACTACTTATTGAAATTTATTAAAAAAAGTGAAAAACTTTAAACAAGTTTTTTGTAAAAAACCACTGTTCCCACACCTTAGATATTGCATGAATAGTATCTTCTACTAAATCACTTTCAAAATTGTAAAAAATCAAAACCCTAGGATCAAATTTGACTCAACCCTGGCCATATCAGTGCTTTTTGATGCAGGTCTGACAGTAAAAACTCTCTAATGATCCGTTTTATACAGACGCATTGTATCTTCCAGGCCAAGAAGCTACCCTTATACTAAATGCAACATTTTTGCAAACAGTTTGGATCCAGGTCAGATGCCACATAATGCTGCATCTAATCTGGATCTAAACTATTTGCCACTCATTTACATATTTTCTTATATTAAGAAAATATAAGTTATTATTTTTTACATATTTCACATACAAACATTTGGAGCAGACAACAGTTCAGCATAATAATAGTCATTTCTCTCTGAGACCGTCTCCAATTGCATAACTGACCCATAGCTAGCTCTGAACTCAGGTCACTGAGATACATAACAGAAATGAAAGTGATGTCTGCTATTTTATGCTCAAGCACAACTTAGTTCGAGGCATATTACTTTTGGTCTGTCTGTTTGTTTGTTTGTGTTTTGTTTGTTTGTTTATCTTTCTGTCTATCAGTCCACAATTAATTCTTGGCCATAAACAGTATGGATCCAGGTCAGATGCCACATAATGCTGCTTCTAATCTGGATCCAAACTATTTGCCACTCATTTACATATAGTTTCTTATATTTAGAAAATGTAAATAATGATATTTATTAACCTATTAACCCATACATATTCTTTTTTATGTCTTTAATTTATTCTTCCACAGAAGAAAATATTTCACTTTATACAGTCATTGTTGTCTTTAACAATTGCTTCAAATGACATCTCCTCATATACCGCTGAAAAGATTTCAACCAAACTTTACACAAATGTTCCTTGGGTCAAGTTGTTTCAAAATTGTTCAAAGAATTAAAAACAATGTAGAACTCTGGTTGCCATGGCAACCAAGTGAAAAAATAAGGAAATCTTAAAAAATCTTCTTGTCTGAAACTACAAGGGCCAGATCTTAGACATTTGTCACATAGCATCATCTACAGGTCCTCTATCAAACTACAAACTATGCCCCTGGGGTCAAAATTGGCCCCGCCCAGGGGGTCACAGTTTAACATAGAGTTATATAGTGAAATTTTCAAATGTCTTCTCCTCTGAAACTAATATGGCCAGAGCTTTGATATCTGGCTTGGTGACACTTTTAGATGTCCTATACCAATAAGGTTCAAATGGTTCTGGTCGATTGCATATCATCTACAGGTCCTCTATCAAGTTTGTACAAATTATGCCCCTGGGGTCAAAATTAGCCCCACTCCGGGGGTCACAGTTTTCATACGTCTTCTTTTCTGAAGCTAATATAGCCAGAGCTTTGATATTCGGCATGGTGTTACTTCTAGATGTCCTTTATCTATTTTGTTCAAATGGTTCCAGTCTGTTGCATATGTAGGTCACAGGAGCTAAAAACAGATTTTTTCAATGGAAACTTAAAAAAAATCTTCTTGTCTAGAACCCTAGTACCCTGATCTTAGATATTTGGAACATAGCATCATCTACAGGTCCTCTATCAAGATTGTTCAAATTATGCCCCTCGGGTAAAAAATGACCCCGTCCTGGACTTAAATCATTATCTCCATTTTGATGTACAGCTATTCTCAGGTGAGCGACATATGCCCCATGGGGCTCTTGTTCCAATTATTCTCAGGTGAGCGAATATCCCCCACAGGGCTCTTGTTTTTTTAAGTGGGGGGGGGGGGGGGGGGGGGAGTTGTTACAGAAATGTCTCTTTATGAGGTTAACATTAAATAGTTCATTTTACTCAGCTCAGTTACTCACAGTTTGATCTTGATATAAAGGGCTATGAAAACAATATTTCATGTCAGATAGATACCAATTAGAAAACAGTGTAGGCTCTGATTAGACAGCTTCTTCAGAACCTGTCGGGGTCGGGGTCTACACTGTTTTACAAAAAAGTATCAATCAACACTAGTTAGGAGGAGAACTCCAGGGTTAATCTTTTACCCTGTATTTTGTTGGTTTCTATCTTTGTAGACAAGAGATCACCTAAAGCAGGTTAAAAGTAAAGCAGAAGATGCTGTTAGGTACATTCTGCTTTACTTTAAATGAAGCCTGCTTTAAGCTACTAACTGCTAGGAAAAAGAAAATATTTCTTCTTGTGCTCTTTTTTAAAGTGAAACTATCTTCAGTGGATGAATAAATAAAAGGTGTTAAAATGTGTTTCCATGGAGTGATAGATTAAGGATCGATACAAATGAAGTAGTTAGAACATTTCTAGGGATGGAACACATTTCATAGGTAGGCTTATCCAAGGATTACCTAGGAGTCAACATACTTGTAAGATAGAATTGTTTACTGTTTTCTTTATCATAGAGAAGATATATAGAGGTGTTTCATCTCGTGTGGGTGTTAGACCTTGTGGAGCATTATTTTCATCAAATTAGATAACTTGCAGATAATATTCTGACAACCCTTATCCTGCTATCAAGATGTTACACTGCAAAGCTCTCAAGTTTACACAAGTTAACCCTTATAATGAGGAATTTTAAGTAGATGTATGTTTTCTGATAAAGTACAATGTAACTGTTAGCAAGGACTCTCAAGAGGTTTGTCCCAAAATGTTTAAAACTTGGCAAACAGTAGAGACCCTGATCAGAAGGCTCCTGAAGGAATGGATATATCAGATTCCAGCACTATAAGGGTTACAATACTTAGAATTTTTCTTTACCAATTACTCCATAAATACACCTTTTTACGCCTTAAATTTATCCCTCCACTGAAGAAAATAGTTCCAATTTATACAGTTGTGAATATTTAACATTAGATATAATTTCTATATTCTAGCAGCTGGTATCTTAAAGCAGGCCGCTTTAAGTGGTCAACCTGCTTTAAGTGGTCACCTCAATCTTCAAAACTAGAAATTGGGTATTGGAGTAATGGGTTAATCAGTGCAGACAATTATGGTCAGTTCTTGGGTAATGCGTTAGTAGATCTGGATCTAAACTGTGTGCATAGGAAGTTAGTAATAATTTCTTTGGTGAGAATGTTAATGGAAAAAGAAGTACATCTTGCTCTTCATTCCAGAGACTTATGGATCTAAGACTTACAGAATTACTAAAACATCAGTACAGATTAACAACACCAGTATAGATTAACTAAATAAAGAATATGCTGTGCCCACCTGTTGAAATGATAGTCTGATTTTGACTGAAATCTTTGTCTTCATGGTTAAGATAATAAGTAACATACAGAAAATCATTGTAATGGACAACATTAGGCAACTTATTTAGCCCATAACCCCATAAGTACACCTTTTTACACCTTTAACCTTTTACCTCATAGCCTGTTTTCTAGATTTGAAGACATAAGTCCACTTAAAGCAGGTTGAAAGTAAAGCAGAATGTGCCACTATCTGCTAGTATATTAGTAATATTTCTTATTATACATGTTCATGGCTGTATAAATTTGAACTATTTTCTTTGGCGGAGGTGCGCTAAAAGGCGCTTCTAGGGTTAATTGTATTCTCTACTGAGGAATATAGTTCCAATTTATACAGTTATGCATATGTTTGATAAGAAATATTTTCTATATTCTAGCAGATGGTAGCTTAAAGCAGGCTGAAAGTAAAGCAGAATGTGCATTAAAGGGGCATTCTGCTTAACTTTCAATTTGCTTTAAGTTGTCGCCTATTTTCAAAACTACACTCACCCCAAAAAGTTCCTTTACACTTTTATTGAGAGACAAGTTCAACAAATACCACGTCAAATTGACGCAAAGCGAATTTTAGCTGTCTGCATGTTTCCTACAGGGTTAAGTGTAACTGACGTCGCCCAGGACGTTGGTTGCACCAAAAAGACAATTTATAACATGAGGAATATAGGTTTAACATCTTCTGGTATGTCAGAGATCTACAAAATCCGGTCATCCCTGTGTAACAACCTTACGTGAGGACCACATGATTTCGTTAACGCACCTACGTAATCGACTCTAGACAGCATCCATCACTACCTGGCGATGCAGGGTTTATGTTCACACGATCATAAGCCGTCTTAGACAGAATCCTCATCAAATACGAGTCCCTCGTCCATATACTGGGCAGACGTTACAAGATACTTTCTTGCAGATAATGACGTTGACGTCTTGCCTTGGCCCGATTTTTCAACCGATTTAAAACCATTCAAGCACACTTGGGATGTGCTTGGTCGTCAATGAAGGTAAAATCACAATATTAACACCATTGGTGACCTGAACAACGCATTTCAGCCGGAATAGCATCGCCTGCCTAAATAACGTTATTCAACGTTACATGCACTCGATGAGGCGATGTCTTCTGAGATGTAACTATACGTACATGGAGGCCACGGCAGTTATTTATTGTGAAATGAACGCATTTTGTCAAATTGATAGGTGTTTTCAACCTTTCCGGTTAAATTCTGACAAAAACTGTGTTTGCTCTTTAATTTTGTTGTTTCACCCCTTTACGCTTAAATGGGTCAAAAGGTAATGAACCGATGATGACATTGACACCAAAATCACACACTTTCCTACTTTTAAGCTTTTGATTTTTCCGAGAACCTTCTCATTATAGATTGATTTGGAGGAACTATAAATTACTTAAGGCTGTGTAAAGGAACTTTTTTGGGTGAGTGTAGAATCAGTCTATGGGGAAAGCGGTTGAAATAATATACCTGTAAAAATTCATTGCAAATATTCAGGCAATAAATGGTAGATACATTCAGTGCATTGCTTCGATAGTAAATTTTACAGTCATGAATATGCAGCATAAGAAATGTCTAATTCTACACCTTAGTAGATGAAGCTGAAAGCAGGCTTTTTCTTGGTTCTTTTCAACCTGCTTTAAGTGGTCACCTGTCTTCAATACTGCATAATTATAGTCTATGGGATAATAGGTTAAGGTGCTACAATGTATTATATGGAGAGAAAGATAGAGGTAATGGAAATGCTACCTTTGGAGTCATAATTGTCTCCTATATCAGTGAACTTGAAGATTTTATGGTACAATATTTGTAGATTGGTTACCATGGACATTGACCTTTGGTTGTAGATGCTTATCACCAAGGGCCATAACTGGTAAATTATGATTGCTATTTGCTCCCTGATGATCAAATCGTAAACCCTGTTATTAGTTAAAAACTACCAGATTTAATCAGTTTTTAATGATGATGATATTAGATGGCGGCAGTAATACAGGGTCAAAAGTTTGTGTTTTAACCCATTCCCCCATAAATATGTCTTTTTTACGCATATAATTTATTTTGCCACTGAAGATAATAGTTCCATTTTATAGTCATGAAGATTTATCATGAGAAATATTTTCTATATTCTAGCAGATAATTACAGCTTCAAGCAGGCTGATAGTAAAGCAGAATGCACATTCTGCTTTACTTTCAACCTGCTTTAAGCTACCATCTGCTAGGATAGTTTATATTTATATTAGTAAAAGAAGGTGATAAACTATTGTGATAGTAATTGCCATAGTGAATCCAACTATCAATAACTATCGTGATAGCGCTATTGGTCACAATAGTCAGCCCTACCATGTAGACTCAGACCAGAGGGCTGTTGAAACATCCTTTTGATCAGGGTTTTCAGTCTTTGCCATTAATAAAATAATTTTGAAATACATTAACAATTTTTAAATTTGAAACATCCTGTATAACTGCTGTATTTTATTCTTAAATGTAAACTAATTGCTCTTCTAACACAGTAGTTTGAAGGTGCAAGCTGAATGGCAATTAGTGTAGACCTAGATCAGACTGCTTCCTGAGGGAGCAGCATGCTCAGGCTTGTCTGTCCCAATGCTTCATGACATTATTTATATGGTATCCCTTGAGGGACAATATAAACTGACCATGATTTAGAAAGAAGAATAGTGTGACAGAGTTATAGATATGAAAATTATATGTCAAAAATTTATTAATATCAAAAAGATTTATTTAGATCAAAAGTTTATGTATATGAATCAGAAAGATGTTAGCTATTAGACCAGAGCCATTATGTGGCCAGAATTCATTAATTAGATAATTATAGGAACTTCTGGCTAAAAGATATTTGATTACAATGGCCCAGACATTATCTGCATGGGTCACCGTATAGTCACAGTGCATTCCAGCTTGAATCAAATGACTACCTGTAGATGCTAATTACTGGCACATGTAGGTAGGCCTTTGATGTCATAGAAGTAACAGATAGACCAAAGAAAGTTTGATTGGTCAATACCCTTAATTAGTGGGTGTGGCTTGTTATAGTTGGTGTTGGTGAGATGTTTTGGATATACAGGAAACCAGTTGAAGTTTAGAGTTAAGTCAAGTTTTAAGTTTAGGTCGGTTTTGATAAGTAAGGAAAGATTAAGTAGGCAAGAGATACAGTTTTTAGGCACTTTAGAAATTAGTCACTAACACTTGAAAGTCGAAGTTTGAATTATTATAAAGAAAGTAAAGGAAATTATCTCTCACCAATGCCAAGCGAGTGATGTTACATTAGAATTCCTATTTAGATAAGAAGTTGAAGAATTGTTGATCTCAGAAGTTATTAAATGTGAAGAAAACTCATGACTTCATGATTAATAAAGACATCCAAGTGATAATAGTCCATTTGGAAAGCGAGCAGTGACAGTTTAGGTTTGATGTGTTCTGTATAGACCTTACTTATAATGTAACAGTTGGAATGACAATTGTCTGAAGTATCTGTAATAACCTAGCTATACAGTTGAGATTATTCTTTCCCAATAAATGTGTTCACGCTAAATATATTATTTCCCTTGCTAACAGTTTGGAGCCATTTTAGACGCCGATCACCCGGGGTCTGATCAGGCTCCAAACTGTTTGCCACTCAGATTAAAATGAATAGTCAGAATTATCAAAAAGTTGTTATTTTCTCCATTTTAGTGTGTAGTTTTTGCGTTTATCTCAACTGTATCAGTTATTTATTTTGTGCTATTGGAATGCCTTTATCTGCCTCATGAGTCTGTCTGACTGTACTGAATCCTTCATAGTGCCACAACTGGGTAATTATCCATCTGTTGCAAACAGTGTAGACCCAGATCAGAGGGATCCTTCAGGAGCCCTCTGATCAGGGTCTGCACTGTTTGTCATACCTTATTATATTATGAGAACAAGCCCTTTTATATCAATGTAAATTGATAATTAAACAGAACATCTATCAGTCTAAGTAAAAGTTCAGTATGATAAGGATTAAAACAATAAACATGTAATATAAAACAGTTTACACTTTGCTTACGGCAAGGTTTATAATGTAATCCAAGCAAAAACTGCCCATACATTTTACACGAGAGATTTACGATGCAATGAAGGACCAGACGACCAAATGAAATTCTAAATGGAGAAACACCTCAGGAAATGTTATTATTTTTCTCTTATAAACTACTCTAATATCAACAATTCTTTGCACACTTGCTGCAAACACTTGTGCTATAACCTTTGCAAACAGTTTGGATCCAGATGAGACACAGCATAATGCAATGAATCTTCTCCATCCAAACTATTCATCACTCTGAGCCTTCTTTAAACAGATTTTTAAAAACTCTTTTTTATTATTATTTTAGAACAGAAGCAGATGACACATTTATACACTTACTGTCATTCTCTTGCTTTAGAAGACACTCAAATGCTTAAAAAGGTTGAATGAATATTAAGTATCATGCTTCATAATTTGAGATAATTTAATAATTATATTCTTTAATTCCATTACAAGAGTAACACAAAATGTGTTCACAGTACAGCACCCCCTCTCTACAATGACACCCAATGTGAGACACAGAGTATGTGTATGGTTTGGAGGGAGTCATTATAGGGAGAGAAATTGGCTTACACATGCAACCAGCTTGAATCCAGATCAGACGTAGCATGACACGGCTTCTAATCTGGATTCAAGCTGCTTGTCACTCTTCACTTATTTTCTCTGTCAAAATATCCATTATGTAGGAAAAACATAATTTTCTTAGGAGCAGTGACAAGCATTGTTGTATGGAGAGAGTCATTGTAGGGAGGGAGCTCTTTATAAACTACATGCCTTCACTACAGGCCTTCATGTAAACAAAACGGTTAATTTGGCATACAAGACTAAAATAGAAACCTCTCTATTGTTTCCAATTGGTAAATATTTATTGTAACTCCCTGTTTCATAGCAATGGTGGTCTTAGGGGTGTGCCCCAAACAGACCAGTCTGTGTTTTTAGCAGCATGGTTCCCTGCTCATCCAGCTGTATCCCATATAAATAATGCACCAGGTATCATACCCATAACTATGCCAGGAACCAGCCAGCAGTGCCATTAAAATGCCAATGATTTACTGCTTACAAACGACTGTGACTACAGTCTAACCTGAGTTAAGCGTTACAATTCCAGAACTTTGTGATATCTTAAATAGGTGGTTGCTTAATGCAGAACGAAAATAATACAGAAAGCTCATACAAGAGCTTTCTGCATTACTTTTGTCCTGCATTAAGCTGTCACCTATTGTAAAGACTCAATTCATCTTTTATAGGTGATGGTTAGACACAGATGCAACAGTATGTCAGGATTTCGCAATGTTGTCTAATTAATAGCAGTTTACCCAAGATTATTTTCTTCCATCCTGTCTAAATATACATAGTGTGTGACTAGTTGGTCTTACATAAATTCAATGGGGATCATGAACTTGTTTAAAAATATATCTGAAATCTTGTGTTTCCTGTCAAATATATTTTCTTTTAATCATGAACTTGGGATTAGTCACACATGCATGTGTTCAGTAATCGTTAACATATGCTGTACAGAATGCAATAGTAACAAGTTTAAATTATGTAACAGATATCGCTAGTTTATCATTCTTACTACTGGTTTTGCTCATTCTTCACAGAGTTAATTTTGTATTAGCTCACCTGGCACAAAGTGCCATTTAGTGTGATCGTCTTGTACATATATGTCTGTCCATCCGTTGTCTGCTTGAACCTTTTCTTTAAAGATCTTATTCTTGGAAACCACTGGGCCAATTTCATCAAAACTTCATAGGATTGTTCCTTGTAGGGTATGTCTCAGATTTCTTCAAAAGCATGAAACTAAGTATAGGTAAGGGCATTAACCAAAGGTGTTTTCTGTTGGTGAATTTAGGGTCAAAACATTCAATTTTAATTGTGGTGCTTGGCTTGCATTATTCAAAGGACCAGTAACTTGTCTGATCTGTATCTAAACTGTTTGTATACTGAATTGTAAATAAATGATCAAAGAGAGGATTGAATTAAGAGTTTTAGTAGACAACGATTTGTAGCAGACACTATTTGTATCAGCAGCTGGCGGCAGCAAACATGCAACAGGTTGAAGTATTCCTCTGATTGATTCTGACAAATTTGCCACTGATCTAAACACATTTATAATTATAACCTTTACATTGTAGGACTTGACTGACATTTGCAAACAGTTTGGATCCAGATCAGATGATGTGTATCCAAACTGTTTGAAATTCCCATTGATGTTTCATCTGTCTGTAACGGTCAATAATCTCGACCTGTAAGATATATGAAGATGGTAACTGTTTACTAGACAGAGAGATTTCACAGGTAAAAAGGCAAGATACTAGAGGGAGAGATTTCACGTAAAAAGGCAAGATACTAGAGGGAGATATTTAACAGGTAAAAAGGCAAGAGAAATTACAAAAGATTGGAGCATCAGCCTGTTTGGCTTTGACAAATTTACAGCAGTTGAGGTTGGGTAATATAGAAAAGAGAAAGTTTGGTTTGTGATACATTTAAATCTGTGGTTTTACCCATTTACTTTACTTTTTGTGTCACGGCACCAATATCGTAATAGTGGGTTATATAATAACGAATGCGTTTTGTCTTCAACTAATTGTAATATCTAACATTCTTCTTACTTCAATCATACATATTATAAATATATAAACAATATGATGTCACAGACGTTAACATCGTTCCCGCATCACATGCACATATCAGCGCTTAATAGTTATTCACAACAACCCTACAGTCTGTTTCTAACAATGAAGATAGGTGACTTAAAGCAGGTTGAAATTAAAGCAAAATGTGCCTTAAGGCATATTCTGCTTTACTTTCAGCCTGCTTTAAGCAATTATCTGCTAGAATATAGAAAACATTTCTTATGAATCTTATTTGTAACAGTATATTCTTCAATGGAGGAAGGAATAAAAGGCATAAAAAGGCGTATTTATTGGGTAATGGGTTAAGTCACTATTCAAGTTAAGACTGTTTGCAGTAATTTGGTTAGGTTGTAGGACAACATTAATGCAAATAGCTTCTTTATGAGCGTGTTCCCTAACTGTTTGTCTCAAGAGCAGTTATTTGTCTTTAACCCTTTATTCCATAGCTTGCTTCTTAAGTATTTGAGATAGGTGACCATGTAAAAGCAGAATGTGCCTTGATTTACTTGGTTTACTTTCAGTTTTAAGCAACCACCTACTAGAATATAGAAAAGATTTCTTATGATATATATTCTTCAGTGTAAATTAGTAAAAATGCATATCTATGGACCTACCCAGGTAATAATTGCCATCATGGCCCTATATCGCTCACCTGGTACACCATGTAAAACTTCACCTATAGTGACCTAGATTTTGACCCGACATGACCTATATTCAATAGTAGCCTTGATTTAAATGAGGCAAACATTTTGACCAAGTTTCATCAATATCAAATGAGAAATGTGGCTTTTAGTGTGTAAACAATGTATTTTCATGATTTGACCTAGTGACCTAGTTTTTTACCAGACAAGACCCACATTCAAACTTGACCAAGATATCAATAAGTAAAACTATGTGACCAAGTTTCATGAAGATCTAATGATATTTGTAGCCTCTAGAGTGTTAACAATGTTTTTCTATGATTTGACCTAGTTACCTAGTTTTTAGCCTGGCATTACCAACATTTTCGAACATGACCTTGATATAAATAAAGCAAACATTTTGACCAAGTTTCATCAAAATCTAATGAGATAAGTAGTCTCTTAGAGTGTTAACATGGTTTTTCTATTATTTGACGTAGTGACCTAGTTTTTGACCGGACATGACTTACATTCAAATTTGACCTAGATATCAATGAGGCAAACTTTATGACTATGTTTCATCAAGAATGAGATTTGTGGCCTCTAGAGTGTTAACAAGGTTTTTCTATGATTTGATATAGTGACCAAGTTTTTGACTGGACATGACCCACATTCGAAATTGACCTAGGTTTAATCAAGACAAATATTGTCATCAAGTTTCATGAAGATCCAATGAAATTTGTAGTCGCTAGAGTGTTAACAAGGTTTTTCTATGATTTGACCTAGTGACCTAGTTTTAAGCTCACCTGAGCGAAAGGCTCAAGGTGAGCTATTGGGATGGCCCTGTGTCCGTCGTCGTGCGTCGTGCATTGTCCGTCGTGCGTCGTCGTTAACAATTGCTTCAAATGACATCTCCTCCTATACCGCTTGACAGATTTCAACCAAACTTTACAGGAATATTCCTTGGGTCAAGCTCTTTCAAATTTGTTCAAAGAATTGAAAACAATGCAGAACTCTGGTTGCCATGGCAACCAAAGTGAAAAATTAAGGAAATCTTAAAAAATCTTCTTGTCAAAAACGGCAAGGGCCAGAGCTTAGATACAGTCAAACCTGTATTAAGAGACCTTCCATGGGAGTTCGCAAAGAAGGTCACATATAACAGGTAGTCTCTTAAAACAGACACACTTTTGATGTAGTGCAATTTATTATAAAATCTGCATATAAGTGATAGCTATTTATTATTCAATAAATAATAAATGGAATAATTTGAATTAAGTAATAAACTATGAATTAAATACATTTGAAGTAATCTGTAACTTAAATGCATTTGAAAAACATAATTTGTTTATGAAACTCATTTTCAACAAACACTTATGCTATGTTCACACCAACGGCGCTTTGATGGCGCTTTAAAGCGGCGTGCAAAGCGGCACCAAAGCGTAACAAAGCTTGATTAAAGCGCCAGTGTTGTAATAGATCGTGGGAAAGCTTGGAGTAAAGCGGGACATTCGGCAAGAGCGCCCAATTTTTTTAAACTGTTTAAAAATTTTGGGCGCTCTGTCACGATTTGATTAAAGCGCCTAGAGCGTATCAAAGCTTATCAAAGCTTAACAAAGCGTAACAAAGCTCAGCAAAGCTTGACTCAAAGCGTAGGAAAGCTTAACATAGCTTGGTTCAAAGCGGGGACTCCATTCTTCACGGTCTGTCACCACTTGACACGCTTCGTTAAGATATCTCAAGATTTGTTACGATCTGGCATGAAGATTTGACACGAGGTCAGACGCTTTCATCAAGATATGACACGCTTTGTTACGATTTGTTACGTTTTCATGAAGGACTCTCATGATTTCCCACGAATTGAGACGCTTCGATCAAGGCTTGACACGTTTTGTTAGGCTTTGTTACGCTTGGCAAGCTTCCTCACGCTCTCTCACGCTCTTTCACGCTTTCAAGGGCTAGGATGTAGTTATACAATTGGGAGACAAACATCATGTCTTCTTCAGATATATAATGCTTTGGTACATCTGGAACTTCTGGATCTTGTTGTCTTGCCATCGTATACTTGAGTCAAATGTACAAAGATTTTGTGGTTCTACTGCATCGTTATATGGGCTCTGGATAAAAAGCGGCATTAAATCGGCGATCTTGACATTTTCCATTGCGTAACAGAGCTGAACAGAGCGTACCAATACACAACAAAGCGCGATAACCGTATCAGAGCCTTATTTAAAGCGCCACAATCGCATCAAAGCGTGATAAAGCGTAATAAAGCTTATAAAAGCGTGATTTCAAGCGCAACAAAGCCTGGTCAAAGCGGGATCAATGCGTGAGGAACCGTAACAAGTCGGGATATGATTCGCCCCAAAGCGGCAACCAATTCGTATCAGAGCGTATCAGAGCTTATCAGACCGTAAGAGATCGTGATGCTTTTGGAAAAATTAACGAAAATGACGACGCTTTGCTCGCCGATTTAAAGCGCGGCATTCGCCGTTGGTGTGAACCTAGCATTAGTACCAAATTGTAAGCTTGAAGCAAATGTGAAAAGTATGGTTTATGCATACTTTGATACATGTGCTATACAATAGTTCATCAGAAGATATTTTAGTAAAGTAATAATAGAAGCTTATTAGTTTTATGGATACAAAGTTACAGTATGATGTTTAAATGACATATTTTTAAATTAGAAATGTATAATTTAATAATTGATTAGGCTTAAATACATAATTTACACACATTTTACAAGATCATAGAGCTCTATCACTAGTATATAAACCTATTTCAATTTATTTCCTACACTGACTCTTAAGTAAACACTCAAATGTGTTAATGTCACACCTCAAATAACTAATTGTTTAACAATAAATGTTTGACCATGTGCTAGAAAGTGTTAAAACACTACCTTAAAGTCTTTAAATACAGGTTGATAATTGCCGAAGGGAGTCACATTTCATGGTCACTTGTCACATAAGACAGGTAGTCTCTTAATTCAGGTTCAATATTATAGTAAAAACTGTTGGGGGCCTCAAGTAAGGTCACATAATTATGACAGGTAGTCTCTTAAAACAGATGGTCATTAAGGCAGGTTCGATATTTGGCACATAGCATCCTCTATAGGTTCTCTATCAATTATGCCCCTGGGGTCAAAATTGGCCCCGCCCCAGGGGTCACAGTTTTACATAGAGTTATATAGTGAAATTTTCAAACGTCTTCTTCTCTGAAACTAATATGGCCAGAGCTTTGATATTTGGCATGGTGACACTTCTAGATGTCTTTTACCTATTTTGTTCAAATGGTTCTGGTCGGTTGCATAACTAGGTCACATGAGCTAAAAATAGATTTTTTTAAATGAAAACTTAAAAAGTCTTAAACTACAAGGGCCAGGGCTTAGATATTTGGCACATAGTATCGTCTACAGGTCCTCTATCAAGTTTGTTCAAATTATGCCCCTGGGGTTAAAATTGGCCCTGCCCCGGGGTCACAGTTTTACATAGAGTTATATAGAGAAAATTTCAAACGTCTGCTTCTATGACACTTATATGGCCAGAGCTTTTATATTCGGTATGGTGACACTTTTAAATATCCTTTACATATTTTTTTCAAATGGTTCCGGTCTGTTGCATATCTAGGTCAGTCCTGGACATAAATCATTATCTCCATTTTTCAGCTATTCTCAGGTGAGCGAAATATGCCCCATGGGGCTCTTGTTGACTGAACATGACCAACATTCGAACTTGACATAGATTTTATCACGACGAACATTGTCATCAAGTTTCATGAAGATCCAATGAAATTTGTAGCCGCTAGAGTGTTAACGAATAATTGTGGACGGACAGACAGACAGACATCGGACAACGGACATCCAGCGATCCTAATACTGGTAGCTCACCCTGGCACTTCGTGCCAGGTGAGCTTAAAATTCAGTCTTTCATCAAAAACAGATGAGTCCATTTGAGAATTCATCATATTAAGAATAATTCTTCTCATGCTATTAGCGAATATTGATACTTTGACAGCAGTATAGACCTAGATCAGACAGCTCCTTAAGGATCTGTCCGACCTGAGTATGTACTGTTCCCTGGGGGAAAATTCCTTATATTTTAGCCATTGATTCAGAGTATATACCTATGATGGCGGAGTTTTATATATAAATATTCACCGTGAGAGGGGTTAATACAAGTTTGACTGTAAAACATGGTAATGACAGTTGTTACAGCATGCTGAGCTAGACAATATCATATTTCCTTAGTAAAAAAACAATTTATATTTGGAAAGATTATGGTGTTGCCATGGTAACACCAATTAAGTTTCATCTACAAATTAGTTTCATTAGTTGAGGAGAAAGGCAGGAGCAAGCTAGGAGTCTGCTGAGTATTGCCTGATTGAAAATATTGAGTTGTTTTGACCTTAACCATTGATTAGTTACATAATAATGGTCAATTAGATAATAATTTTTGAAAAATATATACTTTCTGCACAGGACAAGTGTACTCTTCACAGATACACTATCAGGGTTCTAGATAAGAGGGGGTCAACTGAAACAAATCCCAACAGTTTCTCACTCATTATAGCACCAAATTCTATGGTGTTGCTACTCATCAGAATGGTCTCGAAGAGTAGTGACACCATACAATACAATACAATACTGGTTTATTTGCAATTCAAGGCCACCGGCCCAAGATACAAATATTCGTTCTATATGTCTAGAGTGATCCTTTTCATGTACATTATAATATGTTATAACAAAACATTATACATAGCAGAAACATTTTTATATATACGCTGTAAACAAAAACATTTGAAAAATAAGACGTGTTGAATATAGCATGTATTTAGCATACTGTTGCTATTTACGAGTAACAATGTTGAACCATTTTGCAGAGCATTACCTTTTTGTCTGTCCTAAATACCATGCCCAAAGAATAAAACTTTTCAATGCAATTAGAGCGTTTCATCCTTTAAACCCGGTATTACTAATGCATGGGTGTAACAACTTAACTAATGATGACAATATGGTTATATCTGATGCTGTACACCGATATATAAAAGAAACAAAGCGTTTCACATTTGATTAATGTAAACCAAATGTGATTTGTTCTGTTTACTTTTAGTTGCTGTTATTTTTTCACATAACAACTTTCTGCATTGTTGTTTTGTTCTGCATTGAGCTACATCATCTATTAGACTACTTTGTTATCTTCTTTTGGATAAAAGACAAACTGTACATGTTCAGCTGCTACCAACTGATCCAAATAATGTCACTCAAATTAAACAAGTTATTTTATAAGTATCATTAGTAAGCTATTTCTTATTTCTTCTTCTTCTCCTTCTCTTCTCTTACTAACCACTCCTTCTATTTGTTGTCACTAAATAGTTATATATGTTTAGAGCCATTGTATATATTGTCTGAATGTTTACATACAAGGGGAAGGGCCGAATCTAATGTTGTGAGAACTTGTGGCCCAACCCCATTTCTATGTATATTTATGGAATAAAATATGTTTAAACTAACCATTTTACACGTATAACTATACTTATTGTGCATAGTAGTTGTATGTCGCATTAGCAAATTGACCAATAGCAGTAGGTATTTATAGAAATTTGACCATTTTACTCGATTTAGCTATCGTTGTTCTAAACAATAGTTAAAAGGAATAAAATTGAATATTTTCTAGTGAGCCAACATCTCTGGATCAATACATGCTAGGTTTCAACATAACATCTGATTACATATAATGTTGCTTATAGTTCAATTTTCAACAGATCGTTCCGTAATTTGAACACTTCGTGTAGGTACTTTGCAAGACAGTAAATACTGTCTATCATTAGCACTCATTATTTTCACAAATAGTCTTTCAGAGCTAACTTCCTGTTTCCATTTTGTTTTAAAATGAATATCTCTTAACGAGGAATAAGAAGGGCACACAATAAGAAAGTGGAATTCATTTTCTATAGTATAAACCATAGGGTTTAATGCAGTAATAAATGTTTTAGTTTTTAGCTCACCTTGCACGAAGTGCCAAGGTGAATTATTGTGATCTCCCTGTACATGTGTCCGTTGTAGTCGTAGTTCGTCGTGTGTCGTCAACATTTTCTTTAAAGATCTTCTTCTTGGAAACTACTGGGTAAATTTCATTAAAACTTCATAGGATTGTTCCTTGTAGGGTACTCTCTCAGATTTCTTCAAATATAGGTCATCCAATTGAAATTGTGGTTGCCATGGCAACCAATTGAAAAAACTTTAAAATTCTTCTTGTCAAAAACTACTGGTCTGAATTGATTTTTTTTTTACACAAATGTGCCATTGGTGACCCTCCATAAGATTTCTTAAATATTGTCCCTATCTTTAAAAAATGGCCGCCAGTGGGTGGTGCACATTTTCTTATGATACTGTACAGTAAAAACTTTAAAAATCTTCTTCTGTGAAACTACTGGTCCATTTTGAAAATAATTTCACATAAATGATCCATGCGTGATGCTCTACCAGATTTCTTAAAATAATTTTGATATCTAAAAAACATGGCCACCAGTGGGTGGGGCACGTTTTCCTTATGATAATGTATAATACTATGGTAAAAACTTTAAAAATCTTCTTCTGTGAAATTACTGGGACAAATTGAAAATAATTGTAAACAAATGATCCATGGGTGACTCTCTACCAGATTTGTTTTAAAAAAAAAGATATCTAAAAAAACATGGCCTCCAGTGGGTGGGGCACATTTTTTGATACTGTACAGTAAAAACTTTAAAAATCTTCTTCTGTGAAACTACTGATCCAAATTGAAAATAATTTCACACAAATGATCCATGGGTGATCCTCTACCAGATTTCTTAAAATAATTTTGATACCTAAAACAACATTGCCGCAAGTGGGTAGGGCACGTTTTCGTTATGATACTGTTTCGTAAAAAATTAAAAAAATTTCTTCTGTGAAACTATTGGTCCAAATTGAAAATAATTGTACATAAATGATCCATTGATGAATTAATCTCTACAAAATTCTTAAAATAATTTTGTCATCTTTAAAAAACATTGCCGCCAGTGGAAGGGGCAAGTTTTCCTTATATTTCTGTATAGAAAATCTTTAAAAATCTTCTTATGTGAAACTATTGGTCTGATTTAAGAATATTTTTACACAAGTAATGATGGGTGACCCTTTGCCAGTTTTCTTCAAATAAGCTTCTTAGTTCAAACAACATGGCTGCCTGTGGGTGGGGGTTTATATTTACTGGTGATGGGAAATATAGTGGAAATTTAATAATTACTGGTCCATTACGTACCAGGTGAGCAATTCAGGGCCGCATGCGGCTCTTGTTGAAATACTCCCTTTATCAGGAACTCTGCACTGTAATAAATGAGTATACTCATCACTTGGGATCAGTGTTTATTAAGGTAGGTTCAGCTTACCCTTGCCTCTGTAAAGCAAGATGAAAGTAAAAGCAGAAAGTTCCTGAATAGGGAGTCTTCTGCTTAATTTACTTTGCTGGCACATGTTTCAGCACTGTGGGTGACAAACAATTTTATAATGAATTTAACCCCTTAGCCTATAGCCTGTAACTAGATTTGAAGACAGGTGGCCCTTTAAAGCAGGTTGAAAGTATAGCAGAATGTGCCTTAATTAACCCATTACCCCATAGCATGTTTCTAGATTTGAAGCTACATCACCATTTACAGCATGTTGAAAGTATAACAGAATGTGCCTTAGCCCATTAATTGCCCCATAGCATGTTTTTAGTTTTGAAGATACATGACCACTTAAAGCAGGTTGAAAGTAAAGCAGAATGCGCCTTAAGGCACATTCTGCTTTACTTCCAGCCTGCTTTAAGCTACCATCTGCTAGGATATTAGGAAAAGTTTCCTATGATTTTTATGCCCCCAGCAACGACAGATGCAGGGCATATAGTAATCGTCCTGTCCGTGCGTGCGTGCGTCCGTAACAAGGTTAAGTAGATTTTACCGTTTTGTCTAGCATCAACACCGCTTACCCAAATGCTTGGATACTTATACAGTTGTTGCCTTGGACCATTCCCTATCCACCAAACTTTGATTTTGACCTTTACCTAATTTGGACTTAGAAAATTTTAAATAGGCTATTTCTTGGTTAACTAGATTTTACCTTTTCGTCTAGCATCAACACAACTGACTACAATGCTTTGATACTTATACAGTAGTTGCCTTGGACCATTACCAACTCACCAATATCACCAAACTTTGATTTTGACCTTGACCTTGACCTTGACCTAATTTGGACTTATATAATTTTAAATAGGCTATTTCTTGGTTAACTAGATTTTACCGTTTCGTCTAGCATCAACACAACTGACTACAATGCTTTGATACTTAAACAGTTAAAAAAAAAAATAAAAAAAAAATACCAAGTTAAAGTCTCCTTTCAGTCCGAATGACCGCTCAGCCGACTGTACATATACATATACAGTTGCAACAACTGTATAAGTATCAAAGTTGGTCCATTACCAACTCACCATAATACCCAAGCTCAGTTTGACCCTGACCTTGACCTAATTTGGACTTAGAAAAGATTCAGAATATATTGTCAAGGATGCCACTGGGGGCATAAGCGTTTATTGAACGTGCAGTCTTGTTATTTGTGACATTATCAATTGAAACTTTCTTTTTTTCAGTGGATGAATTAGTTAAATGTGTAAAGAGGAGCATTTATGTGGTAATGCAAGTAATGCAAGTAATTTTAAGGGTTAAACGGTTTGGGAACACAGGTTTGACTGTGTGTTTATTATTGCTGAGCTCTCATTATTTTCACACACAAGAAGTTAAATGTGGGTGATTATGTAGATCATGAAGATACAATTATATGGAGGAATTATTTAGGGAGATGAATAGGAAAAAGGAAACATATGATACTATGGAGTATCACCATAAACCTATCACTCCAGATGTACGGCAAGATACAGCACCATCTGGTGCTTATATTTACTCCTTGCATGCTAGTAGTTTGCCAGCAGTTTTGTTCCTGAGGGAGGCCAAGTAACTCTGCATCTCATTAGGATATATACAAACTGTTTGACAAATCTAACATGATATTGAAAACGAATTTTAGAATTTTCTTATTTTCTAATTTTAGAAAAGTAGCAGACAACAATTGTTGCAGAAGAAAAATTTAGCTGCAAAATAAGCTTTACCCCATGCCCCATTTCTAATTTTGAAGACAGGTGACCACTTAAAGCAGGTTGAAAGTAAAGCAGTATGCGCCTTAAGGCACATTCTGCTATTCTTACAGCCTGCTTTAAGCTACCATCTGCCAGAATATAGAAAGTATTTCTTACGACATATTATGGCTGTATAAATTTGAACAATTTTCTTCAGTTGAGGAATAAATTATGTGTGGAAGGCGTATTTATGGGGTTATGGTTTTAAACCTCTTCACTGCCTAACCCAAGTACAGTAGTTATTTGTACTGATCAGAAGTTGTGTAACCCACCATCTGATCAGGATCCAAATAGTTTGACGCTCATTTCAAAATGCAGAAATTGAAATTTGAGAAATTATAAAGAGCAACAGACAATAGTTTAAAATTGATGACTGGGAATGGCAGTGAAGGGGTTAACCCTTAACTGCTGGTCGAAACTTTACTGATTTTTGCAAACAGTTTGGATCCTGATCAGAAGCCTCTTAATGCGGCATCTGATCTGGATCCAAACTTTTTGACACTTGTCTTTAGGTTTATTTACTTAAAAAATATGTATAAATCTAGATTTAACAAATTTTGCAGACAACAGTTTCAAAGCAGACATAATTACCGCAGCAGGGCCTTTTATTCCAAATATTGGGAAGGGGCCTTAGCCTTCCATTTGGGAAATTCAAATGCGATTTTCGACCAAATTGGGGAAAGTAGACTGACTTCCGAAATACATAAAAACTGAATGGAAGTCTACTTACTTACAGGAAATAGAAAGTTTCATTAATTTAATACTAGAAAATAAAATAATTAACACTACAGAGGGACTGGTAATTGAAAAGAACCAAGATTGTAAAAAAAATAAAAATATATATATAAATTTTTTAATGTTTGGGAAATTCTCCACCAAAATTGGGGAAAAAGAGGCTTTCTGCAATTGGGAAGTCAGCGGAAATCGTGCTCTATTGAAGAAGGTAAAAAAGCCCTGCACAGGATATGGGTTAAGATGCAGGATAGACTGGGAAAGAAACATTTGTTATGTTTGTACATTGATTAAATAAGCTGTGTAATGTTTCAATCTGTCGTGATTACAATGTTGCAGAAATCTCGCCAAGATAAATGTATCAAAGCATCTGTAGAAGCTGCTAGTGTTTCTCTTTGTTTTTGCTGTTCACTTGACTTGTGATAAATATTCAAATAAAAGCTGAATAATTATCATAATCCCAGGATAGAGAAATAGTGAAATATGTGTTAAACAGTATAGTTAAGTAAAATTTATTACTCCATAGCCTGTTTCTAGTTTTGAAGACAGGTGGCTACTTAACCCATTACCCCATAGCCTGATTTTAGTTTTGAAGACAGGTGACCACTTAAAGCAGGTTGAAAGTAAAGCAGATTGGTCCTTAAGGCGCATTCTACGTTACTTTCTGTCTGCTTTAAGCTACCATCTGCTATGATAGAGGAAATATTTACCATTATACATTAAGTCATAAGGTAAAGGTAAAGGTAAAGGTGATAGGTTTATCAAGTAAGTGGTATATTCTCCAGTGAAGGAATAAGTTAAAAACATAAAAAGGCATATTTTTGGGGTAATGGGTTAAAGTTTAAGTAAAATGTGCCTTCTGCTTTACTTTCAGCCTGCTTTAAGCTGTAATATACCATCTGCTAGGATAAAAAATATTTCTCAGAGTGCACATTCATGACTGTATAAATCAGAACTGTTTTCTTCTGTAGAGGAATGAATTATATGGAGTAATGGATTAAACAATGTTTTATTTAAAGAAAAGGATTAGACAATAGGCATTATATATAAATATACTTTTAAGCTCACCTGAGCTAGCTCAGGGTGAGCTCAATTTGCAATACTTGAATTTCCGGCGTGCGGCGTCCGTCGTGCGTTGTCAACAATTTTAGTGTTTACACTCTAGAGGCCAAAATATTTATCCAATTTTTCTGAAACTTGCTCAGATTGTATATTACCATAAGAGTTCGGATGAGTTCGATTATGGTTGCAATTCTACCAATAGATCAAGAGTAATCTACCTTTGAATTGCTGAAAATGCCATATTTAAAGGTGTTTACGCTCGAGAGGCCACAATTTTTATCAAATCTATCTAAAACTTGCTCAGATTGTGTATGACCATAAGAGTTCAAAAGAGTTCAATTATGGTTGAAATCCGACAAATAGGTCGAGAGTTATCTACCTTTGAATTGCTGAAAATGTCATATTTAAGAGTGTTTACACTCTAGAGGCCACAATTTTTAGCTCACCTGAGCACAAAGTGCTCAAGGTGAGCTATTGTGATCGGTTGCTGTCCGTCGTACGTCGGTGTCGGTCTTGGTGTCGGTGTCGTCTGTTCACAATTTGTTTCAAATAACTTCTTCTCTGAAACCAATGGCCCAATTTTAACCAAACTTGGTCAGATACATACTGTAGTTGTGAGCTTCAAAAATTGTTAAAAAAAGTGGGTGGGGCAATCGGTCTTGTTGCCATGGCAACCATGCACAATATCTAAAAAAATCTTCTTCTCAAAAACGACTGGTCCGATTTCAATTTGGTTTGCACCAAAATGTTTCTCAATTAATATACATTCAAAATTGTTCAAAGAATTTTGATACGTCAAAAAACATGGCCGCCAGAGGGTGTGGTCATTTTCCGTATTAACGTAATATTGACAACTAAAGTCAAAACTTTAAACATCTTCTTATCAATAACCATAAGTCCTAGGATAAACAAATTTCACATGTAGCATCATGTTGTAAACCTTTAGCAAGATTGTTCAAATAATGACCCCCGGGTCAAAAATGGCCCCGCCCCGGGGCTTATCAGTTTTTAGCTCACCTGAACCAAAGGCTCAAGGTGAGCTATTGGGATGGCCCTGTGTCCGGCGTCTGGCGTCGTCCGTAGTGCGGTGTGCGTCGTCGTTAACAATTGCTTCAAATGACATCTCCTCCTATACCCCTTGACAGAATTCAACCAAACTTTACAGAAATGTTCCTTGGGTCAAGCTCTTTCAAATTTGTTCAAAGAATTGAAAACAATGCAGAACTCTGGTTGCCATGGCAACCAAAGTGAAAAAATATGGAAATCTTAAAAAATCGTCTCGTCAAAATCTGCAAGTGCCAGAGCTTAGATATTTGGCACATAGCATCATCTACAGGTCCTCTATCAAGTTTGTTCAAATTATGCCCCTGGGGTCAAAATTGACCCCGCCCCGGGGGTCACAGTTTTACATAGAGTTATATAGTGAAATTTTCAAACCTCTTCTTCTCTGAAACTAATATGCCCAGAGCTTTGATATTTGGCATGGTGACACTTCTAGATGTCCTATACCAAAATTGTTCAAATGGTTCTGGTCGGTTGCATATCTAGGTCACAGGAGCTAAAAATAGATTTTTTTCAATGAAAACTTAAAAAATCTTCTTGTCTGAAACTACAAGTGCCAGAGCTTAGATATTTGGCACATAGCATCGCCTACAGGTCCACTATCAAGTTTGTTCAATTTATGCCCCTGGGGTCAAAATTGGTCCCGCCCCGGGGGTCACAGTTTTACATAGAGTTATACAGAGAAAATTTCAATCCTCTTCTTCTCTGACACTAATATGGCCAGAGCTTTTACATTCGGTATGGTGACACTTTTAAATATCCTTTACGTATTTTGTTCAAATGGTTCCAGTCTGTTGCATATCTAGGTCAGTCCTGGACATAAATCATTATCTCCATTTTTATGCCCCCAGCATCGACAGATGCGGGGCATATAGTAATCGTCCTGTCCGTGCGTCCGTCCGTGCCTACGCTAGGATACTTATGTGGCTAAAATTCTTAGCCTCATAATAGAAAAACATTAACCTGGCCGTCTCTTGTGACATTAACCTGGCCATTTCTTGTGACATTAACCTGGCCAGTTGTGGGACATAGGGTTAGGGGTAGGGTTAGCCTCCAGATCATTCTATTCCAAGTTAGAGCAAAAAGAAATTGTCTCTTGTGTGGCTAGCCACGCATGAGAAAACAATAGAAAATAGCCACATAAGTATCGTAGCGTAAGAACGTCCGTGCGTCCGTCCGTAACAAGGTTAAATAGATTTTACCTTTTCGTCTAGCATCAACACCGCTTACCCAAATGCTTGGATACTTATACAGTTGTTGCCTTGGACCATTCCCTATCCACCAATATCACCAAACTTTGATTTTGACCTTGACCTTGACCTAATTTGGACTTATAAAATTTTAAATAGGCTATTTCTTGGTTAACTAGATTTTACCGTTTCGTCTAGCATCAACACAACTGACTACAATGCTTTGATACATACGCAGTTGTTGCCTTGGACCATTACCAACTCACCAATATCACCAAACTTTGATTTTGACCTTGACCTAATTTGGACTTAGAAAAGAATTAGAATATATTGTCAAGGATGCCACTGGGGGCATAAGCGTTTATTGAACGCACAGTCTTGTTTCAGCTATTCTCAGGTGAGCGAAATATGCCCTATGGGGCTCTTGTTCATAGGAAATCCTTTAAAACTCTTCTTCTCTAAAACTGTATGGCCTAGACCTTTTATATTTAGCATCTAGCTTTGCCATATAGACCTCTACTAAAGTTCAAATCATGACCCCAGGGTCCAAAATGACCCCGCCCCGGGGCGTATCAGTTTTACATAGACATATATAGGAAAACCTTTAAAAATCGTCTTCTCTTAAACCGTAAGGCCCAGACAATTTATATTTGGCATGTAGATTTGCCTAATGGTCCTCTACCAAGATTGTTCAAATCATGACCCCTGGATAAAAAATGGCCACGCCTCTGGGCTTATCAGTTTTAAATAGACTTATATAGGAATAAACCTTTAAAACTCTTCTTCTCTGAAACCCTAAGACCATGACCTTTTATATTTGGCATCTAGCTTTGCCTTATGGTCCTCTACCAAGATTGTTCAAATCATGACCCCCGGATAAAAAATGGCCCCGCCCCGGGGCTTATCAGTTTTACAAAGACTTATGTGGTAAAACCTTTAAAAATCTTCTTCTCTGTAACCGTAAGGCCCATACCTTTTATATTTGGCATCTAGCTTTGTCTTATGGTCCTCTACCTAGATTGTTCAAATCATGAACCCAGGGTAAAAAATGGCCCGCACCGGGACTTATATATACTTCTACAGGAAAACCTAATTCCGAGTTGTTACAGTTTCATGCAACAATTCACATACATGCAATGAAAAACTTCATTATGCATCGAGTATAACACAATAGTTACTCGGGTGAGCAATTTAGGGCGGCATGCGGCTCTTGTTATTCAATCTATCTCAAACTTGCTCAGATTGTATATTACCATCCATAAGACTACAGATGAGTTCGATTTTGGTTGAAATCAGACTAATAGGTCCAGTTTTATCTACCTTTGAATTGCTGAAAATCCCTATTTAAGGGTGTTTATTCACCAGAGGTCACAATTTTTTCCCAATCTATCTCAAACTTGCTCAGATTGTATATGACCATAAGAGTTCAGATGCGCTGGATTATGGTTGAAATCCGACCAACAGGTTGAGAGTAATCTACCTTTGAATTGCTGAAAATGTCATATTTAACGGTGTTTACACTCTAGAGGCCACAATTTTTATTCAGTTTCTTTCAACCTTGCTCAGATTATGACCATAAGAGTTCAAATGATTGATTATGGTTGAAATTGAACCCATAGGTCAACAGTTGTCTGCCCTTGAATTGCTGAAAAAGCCATATCAAACAGGGTTTACACTCATGCAACTACAGTTTTCAATGGATTTTGATTTTACTTGTACACAAAGTATACAAGTTCTCAAAGGAGTGCAATTATTGTTGAAATCTTATCATTGTGGCAATAGTTATCTGCCCTTGATATATTTTGAAATGCTAGAAAAGGCTTCATTTCAGTATTGTTTAGGCTCTAGTTACGGGTATCTGCCCTTGATGTACTCTACTATACTTGAATTATGAGGTTGTATTTTAGAATTGTTTACATGCTATACTACAAATTTGAATGGATTTAGATTAAAACGGATGAAACAGAAAGGTAAAGCTATCAAGCTTCAGTACAACAGGTGAGCGATATCAGGGCCTTCAGGCCCTCTTGTTATATATTTGATTTAAAAAAGATTAGATAATGAAATTAACCCTTAGCCTGCCACTCACAACTATAGCTCCATATGCAATCAGTTTGGATCCGGATGAGACGCCGAGTAACTCGGCGTCTCATCCGGATCCAAGCTGTTCTGACACTCGGACAACATTTTCAGCAATTTTGAGCAACTTTGAAGCACTTTGAAACTTGAAGCAGACGAGAAATATAGCAGACGACAATTTATTTGGCGGGTAAGGGTTAAGCTTTTAAAACTATTTTACTCGCTATAAACAATGTCCTACACGTTTCATACGATTATCAGGCGCAAATATAATGTATCATGACCTAATTGTTATGATGTCTACGTTGTTACTCTCTGTTGAAGTCATTATTTCCTGTATGGTACATAACTGCAGGTTTAAAAAGGGAGCTAACTCATTAAATTTAGGTATAAAAAATTCTTCTTTCGCTAGCTTAGCTGAAACACTTTTAGTCTTTAAATGCTCAATGATAAATTTCCCTTGATTAAGTTCTTTTCAGTCAAAATGTCATTGGTCATTAAGTTCTTTTCCGTCAAAATGTCCATTATTCAACTTTGAGAAAAAGAGCAGACAGCACTTTTAAGCAGACAACATTGCAGTCGTGAATCATAAGGTTGGACATAATTGTCCTGTTTAGGGAACTGCCACAAAGGTCGTTGTAGGGAGGGTAGGTGTAAGGAGAAAGTACTGTATAGGTGTTGCTGTAGTATAGAAATGCTTCTAGCTGTAATTATCTAAACCTGACTGTAATAATATGAGTCAGAGTTACTGTCAATGACTTCTTATCATTAACACCTAATATTGTTTATATATTTTATTTATTTGGATTACATCAAGGCTTCAGATAAGCAAATAAGAATGAATAAACTAAAACAAAATTACTGGTTATCCAATACCTCCATCAATTCCTATGTTGTAAATCTTATCTTTACATATTTCTCTTTTTAGTTCACCTGGCACGAAGTGCCAAGGTGAGCTTTTAGGATCGCTGAATGTCCGTCGTCTGTCCGTCCGTCCACAATTGTTCGTTAACACTCTAGCGCCTACAAATTTCATCCGATCTTCATGAAATTTCATGACAATGTTTGTCTTGATGAAATCTAGGTCAAGTTCGAATGTGGGTTATGTCCGGTTAAAAACTAGGTCACTAGGTCAAATCATAGAAAAACCTTGTAAACACTCTAGAGGCTACAAATCTCAATGGATCTTTATGAAATTTTGTCAAAATGATTGTCTCATTGATATCTAGGTCTAGTTCGAATATGGGTCATGTCAGGTCAAAAACTAGGTCACAAGGTCAAATCATAGAAAAACCTTGTAAACACTCTAGAGGCTACAAATCTGAATGGATTTTAATGAAACTTTGTCAGAATGTTTGCCTCATTGAGATCTAGGTCAAGTTTGAATGTGGTTCATGTCCGGTTAAAAACAAGGTCACTAGGTCAAATCATAGAAAAACCTTGTTAACACTCTAGAGGCTACAAATCTCAATGGATCTTTATGAAACTTTATCAAAATGTTTGCTTGATTGATATCGAGGTTAAGTTTGAATGTGGGTCATGTCAGGTCAAAAACTAGGTCACTAGGTCAAATCATAGAAAAACATTGTTAACACTCTTGAGCCTACAAATCTCAATGGATCTTTATGAAACTTTGTCAGAATGTTTGCCTCATTGATATCTAGGTCAAGTTTGAATGTGGGTCATGTCCGGTCAAAAACTAAGTCACTAGGTCAAATCATAGAAAAACCTTGTTAACACTCTAGAGGCTACAAATCTCAATGGATCTTAATGAAACTTGGTCAAAATGTTTGCCTCATCGAAATCTAGGTCAAGTTCGAATGTGGGTCATGTCCGGCATCCATCATCTATTGTCTGTGGGTTTATAATTGTTCGTTAACATTCTCGCAGCTAAAAATTTCACTTGATCTTTATGAAACTTGATGACAATGTTTGTCTTGATAAAATCTAGGCAAGGTTTGAATGTGGGTCATTTGGGGTAAAAAACTGGGCCACTAGGTCAAATTATAGGAAAACCTTGTTAACACTCTAGAGGCTATACACTTATTCTCATTGGATCTTCATGAAACTTTGTCAAAATGTTTGACTAATGGTTATGTAGGTCAAGTTTGAATGTGGGTCATGTCAGGTCAAATACTAGGTCAAATCAGAGATAAACCTTATTAACACTCTAGAGGCTACACATCTCTTGGATCTTTATGAAACTTTCTCAAAATGTTTGCCTTATGGATATCTAGGTGAAGTTAGAATGGGGGTCATATCCGATTAAAAACTAGGTCACTAGGTCAAATCATAGAAAAACCTTGTAACACTCTTTATGAAATTTGGTCAAAATGTTTAACGCATTTATATCTAGGTCAAGTTCAAATGTGGGTCATGTCCGGTCAAAAACTAGGTCAAATCATAGAGAAACCTTGTTAACTCTCTAGAGGCTACAAATTTCTTTATATCTGAATGAAACGTGGTTAAAATTCTTGCCATATTGATATCTAGGTCTGGTCTGAATATGGGTTGGTCATGTCTGTTCAAAAACTAAGTCACAAGGTCAAATCATGAAAATACATTGTTAACACTCTAGAAGCTACATTTCTCATTTGATCTTGATGAAACTTGCTCAAAATGTTTGCCTCATTGAAATCTAGGCCACGGTTGAATGTGGTCAAGTTTTACATGGTGTACTAGGTGAGCGAATAAGGCCATAGTTGCCCTTGCATGTTCATTTACCCATAACCCCATAACACGTTTTTGAAGAAAGGTGACCACTTAACGCAGGTTGAAAGTAAAGCAGAATGTGCCTTATCACGCATTCTGCTTTACTTTCAGACTTCTTTAAACTTTATCTGTTAGAATATAGGAAATATTTCTAATGGTACATATTCATGACTGTATAAATTGGAACTAACTTCTTCAGTAGAGGAATAAATTAAAGGTGTAAAAAAGCATATTTATGGGGGGTAATCGGTTAAATGGCTTCAAATTTCTCATCCTGTCAGTGAAAATTGTTTTTGAAAGTGTAGAATAGTGTTATTTAAAAGTGTGAAACATCAGTTGATGATCTAGATTAAAACTAGATTCCAGTCATATGCTATCTGACGAAACTGTAGGTATAGTGGAAAGATTCCACCAAAAGGTTACACTAATACATTCACACACATGCATGCTCACCAGTGCTGTATAACCATGTTAGTGTTGCAGTGCCATTAAAGGCAAACAAACAAATCTATAGCAGGATAAGTATAAAACCCATACACTGCTGATATTCCAAGTGGACTCTTCCATTTACTAAATGATGACCAGTTTATATTGGGTCCCAAAAATATTTTAATTTATGGCAAACAATGCAAACACTGATTAAAGTGCCCTTCCTGAGGAGCCCTCAATCTGTCTGGGTCTATCCTGTTTGCAAAGGATGTATATATACCCAATTCCTGCGCAGTAAGAATAGAGACCAATCGTCATAATAACTCCAAGTTCTATTTCACTAAAAACAAGTTTATATCTGTTATCATTCTTACAATTTAATTAGAATTTTGTCATTTGCTTTAATAGAATTTCTGTAGTTTACAATGGATATAGGCTTTTTATAATGCACACAAATTACAGTGGAAGTTGCAAATTAATTTGAAATTAAAATCTCTAGCTGCTATTGTCTAGTCTAGATATTTATGATGCTTAAGGTAAGCCAATATTTGTGGCATTAAGCCACATACTATTTTCCATTTTGATGCTTAGGTAGTCTGTATCGATTAAGCAGTAAAAGGAAGGTACATATTGGGTGATTAAACCCTATATCTTATGGTCTGTTTCTAGTTTAAAAAAACGCATGATCACTACACAAGTTGAATGTATAGCAGAATGCACCTGAACACACATTTTGCTTTACTTTCAGCCTGCTCATGACTGTATATATTGGAATCATCTTCTTTAGTGGAGGAATAAACTATAGGTATAAATAGGCATATTTCACAATAAGGCAACATCGTTCCATATTTCACAATAAGGCAACATCATCTCATTACTTCACAATAAGGCAGCAATATCCCTATACTTCACAATAAGGCAGCATCGTCCCATACTTCACAATAAGGCAACATCATCCCATACTTCACAATAAGGCAACATCATGTCATTACTTCACAATAAGGCAGCAATATCCCTATACTTCACAATAAGTCAACATCGTCCCATACTTCACAATAAGTCAGCAAAATCCCCATACTTCACAATAAGGCAACTTCGTCCCGTACTTAGCATTAAGGCAGCAATATTACCTATACTTCACAAACAGGCAGCATCGTCCCATACTTCACAATAAGGCAGCATCATCCCAATACTTCACAATAAGGCAGCATCATCTCATTACTTCACAATAAGGCAGCAATATCCCTTTACCTTTCAATAAGGCATCATCGTTTCCATACTTCACAATAAGGCAACATTGTCCCATACTTCATAATAAGGCAACATCATCTCATTACTTCACAATAAGGCAGCATCGTCCAAATACTTCACAATAAGGCAACATCATCACATACTTCACAATAAGGCAGCATCGTCCAGTACTTCACAATAAGGCAGCATCGTCCAGTACTTCACAATAAGGCAACATTGTCCCATACTTCACAATAAGGCAACATCATCTCATTACTTCACAATAAGGCAGCAATATCCCTTTACCTTTCAATAAGGCATCATCGTTTCCATACTTCACATTAAGGCAGCATTGTCCCATACTTCACAATAAGGCAGCATCGTTCCAAAACTTCATAATAAAGCATCATCATCCCATACTTCACAAATAAGCAACATCATCCCTATACTTCACAATAAGGCAGCATCGTCCCATTCTTCACAATAAGGCAGCATCATCCCAATACTTCACAATAAGGCAGCATCATCCCAATACTTCACAATAAGGCAGCATCGTCCCATTCTTCACAATAAGGCAGCACCGTCCCAATACTTCACAATAAGGCAACATCAGCCCAATACTTCACAATAAGACAACATCATCCCAATACTTCACAATAAGGCAGCATCGTCCCAATACTTCACAATAAGGCAGCACCGTCCCAATACTTCACAATAAGGCAGCACCGTCCCAATACTTCACAATAAGGCAGCACCGTCCCAATACTTCACAATAAGGCAACATCAGCCCAATACTTCACAATAAGACAACATCATCCCAATACTTCACAATAAGGCAGCACCGTCCCAATACTTCACAATAAGGCAGCACCGTCCCAATACTTCACAATAAGGCAGCACCGTCCCAATACTTCACAATAAGGCAGCACCGTCCCAATACTTCACAATAAGACTACATCATCCCAATACTTCACAATAAGGCAGCACCGTCCCAATACTTCACAATAAGACTACATCATCCCAATACTTAACAATAAGGCAGCATCATCTCAATACTTCATTATAAGGCAGCATCATCCCAATACCTCACAATAAGACAGCATCGTCCCAATACTTCACAATAAGGCAGCATCGTCCAAATACTTCACAATAAGACGGCATCATCCCAATACTTCACAATAAGACAGCATCATCCCAATACTTCACAATAAGGCAGCATCGTCCCAATACTTCACAATAAGGCAGCATCGTCTCAATACTTCACAATAAGGCAGCATCGTCCCATACTTCACAAACAGGCAGCATCATCCCAATACTTCACAATAAGACAACATCATCCCAATACTTCACAATAAGGCAGCATCGTCCAAATACTTCACAATAAGGCAGCATCATCTCAATACTTCACAATAAGGCAGCATCGTCCCATACTTCACAATAAGGCAGCATCATCACAATACTTCACAATAAGACAACATCATCCCAATACTTCACAATAAGGCAGCATCATCTCAATACTTCACAATAAGGCAACATCATCCCAATACTTCACAATAAGGCAGCATCGTCCAAATACTTCACAATAAGGCAGCATCATCTCAATACTTCACAATAAGGCAGCATCGTCCCATACTTCACAATAAGGCAGCATCATCCCAATACTTCACAATAAGACAACATCATCCCAATACTTCACAATAAGGCAGCATCATCTCAATACTTCACAATAAGGCAGCACCGTCCCAATACTTCACAATAAGGCAGCATCGTCCCAATACTTCACAATAAGGCAGCACCGTCCCAATACTTCACAATAAGGCAGCATCATCCCAATACTTCACAATAAGACGGCATCATCCCAATACTTCACAATAAGGCAGCACCGTCCCAATACTTCACAATAAGGCAGCATCATCCCAATACTTCACAATAAGACGGCATCGTCCCAATACTTCACAATAAGGCAGCACCGTCCCAATACTTCACAATAAGGCAGCATCATCCCAATACTTCACAATAAGGCAGCATCATCCCAATACTATACTTCACAATAAGGCAGCATCGCCCCTATACTTCACAATTAAGTAATCACCCTTGAGAAACCATTACCTTTAACTCTTATCTCTAAATTGAACACTAAGTAATCTTTTTGTCTGCAACATTTTCTGCTTATGTTCTAAAAATGAAATGTTTTAAAATTGCTCTCAAAATAAGGTGAAATTGTCAAACGGTTTGTAGCCTGATGAGAGGTCACACAATGGAAAATAACCACAAACTGAATTTCAATATGCTTCCTACATTATATCTTCATCATACCTTTTGTTGTAATTCTTTGAATTGGCATTCAATACATAAGGTTTGGCTGAAACATAAGGATTTTTAAAAGTATTTGAATTACTCCCCTTTAAATAGATAAAAGCCCTACAAATTTCAAATGCATCAGATAAATTACAGTTTTCACTCTTTACACTCTTTTGAATTTAAAGCTTCTCTACAAATATCTTTCTCCATTTAACACTTAACTTTCAAAGTGGAAAGCTCTGTAAATTGAATACATTTTGTTTTGTTGACTCTAATTTTGTATGAACTTTGAACAGCCTTTAGAAGCGCAAACAATGCTTCTGAGGGTAGCCCTCTGATCTGGGTCTACAATGTTTTATGAAAGCCATTTAACTTGCTCATAAAATTGAAAGTGTGTTTTCAGTCAAATTTCAAATCATTTCTGCTTTTGGGTGTACAGTGGAGAAAACGTTATTCTTTCCCAATAAACCTGTTTATGCTAAATATATTATTTCCAATGCCAACAGTTTGGAGTCAGGTAAGCCGGCGTCTGATCAGGCTCCAAACTGTTTGCCATCACCATTAAGAATGGTCAAGAAGTTATAATTTTCTCCATTTTACTGTTATGTGTTTGTGTTTCGTTTGCGTTTAAACAGGAAAGAATAATGTTTTCTCCACTGTATTTGGGAAACTAGTTGATTTATATCAAGGGAGAACCTGTATTGGAATTGACACCCTGGCTGCTGAAGAGCTCGGTGATGTTAACCAAAATTAAAAGTTCTGTTTAACCTTTGAAACGCTCGATAAATACCATCCGCTTTAAAAACCCATGGGAAATTCTAAATATGACTATTTTGCCAAAATAATAAACTGATGACAAACTAGTTTTATCTAGTTCAAATAGAGTTGTATTAAAACTGATCTTGATCAGCACAGTTTGTTTATTGATAGTTAGTTTGTATTTAGCTTGATAGAGGTTTTCACACTGATCAGATAGATACAGAGCTCCAGATAAGGGGAGTATTCCAAAAACTAAAATCTTTATTTCTGCATTAAACGCTATGGTGTCACTACTCATTAGAATCGTCTCGAAGAGACGATTCTAATGAGTAGTAACACCATAGGATTTGGTGTTGAAATGAGTTAGAAAATGTTGGATTTGTTCAATTTATATTTGTTCAATTTACTCACTCTTATCTGTAGTCCTGTAGATAGTTAATCTTCTACACGCTGTTGATGAAATTGTGATGAATATTGTTAGCAGTTTGGATCAATATGAGACGAGAAGTAACTTAGCTTCTCCTCTGTATTTAAACTGTTGGACACTGATGATATGTTCTAAAAGAAAATGACTTAAGATAAACGTTTGGTTTGTTGCAAACAACAAGCTTCACAGACCACAATCAAACAATGAGAGTGAAGTTAAAGTCAGTGATCTATAGAGATGAGAGCTATAGCCTTTCAAATCCAAGATGAAATCAATATGTTAGTGTCAGAATGTAAAACATCTACAGTTAAATAAGAATAAAAACTTAACTCACGGCTCCAGATAAGGGAGAGTAAACTGAAAAAAAAATCAAACATTTTTTCACCAGTCTTAACAGCAGATCCAGTGACAACATAGGGGTTTTAGCATATTAACCCATTATCCCATAATCTGTTTCTAGTTTTGAAGACAGATGACCACTTAAAGTAGGCTGAAAGTATGGAAGATTGCGCCTTAGGCAAATTCTGCTTTACTTTCAGCCTGCTTTAAGCTACAGTCTTTTAGAATAAAAATATCTTATAGTACAGTTTCATGACTATAAAATGGAACTTTTTTCTTCAATGGGGGAATAAATTAGAGACATAAAAAGGCATTTTTATGGGGTAGTGGGTTAAAATAGTTTCGATTCAGATGCACTAGGATTAAGAATTCTGCAGTACAGTTCAATAGTTGAAAGGCTTTTCAAAGTAAAGACTTTAGAAATGGTATTTGTAGCCTTGGCAAGATAGTAAAGATAAATTTGTTGCCTTAACTGAACTAAATTGTTTTGAGGCTCTTGGTGTTATTTAAAATGTGATAAATACACAGGGCACTGAGGCAATGCTATTTCTGCAGAGGTCTATAAAGTCCAATTGTTCCCTGTCTGTAATTGATTTGCTGGTGTCATTTGTGCAAGATATGAACAAACAGTCCAATCTGCATTAAATTGTTATTAAACTAAGATTAGGGTATCATAGACAGATGACTGCTTAATGCAAGATAAAAGTAATACAGAAAATGGCTTTCTGCATTACATTTGTCCTACATTAAGCAAGCACATGGTTTATAAGATATTTGAGAGATATTTGTATTTAATTAAATGGTTGTTTAAGACAGAGGCGACTGTAAAGTAGTATTCATTATACACAGAGGAGTTTGTCTGTAAAGAATAAATAGTGTTTCCACGGTTATGGTTCAAATGCAGGAAATGAACGTCTCTGAAATGAGATGATAATAAAGTTTACACCAAGATGTATAGCATACCATGCTGAATAAGGAACAGTTTCTTTTAAATTGGATTCCAGTCATATTGTCTTCTTAGCTTATTCCTTGTATGCTTAACCCATTACCCCATAGCCTGTTTCTAATCTTGATGACTTGTGACCTTAAGGCACATTCTGCTTTACTTTAAGCTTGCTTTAAGGCAAAATCTTCTAGAATATAAAAATCATTTCTTATGATACGTATTCTTGACTGTATAAATTACAACTTTTTGTACTTCAGTGGAGGAATGAATAAAAAGGCGTAAAAAAGCATATTTATGGTGTAATGGGTTAACTATATATAGCAGTAGAACTATAGCAAACAGTATAGATTTTAACCCATTGGGCTGTAGCAACAAGTATACACATCCTTGTAAAATAGTTTACCCCAAAAAGTACACAGGTCAAATGTCAACATTGTAGACCCAGATCAGAGGGCTCCTCTCAGGAATTTTCTGATTGGGGTCAAAATTGTTTGTCATTGTACAACATATTGTAATAACATTTAAAAAGTACTCAACCTGAAAAAAGTTCCAATTTATACAGCATGAATATGCACCATCAGAAATATTAAGTTGTAGTTGACGGAAGCTTAAATTAAAGCAGGTTGAAAGTATAGCAGAATGCGCCTCAGGCACATTCTGTTTTACTTTCAACCTGCATTAGGTAGTCACCAGTCACCTGTCTTCAAAACTACGAAACAGGCTATTGGATTAAATGATGAGTTATATATGAGAGAACAGATCTGACATCACAAACAGGGTTGACCCTGTATCAGCAGTGTAAATAATGGGGTAATAGGTAAAGAGGTACCATCTCTGAATGAAAACACACGAATTGAAAGAATTATGTTTGTTCTTTACTTTTGCAGGTGGTGATCCATGTCATTGACATCAATGACAACTACCCACTATTCAAGAGGTCTGGTTACCATGGGGATTTCCCAGAGAGTGCCCCGGTGGGTACCACACTGTTGAGGATCCAGGCTACAGACAAGGATGATAACAAGCTCATCTACTCACTACCCAAGTACTGTAACTCAGCGTCCAGTCTGGAAATGTTCACCACAAACCCTGAAACAGGTACTTTAACACCATTACCAATTGGCCTGTTTCTTGTTTTGAAAACAGGTGACCACTTAAAGCAGGTTGAAAAGGAAATCAGAATGTGCCTTTAACCCATTACCCCATAGCCTGATTCAAGTTTTGCAAATACGTACATGACCACTTAAAGCAGGTTGAAAGTAATGCAGAATGTGCCTCAAGGCACATTCTGCTTTACTTTCAGCCTGCTTTAATCTAAAATCTATTTCTTATGGTACATATTCATAACTGTATAAATTGAAATTATATTCTTTAGTGGAGGAATAAGTTAAAGGCATAAAAAGGCGTATTTATGGGGTAATGGGTTAAGAACACCTGTGTTCAGGGGCAGCTTAATAGCCCTTTACCTGATAGTCTGTTTCTAGTATTGAAGATAGGTGACCACTTAAAGCAGGTTGAAAGTAAAGCAGAATGCGCCTTAAGGCGCATTCTGCTTTACTTTCAGCCTGCTTTAAGCTTTCATGTGCTAGAATATAGAAAATATTCCCTATACAAAATATTCATTATTGATTAAATAAGAACTATTTTCTTCAGCGGAGGAATAAATCATATCCCCTAAAAGTCGCTTCTATTGGGGAAAGGGTTAAATGACAAACAGAGCTCTAGATAAGGGGAGTATTCTTTACCTCTGCATGAAACTCTGTGGTGTCACTACTCATTAGAATCGTCTCTTAAACTTGGTTCTACTGTATAGTTACACCATAGGATTTAAGGTGCATTCTGCTTTACTTTCAACCTGTTTTAAGTAATCACCTGTCTTTGAAGTTAGAAACATTTGTCCATATAACATACAATTATACAATGTTTTAAAGAACCATCTTTAAAATCATTCAGGTCATTTCAATGAAGTCATATTGATGAATAGAAATTAAAAATTGAAGTCAATGATACGTTACCGTTTAGGTGATGTGCTCGTCAAGAGTCCACTGGACCGGGAAGTTGCCATGCAGCACAACCTGACGGTCATGGTGAGTGACCTTGGTGTGAGCACCAACAGAAATTATACGAGAGTGGTCATCAACATTGTGGACCAGAATGACCACAGACCAGCCTTCCTGGCTGAGGAGTTCCATGGCCGTGTGTTCGAGACTGCAGCTATTGGATCGTCAGTCATACAAGTTCTTGCAGTTGACCAAGACAGGGGCAATAATGCAGAAATCCACTACTCCATCTTGTCAGGTAAGCTAAAATTTTCTTTGCAGTTATTTTACACTTTCCTTCCTAAGCTTGCTTTCAATGTTCAAGACAAGTGGCTGCTTAACCCATTACCCCATAAATACCTCTTTTTACACCTTTCACTTATTCCTCGACTGAAGAAAATAATTCCAATTTATACAGGCATGAATATGAATCATAAGAAAAACTTTTCAGTATCCTAGATAATAGCTTAAAGCAGGCTGAAAGTAAAGCAGAACGCACCCTAAGGCACATTCTGCTTTACTTTCAACCTGCTTTAACATGTCAACTCTCTTCAATACTGGAAACAGGCTATGGGGTAAAGGATTAAATTCCCTATACTATTGTTAAAATTTGAAGGAATTAAGTTATAATTATTATGCCCCCACACCACTGGTGGTGGGGGGCTATATAGGAATTTTTCAGGGACATTTGCTTTTTAGCTCACCTGGCACGAAGTGCCAAGGTTGAGCTTTTAGGATCGCTGGATGTCCGTCGTCTGTCTGTCTTGTCTGTCCGTTAACAATTGGTTAGTTAACACTCTAGCAGCTACAAATTTCATCCAATCTTCATGAAACTTGATCACAATGTTTGTCTAGTAGAAATCTAGGCCAATTTCGAATGTGGGTCATGTTGGGTCAAAAACAAGGTCACTAGGTCAAATCATAGAAAAATCTTGTTAACACTCTAGAGGCTACAAACCTCATTGGATATGTTTGTTTTATTGATATCTAGGTCAAGTTTAAATATGGGTCATTTCCGGTCAAAAACTAGGTCACTAGGTCAAATCATAGGAAAACCTTGTTAACACTCTAGAGGCTTCAAATTTTGTCTGATCTTGATTAAACTTCATCAGAATGTTTGGCTTATTGATACCTAGGTCAAGTTTGAATATGGGTCATGTCTGGTCAAAAACTAGGTCACTAGGTCAAATCATAGAAAAACCTTGTTAACACTCTAGAGGCTACAAATCTCATTGGATCTTAATAAATTATGGTCAGAATGTTTGTCTCATTGATATAAAGGCCAAGGTTGAATATGGGTCATGTTCGGTCAAAAACTAGGTCACTAGGTCAAATCATAGAAAAACTTTGTTAACACTCTAGAGGCTACAAATCTTATTGGATCTTAATGAATTATGGTCAGAATGTTTGGCTCATTGATATCTAGGTCAAGGTTGAATATGGGTCATGTCCGGTCAAAAACTAGGTCACTAGGTCAAATCATAGAAAAACCTTAACACTCTATAGGCTTCAAATCTCATTGGATCTTAATGAATTATATCAGAACGTTTGGCTCATTGACATCTAGGTCAAGTTTGAATATGGGTCATGTCTGGTCAAAAACTAGGTCACTAGGTCAAATCATAGAAAAACCTTGTTAACACTCCTGAGGCTTCAAGTTTCATCTGATTTTTATGCAACTTGTTAGAATGTTTGCCAAATTGATACCTAGGTCAATTTTGAATATGGGTCATTTTGGGTCCAAAACTAGGTCACTAGGTCAAATCATAGAAAAAACTTATTAACACTCTAGATTCTTCAACTCTCATTGGATTTTTATGAATTTTGCTCAACATGTTTGCCTCATTGATATCTAGCTCAGTTAATTTTGAATGATTTATGGTTGAAAACTAGATCACTAGGTTAAATCAAAGAAAAACAGTGTTAACCTTTTAGAGCTACAAATCTCACTAGATCTGCATGAAATATTGTCAGAACGTTTGCCTACATCAAATCTAGGTCAAAATCAATCAAATATGGATTGTGTCCGTTCAAAAACTAGGTCACTAGGTCAAATCATAGGATAATCTTGTTTACTATCTAGAGGTTGATTGTAGGTCATGTCCAGTCATAATCTAGGTCACTATAGGTCAAGTTTGCCATGGTGTACCAGGTGAGCGATTTAGGGCCATAGTGGCCCTTGTTTAGCTTATCGTAGCCAAAGGCTCAAGGTGAGCTATTGGGATGGCCCTGAGTCGTCCGCCGTGTGTCGTCGTGAACAATTGCTTCAAATGACATCTCCTCCTATACCCCTTGACAGATTTCAACCAAACTTTACAGGAATGTTCCTTGGGTCAAGCTCTTTAAAATCTGTTCAAAGAATTGTTGCCATGGCAACCAAAGTTAATAAATAAATGAATCTTAAAAAATCTTCTTGTCTGAAACTACAAGGGCCAGAGCTTAGATATTTGGCACATAGCATCATCTACAGGTCCTCTATCAAGTTTGTTCAAATTATGCCCCTGGGGTCAAAATTGGCCCCACCCCGGGGGTCACAGTTTTACAAAGAGTTATATAGTGAAATTTTCAAACGTCTTCTACTCTGAAACTAATATGGCCAGAGTTTTGATATTTGGCATGGTGACACTTCTAGACGTCCTATACCATAATTGTTCAAATGGTTCTGATCGGTTGCATAACTAGGTCACAGGAGCTAAAAATAGATTTTTTTTCAATGAAAACTTAAAAATTCTTCTTGCTTCATTATAACAGGTGAGCGATATCAGGGCCTTCAGGCTCTCTTGTTTAATTTAAAGTATACTAAATCAATTTTGGGTGAGGAATCCATGTTAGTTTGGTTGTGGGTCGGGAGAGGGAGGTATATCAACAACTAGATGAAACCTGGCCGGCACAATAGTCTATGGCTCATCTGATGCCCAGCTGTACAGCGGAGAAAACTTTATTCTTTCCCAATAAATGCATTTGTGCAATTTTTTTCTCATGACCAACATCAAGACTTCATATCAAAATCAACCAAACACCTGTCCAAACAAAAGAATTCACCCGAAAACCATAGTGTGGTTGCCAGCCAATTGTGCCTTAAAATATGCAGGCCGGGAACTCATCGGACTGGTATTATTTCAAGCTGCTGAATTTTAAGTTGTAAGGTATAAAACTATATGTTCATTCACAAATCTTACCCATAATTTAGCGTGCCTTATTGCACATACATAGTCACTATAAATCTATATCTATACGCTGTAGGCCAAAGAACATTAAAACAGGCTGTTAAAAATGTGTCAACCTTTGCCTTTTAACAATATTTTGCCTGAGTTTATTCACCCCACCTACTGTTTTTAGGTCACCTGAGCTATAGGCTCAGGATGAGCTATTGTGATACCATTTTGTCCGTAGTACGTCGTCATCGTCCGTCCACATTTTCAAACATCTCCTCTGCAACCACTGACTCGATTTTGTCAGAAGCATCAGTAACAAGGGGGAACGAAATTTTGTTCAAAGTTTTTGGCTAGAGTTATTCCCCTTGCTTTTGGGTCAGATTTTCTAACATGACCCTATAGACAACTTTTAATGCATAAGAAAATCTTCTCAGAAACCCAAAGGCCCAGACCTTTGATATTTGGTATGTATCATTACCTAATGATCTTTTACCAAGATTGTTCAAAGTTTGACCCTGGGGCCAAAAATGGCCCCGCCCTGGGGCTTATCAGTTTTTTAGCTCACCTGAGCCAAAGGCTCAAGGTGAGCTATTGGGATGGCCCTGTGTCCGTCGTCGTGCGTCGTCCGTCGTCGTTAACAATTGCTTTAAATGACATCTTCTCCTATACCGCTTGACAAAATTCAACCAAACTTTACAGAAATGTTCCTTGGGTCAAGCTCTTTCAAATTTGTTCAAAGAATTAAAAACAATGCAGAACTCTGGTTGCCATAGCAACCAAAGTGAAAAAATAAGGAAATCTCAAAAAATCTTCTTGTCAAAAACTGCAATGGTCAGAGCTTAGATATTTGGCACATAGCATCATCTATAGGTCCTCTATCAAGTTTGTTCAAATTATGCCCCTGGGGTCAAAATTGGCCCCGCCCCGGGGGTCACAGTTTTACATAGAGTTATATAGTGAAATTTTCAAACGTCTTCTTCTCTGAAACTAATATGGCTAGAGCCTTGATATTTGGTATGGTTGCACTTCTAGATGACCTATACCTATCTTGTTCAAATGGCTCTGGTCGGTTGCATAACTAGGTCACAGGAGCTAAAAATAGATTTTTTCAATGAAAACTTAAAAAATCTTCTTGTCTGAAAGTACAAAGGCCAGAGCTTAGATATTTGGCACATAGCATCACCTACAGGTCCTCTGTCAAGTTTGTTCAAATTATGCCCCTGGGGTCAAAATTGGCCCCCCGGGGGTCACAGTTTTACATAGAGTTCTATAGTGAAATTTTCAAACGTCGTCTTCTCTGAAACTAATATGGCCAGAGCTTTGATATTTGGCATGGTGACACTTCTAGATGTCCTATACCAAAATTTTTAAATGGTCCTGGTAGGTTGCATAACTAGATCACTGGAGCTAAAACTAGATTTTTTTTTCAATCAAAACTTAAAAAATCTTCTTGTCTAAAACTACAAGGACCATAGCTTAGATATTTGGCTCATAGCATCGCCCACAGGTCCTCTATCAAGTTTGTTCAAATTATGTCCCTGGGGTCAAAATTGGCCCTGTCCCGGGGGTCACAGTTTTACATAGAGTTATATAGTGAAATTTTCAAACGTCTTCTCCTCTGAAACTAATATGGCCAGAGCTTTGATATTCAGCATGGTGACACTTCTAGATATCCTTTACCTATTTTGTTCAACTGGTTTTAGTCTGTTGCATATGTAGGTCACAGGAGCTAAAAATAGATTTTTTTCCAATGGAAACTTACAAAATCTTCTGGTCTAAAACCCTACTACCCTGATCTTAGATATTTGGCACATAGCATCATCTACAGGTTCTCTTACAAGATTGCTCAAATTATGCCCTTCGGGTAAAAAATGACCCCTTCCTGGACATAAATAATTATCTCCATTTTGTCAGTTATTCTCAGGTGAGCGATAATGCCCCATGGGGCTCTTGTCTTAGGAAAACCTTTAAAAATCTTCTGCTCAGAAACTGTATGGCCTAGATCATTAATATTTGACATTTAGCTTTGCCATATGGTCCTCTACCAAGATTGTTCAAATTATGACCCCCGGGTCAAAATTGGCCCTGCCCCGGTGCTTATCAGTTTTACATAGACTTATATAGGAAAACCTTTAAAAATCTTCTTCTCTGAAACTGTAAGGCCCAGATCTTGAATATTTGACATATAGCTTTGCCTTGTGGTCCTCTACCAAGATTGTTCAAATTATGACCCCGGGCCAAAAATTGCCACGCCCTCGGGCCTATTAGTTTTTCATAGGAAAACCTTTAAAAATCTTCTTCTCTAAAACCGTAAGGCCAAGATCATTTATATTTGACATGTAGCTTTGCCCTATGGTACTCTACCAAGATTGTTCAAATTATGACCCCTTGATCAAATGTGGCCCCGCCCCGGGGCTTATCAGTTTTACATAGACTTATATAGGAAAACCTTTCAAAATCTTCTACTCTGAAACTGTAAGGCCCAGGGGCCGGTCTTTCTAAACGTCGTACGACAAAAACGGTCGTAAGTCAAAACTTAAAAACACATATAATTTCTTATTCCTCCACCTAATCCTTTCTTGTGACATCTCTTTGGAATCGTCTTTTCAAGACGATTCCAAAGAGATATCACAAGAAAGGATTAGACTGAGAAATAAATAATAATTGAGAATTTTTGAATCTGACTTACGACACTATTTGTCGTACGAAGTTTCGTATGACCGGCCCCTGATTCTTAATATTTGACATATAGCTTTGCCTTGTGGTTCTCTACCAAGTGTGTTCAAATTATGACCCCCGGGCAAAAATTGGCCCCACCCAGGGGCTTATCAGTTTTTATAGGAAAACCTTTAAAAATCTTCTTCTCTTAAACCGTAAGGCCCAGATCATTAATATCTGATATGTAGCTTCGCATTGTGGTCCTCTACCAAGATCAAGTTATGGCACCTGGGTCATAGCTATATCAAAATGTTGTATTGCCCAGTCAGATTCTATGGTACAGTGTCCTCAGGTGAGCGAAATGTGACCCTCTGGGTCTCTTGTTACATTCATAATTGTACAGCCAGATCTGTTAGCAATAACCACATTAAAAAACAAATCTTTTAGACAACTTAATGCAGAATGAAAGCAATGCAGAAAGCTCTGTAATCCTGCATTACACACGCAGCTAGCTGTCTTTTAACCAATATCCATGCTTGTACATTGAGTTATGGCTGAATTGAGGTTTGATGGTATGATTGTATGTTTTATGAATGAACACCCTATACTCCTAGTTGGTCATAAATGACCTCGGATCATTGTTGGCTTTTGAAAGCTGATGTTAATTGGTAGGGCTGTACATGGTATTTCAATTTGAATGGATCCAGTGGTGGGACTATTAGTGTTCAGAGTTCAGTCACCCTGTTTGGAGAGGTGCGGGTCACTTTTACAATGACACAACAAGCCTTGTATCCAACATCACTGATTCAAACTAGCCCCATTATAGCATGCTTAGTTTTGTTCTCTAATCTGAGGTGTGCAGATTGCTTGGTTGATACTTCTTTTACCCCTGTCCATTGCGCACATATATGGTGAACACTGTCAATATGTTTGTCTAAATACTACTACAGTTTTCCATCTACAACCCTATAACTCACAGGGGTTGCACAAATACATATATACATACATATACCATATAGTCAGCATTTTGATGTGCTTCAATATTTAGCTCACCTGGCACGAAGTGCCAAGGTGAGCTTTTGTGATCACCCTGCGTCCATCCTCGTCAAACATTTTAGCTCAGCTAGGCAAAGGTTCAAAGTGAGCTATTGGGATGGCCCGGCGTCGTGCGTCATCGTTAACAATTGCTTCAAATGACATCTCCTCCTATACCGCTAAACAGATTTCAACCAAACTTTACAGGAATGTTCCTTGGGTCAAGCTCTTTCAGATATGTTCAAAGAAATAAAAACAATGCAGAACTCTGCTTGCCATGGCAACCAAAGAGAAAAAATAAGGAAATCTTAAAAAATCTTCTTGTAAAAAACTACAAGGGCGAGCTTAGATATTTGGCACATAGCATCACCTACAGGTCCTCTATCAAATTTGTTCAAATTATGCCTGGGGTCAAAATTGGCCCCGCCCCGGGGGTCAGTTTTACATAGAGTTATATAGTGAAATTTTCAAATGTCTTCTTCTCTGAAACTAATATGGCCAGAGCTTTGATATTCAGCATGGTGACACTTCTAGATATCCTTTACCTATTTTGTTCAACTGGTTTCAGTCTGTTGCATATGTAGGTCACAGGAGCTAAAAATAGATTTTTTTCCAATGGAAACTTACAAAATCTTCTGGTCTAAAACCCCACTACCCTGATCTTAGATATTTGGCACATAGCATCACAGCATGGTGACACTTCTAGATGTTCTTTACCAATATTGTTCAAATGGTTCCGGTTGGTTGCATATCTAGGTCACAGGAGCTAAAAATAGATTCTTTTTCAATGAAAACTTTAAAAATCTTCTTGTCCTCTATCAAGATTGTTCAAATTATGCCCCTCGGGTAAATAATGACCCCGTCCTGGACATAAATCATCATCTCCATTTTGTCAGCTATTCTCAGGTGAGCGAAATATGCCCCATGGGGCTCTTGTTCTTTAAAGATCTTCTTCTTTGAAACCACTGAGCCAATTTCTCCAAACTTCATTGGATTGTTCCTTGTAGGGTACTCTCTCAGATTTCTTCAAATTTAGGTGATCCAATTGAATTTGTGGTTGCCATGGCAACCAATTGAAAAAACTTGAAAAATCTTCTTGTCAAAAACTACTGGTCTGAATTGAAAATAATTTTACCCAAATGTGCCATTGGTGACCCTCTATCAGATTTCTTAAAATGATTTTCCTATCTTAAAAAACATGGCCGCTAGTGGGTGGGGCAGATTTTCCTTATATGGCTATATAGTGAAAATTTCACGTAAATGATCTATGGGTGATCCTCTACCAGATTTCTTAAAATAATTTTGATATTTAAAAAAACATGGCCGCCAGTGGGTGGAGCGCGTTTTCCTTATGATACTGTATAGTAAATACTTAAAAATCTTCTTCTGTGAAACTACTGGTCCAAATTGAAAATGATTTTACACAAATGATCCATGTGTGACCCTCTGCTAGATTTCTTAAAATGATTTTGATATCTTAAAAAAACAACATGGCGGCCAGTGGGGGAGCACGTATTTCTTATGTTACTGTATAGTTAAAACTTAAAAAATCTTCTCCTATGAGACTACTGGGCCAAATTGAAAATAATTTTACACAAATTATCCATTAATGACTCTCTACCGGATTTCTTAAAATAAGTTTGTCATCTTTAAAAACATGGCCCCCAGTGGGTGGCCATGGGGCAAGCTTTCCTTATATTTCTGTATAGAAAATCTTTAAAATCTTTTTCTCTGAAACTATATTGGTCTGATTTAAGAATATTTTTACACAAGTAATGATGGCTGACCCTTTGCCAGTTTTCTTCAAATAATCTTCCTAGTTCAAACAACATGGCTGCCTGTGGGTGGGGTTAATTTACCGGTGATGGCTTATAGAGGACATTTAATCATTACTGGTCCATTACCATGACCGTAAACATGGGTTCAAGGTGAGCGATTTAGGGCCGCATGCGGCTCTTGTTCAAAGAATTACGGTCTGGTGAATTTATGATATTTTGCATGTATGGTTCATGCAGCTTAGTACTAGGTGACAATTCATTATATGATACTGTTACGGAGTAACATCTTGTTTCAGCTATAGATTTATTCTGTTAATGATGAAGGCAGACATTTCGTTCAATAAGCTTTAAATAAAAGATTCTGTTTCAGATAAGGTCTGTAATACTTGCAAATGCAGGACTCTTTGTCATGATTAGAGATAACACAGTTAAGCCCTATTACCACATAAATACGAGGGTTGTTATTTAAGTTCGTAGACTTTTGTTCTTATTTTTCTATGTCAAAAATTAGGTAGTATCTAAATGTATATTATTGATATATAAAGTCTTCTTGTTCCGAAAATACTTAAATTTTACAAAATAATTATTTGCAAGTGGTAATAAATTGTCTTTATAGCAACGCATGTAACGCTTCCCGGGGCACTCCATCTTCATATTTTGTTTCGTCTAAAAATCATTCCCATAAGTATGTCATTTGACGTTAAAATTCAGTGTAAAAGCGTATGACACAAAAACGATGTTATGACGTAATGCACTTGAAATTTGAAATAATACAATGTTGCATCTAGTTTCTACAAGACTTTAACCTATCGCCGTAAGCGTTTTGTTTAACAAAAATGACGTTAGCAGGTGACATTGAAACAAGAGTATTAATTAAAGTGTGTGTTTAATTAGGGAAATCACCTACAGAGACTTTGAATATGATTTGGCAAACTAATATGAAATTAACTTGTTGTCTGGCACTTCTTTTGAAATGGCATGGACGCTTTAAAAAAGGAAGAACATCAATGAAAGAGAACGAACGAAGCGGGTGTTTTGGAACTGTAAGGCAAACATGCATTAAATTTGACTAAGTGAACGATTTAGTGAACAGATCCAAGAATATTGCGTCAACCTAACATGAACAGGGGTATATAGACACATATGACCCATAGATAAAGCACCATGAGAAATGTATCCAACTCGCTGGAAGTTACCTTGAAAAATATTAAACCTAATTTATTGTAAATTAATAACACTTGACGTCGTTTTATTGCCAGACTGTGCCCCAGCTAGGTCTGCTTAGGTGCCTTTCTTTAAATCCCTATAACTTTACCATGGCTTTATGTACTAATGTGAAATTATGTCTTATAATCAGAAAAAGAACAACATTTTCAGTGGTGCTTGTTTCATTTTTCAGTTACGATTACTAAAGCTTTTGTGAAAAAAGTCTACGAACTTAAATAACAACCCTTGTACACCCTTTACACATTTAATTGTTCCTCCCCTAAAGAAAATACAGTTATGAATACATACAATCAGAGAAATTATCTATATCCTTACAGACGGTAGATCAAAGCTTTACTTTTAACCTGCTTTAAGTTGTAAACTATCTTCAAAACTAGAAAAGGCTATTGGATAATGTGTTAAGCCTATCCTAACACAACTTGAGTTTGGTGTTTTAAGCATATTATGACTGCTTGAAGCTTGATGAAAGTAAAGTAGAAAGCACCTAAGGGAAAATTAGGTGCTTTCTGCATTTCTTTTGTTCTGCATTAAGTTGGTACCAATATTAGAGACTACATAATATACTTTTTATCTTTTACGTAGAACAAGTTTGATGATAATTGCTGCGGAACAAATGCTCGACACTTTACCAACTTTACAATTTACTTTGACTGATTACAAAGCTAATTTACATGGTCTAAGAACAATGAAATCTCCATTAATTTGCCAGCTAAAAACCCTTGTACTGGCAATTGGAATATAAAAGGGAAAGTATAATGCAAGACAAAAGTAATGCAGAAAGCTTCTGCAGAAGGTTTCTGCATTACTTGTGCCATGCATAAGGCTTGTAGACTCCTGGCATTGAAAGACTGCTGGCTTGGAGAGTTGTTGGTTGGGGCTGTATTCACTGTATATATAATGCAGGTTTACTGTTTTGTTTGAGGCACACAATAAGGCAATTGTTACTGCTACTTTGTTTAAAGTTGACACATAGATAACATTCATCAGGTTAGCTGAAAACAAGAATGTTCAGTTGTACCTGAAGTGTGCATGGCACAAAGCATGTTGACATACCTTAAACTTGTTGAAAATCTACAAGACTCTGCAAACCAATTATGGTTTACGTAATTGGAACGCTTATTGCTGTTAAATGGTTAATTAATAATTGTACTGGCAATATTAGCAAAACATTTAAAATGCTGCATAATGCGGTTTCTCATTAGGATCCAAACTGTTTGATACTCAAGTCCTGTCTTGGAAAAGAAATTTTGAAAATTTTATATTAAAAAGTAGCATACATCAATTGTTGCAGACAAGAAATAAACTTTGCATTCCAAGAGTTTTATAGTATGATGAGTAGAACAAATAAAAGTTCCCGAACAGATTACTGTAATTGAAGCTTAAAGTGGATTAAAGCAAGTCAGAAGATGATGTAAATCTTGTAAAACAGACAAAATATGCAATCGGAGAAATAAAACACAATTTAACTTTATGGCATGTGCATACGATGCATTACCCAGTTAAGTTACAATAATTACCTGATCGTTAACCCATTACTGTGTTACCCATTTTTACACCTTCAGATTATGAATCCATTGAAAAATCAAGTTATAGCGGACGGAAGCTTATATATTTTGCTTTACTTTCAACATGCTTAAGGTGGTCACCTCTCTTTAGTAGGTGGTTAAATTGTCTTCCAAGCAATTTGTTTTAAACAAAGTACAAAGTGAAGTACGAAGTGATTAACATTTTGCATGCTGGGTAATTTCTTTCATCCGCAACATAAAATTTTGTCATCTGCTATAGAATAAAAATATAATTTTCTAAATTTCTTTTCAAAACATGGTCAGAGTGTCAAACAGTTTGGATCCTGATGCGACGCCGCATAACACAGCGTCTTATCTGGATCCAGCCTGTTTGCAAAGGCAATCCCTGTGGCGGATATATCCACGGCTAGCATGCAAAGAGTTAAGGGCAGTAATTAAGGTACACAAGCTAAGTCACAGACTTTGGTCCCTTAAAACTGTTGTCTTACCTATAAACAATTGTGTCAGCTTGTCTAGGGGCTGTCAATGCATTATTTAGACAATTTGAATGCCTATAAACGACATATTCCTCTGCGAAATGTCTCATTATAGACTCTGGGAGTAATGTCTTATTACAGCAGCACCGCCTTCAGTTTTGCTCAAATTTACTTCAAAACCTTACTACAATTCATGCCAAAGATTCTATATAGGTTTACAACGAAGTCATTAAATTTATAATCTTCAGCAAGTTAAGAACAGTGTCCCCTCTTTAGCAGCCCTCCAAACAATGACTCCCTCCTTACAACAACACTTGCCACAGTTCCCTAAACAGGACAATTATTTCTTATGCTTTTACTGCTTCAATATCGTCTGTTTCAAGTGTCGTCTGCTGTTATTTTCAAATTTACATTTTAGTGGACATTATGATAGAAAAAATATAATTAATAATGACACGGCGTCTGATCTGGATTCAAGCTGTGTGCAAATATAAGCCAAGTCTTTATCTTTTCTCCCTATAACAACTCCCTCCAAACAACACACACAATCTGCGTCTCCAATTGGGTGTCTTTGTAGAGAGAGAGCATTAAACCCTATGGTGTCACTACTCATTAGAACTGTTTCTTCGAGACGATTCTAATGAGTAGTAACTCGATAGGATTTGGTGCTGAAATGTGAGAGAAAGTGTTGGATTAGTTCAGTTAGCTCCCTCTTTATCTGGAGCCCTGAAGACAGATAAGTAGAAGAAGTTCAGTGATAGACTTTATCTACATCAAGTTAAGCTTAACCGGATAATCTGTCACATCACAGATGACAGTGGGAAACAAAGACACAGAGATTTACGGCCCATTTAATTGCTATAAGGTCTGATGGCAAGAGAGATAACTCTTCTTGGCTGGATTGACAGCTTTAGTAAATGTACTACTTTGCTCATCGAATAAATTGTGTAGATCTGATAATGAGCAGTTTTTGAGTTTACCAATCTTGTTATAAGCAGCCAATCGTAGGGAGATGAATGAGCAGAATAAGTTGAATGATTAATTACTTGATAAAAGTAAAGCAGAAAGCTCCTGTTTCTATAGAGAATTATAAGCAATTTCATAATATTATAATGGCAACTGAACTCAAGTATGACTGTTTAGCCTAAAATTTTAAGAGTTTAACTAGTGACTGATATATCCGCCACAGTGTTTGCCTTTGTAAGCAGTTTGGATCCAGATGAGAAGCCGCTTAAAGTGGTGTCTCATCAGGAACCAAACTGTTTGAACCTCTGACCATATTTTGAAATGAAATTTAGAAAATTCTCTTTTTAGAACAATAACAGTCTACAAATGTTGCAGACGAAAATAATTACCCAGCATGCAAAGAGTTAATGGGGTCCTGCCAAAATCAAAACATACCCAAATGAGTGGTCCTTTTCTATAGGTCTTGATGAAGGTATGGAAACATTATACTGTTGCAACTGGTAGACATTCTGTAACATGTAGACCATCTTTTGAAGACTATTGTCACTGTACAGTCACAGAAAACCACAAATACTTCATATCTATACAACCAGGGGGGGGGCCTCCGTGGCCTAGTGGTATAGTCACTGTGACTTACATCACTAAGCTCCTCACAGCTGTGAGTTCGAATCCCAGTTGGGTCGTTCGGATTTTTCATGTGGGGAAGCCTTCCAGCTGGCTTGCGGAAGGTCGGTGGTTCTACCCAGTTGCCGATTTGTGCCTGAAACAGTGCATAAAGGGCCTCTGGGGTCTTCCTCCACCTATAATTAGCTGGACGTCGCGATATGACTGAAATACTGTTGAAAGCGACGTAAAATCAACACAAATCAAATCTATACAACCAGGGCTCCAGATAAGGGGAGTATTTCAAAAACGCTAAAATCTTTATTTCTGCATTAAACCCATTGATGTCATTACTCATTAGAATCGTCTCTTCGAGAGGATTCTAATGAGTAGTAACCCCATATGATTTGATGCTTAAATAAGATAGAAAACGTTGGATAAGTTCAGTTTACTTCCACTTATCTGGAGCCTGGACAAGGCTAGATCTAATTGGCTCTACACAAATGCAAACAACACAAATCTGAGTGGTCCCTTTTTGGCTCGGAGAGCCTATATCGAATCCTTAAGAAAAATATTGGTGCGAGTCTAGCTCCCCCTAGAAACAAATCCTGTCATACGGGGTTTACATATGCTATCTAATGGAGCTTCAGTTGCTGGATACGTCACTATCAGATAAACCGTGTAGTAGCAGCACTGAGTTAAACTCAGGATCCTGAGTCTGTACCTGTGGTGATTTAAACACCGTATTTACTCCCTTGTAATAAACATTCACCTAGTAGTCATAGCAGACGATGCATTATAAGACATGCACATTACAAAATTCTTTAGGGTCTTTAAGCGCTGCAGGTTTCTGCTTAATGCATGGCAATGGTAATGCAGAAACTCCATAATTAGCTTTCTGCATTACTTTATTCTACATTAAACTGAAAGTCCGAGCCTGCAGTACTACAGTACTTTGATTAGCTAACCTGGCACGATGTGCCAAGGTGAGCTTTTAGGATCGCTGGTCTGTCGTCTGTCTGTCCTTTCACAATTGGCTCATTATGACACTCTAGCCGCTACTAATCTCATTCAATCTTCATGAAACTTGATGACAATGTGTGTCTTGATGAAATCTAGGTCAAGTGGGTCAAAAAATAGGTCACTAGGTCAAATCATAGAAAACCTTGTGAACACTCTAGAGGCTACAATTTCATTGGATGCTAATGAAAGGTGGTCAAACTGTTTGCCTTATTGATATCTAGGTCAAGTTCAAATATAGGTCATTTCCGGTCAAAAACTAGGTCACTAGGTAAAATCTTAGAAAAATCTTGTTAACACTCTAGAGATTGATTGTGGGTGATTTCCAGTCATATTCTAGGTCACTATAGGTCAAATTACATGGTCTTACATGGTGTACCAGGTGAGTGATTTAGGGCCATAGTGGCCCTTGTCATGATTGATTTTGTTGATGGCTTGCTAACATAATACTTCTGCTTGTATCTATTGGACTGCTTTGTAACATTAAGACCATCTAAGACTGTTTTCTTTAAAGAATAACGCTGTGTCAATACATACCTGTATCTAATGAAGCATTATTGCCTTTGACACTATTTGACATTTACAGGTCATTTAGTGTGCCAGGGCTCATTGCTATCGCACAATACTGTGTAATGTATTTAGCTCGAGACTTTTTTACCGGATATAGCCGATCTGACGAGGGCCTTGGCTATTTAACTAATTTTATATCCAGAAACATTAGTTATTTGAAGCAGACCAAGAATTCTTGTAGATCTAGATGCCACAACAAATAACGGGGAACTTGTACATGTACGTAAATGACGTCATGCTTAATCTCAAACGAGGCTGGAGTAAAATACAAGGTGGCTGATACAAGATTGCTGATACAGACTTTTGTATTTTACTCTACAGATACACGCGGAAACGCTCGATATCATAAGGATCTGGGCATATAATAAAAATATGTATCATTGTTCAGAAAATTATCTCTTGTTTGCAAAATCAAAAAGTTATCCTTTTGATTACTTGAAGATTAATATAGTGGTTGCATAATGCAGGATATAAATTAATGAGCTCCTACATTGGCTTTTGGTATAATTTTTATCAAGATTTAAAGCACCATTTTCTTTTAAATTTGCCCAAGTGAATTTTGATAGGTTGCTAATACCTGTTTGAGCCTATTTGCATCCGTTGAGTGCTGGTTTAGTATTCCAAGCATTCTAAAAATATCTTCAAAAAACTTTTTCATGAAGGGTACGCCCATGTGACCATTGTTGTAAGATTATCGTGAGACAAAACAAAACCCACAAAAACCAGCTGAAGATGTGTTCAAGATAAGCGAAAAACACAAGGCATAAAAGTCATTCAACATTCATCCTATTTCTAGCACAAGGCATAAAAGTCAGTCAACATTCTCCCTATGTCTAGCACAAGGCATTAAAGTCAGTCAACATTCATCCTATTTCTAGCACAAGGCATTAAAGTCAGTCAACATTCATCCTATTTCTAGCACAAGGCATGAAAGTCAGTCAACATTCTCCCTATTTCTAGCACAAGGCATAAAAGTCAGTCAACATTCTCCCTATTTCTAGCACAAGGCATTAAGTCAGTCAACACTCTCCCTATTTCTAGCACAAGGCATAAAGTCAGTCAACATTCTCCCTATTTCTAGCACAAGGTATAAAGTCAGTCAACATTCTCCCTATTTCTAGCACAAGGCATTAAGTCAGTTAACACTCTCCCTATTTCTAGCACAAGGCATTAATGTCAGTCAACACTCTCCCTATTTCTAGCACAAGGCATAAAGTCAGTCAACCTTCTCCCTATTTCTAGCACAAGGCATCAAGTCAGTCAACACTCATCCTAATTCTAGCACAAGGCTTTAAGTCAGTCAATACTCTCCCTATTTCTAGCACAAGGCATTAAGTCAGTCAACACTCTCCCTATTTCTAGCACAAGGCATAACGTCAGTCAACATTCTCCCTATTTCTAGCACAAGGCATAAAGTCAGTCAACACTCTCCCTATTTCTAGCACAAGGCATTAAGTCAGTCAACACTCTCCCTTTTTCTAGCACAAGGCATAAAGTCAGTCAACACTCTCCCTATTTCTAGCACAAGGTATAAAGTCAGTCAACATTCTCCCTATTTCTAGCAAAGATTTATCACATCTTGCTGTATGTACAATAATTTCTCAATTAGCAACAACAGATTTAATATCACTTTATAGCTCACGTTCACGAAGTGAGGCGTCCGGGACATGGATATCATAAACTGAGCAAATTACTGCAACTACAGTCACCAAACTTCATATGCTTATGCGCCTCAATGAGTAGACCACAATGCACTGCAGTTTGGTGGCTTTGGCCTTTGGTATTGACCTCTAGGGTCAACATTAAGGTTTTTCTTTAAAGTCTGTTCTGAGCAAACGACTGCAACTAGGGCCATGAAACTTCATAAGCTGACGCACCTCGATGAATAGACCATGAAGCACCACAGTTTGGTGACATTGACCCTAATCTTGACCTCTAGGGTCAACGTTAAGGTTTTACATTGAAGTCTGTTCCTTGCAGGAGGTGAGCTTTGTAATCTTTGATTATCCTACCCGTTCTGGTTTGTATTTATGAGGGTCATTAAGTTTTCTCTTTGTAAAACAAAGAATAATATACAGTACTTTAACCCTTTTTTCACAGGTAAACAGCTAGGTTGTGTATATTTTTCAGTCAGTGAAGACCCTGATCAAAGGGCCCCAGAAAGGGCCCTTAGATCAGGGCCTGCACTGTTTGCTGTACTCTCATTTAAACAAAAAAATAATAAAAACGACCTTTAAACATATACGCAGGTTGTTATGGAATGATATATGCTTACAAAATTTAGCAAAATTGTGGATTTTACTTTGGTGCTTAGACCTTATCATGCAGTTACATTATAACATTATCCTCTACTTCAAAATTAAATTTCTTCAATGAGGTTCAGCAGTTAGATTTGATGCCTCAGTTTAACTCCATACCTTTAGTATATTTCTGGTTTTGAAATCAGGTAACCACTTAAAACAGGTTATATTTAAAAGTAAAGCAAAATGTGCTTTAAGGTACCTTCTGCATTTCTTTCAGCTTGCTTTCAGCTATCATCTGCTAGGATATAAAAAATACATCATCCATATTCATGACTGCATAGAGTGGAACTATTTCTTCAGTGGAGGAATAAATGAAATGCTCAAAAATGCATATTTATTGGGTAAAGGGTTTAAACCATCACCCTGTCTTCTAAGGCACCCCAATGCGTTTTCAACAAATGGTATAACATCAGAAATAATAAACATTTTGCTCATTATCTGCTCTGGATGCATCCTGTTGCTAAAATCTTTCAAAATGTACTTGTAGACATGTTATTGTAGCAAACTAAGGGTACCATTTTTTCCCCTTCAAGCACCAGTAGTATTCTTATTTTAAATTTCCAAATGCGTGAAAATATGATATAATAACAACAAGTACTGTACTTTTGAAGATATATCTATTTAGCAAATAAGGACTGATAAGGCTTGTGGTAAAGTTTTGCATTTGATCTTGATCCAAAACTTTGGGCATAATCTTGATCCTAATTTTTCGACAGATGTTTTGATCAGGTTGATATGGAATTATTTTTGAGTAGGCAACAATGTGTTGCAGATAAACTTTATCATACCATGATAATCATCAGCAGTTATAGCACAGGAGCATGCTGAGTTTGTGGCAAAGTTATGTCTTTCATTGGCACACATACATACATGTCCATGGAGCTTCAGAGTACAAAACTCAAACTCTAATAACTCGTTCACCCCTGAAACTTTTAGTTTGTAAATACAGTTTCTAATTAAAACTAGTCCATGGTTGACTATTTAGGGTTTGGTTTTACAGTTTATTTCAAAATGACAAACAATGCAGACTCTGGCCTGGGTCTATACCTGCATCAACTTTGATTGTTCATTGTATCACTAGAAGTGACAAGTGTACACTATACAGGTACACTGTTTTTAGCTCACCTGAGCTAGCTCAGGGTGAGCTTTTGCAATCCTTGAATGTCCGTCGTGCGTCGTCCGTCGTGCATCGTTCGTCGTCAACAATTTTAGTGTTTACACTCTAGAGGCCACAATATTTATCCAATCTTTCTCAAACTTGCTCAGATGGTATATTGCCATAAGAGTTCGGATGAGCTAGATAATGGTTGAAATCGGACAAATAGGTGATGAGTTATCTACCTTTGAACTGCTGAAAATGCCATATTTAACAGTGTTTACACTCTAGAGACCACAGTATTTATCCAATCTTTCTAAAACTTGCCCAGATAGTATATGACTATAACAGTTTGGATGAGTTCAATTCTGGTTGAAATCGGACAAATAGATCAAGAGTAATCTACCTTTGAATTGCTGAAAATGCCATATTTAACGGTGGTTACACTCTAGAGGCCACAATTTTTATCCAATCTATCTAAAACCTGATCAGATTGTAAATGACTATAAGAGTTCAAGTGAGTTTGATCATGGTTGAAATGAGACATATAGGTCGAGAGTTATCTACCTTTAAATTGCTGAAAATGCCATATTTAACGATATTTACACTCTGGAGGTCACAAATTTTATCCAATCTTTCTCAAACTTACTCAGATTGTATATTACCATGAGACTTTAGATGAGTTCAATTATGGTTGTAATCGGATCAATAGGTCAAAAGTTATCTACCTTTGAATTGCTGAAAATGATATATTTAACAGTGTTTACACTCTAGAGGCCACGATATTTATCCAAGCTCTCTCAAACTTGTATATGACCATAAGAGTTCGTAAAAGGGTGATTATGGTTGGATTCGGACAAATAGATCAAGAGATATCTAACTTTGAATTGCTGAAAATGCCATATTTGACAGCATTTACACTCTTTCAACTACAGTTTTCAATGGATTTTGATTATACTTGTACACAAAGGATGTAGCTATACGTTCTGGAAGGAGTGCAATTATTGTTGAAATGTAATCATTGCATGTTGCAATACTTACCTGCCCTTGATATACTTTGGAATGCTAGAAAAAGGCTTCATTTCAGTATTGTTTAGGCTCTAGTTATCTGCCTTTGATGTTCTGTACTATACTACAGTAGGTCGACAAACTTGAATGGATTTAGAATAAAACGGGTGAAATTCAAAGGTAAAGCTATCAGGCTTCATTACAAATGGTGAGCGATATCAGGGCCTTCAGGCCCTCTTGTTCAAAGACACAAGCATATATATACTAATCGCTAGGATTAAATGTGATAACTATAAGCAGTCAACAAGAATGCAGAAGAATTGAGGTCACTAAAGTCAAGTGGTTGTTTAATGCAAGAAGAAAGTATTGAAAAAAGGAGATTTTTACATTACTTTCATCATGCAATAATCTCTAAACTGGGTATAATTTGCACCATTGATCTCCTTTGGAAGGGTTACAAGGTGAGGGGTTTTATCTTATTAATTCATGCCTTCTAGCTAGCTAGCTTTGTCTAGTAAACATTAGTACAGAATAATTACTGTAATGATCCTAAGTTTTGTTGGCAAACAGTTCAGACCCTGATCAGACTGCTTCTGAAGAAGCATTCAGTCTGATCTGGGTCTACACTGTCTGCCTTTCAAATTTTGAGATAATTACAGCATTTACAGGAGGTGTCCCAACCATTAGGACTGCTTTGCCGTGTACCTTAACCTATTACCCCATAGCCTGTTTCTAGTTTTGAAGACAGGTGACTACTTAAAGCAGGTTTAAAGTAAAGCAGAATGTGCCATAAGGCACATTCTGCTTTTCTTTCAGCCTGCTTTAAGCTACCATCTTCTAGGATATAGAAACTATTTCTTATTGTACATATTCAAGGCTGTATAAAATTGAACTATTTTCTTCAGTGGTGAAATTAATTAAAATGCTTATTTATGGGGTAATGGGTTAAAGATGTGTGGCTGCTTATTGCAGTAGAATATTGTCATGAATACAGAAAGTTTCTTTTGAAACTAAAATTGTCATTTAACACAAATTTCTTGAACAAACTAAGTTGTTTAAATTTATCTCAGACCTTGATATACAAACTGTCTAATATTTTAAAATTAAACCATTTCTAAAAAGAGATGTCCACTCCTATTGAAATCACCTTTTAGTCCCATTATGATACACTCACGTTGATAAACATTTGTGTCAATTGTGTTTTGTGGTGGCAAACAGAATATAGAGTTGAAACTGAGACAGTCTTTATAAACTGAGATCACAGTATACATTTCATCTGCTTTACAAGTGTAACTTTCAGATTGTTATTTTTGATTGTTGATTTTCATCTTTATTTTTCAATTTATAATCACTTTGGATCCTGACCTGAGACACTGAGTTACATGATGTCTGATCTGGATCCAAAGTGTTTGCTAATTCAATCAATTTGAGTTGCTATTTTAACATTCAACTGTTATTGTATATATATATACATGTATAATTATATAGTGTCACTAGAAGTGACAAAAGGGTGTGTGGCATAGCCAAGGTTGTATATTAAGATAGGTATTGTAAACTAGGGTCATCCACCTCTGCTGTAGTATGTAATTGTAGCTGATTATTTTTACATTGATTGACATTAAGTAAACAGTAGTAAAACAGCTATTGGAATTATTTTTCCATGCTGACTTTGATTTATTAGATAGGTTAAAATTCAAACTGAACCATTTCACCCGATAGCCTGTTTCTAGTTTTGAAAAAAGTGACTACTTAACCCATTACCCCATACCCTATATTTATTTTTTGAAGACAGGTGATCACTTAAAGCAGGTTGAAAGTAATTAGGTGCATTCTGCTTTACTTTCAGCCTGCTTTAACACATTACCCCATAACTTGTTTCTAAGTATTAAAGACAGATGACAACTTAACGCAGGTTGAAACTGAAAGTAAAGCAGAATTGCGCCTTAAGGTGCAGTCTGCTTTATTTTCAGTCTGCTTTAAGCTACCATCTGCTGGAATATAGAAAAATATGTCTTAAGATATAAATTATATAAATAAGAGTATATTGAACACAGTCTTGTTAGCAAATGTAATCATTCCAATAATAGGTTTTCATAGTGGTTTTTTTTTTGTAAAAAATCATCAGGAGAAAGCTTTATAAGACTAGTCTTTAAAATCGCCATACAGAGGATAAACTGTATTTTAATATTTATCATATTTCTGGCTGTTTGCCATGCTTTATGCCTTATAATTACATTGCCAGCTTATTGCCACACTGCATATCATCACAATATGATAAAACACAATTTATTCCAGTAAAAATATGATTAAGTAACTTATCCCTATAAAAATTGATAGTATATGAGATTGTTTGGAATAAAGGAGTTACATATATGTAGTTAGAATGAAGTAGATTTATGACGGATGATGGAAAAATGTAGCTATTTATCTCAACTGTACCCAGGTTGACTCATTCCGTTTTAAATGGCTAATCTTTACTTAAGACTATTTGAAATTGCCAAAAGTGCAAATGCTGATAAAAGGTATTGCTGACTAGCAGGTGATTCCAATTTGGAAGCAAAAGAATAGAAGGCTATACAAAGCACAATAAGGATCACTTGTGGTCATTCTCATGTATGCACCATTATATGTTTGTACGCATATAATCATCTAGAAGTAACAAGAAAAGGTAAAGTATCAAGTTTATGTATAATAGTCCACTTTCAGTCTGAATGACCGTTCAGCTGACTGTACAGTGGAGAAAACGTTATTCTTTCCCGTTTAAACGCAAACGTACGCAAAACACTAAAACGTAGTAAAGTACAACTTTTTGACAATTCTGATAATTCATCTTTATCTTGGTGGCAAACAGTTTGGAGCCTGATCAGACGCTGGGTTACCCGGTGTCTGATCTGGCTCCAAACTGTTTGTATGGGAAATAATAGATTTAGCGTAAACGCGTTTATTGGGAAAGAATAACGTTTATCCACTGTACATTATTGAGCCATATCTTGCCTACAATACTGAGCACTGCTCAAAGGCACGTAGGCAGTCGCAGTATGGCTCAGACTCTTCACAGGTACCTATTTTAATCTCTGTGTTTTCAGTGCATATCTTGCTCAAGAACATTCCGGTGTGAGATATTATTTTGATCCGGGCGGTGAAATGACCCACGGGTCATTTCACCGCTATGGTGAAATGACCCCTCCTGCGGTATTTTGACCCCCCCCCTAAAAAAAATTGGAAAAGGACTTGAAAGTATTGTTTTTCTATATATTAACAAAAGAAATCAAATCATTTATGTTTCAAAGTCATTTTTAGGAGAGTTTCATCCAATTATAAAGGGGGGTCAAAATACCATGGCTAATCTACCTGCGGTATTTTGACCCGCGGGTCATTTCAACGCTATGGTGAAATGACCCCCCCCCCCCCCCCCACTCAACTTCAAAATCATTGTAATTAGCATGGAATTGCTATTGGTTTTATTTATATGACTTTTACATTATACTATGGTTGAAAGATGTTTGAAAAAAGATTAAATCTGCTTCAAGGGGGGAGGGGGTCAAAATACCATGGCTAATCTAAAAGTCATAAAAATAAAACCAACAGCAATTCCATGCCCATTAATTGTAAATATTGTTTTCTATATATTAACAAAACAATTCAAATTATTTATGTTTTAAAGTCATTTTGAGGAGAGTTTCATCTAATTTAAAGGGGGGGTCAAAATACTATGGCTAATCTACCTGCGGTATTTTGACCCACGGGTCATTTCACCGTTATGGTGAAATGAACCCCCCCCCCCCCCCTCACACCCAACTTCAAATCATTGTAATTAGCATGGAATTGCTGTTGGTTTTATTTATATGACTATTACATTATACTATGGTTGAAAGATGTTTGAAAAAAGATTAAATCTGCTGCAAAGGGGGGGGGGGGGGGGGGGGTCAAATTACCATGGCTAATCAACCTGCGGTATTTTTACCCCCCTCACACTCGACTTCAAAATCATAGTAATGGACATGGATTTGCTGTTGGTTTTATTTATATGACTATTACATTATTCTTTGGTTGAAAGATGTTTGAAAAAAGATTAAATCTGCTTCAAAGGGGGGGGGGGGGGGGGGGGGCATGGCCAGGTCCTGGCTATGATATTTAAGGGGAGATTGAACTTCTTGCAGTGTGAATCAAAATACCATAGCAGAAAAAAAAAAAAATTTTAATGGTCAAGTCCTGCAATACCTTTCACCCCCGGGTCAAAATACCATATGACACCGGTACATCATCCGGGGACTCTGAAAAATCCCCTAGTCAGGCCTCTGGTCAGATATCTTAACTCACCGCAGTTCTAATGAAGATTTAGTTTAAAACGCATGTACTGTCAATCCTGAGTTTAGCAATTAATTGAAGAAGTACGGACATTTATCATTAAATAATTACTTTATGCTAAACAAAAGTGATACAGAAAACTCCTGTAAGAATTTTCTGCATTTGGCAGTACATTTGCATTAAGCCGTATATCGCTTGGTTTGCCTCAGTTTACCTGTATTTTGTAACATTATCAGCTGTATGAGGGGGACATTCCTCGGAGTCAGCTTTCTTAATTGTGTAACCTGGTATAATAGCAACATAATCTGTCCTTTGATTGGGACTACTTTCATCTTAATTGTTATATTAATTAGTTTATTATAGTTACACTACTTTGCAATATATAGCCAGTGCTGAAACAGAGCTCCAGATAAAGGGAGTATTTCAACAGCTAAAATCTTTATTTCTATATTAAACCCTATTGTGTCACTACTCATTAGAATTGTCTCGAAGAGAAAATTCCAATGAGGAGATGATTCTAATGAGTAGTAACATTGTAGGATTTGGTGCTGAACTAAGTGGGAAAATGCTGGATTTGTTCTGTTAACTCTCCCTTACCTGCAGCCCTGCTGAAAGAAATTCTTTCTAGAATAGATAAACTGCAGTCTTTTATCTCATGCTGACAATCTGCACTGTAAATTAACATAAAATAGGGGACAGTCTGTTGCATATGTGGAAAAGAAGAGTCAATAAAGGTTGACTTAAGTTTTACCAGGTCAAGATCACCAACTATGTTGTTGAGTAGGATGTGTGTGATATTGAGAAGAAGGACATAAAGAGGTTGTAATGATGGACTCCAGGGAGCTCAGGTCATCAGCATCAGTAATCTAGATTGAGATTTAGTTACCTTTTAAGTCAATTATCCAACACTCTATGATATATCACAAATATATCATGTGAATTACTTGGTTGATACTAGTGCACCTTTCTTCCCCCTCATATCTATAGTTTCTTTTCAGTATTGAAGACAGATGGTTGCTTAAAGCAGGCATTCTGCTTTACTTTCAGCCTGCTTTAAGCTGTAACTGTCTACTAGAAAAGAAAATATTTCTTATGATACGTATTCATAATTGTATAAAAAGCAACTTATTTGTATGAAAAGGAACTATTTTCTTTAGGGGATGAATAATTTAAAGGTGTATTTATTGCGTAATGGGTTAAACATAAGATCTGTATTGCTGAGTTAATTGCTGAAATGTGGAGAAATGTTAACGCAATCAAAAAGGAAATATTTTGTTCGTTATTTCCTTGTCCCTTGTGTATTGGCTGTTATACTGAAGCCATCGAAATGCAGGATACAGTAAACCCTCGCTGACAATTTTAGCTCAGGGTGAGCTTTTGCAATCCTTGAATGTCCGTCGTCAACAATTTTAGTGTTTACACTCTAGAGGCCACAATTTTAATTCAATCTTTCTGTAACTTGCTCAGATTGTATATTACCATAAGAGTTCGGATGAGTTCGATTATGGCTGAAATCGGATAAACAAGTCAAGAGTAATCTACCTTTGAATAGCTGAAAATGCCATATTTAACAATGTTTACACTCTAGAGGCCACAATTTTTATCCGATCTTTCTGTAACTTGCTCAGATAATATATGACCATAAGACTTCGAATGAGTTTGGTTATGTTTGAAATCGGACTAATAGGTCCAGAGTTGTCTACCTTTGAATTGCTGAAAATGCCATGTTTAACAGTGTTTACACTCTAGAGGTCACAATTTTTATCTAATCTTTCTCAAACTTGCTCAGATTGTAAATGACCATAAGACTTCGGATGAGTTCTATTATGGTTGAAATCAGACTAATAGGTCAAGAGTTATCTACCTTTGAATTGCTGAAAATGCAATATTTAACAATGTTTACACTCTAGAGGCTACAATTTTTATCCAATCTTTCTCAAATTTGCTAAGATGGTATATTGCTATAAGAATTCAGATGAGTTTTATTATGGTTGAAATCAAAACAATAGGTCAAGAATTATCTACCTTTGAATTGCTGAAAATGCCATATTTAACAATGTTTACACTCTAGAGGCCACAATTTTTATCCAATCTTTCTGTAACTTGCTCAGATAATATAATATGACCATAAGACTTCGGATGAGTTCGAATATGGTTGAAATCAGATTAATAGGTCAAGAGTTATCTACCTTTGAATTGCTGAAAATGCCATATTTAACTGTGTTTACACTCTAGAGGCCACATTTTTTATCCTATCTTTCTGAAACTTGCTCAGATTGTATAGGACTATAAGAGTTTAGATGAGTTTGATTATGGTTGAAATTGGACCAATAGGTCAAGAGTTATCTGCCCTTGAATTGCTGAAAATGTCATATCTAACAGAATTTACACTCTTGCAACTACAGTTTTCAATGGATTTTAATTATACTTGCACACAATATACATGTATATAGCTGTAAGTTCTCGAGGGAGAGCAATTATTGTTGAAATCTGATCTTGTGGCAAGAGTTTTCTGCCCTTAATATACTTTAAAATGCTAGAAAAGCCTTCATTTCAGTATTATTTAGGCTCTAGTTATCTGCCCTTGATGTACTCTACTATACTTGAGTAGGTTGTATTCCAATGTTGTTTACATGCTATCCTACAAATTTGAATGGATTTAGAATAAAACTGGTGCAATTCAATGGTAAGGCTATAAGGCTTCATTATAACAGGTGAGCGATATCAGGGCCTTCAGGCCCTCTTGTTTCATAAGTTTTTTTTTTAAATATATGATACAACAACTGGCAAGGAGTTACTTTGATCAGGATTCAGACTGTTAAATTGGAAGATGTGAGATTTACTGACTGAAAAATACATTTCAAGTGCTGTTGTTCATTGTTGGCTCGAGGGGCTCAATGTCACACTGTGTTTGTTTTTGTTAAAATTTGTTCAATGCTGATTTTCTAAATGAACTCTATATAATGACAATCTACATTGACGCCCCGAAATATTGAACATTATTTTAAACTGTGCAGACCCTGATAAGAGGCCTCTGATCTTGGTCTACACTGTGTGACAATGACATGCATACTCATTTTCTGGCTCAGTAAGGGTGAATGTCTTTATTCCATGGTGTTTTCAACAATGACATATGTCTGGGACAGACTTTAATCAGCTTTATGTGTTTAATAGAATGGGAAAGAAGGAAGGTAACAGGCTGGAGAAGTCAAACCCTGCCTTAAAGAAGATTAGGTTTCTATTCATACAGTAAAGAATGTGCAACATAATTTGTCCTAGCAGACAATAACTGAAGAAAATAGTTCAAATTTAATATACTGCCATGAATAAGCAACATCAGCAATAGTTCCTATATCCTAGCAGATGTTTGCTTAAAGCAGGCTGAGAGTAAAGCAAAATGTTCCTAAAGGAGTATTCAGCCTGTTTTGAACTAATATCTGCTATGATATTATATGCTGCATATTCATGACTGAACTATTTTCCTCATAGGAGGAATGAATTAAAAGTGTAAAAGGTCTTTTCTATTGAGTAATAGAAACAGTTGAATCCTAGTCAAGCATGTATTTGTCAATCGCAAATAGTGTACCTGTGAAGAGTACACTTGTCCCATGTGAAACTGATTACCCAGATCAGAGTGCACCTATTGAGGGAGCCCTTATGATCAGGATTTGCACTAGTAATTTTGCAACACATTGACAAAAACAACCTTAAATACAATATAATTATGTAGTCAAAAATGGACTAAACTATAATTGGAAATTGAAATTGTCCATTTGAAGGGAAAGGGTTAAAACAATATTTGTTACAAATGGTAATTTGATAACCTTTCTATTTATTTGGGGATCAGAGTTGCCAAAAGTTGCCTAGATGTTCATCATCAGCTTCTGATCCTAATGGATTGGCCATGTCAGTGAAGATAATTACTTCTTGCAGCCTAAGGGTTGGTTAAGCTGAACAAATAAGTTTTCATTATTGAATGTGCTATTTTGCATGCAATTACATGAGAAAAAGATATCAATTTAGAAAACTCATTTGCTAAGCAGGTGCTTGTGCAAATCAAGAGTGTTCATGTAACTACCAAGATTGATATATATTGTTTTGAAATATCTATATATGATACCGTTGAATAGAATATCGTTGAATAGAATATCGCAGTTGGTACGGTTGGTGAAATTTAGCTTGTGCTTAGACCTTTATAGTAGTAAGGTGCAGGTATGAATCCCAGAGAGGTGCTATTTTTAGCTCACCTGAGCTAGCTCAGGGTTAGCTTTTGCAATACTTGAATGTCCGGGTTCCGTCCTGCGTCATCAACAATTTTAGTGTTTACACTCTAGAGGCCACAATATTTATCCAATCTTACTCAAACTTGCTCAGATTGTATATTACCATAAGAGTTCAGATGAGTTTGATTGTGGTTGAAATCTGACCAATAGGTCAAGAGTTATCTACCTTTGAATTGCTGAAAATGCCATTTTTAACAGTGTTTACACTCTACATGCCACATTATTTATCCAATCTTTCTCAAACTTGCCCAGAATGTAAATTACCATAAGAGTTTGAATAAGTTTAATTATGGCTGAAATCAGACCAAAAGATCAATAGTTATCTACCTTTGAATTGCTGAAAATGCCATATTTAACAGTGTTTACACTCTAGGGGCCACAATTTTTATCCAATCTTTCTCAAACATGCTCAGATCATATATGACTATACGAGTTCAGAAGAGTTGAATTTTGCTTGAAATCAGACTAATAGGTCAAGAGTTATCTACCTTTGAATTGCTAAAAATGCCATATTTAACAGTGTTTACACTCTAGAGGCCACAATTTTTCTTCAATCTTTCTAAAACATGCTCAGATTGTATAGGACTATAAGAGTTCAGATGAGTTTAATTTTGGTTGAAATCAGATTAATAGGTCAAGAGTTATCTACCTTTGAATTGCTGAAAATGCCATATTTAAGGGTGTTTACACTCTAGAGGCCACAATTTTTATCCAATCTATCTCAAACTTGCTCAGATTGTTTAGGACTATAAGAGTTCGAATGAGTTTAATTATGGTTGAAATCGGACCTATAGGTTGAGAGTTATCTACCTTTGAATTGCTGAAAATGCCATATTTAAGGGTGTTTACACTGTAGAGACCACAATTTTTGTCCAATCTATCTCAAACTTACTCAGATTGTAAATGACCATAAGAGTTCAAATGTAATTTCGATTATAGTTGAAATCGGTCCAATAGGTTGAGAGTTATCTACCTTTGAGTTGCTGGAAATGTCATATTTAACGGTGTTTACACTCTAGAGGCCACAATTTTTATCCAGTATTTTTCAAACTTGCTCAGATTGAACTATATGACCATAAGAGTTCCAATAAGTGTGATTATGGTTGAGATCGTTCAAATAGGTCAAGAGACGTCTGCCCTTGAATTGCTGAAAGTTTCATATCTAACTGCGTTTACACTCTTGCAACTACAGTTTTCAATGGATTTTGATTATACTTGCACTCAAAGTATATAGCTATTAGGGATGGATATTGCCAGAAATTTCGTATTGCAATACATTGTGTATATTGCAATACTCTATCACTGTATTGCAATATGTATTGCAATATATTGCATGTTAATACAGTGAACTTAAAAAGTGTATCTGGGTGTTGAAATCTGGTTGTTATCTTGGAGATGCAACAATTAACAATGATGAAATAAATCCCTTTAACTTTTAATCTCCAACAGCTTTACTAGAAACAGTATTTTTATCCTTTTTTTATATCGCGCCCCGTGTATGTCGAGGCGCGTTTGCTGACACGAAGCTCCCTGGGTGTTTGAGGTGTTTGTGGGCGAGGCCTGTAAGAAAGAGCCCAGACAGTGGTATAATCTCAGAGCATCATTTAATCTGGTCCAGTATACAGTGATCATACAAATAAAACATGACCAAATACAAATCATTCATTAAATCAATCATTCACTTATTCCCTCAATCATTCATTCAGTTAATCAATCAATCATTCAGTGCAAGTCCAAGTACAAGTTTAAGTGATTAAGGGGAATACTCACTAAGCTAATGAGAGACAATAGTAACTTGACTTGGAAGCACCAAATGAATGACTATGAACGTAATTCACTATTGAAGCATTTAAAACAGAACTTTACATTTATATATATGGTCGACTATCGTAATCGATAAAGTCCAACCTAGCGCATGGGTGGGGTTTTATCTGTGTATCCGCATGTGGGACCTAAGCCCAAAGTCAGAAGCACATAGGCGGCCACATGTGCCACACACAGTTGAGCGTTCTGTGGTTATATTTCTGGCCTTGCATGAAGCACGTTTATCAATTTCTGTCAGTTGTCTGGAACTTTCATACATAGCTGATCCCCTCCTGATAGTTTGCCTCCAGACAGACCTGTTTAGTGCCTTGAATTCCCAATCAGCAACCACAATGCTGCATTTCTGGAGTGATCGCTTTAGGGTGTCTTTGAAGCGGAGCTTTGGTCTCCCTCTTGATCTACTGCCCTCTGACAGCTCACTATAGAAGAGTTGCTTTGGTAATCTATCATTCGACTTGCGCATGATGTGTCCAGACCATCTCAACTGGGATAATGTAAGCAGTGCATCCATACTTGGCATCTTTGCTTGCTGCAGTACTCTGACATTTGAGACCCTATGAAACCATTTGATATGCATAATTCTGCGAAGACAGGGTTGGTGAAATTGGTCAAGTAGTTTTATGTGCCTTCGGTAGGATGTCCAAGTCTCACAACCATACAGAAGTGCACTCAGGACCACAGCTCTGTACACCGCACATTTCGTATCTATGCTCAGGCCCCTCTCGTCCCATACTTGTTTCTGCAGTCTGCCGTAAGAAGCACTTGCCTTTGCAATGCGACTAGATATTTCCTTGTCTAGGCTGTTGGAAGATGAGAGGCTGCTGCCAAGGTAAGTAAATGAGTCAACATTTTTCAGGGTTGTGTGGTCGATCTTAATCTCAGGCACTCTCGCAGTGGATCCTTTTGCTGGTTGGAACAACACTTCAGTTTTCTTGATGCTTATAGTAAGCCCAAAACGCTTGGTGGCTGCAGAAAGGGAGTCTGCAAGTCTTTGAAGGTCATCTTCAGAATGGGCGACAATGCCGCAATCATCTGCATACAGGAGGTCACGAACAAGAGCTTTCGTTACTTTTGTCTTTGCATGCAGTCGTTGCACATTGAAGGCGCCACCATCAGTTCTGTACGAGACCTGAATGCCTGAGTCTGTTTCATTAAAAGCAGAAAGCAGCATCATGCTGAAAATAAAGCTGAAGAGAGTTGGTGCTAGGACACAGCCTTGCTTCACTCCATTAGTGACAGGGAACTCATCTTCAGCATTCCCATTGACTAATCCTGCACTCATGCCATCGTGGAAGCAGCGGATGATTTTAACCATCTTAGGAGGGATACCAATACGGGGCAGAATATTCCATAGTCCTGAACGTGGCACTGTGTCGAACGCCTTTGTGAGGTCGACAAAGAGGATGTAAAGATCCTTGTTCTGTTCTTTGCACTTCTCTTGGATCTGTCTAGCACAGAAGATCATGTCGACCGTCCCTCTGTTCTTACGAAAACCACATTGACTTTCAGGTACCGTCTCATCCAGAAGATGGGTATTCAACCTGTTAAGGATCACTTTGCAAAGGATTTTGCCTGCTATGCTCAAAAGAGAGATCCCCCGGTAGTTGTCACAGCTAGATTTGTCACGCTTTCCCTTGTACAGGTGGACTATTCGTGCATCTTTCAAGTCTTGTGGTAAGCATCCATCTTCCCAACACATGCACAAGAACTCGGTAAACTTCTGTATCAGCGGCTGGCCACCTGCCTTAAAAACCTCAGGCGGAATACCATCAGGACCTGCTGCTTTACCACTTTGAAGCTCAGCAATAGCTTTCTTTACTTCGTTTTCTGTTGGTCTATCATCCAATTCAGGGCGCATGGGTCTCTCAGGGATCTCTTCTATAACACTAGGGTCTATTGATGAAGGCCTGTTAAGGAGCTGCTCAAAGTGATCAGACCACCTCTTGTTTATTGCCTCATTGTCAGTGAGTAACTCACCTTGTAGGTTGCGAATAGGTGCTGCACTTCTTTGAGATGGTCCATAAACCCCCTTTAGGCTTGAGTAGAAGAGTTTGGCATTTTTAGAGTCAGCATAACCCTGGATCTCCTCTGCTTTTCTTTTCCACCATTCATCCTTCATACAACGCAGCTGCTTTTGAATGTTTCTCCGGAGGTGATAAAATTTGTCACGCTTTACATCAGAGTCTTTATCAGCAAGCCAAGCCTTGTGAGCAGAGTACTTCTCGGCAAGTAAACTATGGATCTCGGAATCATTGTCATCGAACCAGTCTTGGTGATGCTTTTTCAGGACATCTATAGTCTCTCTGGCAGCGGCATCTACTTCATTCTTGAGCCTGGTCCAGTTTTCTTCTGTCTCTCCTTCACTGAAGCATACCGATTCAAGGCGCATAGAGAGTTCATTTTGTAAGGCTTCTACGACGTACTTTACATTTACACATTAGGTAAATGAATTTATCTCATACTGAAGCAGTATGGAAGGTACTTTGCTGAAAACATACCCTATTTTACAAAATGAGCATTTCTTTCAGTCCCAGATGAATGCAGTTTTAAGTAAACAGTTAATAAAATTCAAATAGCTTACCTGTAAGAAAGAGCCCAGACAGTGGTATAATCTCAGAGCATCATTTAATCTGGTCCAGTATACAGTGATGCCTGGACACGGTTACCCCTGGATTTTATACCCTGTCTAGCAAATTAACAGTTGTGATTATAACATTTTACTCTGGCATCCATGTAAAGTAGCTTAAGTTTGATAGTCCAAGCCAGCGTACAATAAACTTCTTAAAACTGGCTTGCCAAATGTGTTGATTACACTTTACCCTGGCATCCATTTGAGTAGCCATAGTTTGATAGTCCAAGCCAGCGCACAATAAGCTGCTTAAAGCCGGCTTCGAACTTAGTCACTAAACATACATTCAACTGATTATTAGTTAACTATCTATACAGGTAAGATCAACACTGACTGGAAACTGATCTAACTGCTAAAAACACAATCTGGTTAATTCAGCTTAAGGAAATTGGGAGTGGTCTTAAGGTTTAACATTCTTAGATTCATTTGACATTAAGATGGTTTTTAGTGTTATTTTTACTAAAAGACAAATATAGACAATCTTAAAAGATATTAAAACTACAGAAGCAGATTTGAAAACTGCACCAAATTTCCAATTTGTTGATACCAAATACTGCATATTAAAATCATTTATTAAATATTAATAATTTTGACCATGTTAAACCTTTTTAGCTCACCTGGCACGAAGTGCCAAGGTGAGCTATTGTGATCGCCCTGTGTCCGTCGTCGTTCGTCGTCGTCGTGTGTCGTCAACTTTTTCTTTAAAAATCTTCTTCTTGAAAACTACTGGGTCAATTTCATTAAAACTTCATAGGATTGTTCCTTGTAGGGTACTCTCTCAGATTTCTTGAAATAAAGGTCATCCAATTGAAATTGTGGTTGCCATGGCAACCAATTGAAAAAACTTTAAAAATCTTCTTGTCAAAAACTACTGGTCTGAATTGAAAACAATTTTACCCAAATGTGATATCTTGAAAAACATGGCCGCCAGTGGGTGGGGCACGTTTTCCTTATGATACTGTATAGTAAAAACTTTAAAAATCTTCTTCTGTGAAACTGCTGGTCCAAATTGAAAATAATTTTACACAAATGATCCATGGGTGACCCTCTTCCAGATTTCTTAAAATAATTTTGATATCTTAAAAAACATGGCCGCCAGTGAGTGGGGCATGTTTTCCTTATGACACTGTATAGTTAAAACTTTAAAAATCTTCTTCTGTGAAACTGCTGGTCCAAATTGAAAATAATTTTACACAAATGATCCATGGGTGACCCTCTACCAGATTTCTTTAAATAATTTTGATATCTTAAAAATCATGGCCGCCAGTGGGTGGGGCAAGCTTTCCTTATATTTCTGTATAGAAATTTTTCAAAAATCTTTTTCTCTGAAACTATTGGTCTGATTTAAGAATATTTTTATAAAAAGTAATGATGGGTGACCCTTTGCCAGTTTTCTTCAAAGAATCTTCCTAGTTCAAACAACATGGCTGCCTGTGGATGGGGGTTAATTTACCGGTGATGGCTTAAAGTGGAATTTTATCATTACTGGTCCATTACCATGACCGTAAACATGGGTACCAGGTGAGCGATTGAGGGCCGCATGCGGCTCTTGTTCAATTATGCAGAATTGCATAATTGAAAAAAGAAAAGTAACATCATAATACTTTTAACATTTGTTGAATAGTAGAACTGCTAGCTACTGTGGTCGGTTTATTGATTTCAGTCCGTTTTGTGACAATGAGCGCTCTGAAAACAAGAGCGTATGCGCTGAACTGCCAGCTGCACCAGTTGTCAAACTTATATTCGGGTGATGACGGCGAATACGCGAAGTCAAATTTGTCGTACCGCTTTGATTCCTCACTGTATTGCATGACAAATGGCACTATTTTCGATTATTTGTTCGTTGGTGTGTTCTTTTGAATACCGACATAGGCCCACACTGCCGATGTTCCCTTCTGATTTTTCAACGTTATTAAATTGTCCGCCATGATGGTTTCCAATGATAACAGACAGGGTATGGTATAAAACGGAACCAGTTGACAGTATCGGACAAACTTCTTATAACATTTTGAAAATATAGAAAGCGTTTCTAAAATAACCAACACTGGTCAGTATTTGATATATATTTAGATTCTATCGGAAACTTTAAGTTTAAATTCAGAAATATTTTTATGCCCCCCGGCATCGACAGATGCGGGAGCATATAGTAATCGTCCTGTCCGTCCGTCCGTCCGTCCGTCCGTCCGTAACCAGGTTAAGTAGATTTTACCGTTTCATCTAGCATCAACACCGCTTATTCAAATGCTTGGATACTTATACAGTTGTTGCCTTGGACCATTCCCTAGCCACCAATAATACCTAACCTTGATTTTGACCTTGACCTAATTTGGACTTAGAATATTTTGAATAGGCTATTTCTTGGTTAACTAGATTTTACTGTTTCGTCTAGCATCAACACCGCTTACTCCAATGCTTGGATACTTATACAGTTGTTGCCTTGGACCATTCCCTATCCACCAATATCACCCAACCGTGATTTTGACCTTGACCTTGACCTTATTTGGATTTAGAATATTTTGAATGGGCTATTTCTTGGTTAACTAGATTTTACCGTTTCGTCTAGCATCAACACTACTTACTACAATGCTTCTATACTTATACAGTTATTGCCTTGGACCATTACCAACCCACCAGTAATACCCAAGCTCAGTTTGACCTTGACCTAATTTGGACTTAAAAAAGATTCAGAATATATTGTCAAAAGGATGCCACCGGGGGCATAAGCGTTTATTGAACGCAGTCTTGTTTTTTCTGATTTTTGATAAAGATGTTAAATCTGGGGTATACGCAGCGATTTATACCATACCATGTGCTGAAAACAACAACGGATACTTCCTGTTCTCTGTAAGCAGCTTAATCAAGCTCCAACAAAACAAGATTATGAACATTTTCAGGCCTGAGACAAAGCAAATTGAATCAATTCATCATATAGGGAAAAACCGGTTTATTGCGGCAAAGAACCGGTTTTTATTGTTTTCAGATCGAATTGCAATAAACCGGTAAATCGGTTTTATTGCGCATCCCTAATAGCTATAAGTTCTCAAAGGAGTGCAATTATTGTTGAAATCTAATCATTATGGCAATAGTTATCTGCCCTTGATATACTTTGAAATGCTAAAAAGGCTTCATTTCAGTATTGTTTAGGCTCTAGTTATCTGCCTTTGATGTACTCTACTATACTAGAATCCAAAATTGTTTACATGCTTTACTACTAATTTGAATGGATTTAGATTATTTAGATTACAACTGGTGAAACAGAAAGGTTAAGCTATCAAGCTTCAGTACAACAGGCCCTCTTGGTTCAATTGATATATTTTGTGAGCTACTTTTATTTTTACTGTTTGTTAATTTCTTTTGATTACTATTATTATTTCAATCACTTTATCTAATATATAGCTTGGTTTTATTACGCCATGTATGACCTTATATTCTCAAATATATAATAGCGTCTTTTCCACTGTAAGTTACCCTTTGAAAAAGGGGTTGTGAAACCACTGCCATCAGTCTGCCAGTATTTGGGGACAGCCGGTACAAGCTGTCTCCTCATGATATACAATATGTCGTATAGTAGCCCTGCTGCTGCCTTAATTGTCTCATGTTTCACAAATACTGTATTCTCTGGTATGAAATATCCAACCTTTTCATTAAAACTTTTCTGCTGGGCCTACATTTTCTGTATATGAACTCCATATACAACAAGTGTTTCCATAGGTGCTCTTTAGATCCACAATAGCCAATACTCTCATCCAGGCTGCTGATATTTATATTCAAAAATGGAAACAAAGTTTTATATTAAAACTTGCATGAGGAAATCTTGATTTTCCCGCTTTTATATCCATGTATCATATACACCAAAAATCTTTATATTTTTTGTGAAAAAACCCCACCCCCATCAGGACCTCGAACTTGCTAACCTTTCATTCATATAGGGAAATACCCAACAATATACTACCGCGACCAATGGCACGACTAACCATGTACCGTAAGCTGTCACATTCATATAACATAGCTTAGATTGAGGGACTGCAGCAATGCGAACATTCCTAAATTATGGAATGTACCAAAATGCCAAGTACATTCACGGTTCACTTCTCGTTGTTTACCTATAGTTTAGTGATGCCTGTTGCAAATTAAGTTATATCAACGCTCATCTCTCCGAGTATTCATAAATAAAACTCTGCCCACTGTCCCATTTCCCCATAGACAGAGGAAACTTAAAGCAGATTGAAAGTAAAGCAGAATGTGCCTCAAGGCACATTCTGCTGTACTTTCAGCCTGCTTTAAGTTACAATCTGCTAGGGAATTAAATATATTTTTTCTGTTGCATATTCATGAATTGGAGCTATTTTCTTCTGTGGAGGAATAAATCATTTCGTAACAAGAGCGTGTCCCAGTTACACGAATGCCCCCGATGATACAGGGAGGGGATTCCAGACTATCAAATGTAAAATGTACGAGTTAGAGAGCAGAAACTGTCATGGAGCGCCATAAAAGCGCCATTTTGAGGAACTCAAGGGCCATTACTCCAAAGAGCCTAGCATAAATTGGCGCCGCTGGTTATCCAACTTGGTCTCCATTTTATGTCAACAAACATTTTCAGAAAGTTTGGTGAAGATCAGATGAAAAGCAATGTGTTTGTAAAACACAAATGCCCCCAGCCAGTGTCATCTTCTGTAATGTAATGCTTATTTGCAAAAGTAGGTCAAAAGTCATGGTCGCATGGTAAATGAAACATTGGCATGGTTGAACAAGTCTTAAGACAAGAAACATACAATGTACATGTACATACAAAGTATGGAAGCTCTAGGCCTACTGGTTCAAATGTTATAGGCATATAAAGATTTAAACAAAAGCCGGTCAAAGGTCAAGGTCACAAGGGCAAAAGCGTAGGTATGGTTGGAAAGGTCTTGACACAAGAAATATATAAACAAAATATGAAAGCCGTAGGCCTACTGGGTCAAATGTTATAGCCATTTGAAGATTTTAACAAAAGTAGGTCAAATGTCAAGGTCACAATGTCAAAAAGTTTTGTATGGTTGGAAAGGTCTCGCCACAGGGAAGACACCTGCCACGTATAAAAGGCCCAGGTGCAAAAATGCAAAAGTTATATCCAAGGTTAAGGTTTTTGGTTAAAGTTTGATTAAATAGATCAAAGGTCAAGGTCACATTGTCTAATACGTTGGTATGGTTGGAAAGGTCTTGACACAAGAAATATACATATAAAATATGAAAGGCTTGGGCCTACTGGTGCAAATGTTATAGCCATTTAAAGAATTTAACAAAAGTAGGTCAAATGTCAAGGTCATAAGGTCAAAAAGTTTTGTATGGTTGGAAAGGTCTTGCCACAGGGAAGACACATGCCAAGTATATAAGGCCCAGGTGCAAAAATGCAAAAGTTATATCCAAGGTTAAGGTTTTTGGTTAAAGTTTGATTAAATAGATCAAAGGTCAAGGTCAGGGTCACATGGTCTAATACGTTGGTATGGTTGGAAATGTCTTGACACAAGAAATATACATATAAAATATGAAAGGCTGGGGCCTACAGGTGCAAATGTTAAAGCCATTTAAAGATTTTTACAAAAGTAGGTCAAATGTCAAGGTCAAGGTCACAAGTTCAAATTTGTCTGTATGGTTGGAAAGGTCTTGACACAAGGGAGACACACGTCAAGTATAAAAGGCCCAGGTGCAAAAATGCAAAAGTTATAGCCAAGGTTAAGGTTTTTGGTTTAAGTTTGATTAAATAGGTCAAAGGTCGAGGTCAAGGTCACATGGTCATAGACTTTGGTATAGTTGGAAAGGTCTTAACACAAGAATTATGCATACAAAATATGAAAGCCCTGGGCCAACTGGTGCAAATTATATAGCCATTTAAAGATTTTTACAAAAGTAGGTCAAATGTCAAGGTCACAAGGTCAAAAAGTTTTATATGGTTGGAAAGGTCTTGCCATGAGGAATACACATGCCAAGTATAAAAGGCCCAGGTTTAAAAATGCAAAAGTTATAGCCAAGGTTAAGGTTTTTGGTTAAAGTTTGATTAAATAGGTCAAAGGTCAAGGTCACATGGTCAAAGATGTTGGTATGGTTGGAAATGTCTCGACAAAAGAAATATGCATACAAAATATGAAAGCCCTGGGCCTACTGGTACAAATGTTATAGCCATTTAAAGATTTTTACAAAAGTAGGTCCAAGGTCAAGGTCACAAGGTGAAAAAGTTTTATATGGTTGGAAAGGTCTTGCCATGAGGAATACACATGCCAAGTATAAAAGGCCCAGGTTTAAAAATGCAAAAGTTATAGCCAAGGTTAAGGTTTTTGGTTAAAGTTTGATTAAATAGGTCAAAGGTCAAAGGTCAAGGTCACATGGTCAAAGATGTTGGTATGGTTGGAAAGGTCTTGACAAAAGAAATATACATACAAAATATGAAAGCCCTGGGCCTACTGGTGCAAATGTTATAGCCATTTAAAGATTTTTACAAAAGTAGGTCAAATGTCAAGGTCAAGGTCAAAAAGGTTTGTATGGATTGAAAGGTCTTGATACAGGGAAGACACATGCCAAGTATAAAAGGTCCAGGTACAAAAATGCAAGAGTTATAGCCAAGGTTAAGGTTTTTGGCACAGACAGACGGACGGACAGACGGATGGACAAACCAACAGACATGACAAAAACTATATGCCCCCAAATCGTAGATTCTGGGGGCATAAAAAGGTGTATTATGAGGTTATGGGAACATGTTCATTCATTTGATCTATTACATTTGGTAACAGAGTAAGGCAATTTTTCCTCAGAAAGAAGTGGGCGAAATTTAACAGAAGAAATAGGAATTGAAAATTTGACTAATCAGTAGAGGAACATGGTTGTGTTTTACACATGCGCTAATAGACGCTAGATTAGGTTAAGACATTTATTGCTGGTAAAATACTGGCTGCTAATTAGCACAGGAACTTCAGAAATGAGAACAAAAACAGAAATAGATGTGTAACCTAACAGTGTTACACCTAAAAACTTGAAATGTTGGAGTTCAGCTGTGAAATCATACAGTCAAACCTTTGTAGAACAACAGTTTCAAACAAGATTTTATAGACAGTCTTGAAAATATGGCAGCTTAATGCAAGACAATTATAATGCAAAAAGCTCAAATAGGAGCATTAAATTCTGGATTATTTTTGTCCTGCATTAAGCTGTTGCCTGTTACTAGATGTTTATTGTTAATTGTAGTTAAATTTTCTCTCAACATCGGTTAAGTGGTGCTTGTCAAATCTAACAGGATTAATGCAAAACCACATTGCTGCATTATGTGCAGTGTTTAAAGTTTTGTTTATAATTACTGATGCATGCCTTGAAATGTCAAGTTACCCAGTGACAGTACCTAATAGATAGGTGATTTCCCTGGAGAATATTGCTTATACTGTGCAGGAACCTTTTCCATAACCCATAACCCTTGTTTAATTATGCGCCCATTTAATTTAATTCTTCATTGTACAAAATGGTTCCGATTTATAGAGTCAGGAACATGTACCATAAGAAAAAGTTGTTATATACTAGCAGATGATTGCCTCAAGCAGGCTGAAAGTAAAGCAGAATGGGCCTTCAGGTGCATTCTGCTTTACTTTCAACCTGCTTTATGTGGTCACCTATCTACAATGCTAGAAACAGGCTATAGCGTTTAATAGGTTAAGGAGATTATCGCTTTAGTTTCATCAAGCTCGAGTAACCACCTGTCTTTTGCACCATCAATGAATCTTTATTTGAATTTGGTAACAGTGAGATAAAGGTAGAGTCTGTTAAAGGTTAAATGATTGCTGATGTCTTGGTTCAGAGACAAATACACACACAACATGACCATATACGGGAACCTCATCTTAGTTCACCTCATTACTTACAGAACTATTAGAATAGAAATGTTCCATCATCAGGGCCAAATAGGTAGCAAGATTTGCATGTAAAAACCTTCACAATCTAGTTCTACATACATCTTAATCTCGGTTTCAGACATTTACAGTTCTTGCTTTATTTAAAGAGGCATTCTATGACTACCCAGATCTACTTATATGCCATGGTACTGTAATTTATATTTCGCTCAAAATTGTTTAGATTAAAGGGTGTAAAAGCTTATGATTTTGATGAAACTTTACAAGAGTAGTTTTGCAAGAAACAGATTATTTTTAAAGTTCTGAATGAGGAAATAATCAAACGATTGCCAAACAGTTCGGATCCTTATCCAGGGCTCTAGATAAAGGAGAGTACACTGAACAAATCCAACATTTTCTCACTCATTTTAGCACCAAATCGTTGATGATTCTAATGAGTAGTAACACCATAGGATTTAAAGTAGAAATACTCCCCTTATCTGGAGCCCTGCTTATCTAAAACCACATTATATGCCTGATCTTGATCAGGACTACAGAATTGGCAATGTGGGCTTTAGTCACCTAGAGCAGTGAAACGGTGTAAAATAATTATGTGTTTCTATGGAATATTTACATACCCTTATTAACATTATATTTCTATCAAATAAGAGTAAAAGTTGCATAATTATATACTGATATACATTTTATTTTTCAGGAAACTATGGACGGATGTTCACCATGGACAGTATGTTTGGAACCATTTCTGTTGCCAAGGAGTTGGACAGGAGCACAAAGTCACAGTATGATCTTGTTGTCATGGCAACAGACAAGGGAGACCGGCCAATGTCCAGTACATCCACTGCCATCATTGACATTACGATCTCAGACAATGCCCCGCCCAGGTTTGAGCGCACGGAGTATATGGCCGAGCTGCAGGAGAATGAACCTTGGTTCACTAACGTTTACACTGTTATGGCGACCTGTCGCTCTAGTCTTATCTACACCATTGTGGGCGGCAATGAGAAGGGCGTGTTTGCTGTGAACCCTAACTCAGGGGTTGTCTATACCAAGAAGAGGGTAGACTATGAGATGGACAGATTCTTCAACCTGACTGTGAAGGCGACCAGTGTAATCCACTCCTCTGCTATCACCAATCTCCTCATACATATAGTGGATGAGAATGACAATGCCCCAGAGTTTCTACAAGAGCTCTACATTGGCAATGTTACAGAGGCATCTAAACCTGGCACTGTTATACTGAATGCCACAAACCATCCACTTGTTGTCCTAGCTGTGGACAAAGACTCTGACCTCAATGCATTGCTCACCTATGAAATAAGAGACGAGTTTGCCAAAAACTATATTACTATTGACTTGAATACAGGAGCTGTGAGAACTGTGACAGAGTTGGATAGGGAAAAGATTCGCCAGATTGAATTCTCAGTTGAAGTGTGGGACATGGGTCGACCACGACTTAGAACACGGTACCCTGCCAAGGTGATAGTGTACATCAATGATGTTAATGACACCCCACCCAAGTTCTCAGCCCCATTCTACAGTGTTGAGGTCCTGCTGCCTATCTATAAAGATGTCATCATTGCTCAAGTTAATGCCACTGATGAAGACACTGGGGTCAACTCCAAGCTCACCTTCTCAATCATAGAAGGCAATATAGGCAACAAGTTTAACATCAACCCTGACACTGGATCTATCTTTGTCCACAATGAAACTAACCTTGATGATGCCTATGAGCTCACTGTAGAAGTAACTGATGGTATCCACAAGGTGGAAGCTGTGGTAGATATCCATGTGTCACGGACATTCAACAGTGCGATACAATTCTCTAGGGAGGTGTACAAGGCATCTATAGCAGAGAACAGTGATGTCATAAAAACCCTGACAGTTGTACAGGTTGCAGACAGGCCACTCAATCAGCTCTACTTCTTTACACTACTGAATGGTCATGATAGGTTTGAGATTGGTTACACATCAGGGGTACTTACAACTCTAGGAGTCAGTCTGGACAGAGAAGAAATAGAAATGTACAATCTCGTTGTGCAGGTATGGCAATGTTTCCTGTCAATTATTTGGATTAGTCTACAGCGGCCCATTTCATAAAACTTGGTACGACAAATGATGTCGTAAGTCATATTATAAGTCTCAATTATTATTTATTTCTCCATCTAATCCTGTCTTAACATCTTTTTGGAATCGTCCTTAAAAGCTATTCCAAAGAGGTGTCACAAGACAGGATGAGTTGGTTAAGGCATCCAATGGTACTAATGTGGAAGAAAGGGATAAACAGCTAAGAAAATGTAGAGAAATCAGAAAGTAAATGCATTTTAAAGTTTTGACTTACGACCATTTTTGTTGTATGAAGTTTTATGAAACTGGCCCCAGAGTTCCAGATAAGGAGAGTATTTCAGAAGCTAAGATCTTTATGCCTCTACCAAACCCTACGGTATGACTATTCTTAAAGATTGTTGCTGTGCAATGATTATAATGATTAGCCACATCAAAGGGTTTGGTAGAGGTATATAGGAGAAAATCTTGAATATAAGTGATTAATGCATTCTTATCTGCAGCCCTGGCCATATAGTAATCACCCAATCTGTGAGTCTGTCGGTTCATCACAATCTTTTGTCTGCTCTCTAACTTGCTAGTTTTCTTTTGATCTTCAAATTTTATGAAAATGTTTGCGAAAGTTATACAATGTATACAGTCCAAACCCATTAATCCAAACTGGCTTAAACCGAAATTCTCTTTAAACGAAATTTTTCTCCCACTCCCGATTTTCCCCCTATTAATTCTATATAAATCAACTCCGCTTAATCCAAATTTCGTTTATCCAAATTTTCCTTTAATCCGAAGTATTAATCTGGTCCCTTGGATAAGACTTACCCTCAAATTGACACGCTTAATCCGAACTGCGATTTTCACACCTCCTAGGTGTCGGACTGATCATAATTACCTGAGACCATACTCTCCTGGACTGATCATAATTACCTGAGACCATACTCTCCCGAAACACTCAAGGAAACTAATTCTATTCCGACAACGATATTTGTTTCCCTAGCGACTACACACAATGTTTGCAGCATTGGTCAATTAAACACATTTGCATCCATTAGTCTACCGTAGAGATCTTTAAAATCACAAGTGTAATGTGTAATATTGTCACCGTTTTACGAATTTTCAAGTTTTTGTTATGATTTAATATTTATGGCATAAATATATTAGATAAATTATAATGAATTTAATGGTTCTGTTACCATTGCCGTAAAACATGCAGTTTTTTAGCTCACCTGGCACGAAGTGCCAAGGTGAGCTATTGTGATCGCCCGTCGTCGTCAACTTTTTCTTTCAAGATCTTCTTCTTGGAAACTACTGGGTCAATTTCATTAAAACTTCATAGGATTGTTCCTTGTAGGGTACTCTCTCAGATTTCTTCAAATTTAGGTCATCCAATTGAAATTGTGGTTACCATGGCAACCAATTGAAAAAACTTTAAAAATCTTCTTGTCAAAAACTACTGGTCTGAATTGAAAATAATTTTACCCAAATGTGCCATGGGTGACCCTCTACCAGATTTCTTAAAATAATGTTCCTATCTTAAAAAACATGGCTGCCATTGGGTGGAGCAGATATTCCTTATATGGCTATATAGTGAAAACTTTAAAAATCTTCTTGTCTGAAACCACTGATCCGATTTGAAAATAATTTCACACAAATGATCCATGGGTGACCCCCTACCAGATTTCTTAAAATAATTTTGATATCTAAAAAAATATGGCCGCCAGTGGGTGGGGCACGTTTTCCTTATGAAACTGTATAGTAAAAACTT